>CM076853.1:26460338-27060338 GCA_039519185.1 Astragalus membranaceus | reverse complement strand
GATCAGAATGGATCTTTGGAGTTGTGATGTGGCTAATGGTTAATGTTTTATGAAGGGAGGGATAATTGGGCTCAAAGAAGTATTTGATGATTAATGGAATGGATGTTTTTTTTTAGTGGTATGATTTGGCCAGGTTAATGGTTTATGAAAGAATGAGTTATTAGACTCAATGAGGTGTTTGAGGTTTTATTGAGATGAGAACCTCTTATGTGCCTCACGGTAAAATAAACTTGTTTCAGGGTTGTAACGTGGTCAAAGGGACGTTTATGGAGGATAGGCCAAAGGAAGTGTTTGAGGGTTTATTTCAGACAAGGATCTCTCATGCGTTTAATGGTATCAGCTCACCATTTCTACTACTTTTGCTTCTTTTTCAGGATTTTTCCTTTTCAATCTTCTCTTTTTCCACTTTCTTCTTCTTTTTTTTGTGTGATTTTTCTTTCTCTTTCTTTTGAGCTAAGTGAGCTGATAAAGGTGATACACAATTTTTGATGTGAGATTGATCCTTGTCTAGGGTGATTGAGATTTTTGGGATTTTTGGCTTAAGGTGTTTTTGGATATGGAATGACGGCCAAACTTCATTTCAAAATCATGATTGCTTGTTTTCTCAAAAATTAACCCAAGGACAATAATTTATTTACTTACATATATTTGCTCTTTTTTCTTTATTTCTTTTCATGCTCTAATTTTTGCTTAGGCCGCTCTTACGAGTTTTCGACCTAACGAGCTTTTTTGATTTTTTTTTACTTTTTTAAAAAAAGACTTGCACCAAAGGAATACAATGTTAACAAGATATCTAGTGACGACAAATTTGCCCCAGTATGGAGGACCAAGAGTGGTATTTCATTAGGGGAACCAACCAAAAAGCCAACTATGCACTAATCTGGGGGATATGTACTTTATGGGTGGTCAGGGTGGGGTTAGACTTGGGCGAGGGATGATGACAATGTAGGGATGCTAACTGACTCAAACAAAAATAAAGACACGCGTCACACAGAAGTTACTACACGAATGCTTCGCAGAGAGTTAACATTAGTTAAAACGTGAAAGAAACATTTTTGTGGACCATTTCGGTCATTCATCATGGGGTGGGTGAGATGCAATGCTTTGTTGAAAAATGTGAACAAACTGCTGTTTTTGAAAAACCGAGTGCCTTGAAACACCTTGAGTTTGCAACTAAGTAAGACTAAACTTTTCCAAAGATGAATAAAAAAGCTTCGCAAGAACGTCTCACCTCTCATCACAATTTTTTTAGAATTATTATTGTTTCTCTAGAATTATGCTCATTTTTTTATGCATTATGTAAATATGCAAATGAATGAGAATGCAAAATGGATAAATACGCATGGAATGAGAATGCGAATGAAATGAGAATGCAAATGAATAAATGTGAATGAAATGAGAATGCGAATGGATGAATGTGGATTTATCGCGCCGGGGAATTATAAGCTTTTCATTTGAAGAGTACAGTACAAAATTTGATTTTGACTTTAGCATGCACGGCTTCTCTCCAAAATAAAGCTTTTAACTCTCTGGTGGTCATAAAAATTCATGCAACATGAGATATTTGTAATGCAAAGAAAAGATGCATGTAGGATGTTTTTGTGGAAAATAACAATTTTGATTTTTCTTGATTTTTTTGATTTTTTTGATTTTTTTTGATAAAAGACGGTATGCACTAATACTTGTTTGAATGTAAGTGCAATGCAAAATGTATGATTTCCTGTTTATCTTAGTGCCGGGAATCACGGCGTACTATGTCTTGCCATAGGTTTAACGGTGGATTTTGATTATTTTTCTTTGAAACACAACAAGGTTAGAATCAATAAGCGAAACAAAGAACATTCCATGCATTCAAACTTAAACAAACACCTCGGTGTGTACGTTGTTTCACTTTTGATTCCACACCGTGCCTATGACAAGATATTACTTTGTGATTCCACACCATGCAATGATGCGTGCATGAGTTGCAGAAACTTATGTTTTATGTTATGCGGGGCTGTATGCAAATGATGTAATGATGCAATGATGCCTTTTTTGGTGTTTTTGCATGGAGTGGTATTTTGAATTTGCAACCTATATGCCACCTCACATAGGCATTTATTGAAAAGGGAAAAGCATATCCTTTTAATTAATTTTTTTTTTGAAAATTTTGAGGGCAAATTTTTTGACTAAACTGAATGCGACAATGCAGCACACAATTTGGAACGCCCTTGTGACTTTAAAAGGGAAGAAACCTATGATCTAAGGCATTTTAGGGGTGATCTTTCCATGTAGCTCTATTCACTTCCTCACAAAGGTCACCAGAGCCACAGTCCCTTTCATGAAACTCCCCACAAATGCAGCAAACTGCTAGGTGTGAGGCATCATGAAAGAGCACAACTCTGGTTGAAACTTTCGCAAGTAGCCAAACGGACAAAGGTCCTGATGGGCCCTCACTACTCGAATCCACTCTCCTAAGTCTTCTGCAGACCTGGGTTATGGTCCCACTCAAAGCATGCAATCATAAGGGATAAGTGTAGTGTGTGTCAAGGGCGTTTTCCCTAGCACTACCCCACCTGAAATGAAAACCAGAGAAGTCCAGACAATTGCAAGCAATAACATGTTGTCTACACTAGGGTTCTATACCAAATAAACTAACCTAGGATATCAACAACAAGGGTATTGCTTACCTTAAGAAAGGGAGCCAAGAAGAGGGGACATGGTAGAATGGGGAAGAGATGCATGAACTTACCTTTGGAGAAAAGGAGCAAAGAAGAAGGGAACATGGGGGGTTGGAAGAATGCATGAGCATAAGCAATAAAAGAAAAGGAGTAGAAGAGGAGATAGGGAACAACAAAGAAGACAAATGCATATGCCTACAATCAATGATAAGAAAGAAAGGCAAACAAAGTATTAATCAAATCAACAATACATTAAACCACACATTTTAATTAGTTAGGCTTGACCCTCGTCTTTTAAAAAAAGGTCCCCAGTGGAGTCGCCAGCTGTTGCACCCCGAAAAATCCCGGTTTGGGTTTCTCAATGTACAACGTGGAAAAATTTTGGAGCCGCCACCAATATTTTAATTTTAAGACCAAAACATTGAAAAAAGGTCTTTTGGGCAAGGCGGATGGTCTTTCGAAAACTAGAGATATAGGTTCGGGGGTCGATTACGTGCGAGGAAGGTGTTAGCACCTCACGCATCCTTTCTACCGAAAGGGAACCTCTAACTAAATGTGTGGTTTTAACGTTTGATTTGAAAAATAACTAGATTTGCCTATTTATTTCTTGTTTGAAGATGAATGGGAAAACTTAATGAAAATCTTATTTTTGGTGAGAAAGGGGGAAAAAGGGTTTTTAGAAAAAGTGCTTGACGGGACATGGCCCGCTCCTACGTATCTCCCGGTGCGATGGAGAATTCAAAGCTACGTAGTTCTTGGTGTTTGGTTTTGAAAATGTTTGAAAAGGGGAAAAGCTTTCATGATGATCAAGCAAGCAAAGGCTTTGAGTGATCATTACTAATGACTCTGGATAGTGTTCATGACAATCAAACAAGCCAAGGCTTTGAGTGATAGTCACTAATAACAATGGGTTTGAAAATGACTTTTTGGTTTATTTTGTGAAAATGACTTGTTTATGGTTGCGAAAAGGAGTTTTATTCGTTGCGCTTGACGAGAACGTGACTCGCTCCTACGTATCCCAAATGGGAATCAAAGCGACGTAGTTCTAATAGAAATGTTTTTGAAGGGTTTGAAAGGGGAAGAGCTTTCGTAATGATCAAGCAAGCAAAAGCTTTGAGTGATCATTACTAATAACCCTTGATAGCATTCGTGACAATCAAACAAGCCAAGGCTTTGAGTGATAGTCACTAAAAACTCGCGTTAATTGGAAAAGAGTTTGAAAGATTTTTGGAAAAAGGGTGAAGGCACTATCAATGATTGATTTCAAAAGTTCAAGCACATTCAATAATCACGAAATCATGCATATGTTGAACATTTAATCAAGACTAAACATGCCAATATAATCAAAACACCCACTTATCAGGGATGCAAGGTAAAATTCTCAAAGCAAGTGTGTGTGTGTGTGTGTGTGTGTGTGTGTGTGTGTGTGTGTGTGTGTGTAGGAAGGAGTGTATTTACCCTAATGACTCTATGCTACAACAGGCATGTAGACTTACGTCTTCATTAGGAGGTCATACACATGGATGGAATGACATATTGAATCAAGACTTTAAAGTGCACCAAAACAAGCAAGCAATTGATCATAGGCATAGAATGGCCTTAATTAAACTGAGGAACATATGAGCAACGATTTCTCAATAACATGAACGAAAGGGGGAAATTGCATCAAGGCTAAGGTAAGCCTATCCTTTGCATTTATGAATAAGTGCCCAAAGGCTAATAACACAATCAAAGAGGAGGGAGCATCAAGGTTTTGGGTAACCTATCCTTTGCAATACCCCATGGACCTTAAACCATAAACCTAACTATCTTTTATTCATTAAGAAGTTAAAAAGGGGGAGGTTGAATCATCTGAAACCATCTTCACCACTTAGAACATGATGCACTAGGAATAAGTGGGAATCATATGGTTCATCATCAACAATGACACTATAGCTAAGTTAAATCACATAGGGCAATTTTGGCTTGGATCACAATGATTAAATATTAACAAATATAAAGACAGAAATACCTCTGATGAAGGCAGATACTACAACTTGAAGAACGCAACTCCGACTAACTCTTGCAGAAGATCAGCTCAGACGGACCAACGGAACGAAGAGAGCACAAATAAAATATAGAAGAGTTTTTCTGAAAAGATGAGATCTGCGAAATTGGGTTTTCCAGAAGTGATAGATCGTGAGAATCGTCCTGATCTCGTGAATGATATCTCCCCCAAAATGTGACTTGAGGCTGCCTATTTATAGGCTTAGGAACGCGTAGAAAATAAAAAAAATATTTATTGCAAAGATGAATCGATTGTTTGATGAAGTGTAACAAGTGCGTAATCGATTCCTTGCCTTTGAAAAATCACATGAATCGATTCCAAGCCTTAGTTAAATGAGAGGGGAATCGATTCTTGGCTCTTTAAACCATCAAAGAATCAATTTCATGCTTTAGTTAAAATAGGATATAATCGATTTGTTTGAGCCTTTGGAAATAATAAAGAATCGATTCTTGGACATCCTGAATAGGTGAAAATCGATTCTTCACTTAGTTAAAACAATGAGGAATCGATTCATGGCCTATGGAAGAGCTTGAAAATCGATTTCAAGGCCTATGCAAAAAGAGGGGAATCGATTTTTAGCTTTGCCTTGAGTATATGTAGGAATCGATTTCAAGCTTTAAACATATGATTAAGAAATTGATTCTTGGCCTTTAGGATTGCTTGAAAATCGATTTCATGGCCTTTAGATATTACTATAAATCGATTCTTGCTTTCCACAAAATTGTTTTTTTAGGTCTTTGCCATGCATGCATAAAATATTTTCCAAAGCTGGCCATGTATGCATAACATATTTTCAAAACCCTAATTTCTCAAGAGGTGTATTCTAACCCTAAAAATGATTTCAAAACTTTGGAATGGTTTCTAGGACCCAAAATGCAATGCATAATTTATTATATATTTTTTGTGTGGAAAATTAGGGTTTGGACCTAAGCCGGACAAAATTGGGGTATGACAACATGCACCACTCACAAACACACAATTCACGGTCAACCATGTGACCCGTCACTTACCAATTTGCCAAATAAGAGGCACAGCACCTGTCAGTTCACAATTTACACAACAACATCACTTAGCCATTTAGGCCTTAACATCACTTAGCCTTTTGGGCCTCAAAACGTCACTGGTTTTCCTCGTCACTTACTCATAAACATCATCAGCTCAAACAATAGCCACTGAGGGCAAAAACGTCATTTACTAGCCACCAAGGGCATCATCGTCATTTACACATCAATATCAACAACATTGGCCACTAGGGGCAAAACGGTCATTTAACTAGCCACTAAGGGCATCATCGTCAAAATCGTCACTTTTGACACTAAAACGTTAACACCACTGGTTATACACAAAGGAGAATTTTTAAAGACACCAAAACGAGTTTTTAATATCACAGCAACGACCCCAGGGGACAGCCACTTGGGCGCCCAGCAACCTTCTGAAATTATAAGTTTTTACTTTTAAAAAAAAATGGGACAGGCAGATAGACAACTGAAAATGCTTCACAACGCTTTTTGAAACGTTCAAAACGGATGTCCGAGTCAAAAGATATAGCGAAAACAGTTTTCGAAAACATTTTGGGAACATCCTGAAAAAAAAATGGCGCCATGGGCGCCCAGCGCCCAGGCACCTGGCGCCCAGCAAAACGCAACACACCCATACGCAACACACGGGCGCTCAGCGCCCAGCGCTGGCACCCAGCGCCTTAGCGCAACACGCAACACGCAACACACGGGCGCCCAGCGCCTTAGCGCAACACGGAGACACGCGCACATGGGCGCCCAGCGCCCAGCGCTGGCACCCAGCGTCCAGCGCAACGCACACACTCACACACACGGGCGCTCAGCGCCCAGTGCTGGCACCCAGCGCTGGCACCCAGCGCCCAGCGCCTGGCGCAACGCGCGCAACACTGACTTAGCGCACATGCACCCATGGGCGCCCAGCGCCTAAACACCTTCAGCAACACGATTTTTGCACAATTTCACATACACATTTGTTTTCTTCAAATTTCCACATGACCAATCACAACCCATATTACAACCATTCATAATCACGTGTAAAATCATCAAAACCACCTATCAAACATCGAAATTCAACACATCCCAAGCACAACATAGAATCACGCATATATCAACAACAAGACATGAATTCGCAAAACATCATCATGATCATAGTTAACTCTAGGCCATCACTACTTAGGATCTATCATAGGAATTATTATAAAAATTGATAGAACTCCCCTTACCTCGAATTCGAAGGGTAGGAGCCCTCGAGACGATCACGAACGGAACCACGACAACATTTCACGTCCCTCCCTTCCTTGGACCTTGCGATCTTCTCTTCTCCCCCTTTCTCTCTACGGCGCCCTTCTCTTCCCTTGCTCTCTTCTCAATTTCGCAAATGCTCACAAAGAAACCCTAACCCCTAGGCGCATTGGCCACTTCGCATATGACTTGATTCATGGGCTTGGGCTTCTCACTTAAGCCCAAGTCCATCTAGTTTGGCACCTCCACCTCTAATACCACCTACACATATTAATATAATTTCTAATAATTAAATTATATCCAATTAATCAATTTAAATTCCTAAATACTTAATTAAATAAATTAATTAAATATCTAGGGTGTTACAATCTCAACCCTTCATTCAAATTCAAAGTTCAATCCTAAGGCACTTCTCAAGAACAATGACCAAAATGACCCCTTTGCTTGGTGCCCAAGTTCAATTATTCATTTCCATTTATTTTCAGCTGATTATTAATTCATTTTTATTGCTTGATTACCATTTCAACCCTAGACCCAATCCCATTCTATAAATACCTCTCATGTTCACTCATTCAAAAGAACTTTTGGCTCATTCTCTCCTACACTAAAATTAGCACACCACTCTCCTCTCCTCCCTTCCCTCTCATATGCGAAGCTACACCACTCTCCTCTCCTCCATTTTATTTTATTTCTCTTCATCCAAACACCACCAATCCATCTCCCCTTCATCCCTCTCTCACATACTACTTCCATTCTCCACTAAAACTCAAGAACTTTCATCAAGAGGGGTTTGATCTTCATTTTGGGCGTGGGTTTCTTTGTTGGTGTCCTTGGTTGATTTGTGTTCTTGCTCTTCATTTCTTGCATAATCTAGCTAGGATCTAAGGTATACTCTAAAACCCTTGCATCATCTTCAATCTTTTTGCATTAAAACCCATTTTTCTCTTCATTTTTCATTTCGCATATCATTATCATTTTGTTTAAAATGTAGTTTGTTGTTGTTGGTGAGAGGAGCCTTAAACACTATTGACAAGCACTTAGGGAGGCTTGGGTGTTTAAGGTGTCTCTCACCCTTGAATAATTGGTTTCATGTTGTGTGATGTTAATTTCTTGTATTTCGCACACTATGATTAATGTGTTCTTAAGCTAATTTTGTTGTTCCTCTTTGCTTGATGATGTACAATCTTGGCATTGGTATTTGATTTTAGTGTTAAATGTTATTTTCAACATATTTCACTTGCAAATATTTGTTGATGATCTTGCAAGATGATTCCTACTTGTGCTTTGTGCACTTTATGTTAAGTAGTTGAGGATTGCTAGATGTGATTCAATCTTGTTTATGTTTTCTATTATTTTAGTTTTATTTTAATTTGCTTATTGTAAATTGTTGATGATAGGCAAGTTGATTCTCACTAGTGCCTAGTGCATTTTCTCAAAGTGAGAGGATTGCTCGATCTATGTGATTCAACTTAGTTGTGTGTTTATTTAATCTTTGTATTTTAATTTGCTTATTGTTAGTGGTTGATGATAGGCAAGTTGATTCTCACTAGTGCCTAGTGCACTTTTCTCAAAGTGAGAGGATTGCTCTATGTGATTCAACTTAGTTGTGTGTTTATTTAGTCTTTGTATTTTAATTTGCTTATTGTTAGTTGTTGATGATGGGCAAGTTGATTCTCACTAGTGCCTAGTGCACTTTTCTCAAAGTGAGAGGATTGCTCTATGTGATTCAACTTAGTTGTGTGTTTATTTAATCTTTGTATTTTAATTTGCTTATTGTTAGTGGTTGATGATAGGCAAGTTGATTCTCACTAGTGCCTAGTGCACTTTTCTCAAAGTGAGAGGATTGCTCTATGTGATTCAACTTAGTCGTGTGTTTATTTAATCTTTGTATTTTAATTTGCTTATTGTTAGTGGTTGATGATAGGCAAGTTGATTTTCACTAATGCCTAGTGCATTTTGATTCAAGTGAGAAGATTGCTCTATGTGATTCAACTTGGTTTTAATGTTCATTTACTTGTTCTTATACTCTAGTTTGATCATTGTTTATTGTTGATGATAAATCACATGACTCCCACTTATGCTTAGTGCATCATGTTCTAAGTGGTGAAGATGGTTTTAGATGATTCAACCTTCCTCTTGTAACTTTGTTTTTTTTAATGAATAAAGGATGAGATTGTAGGTTTATGGTTTAGGGTTTGTGAAGTATTGCAAGGGATAGGTTACCCAAAACCTTGATGCCCCCTTCTCTTTGATCGTGTTATTAGCCTTTGGGCACTTGTTCATATTGTTGATTGCAAAGGATAGGCTTACCCTAGTCTTGATGCCATTCCTTTTGTTCATGTTATTGAGAAATCATTGCTCACATGTTCATTAGTTTAACTAAGATCATTCTATGTCTATAATCAATAGTGTTCTCTTGTTCATGATGCCATTTAAATGTCTTGATTTAATTGTATGCCATTCCATCCACTTGTATGACCTCCTAATGAAGACGTAAGCCTACTTGCTTGTTGTAGAATAGAGTCATTAGGGTAAATACACTCTTTCTTACACACACACACATTTGTCTTGAGAACCTTACTTTGCATCCTTGACATTTGAATCTTTGATTGTATTGGCATGTTTAGTCTTAGTTAACGTTCAACAAAATGCGTGATTGCTCGATTAACGAATGTGCTTGAACTTTATAACCAATCTTTGATAATAACTTCACTCTTTCCCAAAAACCTCTCAAACTCTTTTCTAACCAATGCAAGTTATTAGTGACTATCACCCAAAGCCTTTGCTTGTTTGATTGTCGTGAACGCTATCAAGAGTTATTAGTAATGATCACTCAAAGTCTTTGCTTGCTTGGTCATTATGAAAGCTTTTCCTTTTTCCAAACCCTTTCAAAAGCATTTTCATTTTCAAGTTAGAACTACGTCGCTTTGATTCCCATTTGGGATACGTAGGAGCGAGTCTCGTTCTCGTCAAGCGCAGCAAATAAAAGTCATTTTAGCAATCAAAAACTAGCATTTGCGTAACAAAGAGAATCATTTCTATAAGCTAGAGCCATTTTCAAACCCATTGTCGCTAGTGGCTAATCAGAACCTTTGTTCGTCTAGTGTTGCGTTAAAAACACACTTAGAGCAAGTGTACTCTTTCGCAGAAGTAGTATAAAAGAGTATCGTATCCACAGGGACTAATTAACAAGTACCAAACTAGTCGAGTTTATTTATTGTTTAGACGAACCAATCGTTTGATGATTATAGAAATAAAATAAAAATAACTAAATAACTAGAATTATTATACTAGATTTAATAAATGGAGAGAGGCCTAGGATCACGGTTTCACTTGCAAGCTTCGATTCCCCCTATGTCTAATCCTACCTGAATTCCCTTATTTTACTTAATTACCAATCCCTTTACTAAAACTATTAATCCGTTTGGTCATTCGCAATTAATATTCTTTTTCCTAAATTAACCCTCGTTTGGTCATGCGAGAATTTAAATTCAGGAAAAGCATAAAGAGCAAAAAGTTTGAATGATTGGAAGACTAAATTATGGTTTGGTCATGCCCTAATTATAGCCCCAATTATCCTATAGGTCCACCAACTAATTGCAGTACGATCGCTGATCAACTAATTGATTATAAACATGCAAAGGGTAGCTAATCCTAATCATGTGATAAAAACAATAGGACAATATTAATTAAAGTAAAAACAGGAATTCAAACCAGAAATTAGAACATAAAAAGGTCTCTAATCAAGCAAGATTCACCTAGACCCTAGAAGAGGATTTAGCTATCCAAAATCATAAAGAACAATAAAATAGAAATTAGAGTCATGGATTACAGAGATAAAAATAACCCGGAAATTAGAGAAATTATTATTCTGAGTCTCCAGTCTCCTTTTTCTGCTCCAAAGCTCTCTTACGCTGTCAAGAACGGGTACCAAATTCTTCCATCTCTCCTGTGCGTTGCTGCTGTTTACGTGTATGTACGGCCGCTCTCTATGTGTGCGGCTGATTATCTTCCTCCCCAATGCACGTTCCAGCCACCCTTATATTTATTGCCAAGGGTTTTAATAATCCAATTCTTGTTGATCACGTGTGCTCCTTCTACTGTTACTTTCTTTCTTCTTTTTCAAGTCAAAAAAACCACCCTTTTTTTAATTCTTGTGTATGTACGCGGCTGTGTGAGTTGTTAGTTTAGTTGGGCCGGATCTTTAGGTTTGTTATCAAAACCAAAAATTGGCCATCAGCCATTTCTCTTCAAGTGGGCTTATCTCAATAAATTGGACCTTTATTTCTTTCCTATAAAATATAGAGTAAATTTAGTCAACAATTTATATATTTGGTAATAATTGCTCTAAAAAGTAAACCAAAAATATCTCTAAAAATATACTAAATTAGAGTTTATCAACTCCCCCACACTTAACTTTTGCTTGTCCTCAAGCAAATTTCTTGGCTCAATAAATTTTTCAAACAAGTAATAGAGACAGCCACATAAGGGACCCAAAAATTAGAAGTTCAATGACAGACAATAGACAATATAGCACATATGAGGTGTCAAAAGGTTGCCCAATTAGTGGCTCAAGTCCCTGAAAAATACATTTCTGTGAACAAAGGCACTCGCTCACAATCTCTCTAAGTGTTTAGGGACTAGGGAAAGTATACACTCAAGTTTCAACAAAATGCACATTACCATATGTTTGTAATTTGACCAAATCTCCACTAAATAGTTCACATGCATGCAAAAGATTGGGTGTTAAGGGTTGTAATGGGGCCAGGGTGAATTCATGCAGGGTAGGATATAAGAAGAAAGAGATAATCAAAGGGCTAAAAAAAAAAACAAATACTAACCTTTAAAACCAAATATGGAGCTCCTATCTATTTTACAATTTTTACCCAAACTCCAAATTAATTCCATTTCCTTCTTCACTCTTTTTCTATTGAGTAGACTCTTTTTGATTTTCTTTTTCTCTTGAGTAGAGTCTTTTGTTGTGTTTTTTTTTTTTGGATTTGCCCTTTGGCTCTTTCATTCTTTTGATGTGCCTTTTCCTCCTTCTTGCTTTCCCCTTTTTTTTCATTTTTTTTTTGGAGGAAAAGGTAAGTACATGAAAACTCCTATTTTGTTTTTGTTTTTTTTTCCTGACAAGATAGACAACTAAAAGTATTGGACGAAATTGTAATTTTCAATAGTTACTCCACATTTAATTCCAAATGGTTACCACAAACACAAAAAAAAAATTATATCTGGGTACCAAAGAAAAAATATAACAAAGAAGCTCAAAGGGGGCAACTAATGGATAAATTCAACAAACAACTCTGAGGCCAGAAAAATACCTAAATTTCCCAAATCTTTTTACATGATGCAAATCAATTTTCGCCTTGAAATGGTCAAAAGACAAATTCTAGAATGTAGCAAATTGGGAAACACACTCATAGAAAGAAAATGGGTAATAGTTTATGATTTAGTATCAATCCCCTTATGAAGGCTCAGATCTCAAATTTAGAAGCTAGTTCACAAAAAGTACTCAAGAGGGGCAAATGCTAATTATCAGCTTCCTAAGAACAACCTCACAATTACAATTAAACACAAGTCTGTCAAATAAATTATTTATGGGATCCCCTAAAGGAAAAATCTCTATTTTTTTTTCAACTTGAAGCATAAGTCGCTAAAATAAGCCAGAAAAAATGCTATCAACATATACAGTGGGTATGTGCATTAATAGAGATGAATTGACAAAGTTAAACTCTCCTCCCCCACACTAGCATAAAGCATGGTCCTCAATGCAAAATATCAAATTGGCACAAAAATAAATAAATGAGAGAGTAAGAGTGACTTCCCTGAGAGAGCTTGCAGTCTGAGCTTATTCCTAAAAAAAATGAAACTAATTAAAATTAAAAATAACTGAAAATAAAACACAGGTTGCCTCCTGCGAAGCGCTTGTTTAACGTCGTGAGCCTGACTATAGTTGGTGCTTAATCAGGGGGCTCTCCAAGAGCAAATTTAACATCTAACGCGGTACACCTTCTTAGCTTTCTAACAATGTGGTTCACATTATTCTTTCTTTTTCCACATGGTGGATGAACTTCAAAGGATGGTGAAATTTTTATTTTATCTCCATCCACCACTATGCTAGGATCCTGCAAAATAAGTTTTTTTTCCAAAAGGTCCTGCATCTTTAATTCACAAAAAATGTTAGTTTCAACCACATCATCAAAATAAGGAGAAGTTAAAGAAGAGAAATTTTCATTGGAATTTAAAGCTTTAATAACATCATCTTCTTTACCACTCCTCAAAGTTACCTTTCCCCGGTGAACCTCAATCACAGCATCACCAATGGTTAAAACAATTTGCCCAAAAATGGGCGCTTTCTCCTCTTTCACCAAATCCAGAACCATGGGATATTTTGTTTCAATTTGACTCCCTTCAGTAGGATCTACTATTTTGATTTGACTCCCTTCAGTAGGAGTCTCATCATCTTTCTTGAGAGCTTCTTCCTCCAGATTATGTTCCATGGAGACACTTTCATCTCTCGTAGGAATACTTTCTTTGTATTGCTCAACTTCTTCAATTTGGGTAGACTTAGTTTGTGAAAGAGTTTCTTGGGCCTCTTGAGATAACAAATCAATGAGACTTGAGATTTGACCCTTCAGGCTTCCAAATTCGTTGTTCATGGCTCCAATTTGACCCTCCAAGCTTTCAAATTTGTTGTTCATGGCTCCAATTTGACCCTCCAAGCTTTCAAATTTTTCATTTGTCTGCTGCATAAACTTTGCCAATACATCATTGGTATCTTGTATCTCCTCCTCTTCTTGCCTATGAAGATGTAGTGGCTCATAATTATCCCAGTTGGAGGAATAAGGAGGTGGCTCATAGTCATCCCAGTAGTTTGAATAAGGCTCATAAGGAGGAGGAGGAGGAGGAGGAAATAGGATCTGACATTGAGGCATATACCAAGACGACTTTTCCAAATTCCTTTGTGCCTCTGCATCTCTAATATAATCTCCAATTGTCTTAACCATGATTTAAACTTTTATCTGCAAAAAAAATGAATTGCAGCGGTCTCTTGGGAAAGTATTAGCAGTTTTTTTTTGTACTTTTTTTTTCAATAAGAAAAATAAAAAAAAGTTAATACTAGTGCATAAAAAAATGTCTAAAGCAATAAAAATCTTTTTCGTTTAATATTGCTAAATTAATCCCCGGCAACGGCGCCAAAAACTTGTTGCGTTAAAAACACACTTAGAGCAAGTGTACTCTTTCGCAGAAGTAGTATAAAAGAGTATCGTATCCACAGGGACTAATTAACAAGTACCAAATTAGTCGAGTTTATTTATTGTTTAGACGAACCAATCGTTTGATGATTATAGAAATAAAATAAAAATAACTAAATAACTAGAATTATTATACTAGATTTAATAAATGGAGAGAGGCCTAGGATCACGGTTTCACTTGCAAGCTTCGATTCCCCCTATGTCTAATCCTACCTGAATTCCCTTATTTTACTTAATTACCAATCCCTTTACTAAAACTATTAATCCGTCTGGTCATTCGCAATTAATATTCTTTTTCCTAAATTAACCCTCGTTTGGTCATGCGAGAATTTAAATTCAGGAAAAGCATAAAGAGCAAAAAGTTTGAATGATTGGAAGACTAAATTATGGTTTGGTCATGCCCTAATTATAGCCCCAATTATCCTATAGGTCCACCAACTAAGTGCAGTACGATCGCTGATCAACTAATTGATTATAAACATGCAAAGGGTAGCTAATCCTAATCATGTGATAAAAACAATAGGACAATATTAATTAAAGTAAAAACAGGAATTCAAACCAGAAATTAGAACATAAAAAGGTCTCTAATCAAGCAAGATTCACCTAGACCCTAGAAGAGGATTTAGCTATCCAAAATCATAAAGAACAATAAAATAGAAATTAGAGTCATGGATTACAGAGATAAAAATAACCCGGAAATTAGAGAAATTATTATTCTGAGTCTCCAGTCTCCTTTTTCTGCTCCAAAGCTCTCTTACGGTGTCAAGAACGGGTACCAAATTCTTCCCTCTCTCCTGTGCGTTGCTGCTGTTTACGTGTATGTACGGCCGCTCTCTATGTGTGCGGCTGATTATCTTCCTCCCCAATGCACGTTCCAGCCACCCTTATATTTATTGCCAAGGGTTTTAATAATCCAATTCTTGTTGATCACGTGTGCTCCTTCTACTGTTACTTTCTTTCTTCTTTTTCAAGTCAAAAAAACCACCCTTTTTTTAATTCTTGTGTATGTACGCGGCTGTGTGTGTTGTTAGTTTAGTTGGGCCGGATCTTTAGGTTTGTTATCAAAACCAAAAATTGGCCATCAGCCATTTCTCTTCAAGTGGGCTTATCTCAATAAATTGGACCTTTATTTCTTTCCTATAAAATATAGAGTAAATTTAGTCAGCAGTTTATATATTTGGTAATAATTGCTCTAAAAAGTAAACCAAAAATATCTCTAAAAATATACTAAATTAGAGTTTATCAACTAGCCATTGGTAGCGATGTCTTTTCCCCCAAAGAACAACAAGCGGTGATCACCCATAGCTTTTGTTAGTTTGATCATTCGTGCTAATCAATCTCTTTCGAAAACCATTTTCAAAAGAGCAAATATAAAACGAGTTGCTACTAATAGTCAATCAGAACCTTTGTTCGTCTGACTGGCGGTGGTGACTCTCATTTTCAAGAGTACTTAGCGGTGATTACCCATAACCTTGGTTAGTTTAATCATTCACTAAATGCTCGTCCTATTTCGAAAACTCACTAAAAAGATAAAAGACAAAAATCTTTTCAAAGAAAAAGACAAACAAGAACTACGTAGCTTTGAATTCTCCATCGCACCGGGAGATGCGTAGGAGCGAGAGGCTAACTCTCGTCAAACGCCAAAAATAAAAATTTTCATTAAGTCTTCTCATTCCCTTTTCAATAAAGAAGCAAATTTAAGTATTTTCCAAATCAACACTTAAAACCACACGTTTAGTTAAAGGTTCCCTTTCGGTAGAAAGGAGATGTGGGGTGCTAATACCTTCCCCATGCCTAACCGACCCCCGAACCCAAATTTTCCGGTTTCCAAAAGGCCATTGCTTTCTAAAAAAGGTTTTTTCAATGTTTTACCTTAAAAAATATTGGTGGCGACTTCATTGTTTTAAAAAAGTTGTAAACGAAGAAATATCCCTTCAGGGACTTTTTCGGGCGCAACATATACTTTCTATTTAGGTACTGAACACTATTTATGAGTGGTGCAAGGATCGGTTTATGTATTTTATGTTAAGTTATGCAAGCGTACTTGATGGTTTTAGCATCGAGGTTTTAGTTCGTGTTCAGTATTTGAAACATGAAGTACTCTGATATATGCCAGTAGTGCATTTCGGTGATTTCTACAAGTTAGAAATTATCGGGTTACAACTATAAACCTACTATCTAAAAAACAAGAAGATTTAATGACTATTTAAACTACTGATTAATATTTAAAAAAAATATTTCTTATTGATAATCTACTATCTCTCGTTTACTAACTGTAACACCCCGTTAATTTCTAACTTGTAGAAACTACCGAAGCGCACTACTGGCAAACATCAGAGTGACTTTCCTTTTAACATATTGAACACATACTAAACTTCGATGAATCACTCATCAAACGTGCTTAAAATAACTGAACTGCATATCAATAAAGTCGGTCCTTACACCCTCAACTAGTGTTCAATACTCAAAACCGAAAGTCTGCGGAAGCGATTCACAACTTGAAATACATAAGTCGTACAATCGAGTAGTCTTAAGATACTGAATAGAAATACAGAAATACAAAGGAAACTGAAATACAAGACATAATGAAATAAAGGTAGCGGCTGCTCCTTAAGCATCTTCATAGCCGTGCCTCACGGTCTTCAACTTTCCCTGCTTAACTGAAAAAAAACAACAACAATGGATTGGGTGAGACAACTTGTCTCAGTGAGTTCTATCGTGACCCCTTACTAATTCTCTCGGTTCAATTATGCTTGATTCATTATTTTGATTCTAACTCATAGTCCTCTAAATTGACTATGTGACTAACTAACTGAAGTTGTCCTTATAACCCTTAAGCCGGTTACAAGACACAACTCATAAACTGAACTGATATTTTAGCGTGTCACCGGTCACTTGGCATAATAAGCTTCCGGTGAACCCGTCCCCACTAATCGGCTGGGTCCCTAATGTAACACCCCTTCTACCCGTTACTTCGTTTATAAAAATCAGAGTTTGAAAATCTCGTTCATAGGGAAATGTTACACATACTTCAATAAAACGTCGCTTAGCAGTTTTGAAAAACAGTTCAACTCAATACTCATGCATTCGCGTAGCACATCACAAATAAAGAATCTCCAATCTCATTTCAACGTCACTTATAAAACTCAACATAACACAACCCAATACGCAGCGAAAAATAGTAAAACATAACCAAATAGTCCACATGGACATAATAATCAAAAATCATAAATAAATGCCGAGTTCGTTATCCCCCCTGAGTGCTACGTATCAGAGCATGACGACTCGACTCAAAAGTGAAGCTAATACCTTCACTGGGAATCACCTGCACGTTACCAACACGGGGGTAACATTCAAACAGGAAAGGGTGAGCATCATTTCAGTCTATATAATAGAAAATATGATAAGCACTAATCATAGGCTACGCACCAGAACAATCAGCATCCAAACACCAAATACTCACATCATAGTCATCTCTTACATCATTTACAATAACTCATTACATATCATGTAGATTTATGAAATGCAACCCACTCGCGGGTATATGCATGAAGGTACCTTTTCACAAAACGTCGCTTAGCCACTCAGGCCTTATCATCACTTAGCCACTCAGGCCTCAAAACATCACTGGGTTTATGCATATGGGCATGAGACACTATGACATGCACCACTCACAATACACAAATACACAATTACTCAATTCATAGTCAACTATGTGACCCGTCACTTACCGGTTTGCCGATTAAAGGCACAGCACCTGTCATTTCATAATTCACACACAAATAACGTCACTTAGCCTTTTAGGCTTTAACATCACTTAGCCACTCAGGCCCCAAATGTCACTTACACATAAACATCATTCAACTCAAACATTAGCCACCGAGGGCAAAAACGTCATTTGACTAACCACCAAGGGCATCCTCGTCATTTACACATCATTATCATTAACTTTGGCCACTTGGGCAAAACAGTCCTTTGACTAGCCACCAAGGGCATCCTCGTCATTTACACATCAATATCATTAACTTTGGCCACTAGGGGCAAAACAGTCATTTTGACACTACCGTGTTAAAACTGTTGTTTATACACCAAAAGGGGTTTTTAAAGAATTCCACGTCATTTTTCAATGTCACTGGGACGATCACCGGGGACAGCCACTTGGGCGCCCACAAACAATCAGAAAATAACAATTTTTCATTTTAAAAATTAGACCCATAGATGGACAACGTAAAAAGCTTCACGACACTTTTTGAATCGTTCAAAACGGACGTCTGAGTCAAAAGTTATGATAAAAATAAGTTTGGGAAAAATTAGACAACGTTCTGAAAATTGGCGCCTTAGGCGCCCAGGCAACACAGGCACCCAGCGCCCAGGCGCGCACAACACAACGCAACACAGCGCCACAGGCGCCCAGCGCCCAGGCGCGCACAACGCAACACAGACACGGGCGCCATGCGCCCAGGGAACAACAACGCGCGCACAGCGCAACACAAACAAGACACGGGCGCCCAGCGCCCAGGCGCAACAACGCAACACGCACGCCCCAGGCGCCCAGCGCCCAGGCGCGCCAGACACGCACAGCACACACTCCATCAGGCGCCCAGCGCCCTGCACAGGCACTCAGCGCCCAGAAAAACAGCAACACACCCAGAATTTGTTCAACAATTTCTTCAACACTAAAAATTGTTTTCTTAACAATTTTAAAGTATAAAACTCAAAATTTTCCAGCAACTAAACATACACATATTTTAATCAATTTCTCAAAAATTCAATTGGGCATTGTCTTCCCCATCCCCTTGGCGCCCTAGGCGCCTATACACCATCCATTCAATTTTGCGAACAACACAAGCAAATCCAACACAATTTCAGTTTCATGATCAATTCGAATGCCACAAGTCACTAACACAAACGCATACATATCAAGAATTTCAGTCTCATGATTAAGTCCACTTCGCATACATATGTACACATAATAACCAATTACCAACAATGCATCAAGAACATCAAGAACTCATGTATTCCTCAATTCGCATACATCCATATATAAAAACCAACATCAACAATGCATCAAGAAATCTAGTCTAACCCTAGATCTAGAACCTATCATAGAATGTATTAGATAGAGTGATAGAGCTCCCCTAACCTCGAAATTGAAGAACGGAGGCTCCGGAGATAGTCACGTACAGGACCACAGCAACAAAATCAAGCTCCTTGCTCTTCCTTGTTTGCGACTTCTTCTCCTCTTCCTCTTCTCTCCTACGGCGCCTCCTTGCTCTCTCTCTATCTCACGCTCTTTTCTTTCTTTCTTGTTTTTCTCTTTTGATTTCGCAACCACTAGCAAAACCCTAACCCCCTATGCGCTACTCCACTTCGCATATGACAAGGATAATGGGCTTGGGCTTCTCACTTAGGCCCAAGTCCATTTGGTTTGGCACCTCCACTTTCTACCACTCCCTACACACATTAGTATAAATTCTAATTAATTAAAAATACATCAAATAATTTAATTTAAATCCCCAATTACTTAATTAATTAAATTAATTAAATAATTTTTGGGTGTTACAACTCTCCCCCACTTAGAATATTTCGTCCTTGAAATTTACCTGATCAAACAACTCTGGGTAGGATTCTCGCATCTTGCTCTCTAGCTCCCAAGTCATACTCTCGCCGGCAGCTCCTAGCCAGACCACTTTCACTAATGCAATCTCTTTGCCTCTAAGCGCCTTCACTTCACGATCCTCAATCCGTACGGGCATCGTCTCCACAGTGAGATTATCCCGCACCTCTACATCGTCCATATGGATCACATGAGATGGATCCGAAACATACTTCCGAAGTTGTGACACGTGAAACACGTCATGCAAGTTCGAAAGATTTGGCGGTAAAGCCACTCTATAAGCCACATTTCCGATTCTTTCAGAAATCTGATAAGGACCAACAAATCGAGGAGTGAGCTTCTTCGATTTCAACGCTCGACCAACACCGGTAATAGGAGAAACCCTCAAGAACACATGCTCCCCCTCCTGAAATTCTAAATCCTTCCTCCGCTTGTCATGATAACTTTTCTGCCGACTCTGCGAAGCCTTCATCTTCTCACGGATCATCTTGATCTTCTCTGTAGTCTCCCGCACAATCTCCGGACCCAACACTACACTTTCTCCCGACTCATACCAACATAATGGCGTCCTACACTTTCGACCATACAATGCTTCAAACGGTGCCATCCCAATGCTGGAATGGTGACTGTTGTTATAAGTAAACTCAATCAACGCAAGGTAGGAATCCCATGATCCCCGCTGTTCCAATACACAAGCCCTCAACAAATCCTCTAACGACTGAATTGTCCTCTCCGATTGACCGTCTGTCTGGGGATGATACGCCGAACTCATTTTTAACTTAGAACCCAATTCTTTCTGCAAACTCTTCCAAAACTCGGAAGTGAACCTCGGATCCCTATCTGACACAATACTCTTCGGAACACCGTGCAGCCTCACAATCTCTTTGACATATACCTCTGCCAACCTCGACACCGGATAAGTGATATTAATAGGAATAAAATGAGCAGACTTCGTTAACCTATCAATGATCACCCAAATGGCGTCATGACCCTTAACTGTATTCGGTAACCCCGTCACAAAATCCATCGCTATGCTATCCCATTTCCACTCTGGGACTTCCAACGGTTGCATTAACCCTGCTGGCTTCTGGTGCTCGACCTTCGACTTTTGACAGGTCAAACAGGCATACACAAACTGTGCCACATCTCTCTTCATACCATACCACCAAAACATCTTTTTCAGATCTTGATACATTTTCGTCGCTCCAGGATGGATACTCAACTTGCTACGATGACCTTCCTCTAAAATTGCCTTTCTCATTTCTTCATCGTCTGGAACACAGATCCTACCCCGGAACCTCAACACGCCACTGGAATCTAATTTGAAACCTTCGTCTTCAGACTGACCGACCCCATTAATTAAATCCACCAGCTTGACATCTGTCTTCTGAGCTTCTCTAATGCTGCCCAGGAAATCATTGTCGATCTTTAACATTCCCAGCTTGACACTGCGAGGTGTCATCTTACAAACCAAACTCAAATCCCTGAATTCTTCAATTAACTCTAATTCTTTCACCATCATAGCCGACATATGCAAAGACTTTCTGCTTAAAGCATCAGCCACGACATTAGCCTTGCCGGGATGATAATTCAAACCGAAGTCATAATCCTTCAAGAGTTCCAACCACCGACGCTGTCTCATATTCAACTCTTTCTGATCGAACAGATACTTTAGACTCTTATGATCACTGAACACTTCGAACCTCGAACCATAAAGGTAGTGCCTCCAAATCTTGAGCACAAATACCACAGCAGCCAATTCCAAATCATGCGTAGGGTAATTTTTCTCATGAATCGGCAACTGCCTCGACGCATACGCAACGACTTTCCCATTCTGCATCAACACACCACCGAGACCCATCTTCGAAGCGTCACAATACACAACGAACGGTTCCTCTGGATTAGGCAACGTCAAAACAGGCGACGTCGTCAATCTCTTTTTCAGTTCCATAAAGCTTTCCTCACACCGAGCATCCCAAACAAAAACTTTACCCTTGCAGGTCAACTGAGTCAACGGAAGGGCCAACTTGGAAAAACCCTCGATGAACCTCCTGTAGTACCCAGCCAAACCCAAAAAGCTTCTAATCTCCGTTACGGACTTCGGAGACTCCCACTCCAATACTGCTTCTACTTTTGCCGGATCAACCGCAATACCATTACCAGAAATCACGTGCCCAAGGAAACTCACCTCTTTCAGCCAGAACTCACACTTCGATAACTTAGCGTACAACTTTTTCTCTTTTAAAACTTCCAACACTGACTTCAGGTGCTCAGCATGCTCTTCATCTGACTTAGAATAAACTAGAATATCATCTATGAAGATTACCACAAACCGATCTAGGTAATTATGGAAAATACGGTTCATATATTCCATAAATACACCAGGAGCATTGGTCACACCGAACGGCATCACTGAATACTCATAATGCCCATACCTTGTCCTGAACGCTGTCTTCTGAACATCTTCATTCTTCACTTTAATCTGATGATATCCGGACCTCAAATCAATTTTGCTGAAAACACGGGCACCCACTAACTGGTCCATCAGATCGTCGATCCTCAGAAGCGGATACTTATTCTTGATAGTTACCTTATTCAACTGACGATAGTCCACACATAACCTCATGCTCCCATCTTTCTTTTTCACTAACAATACCGGAGCTCCCCACGGTGATACACTCGGTCTTACAAATTTCTTCTCAAGCAATTCTTCAAGTTGCGTCTTCAACTCAGACAGTTCCGACGCCGACATTCTGTACGGAGCCATAGACACAGGCCTCGTACCAGGTACAAGATCAATCGAAAATTCAACTTCTCTTTCCGGTGGCACACCCGGAATTTCATCAGGAAAGACCTCAGGAAAATCACGTACTACCTTCAGTTCTTCAATAACAGCCTGACTCTCAGCAGACAACGAAGCCATCAACGCAAATAACTGAACTCCTTCTTTCTTCAATTTCTTCAACTGACCAGCAGACACCAAAACCGAACTTTCTTCACCGAAACTAACCGACTTGCTACGACAGTTGATATGAACGTGATTATTCTCTAACCAGTCCATGCCTAAGATTACATCCAGACCTCTCAATGGCAAACATACAAAATTCACAATAAAGTCCCTGCCGAAGATCGACACGGGACACTGAGAACACACCTGGGACGTAATCACCGACCCCTTCGCAGGAGTATCGACAACCATATCCCCACACATAGCAGATAAAACAAGACCCAATCGTTTACAGCAATCAACAGATATAAAACAATGGGTAGCACCAGTATCAATAAGAGATTTCAGAGAAGTACCATTAATAAAACACGTACCTCTAATCAGACCATCATCATCATCAGGCTCCTCTCCTGCCAATGCAAATACCTTCCCAGTAGACCTTTCCTTTTTCGGCTTTGTACACTTTGTACTGATATGCCCAGACTCACCACAGTTGAAACACACCACATCCTTGACCTTACAATCGGCTGCCATATGACCCTTTTTACCGCAACGGTAGCAATTCCTGTCATCCGACCTGCATGTAGTACTCTTGTGGCCAGGCTTGCCACACTTATAACAGACAATGCTAGCAGGGGCATCTCCCCCACTAGGACCCTTACCTCCAGCAGCCTTCTGATAACCCTTACCCGCAGGAACCTCATACGGCTTGCTTCGACTCTGAAACTTGCCCTTTCTCTCAGAAGTAGCTTTGTAGCGAGCAGTACTGTCCTCCTCGAAGATCCTGCAACTATCAACCAGATCTGCGAACACACGAATCTTCTGATAACCAATGGCCTGTTTAATATCAGGCCTTAACCCATTCTCAAATTTGATGCATTTTGAAAATTCAGCTGTAGCCTCACTGTAATGTGGATAAAATTTGGCTAGCTCCACAAATTTTGCCGCATAGGCAGTCACAGACATACCACCCTGCTTCAGCTCCAAAAACTCTATCTCTTTCTTCCCGCGGACGTCTTCAGGAAAATACTTTCTCAGAAATTCCCTGCTGAAAACCTCCCAAGTAATCTCTTCCTGCACAGCCTCTAACCTCTGCCTAGTAGCCAACCACCAGTCGTCGGCCTCCTCGGCTAACATGTGGGTACCAAAGCGGACCTTCTGTTCAACAGTACAGTCCATCACCCTGAAAATCCTCTCGATCTCCTTCAGCCAAGCCATAGCACCATCTGGATCATATTTGCCCTTAAAGGTGGGCGGATTCTCCCTCTGAAAGGTTGTCAGACTCCTAAAACCAGCATTATCT
Organism: Astragalus membranaceus; assembly: GCA_039519185.1. NCBI lineage: Eukaryota > Viridiplantae > Streptophyta > Magnoliopsida > Fabales > Fabaceae > Astragalus > Astragalus membranaceus. Next base: position 27,036,247 of record CM076853.1, on the reverse strand, counting down.
CCAACATTTTGCTGACCCTACACAGCCTGAGCCATAGCTTGCAATGCAGCAGCAAGAGCAGCGTCGTTCCTTCCAGCCATTACGAACTATCACTGCAGCACAAACTAAAGATTTAGAACTAATCTATTGTCATAAGACACTATGACAGGACAACATTGGCCGGACAGACCGAACTGCTCTGATACCACTAATGTAACACCCCTTCTACCCGTTACTTCGTTTATAAAAATCAGAGTTTGAAAATCTCGTTCATAGGGAAATGTTACACATACTTCAATAAAACGTCGCTTAGCAGTTTTGAAAAACAGTTCAACTCAATACTCATGCATTCGCGTAGCACATCACAAATAAAGAATCTCCAATCTCATTTCAACGTCACTTATAAAACTCAACATAACACAACCCAATACGCAGCGAAAAATAGTAAAACATAACCAAATAGTCCACATGGACATAATAATCAAAAATCATAAATAAATGCCGAGTTCGTTATCCCCCCTGAGTGCTACGTATCAGAGCATGACGACTCGACTCAAAAGTGAAGCTAATACCTTCACTGGGAATCACCTGCACGTTACCAACACGGGGGTAACATTCAAACAGGAAAGGGTGAGCATCATTTCAGTCTATATAATAGAAAATATGATAAGCACTAATCATAGGCTACGCACCAGAACAATCAGCATCCAAACACCAAATACTCACATCATAGTCATCTCTTACATCATTTACAATAACTCATTACATATCATGTAGATTTATGAAATGCAACCCACTCGCGGGTATATGCATGAAGGTACCTTTTCACAAAACGTCGCTTAGCCACTCAGGCCTTATCATCACTTAGCCACTCAGGCCTCAAAACATCACTGGGTTTATGCATATGGGCATGAGAAACTATGACATGCACAACTCACAATACACAAATACACAATTACTCAATTCATAGTCAACTATGTGACCCGTCACTTACCGGTTTGCCGATTAAAGGCACAGCACCTGTCATTTCATAATTCACACACAAATAACGTCACTTAGCCTTTTAGGCTTTAACATCACTTAGCCACTCAGGCCCCAAATGTCACTTACACATAAACATCATTCAACTCAAACATTAGCCACCGAGGGCAAAAACGTCATTTGACTAACCACCAAGGGCATCCTCGTCATTTACACATCATTATCATTAACTTTGGCCACTTGGGCAAAACAGTCCTTTGACTAGCCACCAAGGGCATCCTCGTCATTTACACATCAATATCATTAACTTTGGCCACTAGGGGCAAAACAGTCATTTTGACACTACCGTGTTAAAACTGTTGTTTATACACCAAAAGGGGTTTTTAAAGAATTCCACGTCATTTTTCAATGTCACTGGGACGATCACCGGGGACAGCCACTTGGGCGCCCACAAACAATCAGAAAATAACAATTTTTCATTTTAAAAATTAGACCCATAGATGGACAACGTAAAAAGCTTCACGACACTTTTTGAATCGTTCAAAACGGACGTCTGAGTCAAAAGTTATGATAAAAATAAGTTTGGGAAAAATTAGACAACGTTCTGAAAATTGGCGCCTTAGGCGCCCAGGCAACACAGGCACCCAGCGCCCAGGTGCGCACAACACAACGCAACACAGCGCCACAGGCGCCCAGCGCCCAGGCGCGCACAACGCAACACAGACACGGGCGCCATGCGCCCAGGGAACAACAACGCGCGCACAGCGCAACACAAACAAGACACGGGCGCCCAGCGCCCAGGCGCAACAACGCAACACGCACGCCCCAGGCGCCCAGCGCCCAGGCGCGCCAGACACGCACAGCACACACTCCATCAGGCGCCCAGCGCCCTGCACAGGCACTCAGCGCCCAGAAAAACAGCAACACACCCAGAATTTGTTCAACAATTTCTTCAACACTAAAAATTGTTTTCTTAACAATTTTAAAGTATAAAACTCAAAATTTTCCAGCAACTAAACATACACATATTTTAATCAATTTCTCAAAAATTCAATTGGGCATTGTCTTCCCCATCCCCTTGGCGCCCTAGGCGCCTATACACCATCCATTCAATTTTGCGAACAACACAAGCAAATCCAACACAATTTCAGTTTCATGATCAATTCGAATGCCACAAGTCACTAACACAAACGCATACATATCAAGAATTTCAGTCTCATGATTAAGTCCACTTCGCATACATATGTACACATAATAACCAATTACCAACAATGCATCAAGAACATCAAGAACTCATGTATTCCTCAATTCGCATACATCCATATATAAAAACCAACATCAACAATGCATCAAGAAATCTAGTCTAACCCTAGATCTAGAACCTATCATAGAATGTATTAGATAGAGTGATAGAGCTCCCCTAACCTCGAAATTGAAGAACGGAGGCTCCGGAGATAGTCACGTACAGGACCACAGCAACAAAATCAAGCTCCTTGCTCTTCCTTGTTTGCGACTTCTTCTCCTCTTCCTCTTCTCTCCTACGGCGCCTCCTTGCTCTCTCTCTATCTCACGCTCTTTTCTTTCTTTCTTGTTTTTCTCTTTTGATTTCGCAACCACTAGCAAAACCCTAACCCCCTATGCGCTACTCCACTTCGCATATGACAAGGATAATGGGCTTGGGCTTCTCACTTAGGCCCAAGTCCATTTGGTTTGGCACCTCCACTTTCTACCACTCCCTACACACATTAGTATAAATTCTAATTAATTAAAAATACATCAAATAATTTAATTTAAATCCCCAATTACTTAATTAATTAAATTAATTAAATAATTTTTGGGTGTTACACCTGATGGGGCCTAGGTTCATAGGGCTCATGACTTCCCCTCCCCTAGCACACTAAACTGAAATAGGGTCGTCACCCTAACTGAACTGATGTATATACTTTAATATACCTAAACTGAACTGAACTGAACAATGATTATGAACATAACACTGAACTTATACTTAATCGATGAACTTAAACATAACCATGAGCTTGAACATAACTTACTTATAGCTTAACATGAACATGACTTAATCTTATGCTTAGCTTATCTTATACTTAACTTGGTCCTTATCATTAGGTGATCTAATTACTAACTTAGTCTAATTATTAAGTGATCTCTCATGGATTACTAAGGTTCGCTAACTTAACTTAACAATTTTACTAAACCAGTCAGTCCAGCACAATACCTCAATCACAAAGTCATAACATGAAACCAATGGTCAATCACATGAGCATTCATTTAACCTGAACATAATCCAAACATGACCAATCATATGGTACTAACTAAATCTTGGATCCAATCACAGTCAATTACCACTCAATTCAGGGCAATTTAATTATAGTATCATTGGGGAAGGTGGAAGAAAGGATTAGAAAGCAATTGGAATCGTTCGGAATGAGTTAAAACACTTTTTAAAATAGGCAACCCGAAGCCCACGCACGGTCCGTGCTCCAGAGGCGCACGATCTGTGCGTGACTGAAAAATTGAATTCATTTCACACCGAACAGAACGCACGATCCGTGCGCCCATACGCACGATCCGTGCGATGTCCAAAACCATTTCCAGGCTACCTGCGAACACACAGCACGATCCGTGCTCCCATAACGCACGATCTGTGCGTGTGTCTCAGTAACCCAGATGCTTACATTTTCTTAACGATATCATCCCAAACCGATTCCGATACATTTTCCGATCGATACTTCCACTTTACCAGCCCATAAAACACAGTCAAACCAGTCAACAACCAGCACACATCATTCAATAATCATGACATGCCAATTCATAAGTTTCAGTCCAACAATTCAATCAATCTCATGATTCAACGATATTTACGCAAAAACGGTTTCACACCAGATTTTCATAAACGCGAGACTCGATCCAGAATTCACAACACATACAATTTTAATCCTAGTGAGTATAGAACTCACCTTTTGATGATGACAAACAACCCACACCGAGACTTCACGATTACGATCACACAGTGACTCCAATTTCTCCCTAATCGCTCCAATTAACTTCCAACCGAAAACCCAGCCACTGAACTACTCTCTAGGTTGCTCCAATACGCGATTCAAGGACTGATAAGGGTTCTAACACTCATCCAACTCACATGCAACACTGATTTCAGAATTTGGTTAAGTGGAGCTTGGTGAGTCTTCAATGGTGGAATGTGGTGGAGGTTGGGGATGACTATGAACTTAGCATCAATGGAAAGGAAATAGGGAGCTGACTCAGAATATGTTGATAGATGAAGCATGCATGATGGTTTGAAGGAAACCCTCACCTCTTCTCTTCCTCTCCCATTCGCATCCTCTCTCTCTTTCTCCTCTTGGTTCTTGCTGAAACAGATTTTCTAGAAATGAAAGGCTTGTGTTTTTCTTTTGGATTTTTGCGGTATGGGTACATATATATATGGGAAGGTGCAATTACGATTATACCCCTCACTTAAACATCCCTTTCCTAATGACTTCTATTAGCTCTAATAACTCAACTATGATGCAATAAACTCAATTTGTCACACAATTAAATTAATTGACAATCCAAACAAATTATTTTTCAAGCAACTCATTTATATCAATAAAAATCATTTCACGCCAAATAATTTAAATAGCGAAAATTGGGGATATTACACTAACTACTATAGTCTACTAATCAACTAAAATAATCAATTGAAACTACGAGATAACTGCACTGATATATAAAAAAACATGGGATAACTGCACTGATATATAAAAAACACGAGATTAATATTTGTCAATGATAATTAATTTTTTTGAAGACTACTACTACAAACCTACTATCTAAAAAACAAGAAGACTTGATGACTATTTAAACTACTAATTAATATTTAAAACAAATATTTCTTATTGATAATCTACTATCTAACTTTTACTATCTACTATAATCTACTAATCAACTAAAATAATCAATTACTGAAACTAAGAGATAACTGTACTGATATATAAAAGGCTAAATAGCACTTTTGGTCCTTTATCTTTGCTCCATATTTCACGTTGGTCCTTTAACTTTTTTTTGGTCCGTTTTGGTCCTTTATCTTTCATTTTTGTTTCACTTTGGTCCTTTATCTTTTTTTGGGTCCGTTTTGGTCCTTTATCTTTCATTTTCGTTTCATTTTGGTCCCTCACGTTATTATTTAATTCAATTAAAACATTAAAACAATTAAAACAATTAATTCAATTAAAACAATTAAATAAATAAAACATAACCCCCCCACCGTCCACCACCACCCACCACTGTCAACCACCACCCACCACCGTCAACCACCACCCACTACCACCACTTCCCACCACCACCCACCACCACCCACCAAACCTCCAAAACTCTTGAAGGAAGAAGAAAGCTCAAGGTTCCATCACCTTCTTCCTCAAACTTGAAAATGGAAAAATATGAGAGAGTGAATTGTTGGAGATGATGTTGGTATCAAATTGAAGAGGATAAAATGGTGATCAACTTTCATGTTGGATGGATGATGATTTGATGAGCCTTGGATGCTCCTTTTCCCTCTTCTTCACCCAAACCCATTCTTCCTTTTCTCTTCCATTTTTCTTCTTTTCTTTCTGTTTCAGTGTTTCTCCCCTTTCCTTTCTTTCTTAATTCCTTTAATTCTTTCTTTCATTACTTTATATATACAACGAATTTGGGTTTTACAGAATGGTGGGTGGTGGTGGGAGGTGGTGGTGGTGGGTGGTGGGTGGTGGTGGGTGGTGGGTGGTGGTGGACAGTGGGGGCGTTTATGTTTTATTTATTTAATTGTTTTAATTGAATTAATTGTTTTAATTGTTTTAATGTTTTAATTGAATTAAATAATAACGTGAGGGACCAAAATGAAACGAAAATGAAAGATAAAGGACCAAAACGGACCCAAAAAAAGATAAAGGACAAAAGTGAAACAAAACTGAAAGATAAAGGACCAAAACGGACCAAAAAAAAGATAAAGGACCAAAGTGAAATCTGGAGCAAAGATAAAGGACCAAAAGTGCTATTTAGCCTATATAAAAAACCACAGGGTAACTGCAATGATATATAAAAAAACACAGGATTAATATTTGTCATTGATAATTATAATTTTTTAAGACTACTATATAACCTACTATCTAAAGAAACAAGAAGGCTTAATGACTATTAATATTTAAAACATACGTGACAAATATTTGTCACTAATACCTAAAAAGGACAAATAATTGTCACTGATATATAAAAAACACGGGATAAATATTTCTTATTGATAATCTACTGTCTATCTTTTACTATCTACTATAATCTACTAATCAACTCAAATAATCAATTGAAACTACGATATAATTGCACTGATATATAAAAAAAACACGGGATAACTGCACTGATATATAAAAAAAATATGAGATTAATATTTGTCAATGAAAATTAATTTTTTTGAAGACTACTACTACAGACCTACTATCTAAAAAACAAGAAGACTTAATGACTATTTAAACTACTAATTAATATTTAAAACAAATATTTCTTATTGATAATCTACTATCTAACTTTTACTATCTACTATAATCTACTAATCAACTAAAATAATCAATTACTGAAACTACGAGATAACTGCACTGATATATAAAATAACACGGGTTAACTGCAATGATATATAAAAAAACATAGGATTAATATTTGCCATTGATAATTATAATTTTTGAAGACTACTATATAACCTACTATCTGCAGAAGGAAAAGGCAAACCCTCGGATGGACCTAAGAAGGCTTAATGACCATTAATATTTAAAACATACATGACAAATATTTGTCACTAATACCTAAAAAATGACAAATAATTGTCACTGATATATAAAAAAGACTGGATAAATATTTCTTATTGATAATCTACAGTCTATCTTTTACTATCTACTATAATCTACTAATCAACTCAAATAATCAATTGAAACTATGAGATAACTGCACTGTTACATAAAAAAAACACGGGATAACTTCACTGATATATAAAAAAAAATACGGGGATAACTGCAATGATATATATAAAAACACGGGATAGCTGCCCTGATATATAAAAAACACGGGATAACAACACTGATATATAAAAAAAACACTGCACTGATATATAAAAAATCACGGGATAAATGCACAGATTGTTTTTAGATTTTAATATTTATCTATTTTTTATTTGAAACTCCTTTTTATCTACTTTAAATTTGTCTTTATTTTCACGGGGTAATGTTCGGACTATTTAAATAATATCTAAGTTCATTCACAAAAAGAACACGACAGCACCCGTGCGTATGCACGAGTATTCTACTAGTAGATAGATAGTAGATGTGTTTAGTAGTATCTCCTTATATTTCTTTATCCTTTTATAAGGCAACAAAGGTGGTGATTCAGGAAAAGATAAAAATCGAGAGAGACTTTTTCTGAGTGTGTGTGTGTGCGGGAAAATTTGTTAGGTAGCTTGAGACAAAGTTTGCCATCCTAAGAAGGAAGGTGGACTGTGGGGGGGGGGGGGGGATTTTAGAGGTGTTTAATTTGGTGTTGTTGTCAAAGTGAAAGTGGAGATGTCTCAATGATTCTTGTGCGGTGTGGAGGGAGGGATATTTTAGTTTACAGATGTGGAGATCTTAAATCAAAAATTTCTGGTGTGGAGTGTGTTCCATGGGGAAATGAGACTCTCTGTGGTGGAGGGATTTGATGTCTTTGGGGGAAGGTTCTATGATAAAAATAAATTTTGGTCAACCATAGAACCTCTTGGTGCACTCCTTTTTTTGGCATAACAAGAGGTTGGGTAGTGAACCACTTATATTGACATTCCCTTTCCTTTTTGCCTTAACTTCCAACAATAAGGCCAACTAAATGTCTATCCTCCAGCTAAATGTGTCTGATTCAGATCTCAACGATACTTTGCAAACTCTGTGGCATCAAGCAGTTTTCTCTATAATTGGAGTGTTCGATTCGTGTCTTTTGCTTAATAGGCTTCCTATACGTGTCGCTCTTTCAACTAGATACGTAATTCAAAATCCACACGAAATATGTTGTCCTCGTTGTTTTGAGAATATGGAGTCTACTGTCCATCTATTTTTCCAACTAGAGGTCGGCGATGGTTAGAGTGGTGATCAATGATGGTCGAAGTGGTGATTGGCGGTCGTCGAAGTTGTAGTCTATGGTGGTTAGATTGGTGATCATAAGTGGATGGACAGGTGATTAGTGGCGGTCAAAGTGGGGTTTTGCAGTGGTCAAAGTAGCAGTTGACGGTGGTCAAAGTGGTGGTCATAATGGTAGTCAGTAGTCGTTAGATTGGAGATCATTGATGTGTAAACTGGTGATCTGAGGTTGTCATAGTGGTGGTAAGTGGTGGTCAGATTGGTGTTGGTGGTGTTTGACGGTGGCCTGAGTGGTGTTCGATGGTGGCCTGAGTGGTGTTCGGTGGTGGCCAGAGTGGTGGTCGACGACAATTGAAGTGGAAGTTGGTGGTGGTTAGTGGTGGTCGGAGTGATAGTTTTTGGTGGTAAGATTGATGATCAGAGAGGTTATAAAAAAACAGAAATTATATAACTTGTTTTTTTGGTTTTGAGTTTTGATTGAAAACAGTTTTGAAATTAAGAAAAAAATAAACTCAACCCCTTTTTACCCCTAACGAACGAACCGTTACTTGTTTGAATAGTCTCTAATTTTTGTATTGGGCTGGAGTTCCCTAGTACCCTTGAATCCATTTTGCTTATAAAAAAAGTTTAAATATCATTTTAGTCACTGTAAATATAGTGATTTTTGGTTTTCGTCCATATAAAAACTAGTTTTCTATTTTAGTCCCTGCAATTTCTAAAACCTTAGTCCCTAAGTGTTTTTTGTGTTTAAAAATGCTGATGTGGCTTTTTTGATTACATGGCTTGGGACAAAAATAAAAAATTAGCTATATTTTTTTGGTAACCGTGTTATATTTACAAGGACTAAAATAATAAAAAATCACTATATTTATAGGAACTAAAACGATATTTAAAAATTAAAAAAACCTAAGATATGTTTGGGAGGGGGAGTGAAAGGGAAGACTTGGAAAAAATTAGTTTATTTATTTGATTTTTTTAAACATTAAAAGAACAACAAAGTAAATAATAATATAATATTTTTATTCAAACTTTAATTTTTTTTGACAAAAATAATCAAACTTTAAAGAATAATAATAAATTTTTATTTATATTTAAAAGATATTATAAATTCCTCAATTTAAAATTAAAAAATATGCCCTCCTCTCCCCTCATCCTAAAACACCCTCCCAAAGAAAAACCTAAGCAAAGAAGAGAAGCCATCATATAGCCAAAAAAGTCTGTTCACTCACCGCACACAATAGTAGTCTCTCTATCTCTCTCTCTCACGCACTCTCTTCACACATTTTCTACTGATGGAACTAATTCCTCGCCTCGCAGTCGCCAGTCGCTACCACATTCAACGAAGAAGAAACAATCCATTCCATTCACGGTAACATATAATCAATCTTCCTCACTCTCTTTCCATTTCTATGTTTACTTGTTATCTGAATTTGTGCCGTTACAAATGAAAACTAAGCAACAAAATTGTTTTCAAATTATTATTATTATGTAAATAAAACAGTTTCGCTCTACATAGCTAGAGAGAGAATCGCTGAAATGTTAATTCTAAGGTTTATGAGATTTGTTTCTAACCCTATTTCTATTAATTCCTTTCACTCATCCTTTAGGCATTTTCTGCATCGATTCATTCACAGTGACAATGATGTGGATGTGGCCGTCTCCTCATTCCATCGCATGCTCCGTATGCATCCTACTCCATCCATCATCCAGTTTAACAAGATTTTAAGTTCCCTTGTTAAGACAAATAAGGATTACTCCACTGCTATTTCTCTTTCTCACCAAATGGAACTAAGGGGAATTGTGGAAACTCTTGTTACGTTGAACATCTTGATCAATTGTTATTGCCACATAGGTCAAATAAATTTTGCCTTTTCTATATTGGGCAAGATTCTCAAGATAGGTTATCAGCCGTGTATCATAACCTTGACTACACTTATGAAAGGTCTTTGTCTTAACGGTGAGGTTCGTAAAGCACTTTATTTTCATGACAAAGTGGTTGCACAAGGATTTCGGTTGGACCTTGTTACTTATGGGACCTTGATCAACGGGTTATGTAAATCAGGAGAAACACGATCTGCATTGCAATTGCTAAGACAAATTGAAGGAAAATTGGTTAAACCCGACGTGGTGATGTACAACACAATCATTGATAGTCTTTGCAAAGATAAACTTTTAAGTGACGCCATTCATTTGTTAACTGAAATGGTTGCGAAAAGAGTATCTCTTAATGTTGTCACCTACAACTCTCTAATCTACGGCTTCTGCATTGTTGGTCAATTGAAAGAAGCAATTAGTTTGTTTAATGAAATGGTATTGAGAAATATCAACCCAGATATTTATACCTTCAATACATTAGTCGATGCATTATGTAAGGAAGGAAAGGTGGTAGAAGCTAAGAGTGTGTTAGTTATAATGATAAAAAAAGGTGTGAAACCTAATATTGTTACTTATAATTCATTGATGGATGGCCTTTGCTTTGTTAATGAAGTGATCAAAGCCAAAAATATATTCAACACTATGACCCAAAGGGGAGCGACTCTCGATGTTCAAAGCCACAATATCTTGATTAATGGATTATGTAAGAATAAAAGGGTGGATGAAGCCATTAACCTCTTTAAAGAAATGCATGGCAAACAGATTGTTCCCGATACTATAACTTACAATGCCCTTATTGATGGTTTGTGCAAATCTGGGAGAATATCTTGTGCTTGGGATCTAGTTGATGAGATGCATGATAAAGGTCTACCAGTCGATGAATACACTTACAACTCTTTATTACATGTGTTATGCAACAACCGTCAGGTTGACAAGGCAATTGCATTGGTCAAAAAAATTAAAGACAATGGTATCCAGCCGAATGTGTGCACATACAATATACTTCTTGTTGGACTATACAAAAGTGGAAGACTTAAAGATGCACAAGTGATTTTTCAGGATCTTTTGATTAAAGGCTATCATCTAGTCATAACATATAACATTATGTTGAATGGGCTTTGTAAAATGGGCTTGTTTGATGAAGCATTGACGTTGCTATCAAAAATGAAAGACAATGGTTGCATTCCTGATGTTGTAACTTATGAAACAATTATTTATGCTCTTTTCGAAAAAGATGAGATAGATAAGGCAGAGAATCTTCTTCGTGAAATGTTAGCTAGAGGTCTACTGTGAGAGTAAAACCAGGTAAGATGCTTTGTAGTTGACATAATTATTGATGGAGTATGTTGGTGTAATGTTTGTACTGGTTACTAGTATGTTGTACTTAGCAACTCTGTTAGTAAGTTAGAGTGACAGAGTATGAGATAGCTGGTAGGGCTGAGTTAGTTAGTTAGTTAGTTAAAGTGGTGGTTATTAAACAGTTCACACAGCTTGTAAAAATTATAAATGTTAGTCTCAGTTATGAGATCATTTTGAGAAATCAGTAACAGATTTCAGATTCAGTTCTCTATCTCTCTCACTATGTTCTTGAATATTTACAATTATCCTTTTTCTTCCTGATGTACTGTTAATTTGCTTCATTTTCTTGTGAGGTTTTTCTCATTTTGCTCATTTTTAGTGTTTCAAATCATATACCAATATGACAATTTGGAATTCTTTATCTCTTATAGTTGTTTAAAAGCACAAAAAAATTAGTCATTGATGGGTAGCTTTGAAGGTACATCTTTATTTAATCCAACTGTCACAATTTCCCTTTTTTGCTAGTTGATTTATTTAGGATCAAAACGGCATGATTTATTTAGAAATGCCTGCATTGCAGTTTTCAGATGCTAAATGAGCACAAAATTGGAATATATGCTAAATGAGCACAGAATGAATTTATGCGTATGCATATTTGGTATGTCCCAGTAGCTTAGATTTGATTATAGTGCAAAGGACTTATGTCTATGAAGTGTCTTTCAAGACCAGCAAAGAAATATAATTTAACTCATGATTGAATGTGAGGGTTATGTACTAATAGGATACTGGGCTTGGGCCTTAGCCCAAGTGATGTGACATCTCCCATGTTATGCTTAATCATTTAATATGCTTGCTGGTTCATGTTCTATCTAGCATTTGGGATTTTTCCTTTAACATTATGCTACATTTGTTGGAAGAAATTTTGCTATTCAAATACTGTCTTGGTTTTACACTTATTTTGGTGCTATCTTGAATCTTTTTGGGTGCAGGACTCATTGGTGTGCTTTGATCCAAGGGCATTTTACAGCACAGCTTGTGCTTCAAATATTGTTCCTCTGTTTTTTTGATGACATTTATAAATTTATTTACCTTAATTACTTTTTAAAAGATACCAAAATCATGTTTTTCTAAAGAAAAATCACTATTGACATCTTGTTGGTATACCCTTTACTAGCCCGCTTTTACGTTTTAGCCCAGTGGACCAGGTCGGGCCGTGCATCCAGTTTGACAGCTCTATGGAGAATGATTGCATAATTTGATGGAAAAGGTTTGAAGTATCCAAAACAATGAAAAGTTATACTGATCTATGATTAAAATATAAATGTTGTGTTTTCTCTCTATTAAACTATTTTGTTTGTAGAACTCAATTTACTTTTGAACTTGAAATCTGTATAAGTTGTGTTTCTAATTTCTTTTCCCCCCTGAGTTTCTGCTATTCCTTTAAAATGTGAGAATTGTTGTTCAACTCAGGTTAGGGATGGAATGGTACATTCAATGTTTCATGACATTGTGCTAAGGAAATTCTAGTGGATGCTACATACTATAGTTTAGAATTGTAAGTTTGTATGCTTAGTGTTCTAGATAAGACAAAATTAAGATTGTTGTAAAGATGAGGGAGACACTGACTTATGATGATTTTATTGCATCATTGCTTGAGACATTGACTTTGTTCTAAGAAATGTTAAATGAGTAAAATATACTTCATTGCATGGTTAGGTTATCCCAACTCTGTGTTTTGACAATGCACAAGCTTACTTCGTCTGTGAGAGCATTATTGCATGGCTTCTTTGCCATATTTATATTTTTTTCATTGTTTTGGACTAAATTATCTTTCTTTCTTTCTTTGCAGTTCCATGTATATTATTTCTACTACTTTTGTTTGGTTTTCTTACACTGTACATGTTTTAGGATTTAGGACTGGTTATGCTATTGTGTTCTCAATATCCAGGAAAAAAATAGTTAATATCAAGTGAGTTGGAGTTTTGTTAGCTATCTCATCATTTTTATTTTTTTTACCGTGTTATTTGTGGACGGTATTTACTGGTTTTACTTATGACTAATCTTTCTTTTCTCAATGAGTTAAATACTATTGAAAATCACCGGCAAAACGCATACATGGTGTTCCAAAAAATACAGCAGTGTCTCATTCGAGAGGTTCAATAACACCGAAAACCAAAAGGCACTTGGCCAAAGCAGACACCCCACAATATCTACCTAAGATACACCAGAACAAAAAAATATGATATCTAATTAATTACTAAGGCTAGGACAAAGACCATGGTACTTCAATGTTTTCAATAAAAGAATAACTGTGCTGCAAAGACCTTAATAGTAGCATAAATCCAAATTGTGCAGTGCCGTAATGAGACTCCCTGTGGTGGAGGGATTTGATGTGTTTGGGGGAAGGTTCTATGATAAAAATAAATTTTGGTCAACCATAGAACCTCTTGTTATAGCTGATAAAAATAAATTTTGGTCAACCATAGAACCTCTTGGTGCACTCCTTTTTTGCCATAACAAGAGGTTAGGTAGTGAACCACTTAAATTGACATTCCCTTTGCTTTTTGCCTTAACTTCCAACAATAAGGCCAGCTAAATGTCTACCCTCCAACTAAATGTGTCTGATTCAGATCTCAACGATACTTTGCAAACTCTGTGGCATCAAGCAGTTTTCTCTATAATTGGAGTGTTCAATTCGTGTCTTTTGCTTAATAGACTTCCAATACATGTCGCTCTTTCAACTAGAGGCGTAATTCAAAATCCACAAATATGTTGTCCTCGTTGTTTTGAGAATATGGAGTCTACTGTCCATCTATTCTTCCAACTAGAGGTCGGCGATGGTTAGAGTGGCGATCAATGATGGTCGAAGTGGTGATTGACGGTGGTCGAAGTTGTAGTCTATGGTGGTTAGATTGGTGATCATAAGTGGATGGACATGTGATTAGTGGCGGTCAAAGTGGGGTTTTGCAGTGGTCAAAATAGCAGTTGACGGTGGTCAGAGTGGTGGTCAGTAGTCGTTAGATTGGAGATCATTGATGTGTAAACTGGTGATCTGAGGTTGTCATAGTGGTGGTAAGTGGTGGTCAGATTGGTGTTGGTGGTGTTTGACGGTGGCCTGAGTGGTGTTTGGTGGTGGCCTGAGTGGTGTTCGGTGGTGGCCAGAGTGGTGGTCGACGACAATTGAAGTGGAAGTTGGTGGTGGTTAGTGGTGGTCGGAGTGATAGTTTTTGGTGGTAAGATTGATGATCAGAGGTTATAAAAAACAGAAATTATATAACTTGTTTTTTGGTTTTGAGTTTTGATTGAAAACAGTTTTGAAATTAAGAAAAAAATAAACTCAACCCCTTTTTACCCTAACGAACGAACCCTTACTTGTTTGAATAGTCTCTAATTTTTGTATTGGGTTGGAGTTCCCTAGTACCCTTGAATCCATTTTGCTTATAAAAAAATGTTTAAATATCATTTTAGTCACTGTAAATATAGTGATTTTTGGTTTTCGTCCATATAAAAACTAGTTTTCTATTTTAGTCCCTGCAATTTCTAAAACCTTAGTCCCTAAGTGTTTTTTGTGTTTAAAAATGCTGATGCGGCTTTTTTGATTACATGGCTTGGGACAAAAATAAAAAATTAGCTATATTTTTTTGGTAACCGTGTTATATTTACAAGGACTAAAATAATATTTTTTTTTTCATTTGTAGAGACTAAGAAAGAAGCCACATCAACTTTTTTAAACACAAAAAGCACGTTGAAAACTAAAAGTGATGGTTTTATAAATTGTAGAGACTCAAACAGAAAATATTTTATATAGAAACTAGAATAAAAAATCACTATATTTATAGGAACTAAAACGATATTTAAAAATTAAAAAAACCTAAGATATGTTTGGGAGGGGAGTGAAATGAAAGACTTGAAAAAAATTAGTTTTTTTTTTTGACTAAAAAAAAATTAGTTTATTTATTTGATTTTTTTAAACATTAAAAGAACAACAAAGTAAATAATAATATAATATTTTTAATCAAACTTTAATTTTTTTTGACAAAAATAATCAAACTTTAAAGAATAATAATAAATTTTTATTTATATTTAAGAGATATTATAAATTCCTCAATTTAAAATTAAAAAATATGCCCTCGCTCTCTCCTTGTTCTAAAACACCCTCCCAAAGAAAATCCTAAGCAAAGAAGAGAAGCCATCATATAGCCAAAAAAGTCTGTTCACTCACCGCACACAATAGTAGTCTCTCTATGACTCTATCTCTCTCTCTCACGCACTCTCTTCACACATTTTCTACTGATGGAACTAATTCCTCGCCTCGCAGTCGCCAGTCGCTACCACATTCAACGAAGAAGAAACAATCCATTCCATTCACGGTAACATATAATCAATCTTCCTCACTCTCTTTCCATTTCTATGTTTACTTGTTATCTGAATTTGTGCCGTTACAAATGAAAACTAAGGAACAAAATTGTTTTCAAATTATTATTATTATGTAAATAAAACAGTTTCGCTCTACATAGCTAGAGAGAGAATCGCTGAAATGTTAATTCTAAGGTTTATGAGATTTGTTTCTAACCCTATTTCTATTAATTCCTTTCACTCATCCTTTAGGCATTTTCTGCATCGATTCATTCACAGTGACAATGATGTGGATGTGGCCGTCTCCTCATTCCATCGCATGCTCCGTATGCATCCTACTCCATCCATCATCCAGTTTAACAAGATTTTAAGTTCCCTTGTTAAGACAAATAAGGATTACTCCACTGCTATTTCTCTTTCTCACCAAATGGAACTAAGGGGAATTGTGGAAACTCTTGTTACGTTGAACATCTTGATCAATTGTTATTGCCACATAGGTCAAATAAATTTTGCCTTTTCTATATTGGGCAAGATTCTCAAGATAGGTTATCAGCCGAGTATCATAACCTTGACTACACTTATGAAAGGTCTTTGTCTTAACGGTGAGGTTCGTAAAGCACTTTATTTTCATGACAAAGTGGTTGCACAAGGATTTCGGTTGGACCTTGTTACTTATGGGACCTTGATCAACGGGTTATGTAAATCAGGAGAAACACAATCTGCATTGCAATTGCTAAGACAAATTGAAGGAAAATTGGTTAAACCTGACGTGGTGATGTACAACACAATCATTGATAGTCTTTGCAAAGATAAACTTTTAAGTGACGCCCTTCATTTGTTAACTGAAATGGTTGCGAAAAGAGTATCTCTTAATGTTGTCACCTACAACTCTCTAATCTACGGCTTCTGCATTGTTGGTCAATTGAAAGAAGCAATTAGTTTGTTTAATGAAATGGTATTGAGAAATATCAACCCAGATATTTATACCTTCAATACATTAGTCAATGCATTATGTAAGGAAGGAAAGGTGGTAGAAGCTAAGAGTTTGTTAGTTATAATGATAAAAAAAGGTGTGAAACCTAATATTGTTACTTATAATTCATTGATGGATGGCCTTTGCTTTGTTAATGAAGTGATCAAAGCCAAAAATATATTCAACACTATGACCCAAAGGGGAGCGACTCTCGATGTTCAAAGCCACAATATCTTGATTAATGGATTATGTAAGAATAAAAGGGTGGATGAAGCCATTAACCTCTTTAAAGAAATGCATGGCAAACAGATTGTTCCCGATACTATAACTTACAATGCCCTTATTGATGGTTTGTGCAAATCTGGGAGAATATCTTGTGCTTGGGATCTAGTTGATGAGATGCATGATAAAGGTCTACCAGCCGATGAATACACTTACAACTCTTTATTACATGTGTTATGCAACAACTGCCAGGTTGACGAGGCAATTGCATTGGTCAAGAAAATTAAAGACAATGGTATCCAGCCGAATGTGTGCACATACAATATACTTCTTGATGGACTATGCAAAAGTGGAAGACTTAAAGATGCACAAGTGATTTTTCAGGATCTGTTGATTAAAGGCTATCATCTAGATGTCATAACATATAACGTTATGTTCAATGGGCTTTGTAAAATGGGCTTGTTTGATGAAGCATTGACGTTGCTATCAAAAATGAAAGACAATGGTTGCATTCCTAATGTTGTAACTTATGAAACAATTATTTATGCTCTTTTCAAAAAAGATGAGATAGATAAGGCAAAGAATCTTCTTCGTGAAATGTTAGCTAGAGGTCTACTGTGAGAGTAAAACCAGGTAAGATGCTTTGTAGTTGACATAATTATTGATGGAGTATGTTGGTGTAATGTTTGTACTGGTTACTAGTATGTTGTACTTAGCAACTCTGTTAGTAAGTTAGAGTGACAGAGTATGAGATAGCTGGTAGGGCTGAGTTAGTTAGTTAGTTAGTTAGTTAGTTAAAGTGGTGGTTATTAAACTGTTCACACAGCTTGTAAAAATTATAAATGTTAGTCTCAGTTATGAGATCATTTTGAGAAATCAGTAACAGATTTAAGATTCAGTTCTCTATCTCTCTCACTATGTTCTTGAATATTTACAATTATCCTTTTTCTTCCTGATGTACTGTTAATTTGCTTCATTTTCTTGTGAGGATTTTCTCATTTTGCTCATTTTTAGTGTTTCAAATCATATACCAATATGACAATTTGGAATTCTTTATCTCTTATAGTTGTTTAAAAGCACAAAAAAATTAGTCATTGATGGGTAGCTTTGAAGGTACATCTTTATTTAATCCAACTGTCACAATTTCCCTTTTTTGCTAGTTGATTTATTTAGGATCAAAACGGCATGATTTATTTAGAAATGCCTGCATTGCAGTTTTCAGATGCTAAATGAGCACAAAATTGGAATATATGCTAAATGAGCACAGAATGAATTTATGCGTATGCATATTTGGTATGTACCAGTAGCTTAGATTTGATTATAGTGCAAAGGACTTATGTACTAATAGGATACTGGGCTTGGGCCTTAGCCCAAGTGATGTGACATCTCCCATGTTATGCTTAATCATTTAATATGCTTGCTGGTTCATGTTCTATCTAGCATTTGGGATTTTTCCTTTAACATTATGCTACATTTGTTGGAAGAAATTTTGCTATTGATATACTGTCTTGGTTTTACACTTATTTTAGTGCTATCTTGAATCTTTTTGGGTGCAGGACTCATTGGTGTGCTTTGATCCAAGGGCATTTTACAGCACAGCTTGTGCTTCAAATATTGTTCCTCTGTGTTTTTGATGACATTTATAAATTTATTTACCTTAATTACTTTTTAAAAGAAACCAAAATCATGTTTTTCTAAAGAAAAATCACTATTGACATCTTGTTGGTATACCCTTTACTAGCCCGCTTTTACGTTTTAGCCGAGTGGACCAGGTCGGGCCGTGCATCCAGTTTGACAGCTCTATGGAGAATGATTGCATCATTTGATGGAAAAGGTTTGAAGTATCCAAAACAATGAAAAGTTATACTGATCTATGATTAAAATATAAATGTTGTGTTTTCTCTCTATTAAACTATTTTGTTTGTAGAACTCAATTACTTTTGAACTTGAAATCTGTATAAGTTGTGTTTCTAATTTCTTTTCCCCCACTGAGTTTCTGCTATTCCTTTGAAATGTGAGAATTGTTGTTCAACTCAGGTTAGGGATGGAATGGTACCTTCAATGTTTCATGACATTGTGCTAAGGAAATTCTAGTGGATGCTACATACTATAGTTTAGAATTGTAAGTTTGTATGCTTAGTGTTCTAGATAAGACAAAATTAAGATTGTTGTAAAGATGAGGGAGACATTGACTTATGATGATTTTATTGCATCATTGCTTGAGACATTGACTTTGTTCTAAGAAATGTTAAATGAGTAAAATATACTTCATTGCATGGTTAGTTTATCCCAACTCTGTGTTTTGACAATGCACAAGCTTACTTCGTCTGTGAGAGCATTATTGCATGGCTTCTTTGCCATATTTATATTTTTTTCATTGTTTTGGACTAAATTATCTTTCTTTCTTTCTTTGCAGTTCCATGTATATTATTTCTACTACTTTTGTTTGGTTTTCTTTCACTCTACATGTTTTAGGATTTAGGACTGGTTATGCTATTGTGTTCTCAATATCCAGGAAAAAAATAGTTAATATCAAGTGAGTTGGAGTAGTAAGATTAGCTCAGCCCCAGCATCATTGAGTACATCAAGTTTCCACCTTTTAGGAAGAGTTGCAAAGGGAATGCCTAATAATGTGCTCGCAGGGCTAGATGGTAATAGATCACAAACTCAAATTCAGGCTCCTCAAAGTGTTGAGGAAACCATCAAAGACATGCTCCATGATGCCACAAAATGTATGTGGCTACTCAAGAGATGCTCATACAAGCAGAGAGCTCCGAAAGGATGTAGCTTCTACCAGCAGCAAGCAACCACACACACCGATGCCCAAACGCACGCACACCTAGAATGAAAAGCCACAATATAGCATACACACCCAAACACAAGGAACACAAACAGAATGGAGATAGATACAACTAGAGCTGCCAAGATGGGCGGGCCGACCCGGCCTAGTCCGCTGGGCCAAAACCAAAAAGTGGACTGGGTTGGGCTCGCCCAACTTTCGATTGGGCCGTATTTTGTGTAGCCCAGCCCAAAACACTGGGATGATGGGCCGACCCGCAGCCCAATCTAATTTTAACAAAGAAAATCATAAAAATTGCTAAAAAACATAAAAAAAGTTGGTCCATCGGCCAACTGGGCTGGGCCAAAATGACCCGATTTGTTCATGGACCTCTATTTAACGAGCCCAGTCAAAAACACTGGGCTTTGGGCTGGGCCAAAATTGACAGCTCTAGATACAACCAACACACATAGAAGCCAGAATACAAGCCACACTAAGCACAGACCGCAAAAACACATGCACCAGAACACAACTACACACAAATAGGGGATATATATTTAACACACACCAAAAGCACACCACCCAATGTTGCAATAGAAGCACAAACACGTACACACCAAAAGCACCCCATAATGCCTTGGAGATAACACTCCTTTGACATGACTCGAGCTAGAGAAATAAGCCTTGTCACTAGGTAGCTCCATTCGCATTGCCTTGAAGAAACTAGGGAACCAGGCGCTGCAAACACCATGCCCTTGTTGCAAGCAAGTAGAAGATATTTGTCAACACCATGAATCTTCATCACACCACCAGAGAACAACAATAATGAAGGTAAAAGAATCTGAAATAGATCCAAAAACATAATTCCCAACACTCCTTCAAAGCAGCAAGCAATTTAGTCCATTTACAATTTGCTTAGAGCACTCCAAACTAATGCTTTCCAATAACAAACACCAAGGGCCATTATATCGATACTCATTCACTTTGCTGATCTCGAGGTCCTTCTAATGGATGATCACTAGTCACTCCAAGCGGTAGCAAGACACCTGCACAGAAGAACAAGCACACAAACAAGTAACAAGATTAAGGAGAGCAAGGATGATGAGGCACTTAGCAGGGGTATAAATTCGATTTCAACGGACTGAGCGTCGCACTGGGATTGGACAGGGAATCACCAAGGATTTTGCAAGCAAGTGAGCCATTCAAGTTAAAGGAACCCTGCTTATGACTAATCTATGTCGGAGAACTTGGGTGTCCACATGTACCCAGTTAAGGTTTAGTCGATCTGTGTGGCTCTCTCCTCTCAATAGAGTTTTTGCCAACTTGAGACATTGGGGTTGGATCTGAACTCAGTTATCGCTCGGAGCAACCCTTGTTGATTACCTCATCAGGAAGTAGGGACACAAATGAAAAAAAAAGTGTTGGATGGACAAACATACACACACAATGGGCCAAGAGATTTTCTATTCGAGTTGAGTTCGGCCAAATTTCACGCGACTTGATGATCTGCTAGCCCTGCCTACCCCATTGCTGGTAATGGGTTAGCCCACGAACCATATATATATATATATATATATATATATATATATATATATATATATATATATATAAATTAACTTACATATATTACGGAAATTAATAAAATAAAATATATTGAATTCATAAAAATACTTTTATCGCCTTAATAACATACATTCATAAGTAAGTATAACTTGGTTGTCCTTGTCACGTACCAAGGGGTGATGTACCAAGGAGTGGTCAGTGAAATCATCATTCACAACCTTAATCGAATTTTAACCAAAAAAAACCTTAATCGAGTTGTGATATTCAAAACCTCATCCAAGACCCAACACATAATAGAGGTGAAATGCAAAATTTTTGATATAAAAAAGTTTAGGTGAGTTAGATTTCAGGAACTCGCCTAAGTTGGAGAAAGTCTAAAAGTTCAAAAAAATGCTTATAGACGTAATTATATATTATCCACCAGATAATTCTTCAGACTGGTAGTGAGATTCAAACTCATATCCTTATGCGATATTGTCTTAGACCAAAACTCTTACTAAATAATCAGAAAAAGTCAATATCCAAAATATAAAAAACAAGTGTATATTACACCAAAAAACATCCTAAATAATTAATTCATAAAGTTGGATATAGTGCTTACAAGATAGATCATTTTATTTTTAAAAAATTTCATATAACTGGAATGACCTTAGTTGGTAGGTGAAGTGTAAAATTTATTATTACATCAAATTTCTAGAGATATAGAACCCAAACCATGTTATGGAATTTGTTATGGGTAATTTGGGCGCTCCTTCTAGAACCAGTGGTGGCCCTGAGTATGGGCGAGAGGGGCAACGGCCAAGGCCCCATTTTGTGAAGGACACCAAAAATTCTTTTACTTAGGTGTATATACATATATTTAAATAAAATTGTAAAGTTATTACAATTATAATTATGTTATATACATTATACACACACATAACCAATAATGGTTGGTCGGAGTGGTAACTGGACTCCGATCACATCCCAAGGTCTGTAGTTCGAATATTGAGTGTGGCAAAATACAAGTTCCCCTACGTAAATTAGTAATCGACAAATGCGGTGGATACTACGTATTAATAACATAGTAACCAAATATATATATATATATATATATATATATATATATATATATATACACACGCATAAAGTTATATCATTCCTCGATAATGAGTTGAAGTCGTATAGCAAAATTCTTGAAACTTAAAACTTACCTAAAACATGACGATTCTTATGATATTGATGGTGAAATTCTATATGAAGAATTGAAAATCATTAGAGAGAGGTTTTAAAAAATCAAATTATATATAATATCGAATTATTTGAAGATAGTTAATTGTTTTCTAATGCATGCGGGCATATTTTTTGTTAAAATCTTTTTTGCAACCTAAAATGTCGCAAAATAAATTAAATAATCTTGCTTTGATTTCTATTGAAAATCATTCTTGAAAAAATCTTAATTATAAAGAAATCATTAATGATTTTCAACAAAAATACCATGAGAATGATTTCAAATAATTAAAACCTCGTAACTGCCCTGTATTACAGATCCAGACCTGATAATAGAATTCAATGTAATTATCCCAAGTAGGTAGCTCAGTTGGCGAGCTAAGGGATATCGAAGGAGTGCACCAAATGAGTACAAGAAGGAGGTCCCGGGTTCAACTCCCGGAAACTAACATTCCCCCACCCCACTAACATTGCTTATAAAAAAAAAGAATTCAATGTAATTAAAGATTCAACAAAACCTGAAAAAATTGGTTTGGCTTAAATGCATTTAAAGAGACAACACAAACAAATTAAGACCTCACATATATATTTTCCACTCCACTCTTCATACATTAGTCACAGCCACAGCCACAGGCCCACAGCCCACAGCTGTACTCCTATTGTCCTTTCTATTTCTTTGGATGCTCCGTTTATTATTACAAATAAGTTCCTCAAAGGGATGCAACAAGCATTCATTAGCGCAACATTTTGGGTACACATTATTAATTGGGTGAGCAAATGGTATCCCTGAGCTTGGAGATGTCTCCTCAAGGTAGAGTTGTCAATTTTAGTCAATGTGATGGGCCGGCTCAGTTGGCCCATATTTTGGGCTGGGGTTGGTTCTTTAGATACACCAGACTCAAGCTATTTTTTTTAGCATTTTTTAGAAAATTTAACTATTTTGCTTATTAAAAAGTTGAACTTGGCTCGGGCTGAGTGTTAGAAATTACAGGATCATAGAGATGAAGTTTCTTCTCATATTTGAAATATGCTAAAGAGTTTGATTGAGAGAATTTCTCAAATGGAATCATATTGATTGAAAAAAGATAATGAAAAATGAGTACAAGATGCTCTTTATATAGAGCTTAACAAACTAACTAAATCACCAATTAATTCCTAACAGAATTTCAATTCTGTAACTACCCCGAACAACCTATTATTTCTAATAGCCTCCCTCAAGCTGATAGTGGAATCACCACAACAGCTTGAAATACAAGAATTATTCCAAGCACAAAAATAATGGAAAAAGAAACTAACAAACACAAACGACAATTTGAAAAGGAAACTTAATGAAAGCAAACAGCAAAAAAAAACTAAGCCTAATCCAAATAGGCAAGATGATTGGCCCAACGTCTTCACTTGATGCCATGGCTTTCCTTTCGTTCAGTTTTGGCCCATTAGAATTAGGGGTTTTCCATTTTTCTTTTTTTTGGATTTTCCCATTTTACCCTTCTTGCAAGCAGTACCTGATTGATTAATTCTGAAACGGCAGAAGATGCACTGAAACACGCAAGAAAAACTCAAAGCCTTCAACGCAATCATCTTCATCGCAAGCAACGTTAAACGCAAATACCAAAACTCAACCACAACTTTCAACAAAACGACGTCGTCTACTCCTTCTTTGAACAAGTCGTCCAAAAAACCTTCTCCACCGTAACAAAAAGATGATGGAAATTAGAAAAATATAAAAAATAAAAAAATTTCAGCTGGCAACAAAAAGACTGTTATAGCTGTTCATGCCTTTGCCTATGAGAACACAAGCCTATTTTTATGTGACCATATATGCAGTGGCGGACCCAGGACCCCGGGGTCAGGGGTGTCAAATTTTTTAAGGCCGGTGTCAAATGAGTGCAAAACTTGGTCTACTAGTACAATTTCAAATTTTCAGGGGTGTCAAAATTAAAATTTCAGGAGATTTAGGCTATTTATATAGGGTGTTTAGTGCAAAAAAAAAATTCCAGGGGGTTCAACTGAACCCCCTGGCTTGTAGCCAGGTCCGCCACTGCATATATGGCATAAGCTGCCTCCCTTTTTGAATAAAAGAAAAAGTTTTCCTTTTTTAATAGGCCCTTAAATGATGGAGAATTGGTGACAGTGATTAAGACAAAATGTTTGGCACTTACCTTCATGTATATGCCAAGTGGTCCATGTGTGACCAAATGTGTGATAAATCAATGAGGCAACCATGTGGGCTTGCTAATAGTAAGGGAAAAACATTTGGTCAAAAAAAAAATAGTAAGGGAAAAACATGTGATGTGAGTAGTCAAATATTAATATGGCATACTGTACTTTACCTGAAATAAAAGGCCAATAAAAGTTTTACCTATATTTGTCTTGTTGAATTTAAACGAAGACATTGTACTCCCTCATCTTCTAAATATAAACAAAAACGAGTCAATAAAAGTCGATATATTTGGATCAAATACATTAACTTTGGTTGACCTAATATTCTCTCAATTTCATAATATATGTCATTTTTTTAGGGTAATTTTGTTTCGTTTACTTGTCATTCTTAAAACTCAATGCAATATTAACTATTGCTTTGTCAATAACGCCTTTGACTAATGAAATAATTAATAATTAAGGGTATTATAGAAAAATGACAAATAAGTATGTCAAAATTAACAAAATTTATTAGTTTTCTTGTAGGTGTAAACGACATGTATTTAGATGGTTTATCAAATACATCGACTTCTATTGACACACTTTTGCTTATATTTGGGGAAGGAGTAGTACTTCACAAACAACTTGTGAAGGTATTGTGCTTTGTCAGCAGAGTTAACCGGATGCAACATGATTTTTGAAATAAATGTGAAGAAACACATTGAACTTCACAACTTACTTGTTCATGAACATTGGACAATTAATCTTATATATTTTAAGAATGGAAACATTATATTTGTTTCTGGTGTTGTTTCTGACACAAAGGATTGTTCTTACTATTGAAAACACCATTTCAGAGTGTTGATAACCGATTCACAGAGAGTGGAGGGATTGGTGGGATATAGGATTTAGGGCCCGTTTGGATAAACAGCTTAATTAAACGCTTATGCATAAGCGCTTATCATATAAGTGGATATGCATAAGCTGTTTATATAATAAATAATAAAATAATGTTAAAACTATTTTTCTATAAGCTATAAATTGTTTTCATAAGCTATTCTTTGGAGCTTATGGAAATTAGCCAAAAACAGCTTATGACACTACAAGAATTTCGGTGATTTCAAAAGCAGGAAAATCGGTCGCTAATTCACGTTTCCGACGGAATTTCCGACGGACAAAATTCCGTGGGATAAACGGTCCTCGCAAACGATTTCCGACGGAAAATTCCCTTGGAAACATTTCCGTCGCAAATCCCTCGGAAATATCCCTCGCAAAACCCTCGGAAACGTCCCTCGCAAATCCCTGGGAAATATCCCTCGTAAATTTCCAAGAAAATTTCGTCGGAAATTCCATCGGTACGAAGTGATAAATAATTTTCCAAAATCCTTCCATTACATTCAGACAGCTCCATTCTATTTTGCTTTCCTGCCCATTCAGACTCAGCTAACTAGCCTATAATTAATTCCAAGATCTATGAAATCGAAAGAGGTATCATCCTAAACTTAAGAAAATTTCAATAAACCATTTGAACATTTCAAATGTCAAATACCTCGAAAAGTCCAACCGGCCCCAAATTGAGCACTTAAGATAATCCAATGGGTACAATAAGTAATTGCATAGAACCCACATAAGACTAGATCCAAACAAATTAGCATAATCAATTAGATTAGATTCAACAATGTCAGTAAATTTGCTTGGCATAATACTAGTTATTTTGCTTGAGAGCCAATAAACAGTGTCCACTGTAAAGAACAATACATAATTAACTAAGATATAATTAAAGGAGTCTGTCTACAAATAATTAAAAGAGTTGGCCTATTCATTAATTTCATCTTCCTAAGTACCATAAGACTCCAGTTGGTTGCATTATCATGAGCAGGTCCAGGACTCCAGTTGGTTGCATTACCACTCCAGTTGGTTCCCATTCTCAAGTGAAACACTGTTGTTTTCTTTCTGGTTTTCTCCTCCAAAAAGCGTAGCTAATCTTTGCTGCTGCAGCTTCCAGTGCAAGTCCTGATTCATAGAACTCAAAGACTCAATAGAAGAAGCAAGGTTGTTATGACTATGAATATTCATATTCATTGCATTTGCACCTCCATTATATCCTAGTACTCATTTTCAGCAAACACAAGACAAAAAATTTAATGTTTACAGCAACCTGTTTACATTTTGCAAACACAACAGTGATCATTTTCAAACTAAAAATTTAATGTTTACAGCAAACACAACAGTGATCATTTTCAAACTAAAAATTTAGTGTTTACAGCCTGTTTACATTTTGCTGCATTTTCAGCAACCTGTTTACATTTTCAGCAACCAATTCACTAGAAATTCAATCCAGCCTACCAATTTAATTCAGTCCAGCCTAAGCAATTTTCAGCAACCATTTTCAGCAACCTGTTTACTTCCCTGCCAATTTAATTCAGACTCAGCCTACCAATTCACTAGAAATTCAATCCAAACCAAATAATTTCAACTAGCTTATAATTCCAAACCAATATAACTAAATATCACATATACTAACTTATATTTCCAAACCAATGTAACTAAAAATCACATAAACTAAGTCCAAAAGCGAGACCATTTAAAACTAATTCAACAAGTGCCAAACAACGACAAATTACCTAGATGCCATCAATAACCCTTCTCATAAGCATGGTCTATGTCATCACCACCTCCATCATCCAGGTCCTGGTCCTGGTCCTGGTCCTGTTGGGCAGGCTGGCCATGCTGGGCGGGGGGGTGGTCCTGCTCGGGCGGTTGCGACTCAGGTGGAGGTACTGGAATCCCGACATGATTATATACATGGTCAAGTAGCTGCTGCTGTCGTGCAAGCTGCTGCTCCTGTCGTGCAGCATGCTCCTGATATTGTGCAACCTGCGTTGTCAATGCCCGAATGATCCTAAGGTGCTCGGAGGAAAGGCCCGCGCTCGTCGAAGCTCTAGAGTCTAACAAATTGGTATACATGTCTCCTGTCCCGTACAGGCGACTCTTATAGGGGCCTCCAACAGTATCTTTCCACAACACCTCTTTCAACTTCTCTAGCTCAGCGGGATCGACTGGTATACTTAACTGAGACAATCGTCGGTGGAACTCCTCCTATTAAATACACAAGTTAAAATTAGTCATTGGTAAAATAATATTTTCAAATTGAAATTATCTTAAAAAGAGATATATACCTGAGTAATGCGAGCACGCTCGTCTACAAAGTCGCCCGTGCCTCTCCTAATATGAGTGTGGCGGTGGAGCTCATCCACATGTGGCATTCGGCCCCACTTCTTGGCCTATAATCGATAACATAAGTTTCTAATTGATAAATTATAATTAATTATAATGACATGAAAAGGTAAGTTGAAGTATATACCAATCTCTCTGCATGCTGCAAGATAGAGATAGAACCTCCAGTGTGCACGCTTCCTCCTTTCTCTGATGCCCTATTCTTCTTATTCTGCGCACACTTAGCCAAGTATTTTGGATCATTCCAGTGGTCTTGTAGGTGACGGTAGACTAGATCTACCATCCAACCAGGCTGACTCCTCTGCCTACGGACATCATTGAGCATATCGGCGAGTCGTTCAACAGCTTTCTTATGAAAAAGCTTCTCAACGACGGCCTCCTGAGACTTACGCCATCCAACTTTCTTCTGCATAAAAAACAAAGAACACTCAAAAACAAACACGTTTTCATAATTAATCATAAAAGTGCACTGCTGATGTTTTTAAGTGCACTGCTGCTGATGTTCATAAAAGTATTCAGAATTAATCATAAATGCATGATAAAAGAGGGGAAAAAATAAAACAGTATTCAGTATTCAGTATTCAGTATTCCTGCTGCTGATGTTTTTAAGTGCACTGCTGCTGGTAAACTGAAAATGCATGATAAGACTATTCCATTGCCAAGCTTTATTGGTATCAGTATTCAGAATAAAAGAGGGGAAAAAATAAAACAGTATTCAGTATTGGAAAGAATGCACAAAATAAAACAGTATTCAGTATTCCTGCTGCTGATGTTTTTAAGTGCACTGCTGCTGGTAAACTGAAAATGCATGATAAGACTATTCCATTGCCAAGCTTTATTTGTATCAGTATTCAGAATAAAAGAGGGGAAAAAATAAAACAGTATTCAGTATTGGAAAGAATGCACAAAATAAAACAGTATTCAGTATTCAGTATTGGAAAAAATAAAACAGTATTCAGTATTCAGCAGAGTGCGCAGAAAAAATAAAATAGAACTTTTAGGAGCTCAAAAATAGAAGAATGCACAAAATTAATACACAAACATTGAAGCATAGATGAATGAAACATGCAAAATAATGAATGCAGAAGAGAAACAATGCAAGAAAGACAAATTGGAAAGAGGAATAGAGGCACAAATTAAGCTCACTGTTTCAGTTTGCTAAAATTGATCAAAAAGCCTAAATAAAAGAGGGAATGACTAAAAGTGACGGAAAAACTGATTTTTTAATGAAATTTCATCGTAGCGGCCGCTACGAGCGCTATTTGGCCGCTATAGCGGCCGCCATTTGCGGCACTACGACCGCTACTCAAAACTGCAACACAACGGCAAATTGCGTAGCACCTAGGGACCGCTACGCAACGCTATGCCGCTATAGCGGCCGCTACGACCGCTATTGACTACAGAGAAGACAATATGTTATTAAATAACTTAACAAATTATTTAAAGGCATATGTTAAAAGGTACACTTACTCTAAAAGCGTTAAAAAAATGCTCTCGCTCAAGCTCATTAAGCCCACGCCAAGTAGCCCATGGATAGTGGTACAACTCCTGAATAGTCTTACGGATAGCCGTAGCGGCTACCTTTGAAGGAAGGAACCTGCAGAATTTAAAACAATTGAAGTGATTAAAAATATAAGTTATAAAAAACAATCAATTAAAAATATAAGTTATAAAAAACTTTACGTACCCTCCACGCTCAACACGGATGACAGGTCGCCCGTCAGGTAACTCCTCCATCTCATCCTCCTCACGCTGACTCCCCCTCAACATCATGCATCTGATCATCATCAGGCATCTCATCATCTCCATGTGCAAATGCCTCTGTCGGTGATGGCGAATAGGTAGGACTAGGAGTAAGCACAGCTGGAGAATGGGTAGGAGTAGGCACAGCATCTGGCGAATGGGTAGGAGTAGGAATAACACGAATGCCCGGTACCGGAATCATACGATATGGAGGAGTTTGTGACGGTGGAGGAGTCACACGTGCTGAAGAAGTACGACCAGGTACATCCCGAGGTGATGGAGTAGGTGAAGGAGTCACACGAGCTGAAGAAGTACGACCAGGTACATCCCGAGGAGATGGAGTAGGTGAAGGAGTCACATGTGGCGATGAACTAGAGCCAATATGTAATGACCTGACTCCAGAGGTCTGCTTCATCTGTGTCTGAGGACTCTCAAATGATCTCACTCTGGATGACTGTGGATCAGGAGTGAATGTGGGATGCAACTGTCTGACTGTACGTGCACGTACTTGGGGTGTCGACGCAGGGGTAGATGTAACACCCCTTTCTAATAACTTTACTTTTTAATAAAATCAGAGTCTTTTTTTTTTTTGAAAACAATTAAAGTGAGTGCTACACTTACTCCATAAAATCAAGATACATAACACCATAAGAAAAGTTTAGTTCGCATCAACTAAATCCAATCATCATCAGCAGCGGAATAATAATAAGTTCAAAAGAGATTAAACCAATACATCACCAATGAAACTAACAGTTTAGGAAAATAATGCATAACATAAGGACACCCCCCCTGGTGCTACGTATCAGAGCGTGACACTTCCTACCAGACGAAGGCATAAGAAATCCTTCACTCGCTATTACCTGCACGTTGCCGACATAAGAAGCAACATAAAAGCAGTAGGGTGAGTCTCTTTTCATAATTAATAACATATGAGAATTAAGTACTGCATAGGAAAAGGAAACCAGGCACACCAATTCATAACAATAGGGAACAATCGCATCAGCATACTATTTCCAAGCAGCACTATATAATATATGATTATGTATGTAATGCAACCCAAACTCCACGGGTACATGCATGTCGGATCCGTCACCAATACAAATAGGCCGTAGCCTCTGCTCACCAAATCAAACTAGGCCGAAGCCTCTGCTCACCAATTAAAATTAGGCCGTAGCCTCTGCTCACCAATAATGCATATGTCCATGAGATGCTATGGGAATGCATCACAACACACCAAGTCCAATCAATTTATCATTTAAAATTCATGATCTCACCATTGTATATTAATCAGCTCACCAAATTAAAATTAGGCCCTAGCCTCTGCTCACCAATCTCACCCTATCACACTCACCAATTCAGCTCACCACTCACACCAACACCAATTTAAATAGACCAGCTTAGGACATTGACACGACATAGGGAAAGTGGGTAAAAATAGCCATTTAGACACTTAAACACCATCAGCCAGAAACACCAGTAAAAATAATTTATTTTTGCATAAAATTGAGACTATTGGATAGGCACTGAAATTAGCTTCAAAACGCATTTTGAACCGTTGAATTTGGATAACCGAGTCAAAAGTTACATTAAAAACAATTTAGGAAAAATGTTTAGACATTCTGGGACTGGCGCATGGGCGCTGGGCGCCCAGGGGCAACACAGCGCTTGGCGCATGGGCGCTTGGCGCCCAGGAGAGGCAACACGCACAGGCGCATAGGCGCTTGGCGCCCAGGAACAACACGCGCAACAGCGCACAGGCGCTAGGCGCCCAGGGGAATAACGCGCGCAACAGCGCACAGGCGCTAGGCGCCCAGGGGAACAACACGCACACAGGCGCATTGCGCCCAGCACAGCAACACGGCGCCCAGGCACTAGGCGCCTAAGACCAACTCGCAACAGAACTCATTTTTCTTCGAAATTTATTTTACACGAGCCAAATGCTCAGGACATGAAAACCCAATAAAAATTTTATCAAAAGCTGAACATTATTTTTGGCGCCCATGCACTAGGCACCTAGTGAAAATACGCAATTCAACTCCTTTGTTGACCAAAATCAGTTTTTATGAGCCATTTTACCCGAGTATAAAAACCTGAAAACAATTTTCACAAAACTATCACCAGAACTTTGGGGCCCTTGGCGCCCATGACTCAAGCAACAAGTGCCAAAACTGGCAGCACAGGAACACAGGGTGGCAACACAGGCAACAGGCACAGCAACACAGAATGGCAACACAGTGACACAGAATTTTTGGAAAACTGGCGCAGCACACTGCTGGGCGCCTGGCGCCCATGACTAGGCGCAACACTGAAAATTTCAGCAACATGCTTATGGCGCCCAAGGCGCCTAGGGGCTCCTAAACAGAATTTTTCTCACTTTCATTCACCAAATTAAATTCATCAAAACGCCCAATTATATATTACTAAAATGTCACCATGATTCTCAATTTCACCACATAATCACCAAATAATCATATACTCAAACATATGGTCTACAATTCGCATTTAGCAACAATTCATCATCAATCATGCGAATTCCAACATAGCTATTCAATCATCAAGCAATCACAATATTATGAATCAATCATTAACATCACAAATCATTCATAGGACTAACCTAGAACCCTAACCCTAAACAATTCTCAATTCGCATAAGTATTAAGAACAAAAAGAGGACCCCCTAACCTTATGGAAGTCGAATTTGCTAGCCAAGCTCCAAGTGAAGAATGCAAACCACCAATGAGCCTCCTCCTCTTCTCTATGAGCTTCGCCCCTTTCTTCTTCTTCTCTTCGCAACTCTCCTCTTCTCACCCTCTCTTACGTTTCTTTTTCTTTCTTTTTCCCCACTTGAGTCAAAATGAAAACTAGCTTCTAAGACCCCTTGAGAGTCGAATTACTTGACTAAGCAATGGGCCACGGGCCTAATTGTGGATCACGGGCCCTTGCTCGCACCACTTAAATAGTAACAGCACCTCCTAATAAAATAAAATAAAATACTTAAACTCGAATTATTTAATTAAATTAAATAAATATTGTAAGCCTTAAATAACTTAATTAAATAAATAATTAAATTATTTTGGGGCGTTACAACTCTCCCCCACTTAGAATATTTCGTCCTCGAAATTACCTGAATCAAACAACTCCGGATATGCTTCCCGCATCTTACTCTCCAGCTCCCAAGTCACACTCTCACCAGCAGCTCCTAACCACACCACCTTCACCAAAGGAATTTCTTTCCCTCTCAGAATCTTCACTTCTCTATCTTCAATCCGCACAGGCATAGTCTCAACCGTGAGATTATCCCGTACCTCTACTTCGTCCATCTGAATCACATGAGACGGGTCTGGAACATACTTTCGAAGTTGTGACACGTGAAACACGTCATGCAAGTTCGAAAGACTAGGCGGCAAAGCCACCCTATAGGCAACACTTCCCACCCTCTCTGTAATCTGATACGGACCAATGAAACGGGGAGTTAACTTCTTTGATTTCAAGGCACGCCCAACACCAGTCACCGGAGTGACTCTCAGGAACACATGATCACCGGCCTGAAACTCTAAATCCTTCCTTCTCTTATCATGATAGCTCTTTTGTCGACTCTGCGACGCTTTCATCTTCTCACGGATCAATTTTACCTTCTCTGTTGTTTCTCGCACAATTTCAGGCCCCAACACTGCACTCTCCCCAGATTCATACCAACACAACGGAGTCCTACATCTCCGACCATACAATGCTTCAAACGGTGCCATACCAATACTAGAGTGAAAACTGTTGTTATAGGTGAACTCTATCAACGAAAGATGAGAATCCCATGAACCTCCCTGCTCAAGAACACATGCCCTCAACAAGTCCTCTAACGACTGAATAGTCCTCTCCGTCTGACCATCTGTCTGCGGATGATAAGCGGAGCTCAACCTCAACTTAGAACCCAAAGCTTCTTGCAAACTTTTCCAAAATTCAGATGTGAATCTCGGATCTCTATCAGATACAATACTAAGCGGAACGCCATGCAACTTCACAATAGTCTTGATGTAGATTTCTGCCAACTTTGGAACTGGATAAGTCATATTAATTGGTAAGAAATGAGCAGACTTAGACAACCTGTCCACAACTACCCATATAGCATCAAACCCTCTCACTGTATTTGGCAAACCAGTTACAAAATCCATGGAAATGCTATCCCATTTCCATTCCGGAATCTCCAATGGTTGCATCAACCCCGCAGGCTTCTGATGCTCAATCTTAGACTTCTGACAAGTCAGACAAGAATACACAAACTGAGCCACATCTTTCTTCATACCAGGCCACCAGAACATTTTCTTCAAATCTTGGTACATTTTCGTAGCCCCTGGATGAATACTCAACTTGCTCCTATGGCTCTCTTCAAGAATCATTCTCTTCATCTCAGCATCGTCAGGAATGCAAATCCTATCTCTGAATCTCAATACACCTTGGGAATCTAACTTGAAATCTCTATCCACACCTTGATCATTCACAACTAACAGGTCTACCAACTTTACATCTGACTTTTGGGCTTCTCGGACACTGACCAAAAATTCATTGCCAATCTTCAACATCCCCAATCTGACACTCTGCGGTGTCACTTCACAAACCAGACTCATGTCCCGAAACTGCTCAATCAACTCTAACTCTTTCACCATCAAAGCCGACATATGCAAACTCTTCCGACTTAAAGCATCAGCCACGACATTAGCTTTGCCGGGGTGATAGTTCAAGCCAAAATCATAATCTTTCAGCAATTCTAACCAACGTCTCTGTCTCATATTTAGCTCCTTCTGATCAAACAAGTATTTCAGACTCTTGTGGTCACTAAACACTTCAAATCTGGTACCATACAGATAGTGCCTCCAAATCTTCAGCACAAACACAATTGCAGCTAGTTCCAAACCATGAGTAGGGTAGTTCTTCTCATGGGTCCTCAACTGTCTGGACGCATAAGCTACTACCTTACCCTCTTGCATCAATAC
Organism: Astragalus membranaceus; assembly: GCA_039519185.1. Lineage (NCBI taxonomy): Eukaryota > Viridiplantae > Streptophyta > Magnoliopsida > Fabales > Fabaceae > Astragalus > Astragalus membranaceus. The sequence goes on along the minus strand of CM076853.1, from coordinate 27,001,765 downwards.
ACCTCCCAAACCCATCTTGGAAGCATCGCAATATACTACAAACGGTCGATCAGGAACAGGCAAAGTCAAAACGGGCGATGTGGTCAACCTCTTCTTCAACTCATTGAAGCTCTCCTCACAGCGTGCATCCCACACAAAAGCTTTTCCCTTAAACGTCAATTGAGTCAACGGAAGTGCCAACTTCGAGAAACCTTCAATAAATCTCCTGTAATAACCAGCTAATCCCAAGAAGCTTCTGATTTCTGTAACTGACTTCGGGCTCTCCCATTGAGACACAGCATCAACCTTGGCTGGGTCCACAGCTATACCATTACCAGAGATAATATGACCAAGGAAACCTACTTCATTCAGCCAGAACTCACACTTAGACAATTTTGCATACAGTTTCTTTTCTTTCAACACTTCTAGCACTAACCTCAAATGTTCTGCGTGCTCCTCTTCTGTTTTAGAATACACCAGAATGTCGTCAATAAACACAACTACAAACCGATCCAAGTAACTGTGGAAAGTACGGTTCATGTACTCCATAAACACACCCGGCGCGTTGGTAACACCAAACGGCATCACAGAATACTCATAGTGCCCATATCTCGTTCTGAAAGCGGTTTTCTGAATGTCTTCATCCTTTACCTTGATCTGGTGATAACCCGACCTCAAATCGATTTTACTAAACACCTTAGCACCTACCAACTGGTCCATCAGATCATCAATTCTGGGAAGCGGATACCTGTTCTTTATTGTCACTTTGTTCAATTGCCTATAATCGACACAAAGTCTCATACTCCCGTCCTTCTTTTTCACTAACAATACCGGAGCACCCCACGGTGACACACTCGGCCTTACAAATTTCTTCTCAAGCAGATCTTCTAATTGCTTTTTCAATTCAGACAACTCTGAGGCTGACATTCGGTACGGTGCCATAGACACAGGCCTAGTACCAGGTATAAGATCAATGGCAAACTCAACCTCCCTCTCTGGCGGGACACTTGGAATTTCATCCGGGAACACTTCAGGGAACTCACACACTACTTGAACCCTTTCAATGATTGCCTGATTCTCAGCAGACAATGACGCCATCAAAGCAAACAGATGAACTCCTTCCTTCATTACCTTATGCAAATGACCAGCAGGCAACAAAACAGATTCTTCTTCCTCGGGAGGAAGGAAACTCACAGATCTACGGGAACAATTAATATGCACATGGTTATACACTAACCAGTCCATACCAAGAATGACATCCAACCCTCCCAACGGCAAACAAATAAGATCAACAAGAAAATCTCTGCCGAATATTGACAGAGGGCACTTAGCACACACAAGAGAGGTAGTTACTGAACCCTTAGCTGGAGTGTCAATAACCATCTCCCTCATCATAGAAGATAAAACAAGGTCCAATTTCTCAGCACACAAGGCAGCAATAAATGAATGCGTAGCACCAGTATCAATAATAGCAATCAAGGGAATACCATTAATAAAACATGTACCTCGAATCTCATTAGTATCCTCTGACCCTGCGAGAGCAAACACTTTTCCATGGGACTTCTCTTTCTTCGGCTTAGTACACTTAGTACTAATATGACCTGATTCCCCGCAGTTGTAGCACACCACATCCCTTTTCTCACATTTCGCAGCCACGTGACCTTCCTTACCGCACTTGAAACATTTATTATCCGAGCAGTCAAAACTCTTGTGACCCGGCTTGCCACACCTGTAGCACACAACCTTCGCAGGGGCATCTCCCCCACTTGTTTTCTTATTATCAGCATACCTCTGCTTACCCTTACCAGCTGGAGCCTCATACGGTTTACCCCGGTTCTGAAATTTACCCCTCTGATCCCTCATGACCCTGGAGTGAGCATTACTATCATCCTCATATATCCTGCAACTGTCGATCAAATCAGCGAATACCCGAATCTTCTGGTACCCTACAGCTTTCTTAATATCAGCCCTCAGCCCATTCTCAAACTTGATACACTTTGAGAATTCAGAATCAGCATCAGCATAATGGGGATAAAACTTAGCCAATTCAGTGAACTTGGCAGCATACTCTGTCACTGACATGCTTCCCTGCTTCAGCTCAAGGAACTCTATTTCTTTCTTACCTCTCACATCTTCAGGAAAATACTTCCGCAAGAACTCTCTACGGAAGACAGCCCAAGTTATCTCTTCATTAGCAGTCTCTAACCTCTGCCTCACCTCCATCCACCAATCATCAGCTTCCTCTGCCAGCGTATGGGTACCATACCTGACTTTCTGCGCATCATTACAATCCATGACCCGAAATACCCTTTCAATCTCTTTCAGCCATGCCAGAGCACCATCTGGATTATACTTGACCTTAAAGACAGGTGGATTCTCCCTCTGGAACGTGGCCAAACTGCGAGTCCCAGCATTTTCAGCACCATTCTGCTGGTTCCTAACAGCCTGAGCCATAGCCTGCAAGGCAGCAGCAAGAGCAGCGTCGTTCCTCCCAGCCATTTCAAACTATCACTGCAGCACAAACAGAAATTTAGAACTAATCTAACAATTCTATTTGTCATAAGACACTATGATAGGACGACTTGGCCGGACAGACCGAACTGCTCTGATACCACTAATGTAACACCCCTTTCTAATAACTTTACTTTTTAATAAAATCAGAGTCTTTTTTTTTTTTGAAAACAATTAAAGTGAGTGCTACACTTACTCCATAAAATCAAGATACATAACACCATAAGAAAAGTTTAGTTCGCATCAACTAAATCCAATCATCATCAGCAGCGGAATAATAATAAGTTCAAAAGAGATTAAACCAATACATCACCAATGAAACTAACAGTTTAGGAAAATAATGCATAACATAAGGACACCCCCCCCTGGTGCTACGTATCAGAGCGTGACACTTCCTACCAGACGAAGGCATAAGAAATCCTTCACTCGCTATTACCTGCACGTTGCCGACATAAGAAGCAACATAAAAGCAGTAGGGTGAGTCTCTTTTCATAATTAATAACATATGAGAATTAAGTACTGCATAGGAAAAGGAAACCAGGCACACCAATTCATAACAATAGGGAACAATCGCATCAGCATACTATTTCCAAGCAGCACTATATAATATATGATTATGTATGTAATGCAACCCAAACTCCACGGGTACATGCATGTCGGATCCGTCACCAATACAAATAGGCCGTAGCCTCTGCTCACCAAATCAAACTAGGCCGAAGCCTCTGCTCACCAATTAAAATTAGGCCGTAGCCTCTGCTCACCAATAATGCATATGTCCATGAGATGCTATGGGAATGCATCACAACACACCAAGTCCAATCAATTTATCATTTAAAATTCATGATCTCACCATTGTATATTAATCAGCTCACCAAATTAAAATTAGGCCCTAGCCTCTGCTCACCAATCTCACCCTATCACACTCACCAATTCAGCTCACCACTCACACCAACACCAATTTAAATAGACCAGCTTAGGACATTGACACGACATAGGGAAAGTGGGTAAAAATAGCCATTTAGACACTTAAACACCATCAGCCAGAAACACCAGTAAAAATAATTTATTTTTGCATAAAATTGAGACTATTGGATAGGCACTGAAATTAGCTTCAAAACGCATTTTGAACCGTTGAATTTGGATAACCGAGTCAAAAGTTACATTAAAAACAATTTAGGAAAAATGTTTAGACATTCTGGGACTGGCGCATGGGCGCTGGGCGCCCAGGGGCAACACAGCGCTTGGCGCATGGGCGCTTGGCGCCCAGGAGAGGCAACACGCACAGGCGCATAGGCGCTTGGCGCCCAGGAACAACACGCGCAACAGCGCACAGGGGAATAACGCGCGCAACAGCGCACAGGCGCTAGGCGCCCAGGGGAACAACACGCACACAGGCGCATTGCGCCCAGCACAGCAACACGGCGCCCAGGCACTAGGCGCCTAAGACCAACTCGCAACAGAACTCATTTTTCTTCGAAATTTATTTTACACGAGCCAAATGCTCAGGACATGAAAACCCAATAAAAATTTTATCAAAAGCTGAACATTATTTTTGGCGCCCATGCACTAGGCACCTAGTGAAAATACGCAACTCAACTCCTTTGTTGACCAAAATCAGTTTTTATGAGCCATTTTACCCAAGTATAAAAACCTGAAAACAATTTTCACAAAACTATCACCAGAACTTTGGGGCCCTTGGCGCCCATGACTCAAGCAACAAGTGCCAAAACTGGCAGCACAGGAACACAGGGTGGCAACACAGGCAACAGGCACAGCAACACAGAATGGCAACACAGTGACACAGAATTTTTGGAAAACTGGCGCAGCACACTGCTGGGCGCCTGGCGCCCATGACTAGGCGCAACACTGAAAATTTCAGCAACATGCTTATGGCGCCCAAGGCGCCTAGGGGCTCCTAAACAGAATTTTTCTCACTTTCATTCACCAAATTAAATTCATCAAAACGCCCAATTATATATATTACTAAAATGTCACCATGATTCTCAATTTCACCACATAATCACCAAATAATCATATACTCAAACATATGGTCTACAATTCGCATTTAGCAACAATTCATCATCAATCATGCGAATTCCAACATAGCTATTCAATCATCAAGCAATCACAATATTATGAATCAATCATTAACATCACAAATCATTCATAGGACTAACCTAGAACCCTAACCCTAAACAATTCTCAATTCGCATAAGTATTAAGAACAAAAAGAGGACCCCCTAACCTTATGGAAGTCGAATTTGCTAGCCAAGCTCCAAGTGAAGAATGCAAACCACCAATGAGCCTCCTCCTCTTCTCTATGAGCTTCGCCCCTTTCTTCTTCTTCTCTTCGCAACTCTCCTCTTCTCACCCTCTCTTACGTTTCTTTTTCTTTCTTTTTCCCCACTTGAGTCAAAATGAAAACTAGCTTCTAAGACCCCTTGAGAGTCGAATTACTTGACTAAGCAATGGGCCACGGGCCTAATTGTGGATCACGGGCCCTTGCTCGCACCACTTAAATAGTAACAGCACCTCCTAATAAAATAAAATAAAATACTTAAACTCGAATTATTTAATTAAATTAAATAAATATTGTAAGCCTTAAATAACTTAATTAAATAAATAATTAAATTATTTTGGGGCGTTACAGTAGATGTCATAGGAATCTCTGAATAGCTATCTATGTCCTGGACACGAATCACCCTCTTCTTACGACGAGGGGGTGCAGGGACATCAATAGTCTTCCCCTTACGATCACGGGGTGGTCTAGGTGGTGATGCATCACCTCCACCTGATTCCATGCTGCAGAGGAAACAAAACATAAACATCAACATAAACATCACTTCTAAAACATCAACATTACTTTTAAAACAACTCATGAAACAATTCACACGCAATTCAAACACAAACATCAATTATAAAATATTACAAAAACACAAGTCTTAATTATATAACATTACAAAAACACAAGTCTTAATTATATAACATTATAAAAACACAAGTCTTAATTATCTAATCTTCTGCCCATTCTACTTCATCATCTTCTTCATCTTCATCTTCATCTTCATCATCTTCATCAACTGTAACCTCATGTGAGTCTTCTCCTTCCAGGTTATTTGGGTCCACTTCTTCACCAGAGTTTTCAAAATCACGTAAGTTAGAAATCAACTCAACTTCATTAACTTCATTTACAGGTGACATATCATCCGTCTGATAGGGAACTTCTTCCACTGGCTCATCTGCTTCAATGCGACCCCTTGGCTTTGTCTTGATTGCGACACACCAACCTCGCTTGTCCCTTCGAGTTGATGGATAAGGAACATAGTACACTTGTCTCACATTCTGTGCCATTATAAACGGATCAAACGCTGGATATCTTCTATCCATTCGTATGTCCACTCTATTATACTTTAGATCCATTTTAGTGCCTCTAGCCGACGGATCAAACCAGTTACAATAAAATAGCACTACAGTTTTAGTGTAGTCTAAAGCATTGTACTCTAGCTCATAAATGTGTTGAATCACACCGTAAAAATCATCTTCACCTCCTTCATTGACCCCTTTTACATAAACTCCGCTGTTAATAGTTGCTTTGCCTTCCGTCCATGAGTGCGTATGAAACTTGTAGCCATTCACAAAAAATGTGTGATACTCTTTGAACACCGAAAGAGGACCATCAGATAAATTTCTCAAATGTCGATTGATAAGTGTTGATTCCTCACAGTAAACCTATGTATGTGACATACAAATAAGTTACTTCTTGGGGAACACATCTTTAAGGTTGAGGAACAAGAAGGTAACTCAACACTTACTTGTTGTTTAAACCAGGCTGGAAAATTTTCGTATATATGAGCAGATGCTTGTTCATCTCTTACGTCTTCAGACAACAAGAATGATCTAATCAAATTAGATAATACGTATTGAATGAGCTGACAGGTATGGACAACTAATTGAATGAAAAGGTTGATATACGTACTGAATGTATGGTTTAACTTCAGCGCAATTGATCAACACATGAACATGAGCTGACTTATACTCTGCATCTGTTAACCAATGAGTCGACTCCTTCCCAGAATGACGCCCAGATTGGCCAAAGACCGATAACATCAACGGGTGTCTAACACAATCATTTTGCACTTCATTCCTTTTGTTTCGCAACGTGAAGTTGGTGAAATAATGTGAGAAAAAGTGGGTTGTTTCGCGGTGTAGGTATGATGCACAAATCGATCCTTCAACCCTCGCCTTGTTTTTCACCGATCGTTTAGAATCACCCATGAATCTATAAAACAACTTGATTAGATGGAAAATTATATTGACCTCAAATGGAAAAATGAATTAGTTCCTAAAAGGATGATTTTGTTACCTTTCAAATGGATCCACCTGTACTGAACCGGCCCACCAAGTCTTGCTTCATATGCAAGATGAACAGGGAGATGCTCCATAGAATCAAAGAAACCAGGTGGAAATACTCTCTCCATCTTACATAGAATGAATGAAATGTTTTGTTCCATCCTATCAAGGTCAACATCTCTTAAAGATGCAGAACACAAATCCTTAAAAAATTGACTCACTTCAGTAAGCGGATTTAGAACATGCGCTGGTAAAAAACTAAATGCAATAGGGAGTAAACATTCCATAAATACATGACAATCATGGCTTTTCATCCCCATCATTCTTCTCTTGTTCACATCAACACATCTTGCCAAATTAGAAGAATATCCATCTGGCATTTTCAGTTCTTTTATCCACTGATAAACTGAATTTGTGTGCTCAAGAGTTAATGAGCAACATGCTTTGGGTTTGAGCATCTTTCCATTAGTTTGTGGCTTCAAATTTAAGTCCTTACGATTGCAGTAAAGAGCGATGTCCATTCTCGCCTTATCATTGTCCTTGGTTTTGCCTGTTATGTTCATCACTGTGTTAAATATATTGTCAAAAAAATTCTTCTCTATGTGCATAACATCAAGATTGTGCCTCAATAAATTATCTTTCCAATATGGGAGATCCCAAAATATACTCCTCTTTGTCCAATTATGCGTTTGTCCATATCCATCAAATCGAGAAACAAGGGGGTCATCTGTGATTTTTGGCAGATCTCTAACTCTATGCCAAACCTAGTCCGGAGTCAACCTAGGAGGCGGGCCATCCTTTTCAACTACCTTCTTCCTAAATGCGTTCTTGTTCATTCTAAGTGTATGATCATGTGGTAAAAACCTACGATGCGAGTCAAACCAAGAATTCTTACCACCGTGTTTCAAGGTAAATGCCTTTGTATGCTCCATACAATGTGGACATGCTAATTTACCATGAGTTTGCCAACCAGACAACATGCCATAAGCAGGGAAGTCATTAATGGTCCACATCAAAGCGGCTCTCATCATAAAATTCTGCTTACGTGCGGAATCGTAAGTCAAGACACCATCCCACAACCTCTTCAAATCATCAATTAGTGGTTCTAAATAGATATCAATACCTGCTTTTGGATTTTCTGGGCCAGGTATCAGACAAGTCAAAAACATGTAAGGTTTAGTCATACACATCTCGGGGGGAAGATTATACGGGGTAACAATAACGGGCCAACAAGAATATGGCGAAGCCGATGCTTGGATATATGGCGTAAAACCATCTGAGCATAAACCAAGTCGTACATTGCATGGATCCTTGGCAAAATCAGAATGTACTCGATCAAAGTGTTTCCATGCTTCACCATCAGACGGATGGCGCAACACGCCTGAACTTCTATTCTCATAATGCCACATCATTTGCCCTACAGTGTGCTCAGATGCAAACATTCTCTGCAACCTTAGAATTATTGACAAGTAGAACATTGACTTCACCGGAATTGGTTTACTCTTGCTACTAGTCCCCTTTTTGTGGGCATGATATCTCGGTGCATTACAAAATTTGCATTCAAGTAGCGCACCATCATTTTTCCCAAACTCATTATTATTGTACAACATGTGACCTTTGGGACAGCAATCAATCCTTTTAGATTCTAATCCCAACTTAGAAACTAACCTCTTATCCTCATAAAAACTCTTTGGCAAATTTTCATTTATAGGTGTCACGGCTGACATCATATCACATATCAAATCCATTCCCACCTCAGAAGTACTACTCAACGATTTGAGAGATAAAAGCTTCGCACAAATCGATAACTTTGAGTTTGATGACCCTTCAAATAATGGCTTGTTTGCATCTAACAATAGATTATAAAATCTCTGTGCTTGCTCATTCGAAAGCTCATCCATGGTATCATATTGTTGCTCCTCGAATGACACATTCACCCCAAGACCGTCACAAACCATGTTCTCCATCAAGTCAATTTGTTCACCATATCCTATATCTGCAGAACTACTTGAAGCACCCCTCCAATTTTCCCCAACCACTGGGACAACATCAAACCCTTTTTCACCATTACTCGTCCAAATCCAATAATAGGCCTGAACCCAACATTCTTCAAGTCATCAATGACCTCCGTTGGACTCTTAATCCTTCTACATTCGCATTTGACGCACGGACATCGAATCCCCCCTTCATCTCTAAATTGTTTTTGTCCTACTGCAAAAAGAACAAACTCCCACACGCCATCTACAAAAGATTGTTTCAAACCCGCTCTTTTTGGAAACAACCTATCATACATCCAAAGACGGTGCAAAAGAGGAAATTCCATACTGCACATTTAAAGTTTCCATCATATTATAGAGAAGACCATGGATGTCCATAGAAAGAGAGAACGAGACATGAACTTAAACGATGGATGTCCATCCAACGAAATAGAATGAGACATTGATACATTTCTATCACAAATTCAGTGAGAAGTCAGAGTATGATAAGTCAGAGTGATTCGATGAATCTATCTTTTATTTTTAAGTGAGAAAAGTTTCCGACGGAATTTTATGTGTAACGCCCCAAAATAATTTAATTATTTATTTAATTAAGTTATTTAAGGCTTACAATATTTATTTAATTTAATTAAATAATTCAAGTTTAATTATTTTATTTTATTTTATTAGGAGGTGTTGTCACTATTTAAGTGGTGCGAGCAAGGGCCCGTGATCCACAATTAGGCCCGTGGCCCATTGCTTAGTCAAGTAATTCGACTCTCAAGGGGTCTTAGAAGCTAGTTTTCATTTTGACTCAAGTGGGAAAAAGAAAGAAAAGTAACGTAAGAGAGGGTGAGAAGAGAAAAGTTGCGAAGAGGAGAAGAGAAGAAGAGGAGAAGGCGAAGCACATAGAGAAGAGGAGGAGGCTCGTTGGTGGCTTGCATTCTTCCCTTGGGGCTTGGCTAGCAATTCGACTTCCATAAGGTTAGGGGGTCCTCTTTTTGTTCTTAATAATTATGCGAATTGTGAATTGCTTAGGGTTAGGGTCCTAGGTTAGTTCTATGAATGATTTGTGATGTTAATGATTGATTCATAATATTGTGATGCTTGATGATTGAATTGCTATGTTGGAAGTCGCATAATTGATGTGGAATTGTTGCTAAATGCGAATTGGAGACCATGTGTTTGAATATATGATTATTGGTGATTATATGGCGAAATTGAGAATCATGGTGACACTTTAGTAATATATATGTAATTAGGCGTTTTGGTGAATTTTAATTGGTAATTGAAAGTGGGAAAAATTCTGTTTGGAAGCCCCTAGGCGCCTTGGGCGCCCTATGCATGTTGCTGAAATTTTCTGTGTTGCGCCTAGTCATGGGCGCCAGGCGCCCAGCAGTGTGCTGCGCCAGTTTTCTAAAATTCTGTTGCCCTGTGTTGCCATTCTGTGTCACTGTGCTGCTGTGCCTGTTGCCTGTGTTGCCATTCTGTGTCACTGTGCTGCCAGTTTTGGCGCTTGTTGCTTGAGTCATGGGCGCCAAGGGCCCCAAAGTCCTGGTGATAGTTTTGTAAAAATTGTTTTCAGGTTTTCATATTCAGTTAAAATGGCTCATGAAAAATGATTTTGGGCAACAAAGGAGTTGAGTTGCGTGTTTTCACTAGGTGCCTAGTGCATGGGCGCCAAAAATGATGTTCAGTTTTTGATGAAATTTTAATTTGGTTTTCATGTTCTGAGCATTTGGCTCGTGTAAAATCAATTTCGAAGGAAAATAAATTTTGTTGCATGTTGGCCTTAGGCGCCTAGTGCCTGGGCGCCGTGTTGCTCTCCTGGGTGCCTAGCGCCTGTGCGCTCTTGTTTCCCTGGGCGCCTAGCGCCTGTGCGCTGTTGCGCGTGTTGTTCCCCTGGGCGCCTAGCACCTGTGCGCTGTTGCGCGTGTTGTTCCCCTGGGCGCCTAGCGCCTGTGCGCTGTTGCGCGTGTTGTTCCTGGGCGCCAAGCGCCCATGCGCCTGTGCGTGTTGCCTCTCCTGGGCGCCAAGCGCCCATGCGCCAAGCGCTGTGTTGCCCCTGGGCGCCCAGCGCCCATGCGCCAGTTTCCAGGATGTCTAAATATTTTTCCTATTTTGTTTTTAATGTAACTTTTGACTCGGTTATCCAAATTTAACGGTTCAAAATGCGTTTCGAAGCTAATTTCAGTGTCTATTCAATGGTCTCAATTTTATGCAAAAATAAATTATTTTTACTGGTGTTTCTGGCTGATGGTGTTCAAGTGTCCAAACGGCTATATTTACCCACTTTCCCTATGTCGTGTCAATGTCCTGAGTGGGTCTATTTGAATTGGTGTTGGTGTGGGTGGTGAGCTGAATTGGTGAGTGATGATGAGGTGAGATTGGTGAGCAGAGGCTTCGGCCTAATTTTAATTTGGTGAGTTAATTAATGCACTATGGTGAGATTAGAATTTAAAATGGTGAATTGATTGATTTGAGGTGTGTTGTGATGCATTCTCCATAACACCTCATGAAGCATGTGCATTATTGGTGAGCAGAGGCTACGGCCTAATTTTATTTGGTGAGCAGAGGCTACGGCCTATTTGTATTTGGTGACGGATCCGACATGCATGTACCCGTGGAGTTTGGGTTGCATTACATGCATAATCATATATTGTGTAGTGCTGTTTGGAAATAGAATGTTGATGTGATCGTTCCGTTGTTGTGAATTGGTGTGCCTGGTTTCCTTTTTCCTATGCATTGCTTAATTCCCATATGTTATTAATTATGAAAAGAGACTCACCCTACTGCTTTTATGTTGCTTCTTATGTCGGTAACGTGCAGGTAATAGCGAGTGAAGGATTTCTTATGCCTTCGTCTGGTAGGAAGTGTCACGCTCTGATACGTAGCACCAGGGGGGGTGTCCTATGTTTATGCATTATTTTCCTAAAACTGATAGATTTCATTGGTGACGTATTAGTTTTAATTTTTAGAACTTATTATTATTCCGCTGCTGATGGTGATTGGATTTAGTTGATGCGAACTAAACTTTTTCTTATGGTGTTATGTATCTTGATTTTTATGGAGTAAGTGTAGCACTCACTTTAATTGTTTTCAAAAAAAAAAAAAAAGACTCTGATTTTATTAAAAAGTAAAGTTATTAGAAAAGGGGTGTTACATTAGTGGTATCAGAGCAGTTCGGTCTGTCCGGCCAAGTCGTCCTGTCATAGTGTCTTATGACAAATAGAATTGTTAGATTAGTTCTAAATTTCTGTTTGTGCTGCAGTGATAGTTTGAAATGGCTGGGAGGAACGACGCTGCTCTTGCTGCTGGTTTGCAGGCTATGGCTCAGGCTGTTGGGAACCAGCAAAATGGTGCTGAAAATGCTGGGACTCGCAGTTTGGCCACGTTCCAGAGAGAGAATCCACCTGTCTTTAAGGGCAAGTATAATCCAGATGGTGCTCTAGCATGGCTGAAAGAGATTGAAAGGATATTTCGGGTCATGGATTGTAATGATGCGCAGAAGGTCAGGTATGGTACCCATACGCTGGCAGAGGAAGCTGATGATTGGTGGATGGAGGTGAGGCAGAGATTAGAAACTGCTAATGAAGAGATAACTTGGGCTATTTACGTAGAGAGTTCTTGCGGAAGTATTTTCCTGAAGATGTGAGAGGTAAGAAAGAAATAGAATTCCTTGAGCTGAAGCAAGGAAGCATGTCAGTGACAGAGTATGCTGCCAAGTTCACTGAATTGGCTAAGTTTTATCCCCATTATGCTGATGCTGATTCAGAGTTCTCAAAGTGCATTAAGTTTGAGAATGGGCTGAGGGCTGATATCAAGAAAGCTGTAGGGTACCAGAAGATTCGGGTATTCGCTGATTTGATCGACAGTTGCAGGATATATGAGGATGATAGTAATGCTCATTCTAAGGTCATGAGGGATCTGAGAGGTAAATTTCAGAATCGGGGTAAGCCATATGAGGTTCCAGCTGGTAAGGGTAAGCAGAGGTATGCTGATAATAAGAAAACAAGTGGGGGAGATGCCCCTGCGAAGGTTGTGTGCTACAGGTGTGGCAAGGCGGGTCACAAGAGTTTTGACTGCTCAGATAATAAATGTTTCAAATGCGGTAAAGAGGGTCATGTGGCTGCGAAATGTGAGAAAAGGGATGTGGTGTGCTACAATTGCGGGGAATCAGGTCATATTAGTACTAAGTGTACTAAGCCGAAGAAAGAGAAGTCCCATGGAAAAGTGTTTGCTCTCGCAGGATCAGAGGATACTAATGAGATTAGAGGTACATGTTTTATTAATGGTATTCCTTTGATTGCTATTATTGATACTGGTGCTACGCATTCATTTATTGCTGCTTTGTGTGCTGAGAAATTGGACCTTGTTTTATCTTCTATGATGAGGGAGATGGTTATTGACACTCCAGCTAAGGGTTCAGTAACTACCTCTCTTGTGTGTGCTAAGTGCCCTCTGTCAATCTTCGGCAGAGACTTTCTTGTTGATCTAATTTGTTTGCCGTTGGGAGGGTTGGATGTCATTCTTGGTATGGACTGGTTAGTATTTAACCATGTGCATATTAATTGTTTCCGGAGGTCTGTGAGTTTCTTTCCTCCCGAAGAGGAAGAATCAGTGTTGTTGCCTGCTGGTCATTTGCATAAGGTAATGAGGGAAGGAGTTCATCTGTTTGCCTTGATGGCGTCATTGTCTGCTGAGAATCAGGCGATCATTGAAGGGGTGCAGGTAGTGTGTGAGTTCCCTGAAGTGTTTCCGGATGAGATTCCAAGTGTTCCGCCAGAGAGGGAGGTTGAGTTTGCCATTGATCTTATACCTGGTACTAGGCCTGTGTCTATGGCACCGTACCGAATGTCAGCCTCAGAGTTGTCTGAATTGAAAAAGCAATTAGAAGATCTGCTTGAGAAGAAATTTGTAAGACCCAGTGTGTCACCGTGGGGTGCTCCGGTACTGTTAGTGAAAAAGAAGGACGGGAGTATGAGACTTTGTGTCGATTATAGGCAATTGAACAAAGTGACGATAAAGAACAGGTATCCGCTTCCCAGAATTGATGATCTGATGGACCAGTTGGTAGGTGCTAAGGTGTTTAGTAAAATCGATTTGAGGTCGGGTTATCACCAGATCAAGGTAAAGGATGAAGACATCCAGAAGACCGCTTTCAGAACGAGATATGGGCACTATGAGTATTCGGTGATGCCGTTTGGTGTTACCAACGCGCCGGGTGTGTTTATGGAGTACATGAACCGTACTTTCCACAGTTACTTGGATCGGTTTGTAGTTGTGTTTATTGACGACATTCTGGTGTATTCTAAAACAGAAGAGGAGCACGCAGAACATTTGAGGTTAGTGCTGGAAGTATTGAAAGAAAAGAAATTGTATGCAAAATTGTCTAAGTGTGAGTTCTGGCTGAATGAAGTAGGTTTCCTTGATCATATTATCTCTGGTAATGGTATAGCTGTGGACCCAGCCAAGGTTGATGCTGTGTCCCAATGGGAGAGCCCGAAGTCAGTTACAGAGATTAGAAGCTTTTTGGGATTAGCGGGTTATTACAGGAGATTTATTGAAGGTTTCTCGAGGTTGGCACTTCCGTTGACTCAATTGACATGTAAAGGAAGAGCTTTTGTGTGGGATGCTCGCTGTGAGGAGAGCTTCAATGAGTTGAAAAAGAGGTTGACTACGTCGCCCGTTTTGACCTTGCCTGTTCCGGATCAACCGTTTGTAGTATATTGCGATGCTTCCAAAATGGGTTTGGGAGGTGTATTGATGCAAGAGGGTAAGGTAGTAGCTTATGCGTCCAGACAGTTGAGGACCCATGAGAAGAACTACCCTACTCATGATTTGGAGCTAGCTGCAATTGTGTTTGTGCTGAAAATCTGGAGGCACTATCTGTATGGTACTAGATTTGAAGTGTTTAGTGACCATAAGAGTTTAAAATACTTGTTTGATCAGAAGGAGCTAAATATGAGACAGAGACGTTGGCTAGAATTGCTGAAGGATTATGATTTCGGCTTGAACTATCACCCCGGCAAAGCTAATGTCGTGGCTGATGCTTTAAGTCGGAAGAGTTTGCATATGTCGGCTATGATGGTGAAAGAGTTAGAGTTGATTGAGCAGTTTCGGGACATGAGTCTGGTTTGTGAAGTGACACCGCAGAGTGTCAGATTGGGGATGTTGAAGATTGGCAATGAATTTTTGGTCAGTGTCCGAGAAGCCCAAAAGTCAGATGTAAATTTGGTAGACCTGTTAGTTGTGAATGATCAGGGTGTGGATGGAGATTTCAAGTTAGATTCCCTAGGTGTATTGAGATTCAGAGATAGGATCTGCATTCCTGACGATGCTGAGATGAAGAGAATGATTCTTGAGGAGAGCCATAGGAGCAAGTTGAGTATTCATCCAGGGGCTACGAAAATGTACCAAGATTTGAAGAAAATGTTCTGGTGGCCTGGTATGAAGAAGGATGTGGCGCAGTTTGTGTATTCTTGTCTGACTTGTCAGAAGTCTAAGATTGAGCATCTGAAGCCTGCGGGGTTGATGCAACCATTGGAGATTCCGGAATGGAAATGGGATAGCATTTCCATGGATTTTGTAACTGGTTTGCCAAATACAGTGAGAGGGTTTGATGCTATATGGGTGGTTGTGGACAGGTTGTCTAAGTCTGCTCATTTCCTACCAATTAATATGACTTATCCAGTTCCAAAGTTGGCAGAAATCTACATCAAGACTATTGTGAAGTTGCATGGCGTTCCGCTTAGTATTGTATCTGATAGAGATCCAAGATTCACATCTGAATTTTGGAAAAGTTTGCAGGAAGCTTTGGGTTCTAAGTTGAGGTTGAGCTCCGCTTACCATCCGCAGACAGATGGTCAGACGGAGAGGACTATTCAGTCGTTAGAGGACTTGTTGAGAGCGTGTGTTCTTGAGCAGGGAGGTTCATGGGATTCTCATCTTTCGTTGATAGAATTCACCTATAACAACAGTTTTCACTCTAGTATTGGTATGGCACCGTTTGAGGCGTTGTATGGTCGGAGATGTAGGACTCCGTTGTGTTGGTATGAATCTGGGGAGAGTGCAGTGTTGGGGCCTGCAATTGTGCGAGAAACAACTGAGAAGGTAAAATTAATCCGTGAGAAGATGAAAGCGTCGCAGAGTCGACAAAAGAGCTATCATGATAAGAGAAGGAAGGATTTAGAGTTTCAGGCAGGTGATCATGTGTTTCTGAGAGTCACTCCGGTGACTGGTGTTGGGCGTGCCTTGAAATCTAAGAAGTTAACTCCCCGTTTCATTGGTCCGTATCAGATTACGGAGAGGGTGGGAAGTGTTGCCTATAGGGTGGCTTTGCCGCCTAATCTTTCGAACTTGCATGACGTGTTTCACGTGTCGCAACTTCGAAAGTATGTTCCGGACCCGTCTCATGTGATTCAGATGGATGAAGTAGAGGTGCGGGATAATCTCACCGTGGAGACTATGCCTGTGCGGATTGAAGATAGAGAAGTGAAGACTCTGAGAGGGAAAGAAATTCTTTTGGTGAAAGTGGTTTGGTTAGGAGCTGCTGGTGAGAGTATGACTTGGGAGCTGGAGAGCAAGATGCGGGAAGCATATCCGGAGTTGTTTGATTCAGGTAATTTCGAGGACGAAATATTCTAAGTGGGGGAGAGTTGTAACGCCCCAAAATAATTTAATTATTTATTGGTTAAAGTGCTCCCGGGGTCCCTTATCTTTATTTAAAGTAACGATTTGGTCCTTTATCTTTTTTTTGTCCCAAATCAGCCCTTTATGTTTTAAATTTTTGACACATAAATCCTTTTCTGTCCCAAATCAGTCCTTTATGTTTCAAATTTTTAACACATAATTCCTTTTTTTTGACACATAAATCAGCACTGTTAACGGAAAAGGATTTATGTGTCAAAAATTTGAAAGATAAAGGACTTATTTGGGACAAAAAAAATATAAAGGACTAATTCGTTACTTTAAATAAAGATAAGGGACCCCGAGAGCACTTTAGCCTTATTTATTTAATTAAGTTATTTAAGGCTTACAATATTTATTTAATTTAATTAAATAATTCAAGTTTAATTATTTTATTTTATTTTATTAGGAGGTGTTGTCACTATTTAAGTGGTGCGAGCAAGGGCCCGTGATCCACAATTAGGCCCGTGGCCCATTGCTTAGTCAAGTAATTCGACTCTCAATGGGTCTTAGAAGCTAGTTTTCATTTTGACTCAAGTGGGAAAAAGAAAGAAAAGTAACGTAAGAGAGAGTGAGAAGAGAAAAGTTGCGAAGAGGAGAAGAGAAGAAGAGGAGAAGGCGAAGCACATAGAGAAGAGGAGGAGGCTCGTTGGTGGCTTGCATTCTTCCCTTGGGGCTTGGCTAGCAATTCGACTTCTATAAGGTTAGGGGGTCCTCTTTTTGTTCTTAATAATTATGCGAATTGTGAATTGCTTAGGGTTAGGGTTCTAGGTTAGTTCTATGAATGATTTGTGATGTTAATGATTGATTCATAATATTGTGATGCTTGATGATTGAATTGCTATGTTGGAAGTCGCATAATTGATGTGGAATTGTTGCTAAATGCGAATTGGAGACCATGTGTTTGAATATATGATTATTGGTGATTATATGGCGAAATTGAGAATCATGGTGACACTTTAGTAATATATATGTAATTAGGCGTTTTGGTGAATTTTAATTGGTAATTGAAAGTGGGAAAAATTCTGTTTGGAAGCCCCTAGGCGCCTTGGGCGCCCTATGCATGTTGCTGAAATTTTCTGTGTTGCGCCTAGTCATGGGAGCCAGGCGCCCAGCAGTGTGCTGCGCCAGTTTTCTAAAATTCTGTTGCCCTGTGTTGCCATTCTGTGTCACTGTGCTGCTGTGCCTGTTGCCTGTGTTGCCATTCTGTGTCACTGTGCTGCCAGTTTTGGCGCTTGTTGCTTGAGTCATGGGCGCCAAGGGCCCCAAAGTCCTGGTGATAGTTTTGTAAAAATTGTTTTCAGGTTTTCATATTCAGTTAAAATGGCTCATGAAAAATGATTTTGGGCAACAAAGGAGTTGAGTTGCGTGTTTTCACTAGGTGCCTAGTGCATGGGCGCCAAAAATGATGTTCAGTTTTTGATGAAATTTTAATTTGGTTTTCATGTTCTGAGCATTTGGCTCGTGTAAAATCAATTTCGAAGGAAAATAAATTTTGTTGCATGTTGGCCTTAGGCGCCTAGTGCCTGGGCGCCGTGTTGCTCTCCTGGGCGCCTAGCGCCTGTGCGCTGTTGTTTCCCTGGGCGCCTAGCGCCTGTGCGCTGTTGCGCGTGTTGTTCCCCTGGGCGCCTAGCGCCTGTGCGCTGTTGCGCGTGTTGTTCCCCTGGGCGCCTAGCGCCTGTGCGCTGTTGCGCGTGTTGTTCCTGGGCGCCAAGCGCCCATGCGCCTGTGCGTGTTGCCTCTCCTGGGCGCCAAGCGCCCATGCGCCAAGCGCTGTGTTGCCCCTGGGCGCCCAGCGCCCATGCGCCAGTTTCCAGGATGTCTAAATATTTTTCCTATTTTGTTTTTAATGTAACTTTTGACTCGGTTATCCAAATTTAACGGTTCAAAATGCGTTTCGAAGCTAATTTCAGTGTCTATTCAATGGTCTCAATTTTATGCAAAAATAAATTATTTTTACTGGTGTTTCTGGCTGATGGTGTTCAAGTGTCCAAACGGCTATATTTACCCACTTTCCCTATGTCGTGTCAATGTCCTGAGTGGGTCTATTTGAATTGGTGTTGGTGTGGGTGGTGAGCTGAATTGGTGAGTGATGATGAGGTGAGATTGGTGAGCAGAGGCTTCGGCCTAATTTTAATTTGGTGAGTTAATTAATGCACTATGGTGAGATTAGAATTTAAAATGGTGAATTGATTGATTTGTGGTGTGTTGTGATGCATTCTCCATAACACCTCATGAAGCATGTGCATTATTGGTGAGCAGAGGCTACGGCCTAATTTTATTTGGTGAGCAGAGGCTACGGCCTATTTGTATTTGGTGACGGATCCGACATGCATGTACCCGTGGAGTTTGGGTTGCATTACATGCATAATCATATATTGTGTAGTGCTGTTTGGAAATAGAATGTTGATGTGATCGTTCTGTTGTTGTGAATTGGTGTGCCTGGTTTCCTTTTTCCTATGCATTGCTTAATTCCCATATGTTATTAATTATGAAAAGAGACTCACCCTACTGCTTTTATGTTGCTTCTTATGTCGACAACGTGCAGGTAATAGCGAGTGAAGGATTTCTTATGCCTTCGTCTGGTAGGAAGTGTCACGCTCTGATACGTAGCACCAGGGGGGGTGTCCTATGTTTATGCATTATTTTCCTAAAACTGATAGATTTCATTGGTGACGTATTGGTTTTAATTTTTAGAACTTATTATTATTCCGCTGCTGATGGTGATTGGATTTAGTTGATGCGAACTAAACTTTTTCTTATGGTGTTATGTATCTTGATTTTTATGGAGTAAGTGTAGCACTCACTTTAATTGTTTTCAAAAAAAAAAAAGACTCTGATTTTATTAAAAAGTAAAGTTATTAGAAAAGGGGTGTTACATTATGCGTTTCCGACGGAATTGTAAAATATAAATGCACTAGCATAATGGTTTTTTTTTGACAATAGCATAATTGTTAACCCACACCATTCCCAATTGTTTGAACGGTTCTAATTCTAATAACATGTTTTTTCTTTATTTTCTTTATAAAATAGCAAATGGCTTCTGACAATTCTAATTCATTTAATTTGTCTTCTATCAACACTACCATGTTCATCCAGAAGCAGCAATTTGTTTAACTATATCATGTGTTGTCTAAAATGGTTGGTAACAATGTTCATGCTTTATATTGTAGACATTTATTTATTTATTCTTATATATATGCAAGTTTTAGATTGTACGTCCTCAATCATTTGAATCATCTGAGTAACAGGTAAGAAAATCAATATAAACTTTGTTTCTTTATTTCCCTCTATTTTCTATTTTGAAGGGTACTCCCTTCCATTTTGGAAATACTTTTGAATCTCAAGTGTGAATCAAATTATTTTTTAACCATGCTTCTTCATTTTCCTTTGATTGCAGACAGTCCAAGAAGACTTTTGTTTTAATAAAGGATGCTACTGAAGTTATCTTCTTAATCATTGCAGTGCCATTTCTAATCTTTCATGAAGACACTATATATATTTTTAAAATACTTAATCTGTATTCTCTAATTGTAGATTTGAGTTTTGATTTAACAAGCATGAATACCTCCTTTTTCTACATTGTGATCAACGAATATTTGGGAATCATTGAGGGTTTTATGACCACTACCCAACCATCATAGGTTCTTTATTTAGCCATATTTAGTCTTTAATGAAAAAATTAACAAATATATTAATTTGTATTTTTATTAGTAATTATTTTTTTCCTCTATTTAAAATTGTACTTATCATCAATTTTTATGGACAAATGGGCTTAGGAGATGTTTTTCCATCACTATTAGACTTGAGAACTCTATTGGAGCTAGAAATGTGGTTATGTGCGAGAGCTTAGACCCAAGTTTTGCTCTAATGTTTTTAAAAGATGCAATAACATATATAAGCAAAGGCTTAATTTGGAGGTAACATAAAAGTTGTGTCAAGTTTTTTATTCTATGATTTACATAAGTGTTAATTTCATCAATCTTTTCTGATTGCAGGGTGTAAAAAAGTGACATTGATAGCTGCTAGAAGAAATTGTCTCTCTATAATGGAAGAGAGGATGGAGAATTAGAGGAATTTGTTTTCATTAAAACAATGATTATAGTTTTTCTTGACTTTTCGAGATACAAATTTTCTTGCCTTTTTTATGGCTCTCAAACTCACCCTAATCTATATCTTTTGCCTGTACTACACATGCATTTCAACTATAGAATTCCAACCATCATTACTTATATAGACCAAGAATAAACCTTACCTGATTGATAACAAGCAGAGAGTCTCCTATGACATGAATGTGCTTGTATCCTTTTCTAACAGCTAGATACAGTCCTAGAATTAAAGCCTTATATTCAGCAACATCCTTTGTTGTATTGCCCAATCCTTCACGCATGCAATAGACCTATGAAAAGACCTAAGAGTTAGTTTTCTTTTACAATTACCTGAGAGTTAGCTACATAATATCATAAAGAAAGTAAAACCAAAAATTGAATTGTTGCATAGTATATTGAAATTATAAATTATAATATAGACACCTTTCTCCCTTCTTCAGCACGAAGTACGGCTCCTGCACCAGCTTGTCCGAGATTTCCTTGACACACACCAATTGGTACACTTAAGCTGCAAGTAAGATTTTGTTGTTGTATTATCTTGTAGATAAAGTAAACTTATGATATAAACATTGGATAAATAATCATATCAGTTCTTAAATGTGTGAGACCCTAGATGTCTCTAAAATATATAGAACTTATATATTTATCAAAATTTCACTAAATTTCTAACTTGTGAAGTTTAAATACTAATTTGAGAATAATGATAAACTTTCTAAACAGTACATAAAATACAGAAAATCAAACAATTACTAACATGTAAGGGTATAGTATGAAAAGATCATATCGTCTAAGAGAAAGAAAACTAAAGCAAAAATAACTACACATTTCAACCAACAAAACATTTAAAGTAGCTTATATTTCTAATGCAACAGTATCACAATATAGAAACAAAGCACTCCAAATTAACTTATTTATTTATTATGTCTCAATGATGAGAGTTAGTTTGCTTCAAAGATCAAGTAACAGATGGAGTTAAGGCTATGGAAACTTGAAAATGGGGGAATGGAATGGAGTTAAGTTATTTATTACTTTGTTGTAAAATATTACATATATACCACTGATGATAAACATCACAATTTGACAACCAGGGAATGTATGGAAGATATCAAGTACCACCTACACACATTTAACAATAACAAAAGCCGCACATTTAACAATAACAGTAACAGATGGAGTTCAGAATTGTTTACCTGACTTTAAATTGAAAGAAAGACCCAATCTACCTCCCGAACCCTAACATCCAAACCCAAACAGTAAAACTCTTTAAAACTGAAAGTAATCAAAGGTTTTAAACATCACCTAACCACAAACCAACACCAGGAGGGGGATAACAAAAAAACATCACAATGCAAATTGCAAGAAGCCACAACACTACCACCCGCACAAAACCACAAGACTCCCACCAACTAAAAGTAATCAAAGGTTTACCTGACTTTAAATTGAAAGAAAGACCCAATCTACCTCCCAAACCCTAACATCCAAACCCAAACAGTAAAACTCTTTAAAACTGAAAGTAATCAAAGGTTTTAAACATCACCTAACCACAAACCAACACCAGGAGGGGGATAACAAAAAAACATCACAATGCAAATTGCAAGAAGCTACAACACTACCACCCGCACAAAACCACAAGACTCCCACCAACAGCAAGACTGCATATCACTTTAAAACTAACAAATTAACTACATACACATAGCAAAACCAGAAAGCACGTAGTTTCAGTCTCTGTTACCAACCACATCAATATTAACTATATTGTTTACCTGACTTTAAACAGTGTTAACAAGATGAACAACTTAAAAAATCAGGGCAAACAGAAAGGGTGAGCAGTAGAGGCACCATGGAGAGAGAGAGAGCGATTGAAATGCTTACCGTAAAACTCAGAATGGAGCGCGAGATGGGAGAGAGATCGTTCACAGTGAGATTCGAAACTGGAGATGGGAGAACCTCGCACGAACGGAGACAGAGAGAGAGAGAGAGAGAGAGAGTGGTTCAGCGCTCGCACGAAGGGAGTGGAAGTGATGAGAAGAAGGAACGGTGGTGGCCGGTGAGAGTTGTGGTCGCCGGCGACGTGAAGGGGAGAGTGGTGGCTGAGAGTGAAGAAGGTTTAGGGTTATGGTGAGTGTGGCTGAGTGGAGAGTGAGAAGTCAGAGTGATTCGATGAATCTATCTTTTATTTTTAAGGGAGAAAAGTTTCCGACGGAATTTTATACGTTTCCGAGGGAAATTTCCCTCGAAACGTAGCGAGGGATTTCAAATCCGTCGGAAAGTTAAGCGGGAAAACCCTTAAACACGTAGCGATGGAGTTGTCCGTCGGAAACGCAGGTATTAGCGACCGAAAAAAATCCCTCGGAAATATCTGGTAGCTAAATCAGCCTATTCTTGTAGTGTGAATATGTCATAAGCTGTTTCCATAAGCTCTCTCAAACAGTTTCACAAGTACTTATGTCAGTAGATAAACCCAAATAAGTCGATCAAAACGGCCCTTAGTTTCTGAAAGATGGCCTTGGGTCTTAGAGATTCTTCTATGACCATTGAAGTGATAAAAATAGGCTATTGATTCTTGCACCTCCTTTTTGATAAACACACCCCATTCTTAAAATACTTTAGGCAGCCAATATTTTATTAACAAAAACGCCCCACCACCTCCCTCTGGCTCGTGGCAGACCTTGGACCTTGGACTTTATTACACCTCACCACCTCCCTCGTCTGCAATTTTTTGCTTTGAGTGTAATAAAGTGTTTTCCATGACTGGCATGCTCATTGAAATCTAGGATGAGCACTTCTTTTATGACTTTGCGTTTTTATGATTCAATGAAATTGCATCCTTTTGGAGTTGTCTTTGTGTCTTAACCATCAGTTTTGCTCGGAGTGCAAAACCTTAAGGGTATGTTTGGATGGAGGGTTTAGGAGGGAAGGGGAGGACTTGATTTTCAATTCTAAAGTGAGGAAACTATAAAATATTTCTAAATAAAAATGAAGCGTGATTAACAATGTTTTATCATTATTTATCATGTTATTCTTTTAATTTTTCAAAATCTCAAATAGATATTAAAATATAGACCGAGCCCTCCCCACCAAAACCCTCCCAAACATACCCTAAGTGAAATTGTTGGCTAATTTTCGGATTTTGTTACAACCTAGCCTATTTTCCTTCTGCATGCCCTAACTTGGGCTATATTTATCCAAATTGAGTGATCTTGGTGTCCCTGGAAAGCTAAGAGACAAATCTATGGGTCCGTTTTGTGGCTAGGATAGGATGGCGATGAGATATGATATGAAGCAGGATAGAGATAAGATGTGATAGAAACATGATAACACTGTCATATCATGTGTTTGATGTGCAGCACTTAATAAGACATAAGAAAATATATATTATTCATTTTTATGTACAAAGGTAACATATGTTATTCTATTATATATTTTAGATAAACTAATAAATAAAGAGATGGTATATTTTATATATGAATGACAAAACTACCCTTGTGACAACTATATTTCATTTATAAAAAAATTAAATTTATTTCCTATTTTCATACTTTCTTAATAGTAAATTTATTTTTTCTCACTTATTTTATTATTTTTTTTTCATTAATTTTTAGATTTTTATATTATACAAAAAGACAAAATTACCCTTATCATAAAATCATACACTATCTTTTAAAATATATTATTTTCACATCCTATCATGCTGGTTTCTAACCCAGCTCACACTCGAGATAACGTTTTAACTAGAGAGACAATATAACATAAGTCATAGGATTAAGTTATCGTATCCTGCTGGCTTAACAAACGCTGAATTGACATAGGATATGGTAGACTTATCATATATTGTCTCCTCATCCTAACCACCAAACAAGCTCTATAAGTCTTGCTAAAACAACCTCTTCGGATTCAGTCGTTTTCTATGCCAAAAGAAGCTTCAAAGTTATAGTGGGGTTGCTGTAACTAACTCTTGACCCCCCCCCCCCCCCCCACGGCTACTTATTGGAAAATTATATGTCGCTAGAAAGTGTTTTAGAAAGCTAATCACACTAGAAGAAAAATTGGACTTTCCGGCGGAAGGCGGACAAAATCCACCGGAAAAGCCAAAAATCCGCCGAAAATGTGGCAAACAGTTTCTGCCGGATTATCCGCCGGAAATTTCCGGCGGATTTTGTGGCGCCGAAAAATTCGCCGGAATACCCCAGAAAAATTCGTATGGTTTATCCGCCGGAAAGTCCACAAATCCGCCAGAAAAAACCGTTGTTTTTTTAAATTTAATTATTTTTAAAAAATAAATATTATTTTTTTAAAAAATCGTTTTATTTAAAAAATTAATATTATTTTATTAAAAACTTTAATTGATTCCGGTTGAACCCCCGATTCAACCGGCTGAACCCAAGAACCCCTGAACCGCTACCTCTTCCGGTTCAATGTCCGGTCCAATTTTGATTACCTTGCTCTAAATAGAGAGTTTGAGGAACTCCAAGGACCTGTTGTTAAGTTGGAGGATGATACGGAGCATTTGATGTGTGTAAATGTCTACATTCATCAAACGCTCGGCATCATCTCCTAACTTAACAAGAGAGGAATTCGTAGGGGAGGTTCATGACAATGTTACTTTTAACGAAAAAGATGAAGGGGATGTTAATGCTCAAGAGAGTGGCGTATGTCTCTGTTTCTTTGAAGAGAATGAGAGTATCGGTAGAGGTGTGAAGAAGAAGATGTGGAGAAGAGATTTATATAGAGGAAACGAAAATCAACGGTCAAAAGGCGAATCCGCCGGAAATGTAATTTTCGGCGGATTTAGGGTGTTTCCGGTGGATTTTTGAAATTCAAAATTGGCGCTTCCAGGCTTTTCCGACAGATTTTTATCCGCCGCAAACTTATCGGCGGAATTAGGGACTTTCCTGCGGATTTATCCACCGCAAACATTTCCGACGGATTTCGAGGCATTTCCGGTGGATTTTGATTTTTTTTTCAAATTTTTTTTTCTTTTCGTAAACCAGATCCGCTGGAAATACATCGAAATCTGTAACACCCCCTTCTAATAAACTACTGTTTAGTTAATTTAAAATCAGAGCTTCCAAAAACCTTTCAGTGCAACCGCAAGAGAGTGCCACATTTAAACAAACAACACCGTATGATATTTCCAAAATTAATATATAAAGTCATAAAGTGCATAATACATAGCACCACAGTCAACTTAATATCCTGTTTAGCTTACGTCAACATCAGTATAAAAACATCGCAGCGGAAAACACCAAATTTCAACGTATTGTGTTACATCACCGAATAAATAGTTTAATAACATTAACTAAATAAAACAGCAAGCTAAAACGCCCCCCGGTGCTACGTATCAGAGCTGACTCGACCCACTAGAAAGAAGGTACTAGATCACCTTCACTCGCTATCACCTGCACGTTGCCGACATGAGAAGCAACATAAAAACAGTAGGGTGAGTCTCTTTACATAAATAATAATAGATAAGATCAACATTATATTAGAAAAGGCAACTTACAACACCAAATCACAGCAATAATAACATACGCCATTACTTTACGTCAATCAGAGAACAACACCGAAAGTATGAATAATGCATGCAATGCAACCCAACTCCTAGGGCATATGCATGTGGATCCATCATCACCAATAATTTGCCTTGAGGGCACTCACCAAAATAAGGCCGAAGCCTTCTGCTCACCAACAATTTATAATAAGGCCAAAGCCTTTTGCTCACCAATAATGCACATGATTATGCGACGCCATGAACCATGCACCATACACACCAAGATCATCATAATTATGCAATAACATGCTCACACTACAACATTTAGACCCTATGGCAACGGTCGAAAACCGTTCCCGAAAGCCAAAAAACCGTTGCCAAAACTTTTGGCAACGGTTTTGAAACCGTTGTTGTTGCGGGCGTTGCCTAAACTAAAGGCAACGGTTTTTGTGACCAAAGACAACGGAAACCTAAAACCGTTGTCATTGGTAACTTAAACGCAACGGTTTTTATTTTCACACAATGGCAACGGTTTTTGCCCGTTGCCAGTTATGGCAACACCTAAAAACCGTTGTTAGTTATGGCAACACCTAAAAACCGTTGCCAGATATGACAACACTAAAAAAACCGTTGTCGTTTATAGAATAAAACCGTTGCTTGATATAAAACCGTTGCTATTCTCTAGTAAATACAACAGTTTAAAACCGTTGCCATAGATGGTAAAAAAAGAAAAAAAAATACAGAAAAAATATCACTCAATTTCATTCCTTCCCAACAACCTTCCCAACAAAAGAGTTGTGATATCACTCAAATTTAATGAATCAATTAATTATACAATCCAATAAAAACATGATCTATCTACTGTTTTTCCTACACTAAACTCTTGGTTTCTGAAAACATCCAAGATGATGCAATTTTTAGGAGACTCTTCTCCTGGTGGAAATTCAACTCCAGCAGACTGTTAATCAAAAAAGAAACAAATGGACAAGTTACACGTTAAAAGGCTATTAGGTTCATAGAAACTAGGCAGCTGGTTTATGAAACCCAAAAGGGCCACTAAGAGTACATAGAAAGTAGGCAGATAATATTAATATAGTTAAGTTACAGGCCTGGTAAGACACACAAAGAACAGAAGGTTGGTTTATGAAGCACGGCCAAGCTTGTTCCTTATCTTAAAGATATAGTCAGAAGCCAAACCATCAACACACTGTTCTTTCTTTGAATTAACATGAATAATCCGATCATCATCATCATGGACTCTCTCTTTATGAATTGATGATCAGCATATGTAGGGTTTGCACGGCTCTGTGGCTGTTGTGATCACATATGTAGGGTTTGCACGGCTCTGTGGCTGTTGTGATCTAGTACTGCTTCTACTTGTTGCCGCAGGGAATTGATGATCAGCAACAATTTTTAGTATTGGTTCCTTCTTAATAGACTCTGCAACATGATCAGAATAAATATCAGATTCTGAAAGAAGCTGATCGACCTTCCTTATCTTTCCAGTGAAATTGTAGCTCCAAGGCTTTTCTGTGCAATAGAGAAAGAGGACAACCTAATAACAAAGGTCAATTACCACACCACCTAAAAATACTGCCACTGTGAAATAAGCAAGGCTGCCCATTAAATCAATATGTAGATAACTGATTCAAGCAACAAATCACAGAGAAAACCAAATCAGTCATAAAGTTTAAAGGTTAAAGCAAAAGATGTGATCAACCATTCATCGTCAATTGTATTTCATTGTTACAATTTACAATTGAGTTAATTGAATCATCCCGTATACCACTATGAAAGATGGATTCAGTGGAAATAAAGAAAACATAGCAGTAACAAGTAGTAAATTAACCAAACAGATTACCTTGATGATCTCAAACAGCCACACAACCCATAAAATTTTGGTCAACTATTGAGAGAACAAAATATGTTCCTGGTCTCAATGGTTATCATCTCTTTGTTTCCATCTATATAGTAATTTTTAAAAATTGCAAAGCTTCTTCCCACCGCTATTCCTTCCCGAACAACAACATCAATATTCAACATTCAACATCATGTTGAATTCTACATTAACAAAATTAGATTTTCACACAACAACTTCAGCAATTTATATCCAAACAAATAGGAGAATGGGTAAGACTCTCTCCCCAAATCTAAATAACAAATCAATTTCATAAAAGGCTTGAGGAATTCAGTGGAAATAAAGAAAACATAGCAGTAACAAGTAGTAAATTAACCAAACAGATTACCTTGATGATCTCAACAAGCAGATCAAGAAGGACCACCCCCACCCCCACCACCTGCAAAATTTCAAGTGGAAGCTGAATTTCAGTATATAACTTAGAAGAACCCACTTCAATGCTTCATTATTGCAGATATAAACCAAATGCAAGAATGGATATCTTGGAGCATCAGAACCTGATCGTACCTGATCAATACGATGGGTTGCTGCTGTTTGATGATGTCGCTCGGTCGTTGGGATGAAGGACCGAGATATAAGCCGCACGCGGGTGGTACCTGCAAAGGCACTCCAACGCTCAAGTCAGAGGTGCTTCAACGGGCAGGGTCCCAAGGTGAGTAAAAGATACCTCAAGCCACATGCTGGTGTGGTATATATAATGTTGGCTGCGAGGCGTTCTAGCCGTTGCGCATTTTGCGGGGCCGGCCGCATCTTGCGGAGCAAGTTAGGAATTGGGCCGCGATGGGCCTGTTGGACGAAATGGCCTTCGAGCCCACTCCAGAACAGTTGCCCCCCAAGCCTAGGTCGCCTGGGGGCGGGCTAAGGCTTGATTCCTTGCCCCCCAGCGTGGTCACAAACGACTGTTCTGGAACCACGACTGGTCGGACGTAGTCTGGTCGATCGCTAATTGGTTGATTGCGTGGTCGCTGCCACGCGGCCTGGTCACACGGGGCCAGGTGCCGTCTCGGAGGTGATGCCTGACAATCAATCGTCATAAATGCTGAAGCGACAGTTACTTTAATGAGGTGACGTTTAGAGACTCGAGGAGTTTAAGCAATGATGGCACGCGAAGAGTGGCGCCTCTTCGCCTCCGGCCCGTGATGATGGTTGGCGCATTATATATAGGGTTCAAGGGGTGCCTCATTTGCACGTTTCTCCGATTTCTCCGCTCTCGCAATCAGCTCGCTCGCATTCAGCTCGCTCACATTCGGCTCGCTCACATTCAGCTCGCTCGCAACATCAGCTCGCTCCAATTCAAGGTAACTACGACCGCTCTTCATTTATTTAAGTTTTTATGTTCCACCTGATGGAGGGGGTGTCAGGTCTGGGGACGACCACGTCGCCCCTTCCCACGCGCGAGCAAGACCTTGACCGTTATTCCCCTCCACAGGTTCATTCTGGCGCGGACCAAACAAACCCGCCGTATCTTTGGAATCCCGGCCGTTTCTCTAGCGCACAATATGACCCGACCAGTGGAGCCAAGTCCTGCGCACGCCCGGTCGTCTTCTTCTAGTGACGAATCTTCCTCTGGGTCTTCGACCCAGGACTGGACTTCATCTAGCAAGTCCGGGACTCGGCCGGACAGAGAGGTTGTGGTTGATGACACTGCAGAAAGCAACGCACGGGTTGCCTGTGACGAAGGTGTTGACCTGGCGGCGACCGACGTAACCGAGACGGTCGACGGAGGCCAACAGGGCGACCATCGAGATGATCCTGAGGTCGCAGCTGCAAAGGATATGTCTTGGGTTTCTCTCAACCTGAGAGGTCAACGCAGCAAAATTCAACGGGGGAGTCAAGACCTGGAGTATCTGGCGACCGGGCTAAATGAAGGTTGGAGAGTTGAAGGTATGGCCAAAGGGGAAGATGTTGCGGCCTGGACAGATGTGCTGAAATTCACGATGTACCGCATCGTGTTCGAATGCATGGGTATCATTCCGCCATTCACCAGGTTTCAACGCCAAGTTTTACGCTATCTTCAGGTCGCTCCTTCTCAGCTGAACCCGAACGCTTGGGCGTTCTTGCAGGCATATGAAGATGTTCTTGATGTTCTGAGACGGCCAGTCTCTGTAAGACTGTTTTTCTCCTTGTTTGAAATGAGCTATATCTACGAGAAGGGCTCCAAGGGCGCCCGCAAGGAAGCGGTCTCATTCAAAAACCGGTCAACGTACAACTTTTTCAAGCCCTACATGGAATCATTGACGACCGGGTGGAAAAGGGAATTCTTTTGGGTTGTTCCTAACTCGGTCGAGGCCCAACGAGGGATCGCCCAAATGTCCAAAAATGACCAGGAAGGAACGCCCGTGTTTCCCACAGTGTGGAGTTTCAACCATTTTTCGAAGAAACCGGGCCAGTACGCTTTCAAAGAAACTGACCTTGACGACCTGGACATGGGGACGATCCGCAGGCTGAGAAAGATTGCGTCCTTGGTCCCTGAGGGTCGCATCAAGGTTAAGAACATTGTGGACGCTCGTTCCAAGAAAAAAGTCAAGGCCGCTCTTGGTCGGTGGTCGCTCGCCTAGTTTATTTTCTGTCACTTTGTTTTGTTTAACTGTTTCTAACCATCTGCTTTTGCCTTTGCAGTTGACATGGCGAACATGAATGACTTTGACCTCTTGGAACAATGGGCGGCCGAGGACGGTGATGCTTCGCCCGTCCGCGGAATTCCTGAAGCTCAACCCGAAGGCACGCCCCTACCTGCCGGAACTGGGTCTCATCCCGGTCGTCATACTCCTCGGGCGGGCACACCAGCACAAGCCATTGACCTGAGCAGCCCACCCAAAAATCAAGGAAAATCCAAAAGGAATAGGTCGGTCGATGATGGGGGCGAGAAAAAGAAGCATAACAGTGGAAAAAGCCACGGGCACAACCGGTCGCCCAAAATCGACCTGCTTGGGTTGGGTGATGAAGACTGTGCTCGTTTCAAGGAGGAACCTTTCGAGGTGATGGCCGATGCAATGAAGGCCGCTGGTATTCTGTTCAAGAAATACCAAGATGAAGAATCAGATCGCCTGGAAGGTAGGCGCCTTGCCCATAGGTATTCATTGCTTGAAGACGACTTAGTCGATAAAAATTTTAAATTGAATTCTGCCTTGTCATTGCTCGCAGAAATGAGGGGCGAGCGAGACGACCTGCTCAAGAAAATGAAGGAGCTCGAACCGAGAATCGAAGCGGCCGCTGACAATGAGAGGAAGCTTGTCGAAGCAGAACGCCAGCTTGTGGCCGCTGTCTCTGCTCAAACTGCGGCCGAGTCTGCTCTGGACAAGGCGGTCGCTGACAAGGATACAGCTGAGAAAGAGGTCGAACGCCTCACTTCCAAGAATAAAGAGCTGTCGAGCCAGGTCGTTGGGCTGAAAACTGAGCTGGATGCAGTGGAGGCGGAAAAGAACAAGTTTAGAGGTCACTACAAAGACGTTCTTGACAAGGCGAAGGGAGCTGCGGAGGGTCAATTTGAAAATGCAGTCAGCCAGATCAAGATCCTCTACCCTGATTTGGAAGTCAATCGCAAGATTGTGCAAAGCACACATCGTGCGACCGATCAACAGATCGTCCGCCCCAAGAAGATGTCGAAGGGGAAGGTTCTTCAAGAAGAGGCGGTCCTCTATCAGGTCCCCAGCGGCCCTTAACTTGTAATTTTCTTCTGAATTGTAATCTTGGCCCGCCTGCGAGCGGTGCTTGAATTGTAATTTTTCGACTAAGGCGTCTTTGTTTGTAATCGATGACAATTTTCCATGAAGTTCAGCCCATTTAATTGCTTAGTAATTCGATTTGATTTTACTACGGTCGGTCGCGACCTTGAATTTTTAATGGGTCACTTAATTCGGTAACACTTTTTCAGACCGCTCGGCGGCTATCGTTTGGGCCATTCGATGGCACTCTTTTTAGGCCGCTCGGCGGCTCTCGCTTGGGCCATTCGATGGCACTCTTTTAGGCCGCTCGGCGGCTCTCGCTTGGGCCATTCGATGGCACTCTTTTAGGCCGCTCGGCGGCTCTCGCTTGGGCCATTCGATGGCACTCTACTGGTCGCTCGACTGCTACTCGCATGGTGAGCGACCGTGCATACAATTTGCAGGAAATAAAGTACACAAGTCAAATTTTAAGGTCGGTCCTCAGTAAAAAACCCCTGTGGGGAAAAAGAGCGACCGCCTATTCTTTATTGATCAATAATTGTTTACAACTTAGACATAATATCTTCTCAACTTTTCAGCATTCCATGTTCTGGGGATGGTCGCCCCTTCCATGGTTTCCAACTCGTAAGCTCCCTTTCCAGTCTTGCTGATAACACGGTATGGTCCTTCCCAATTAGGGGCGAGCTTTCCCTGGTGAGCGTTCTTGTTTCCTACGTCGGCCCTCCTAAGGACTAGCTGTCCAATGGAGAACTCCCTCTTCTGGACGCGGGCGTTATACCTAGCAGCGACCTTCTGTTTGATGAGTTGCTCCCTAAGTGACGCCTTGGTTCGCAGCTCGTCCACCAGGTCGAGCTCTTCTCTTGTTGCTTGCTTGTTTGCGGCCGGGGTAGGTGGGTTGGTCGTCCTCCAACTTAGCTCTCCCATCTCAATCGGGATGACAGCGTCTGTTCCGTAGACAAGTCTAAATGGTGACTCCCCGGTCGATGAGTGGGGGGTCGTTCTGTAGGCCCAAAGGACCGACTGCAGTTCTTCTGCCCCAATTACCCTTGGCTTCATCCAACCTTCTCTTCAGTCCGTGTAGTACTACCCTGTTGGCCGCTTCTGCCTGGCCATTGGTTTGTGGGTGCTCGACCGAGGTGAAACGCTGTTTTACACCTAGGTCGGCCAGCATTTCTCTGAACTTTCTATCTGCGAACTGAGTTCCATTATCCGTAACCAGTTGCTGAGGCACTCCAAAGCGGGCGAGCACGTTTCTCCCAAAGAACTTAGATACCTTTGCTGAGGTAATGGTGGCAAGTGGCTCTGCTTCTATCCACTTAGTGAAGTAGTCGATCGCAACGATCAGGAATTTCAGCTGACCTGGTGCAGGTGGAAAAGGGCCGAGCAGGTCGATGCCCCACCAAGCGAACGGCCATGGTGGGGTTAAGCTGTGTAGTTCAGATGAGGGCGCTATATGTACGTCGGCATGGATTTGGCATTTCTTGCACTTCTGAACAAGTATCTTAGCGTCCTCGTCCATGGTCGGCCAATAGTATTCGGCCCTGAGCGCCTTCTTAGCCATCGACCGACCACCTTGATGGCTACCACAATCGCTTTCATGTATATCTCTCAACACATGGTCGGCTTCGACCGACGTAAGGCATCTCAGCAATGGGGATGAAAAGCCCCTTCTATACAGTCTTCCTTCGATTACTGAGTACTTGGTCGCCCGCAACCTCAGGAGTTTTGCTGCCTTCTGGTCGCAAGGTTCTACTCCATTGAGAATATATTGCAAGATAGGAGTAATCCAGTCTCTGTCCAAGTCGACCGTTAGAATGGCTAATGGTTTGGCGGGCTTGGTAGATACGCTCGGCCGCGTTAATGTTTCCTGAATTAGACTTCTGTGATTCCCAGGAGCCTTTGTACTGGCTAACTTTGATAGGATGTCAGCCCTCACGTTCTCTGTCCTGGGGACGTGCTTAACTTCTGCTCGGTTGAATTGCTTGAGCAGATCCCTAACCTTGGCCAAATAATTTTTCAAGACATCTTCCTTTGCGTCGTACAGGTCTTGGATTTGGGAGACTACCAGAAGAGAGTCAGAGTGAAGTTCGACACGGTCGACGTTGAATTCTTTGGCTAACTGCAGCCCAGCAATGCACGCTTCATACTCGGCCTGGTTGTTTGAAGTGTGAAATGCAAAAGTCAATGATACTTCAACAGTAAGCCCTTCTGAGTTTTCCAGTATCAAACCGGCCCCACTTCCTTTGCTGTTGGAGGACCCGTCCACGTGCAAAGTCCAGGTAGTGACGGCCTGATCGTCTGGTATTGGAGTCATCTCAGCGATGAAGTCGGCCAACACTTGTGCCTTAGCGGCCGATCTAGACTCAAACTTGATCCCAAACTCACTGAGTTCTACAGCCCACTTGATCATACGCCCTGCAAGGTTAGGTCAGTGAAGGATTTGCCTAATAGGCTGGTCGGTCCTTACCACGACCTGATGGGCCACGAAATAAGGGCGCAATCTACGAGTGGCCACAAGTAACGCTAAGGCTAGCTTCTCGATCTTCTGGTATCTGATCTCTGGGCCTTGAAATACCTTGCTGATGAAATAGACCGGGTTTTGCTTTAGGTCGCTTTCCCTGACTAGAACGGCGCTCATGGCTTCGTCCGTTATGGCCAAGTATAAGTAAAGTGTCTCCCCCGGTTGCGGCTTGGTCATGATGGGCGGGTTGGTCAGTGCCGCCTTCAGCTCGTCCAATGCTCGCTGGCATTGGTCTGTCCATTCAAATTCGACCTCCTTCTTCAAGAGCTTGAACAGTGGAAGCGACTTGCATGCTGATTTAGGTATAAATCGTGACAGGGCAGCGACCATGCCATTCAATTGCTGGATCTCTTTTTTCGTAGTGGGCGGCCTCATGTCGGCGACCGCCCTACACTTATCAGGATTTGCTTCGATCCCTCGCTCTTTTAAGTGGAAGCCTAGGAACTTGCCCGCCCTTACTCCGAAGGTGCACTTCTCTGGATTCAACCTCAAGGAATTCTTCCTTGCTTCCTCAAAAATTTCCCTTAGGTCGTTGATGTGGTCGTGGTCGGTCTTGCTTTTAATGATCATGTCATCCAAGTAGACCTCTGATATTCGACCGATCTGCCGCCTGAAGACTTTGCTCATCATTCTTTGGTAGGTCGCTCCGGCGTTCTTCAGACCAAAGGGCATTACCTTGTACTGAAAATTTCCACGATCGGTCATGAACGCGGTCTTATGCCGATCGGGTGGGTACATAGTGATTTGATTGTAACCTGAATAGGCGTCTAGGAAAGACAGAAGTTTGTAGCCCGCAGCCCCATCGACCAGTTTGTCAATGTTTGGCAGTGGAAAGGCGTCCTTTGGGCATGCCTTATTCAGGTCGGTATAGTCGACGCACATGCGCCACTTACCATTTTTCTTCTTCACTAACACGACGTTGGAAAGCCAAGTTGTATACTTAATCTCCTCAATGAAATTGGCCTTGATGAGGTCGTCAACTGCCTGTGCGGCCGCCAATGCTTTCTCTTCGCTTTGAGTGCGCCTCTTTTGTGCGACCGGCCTTGCTGTCTCATCAACGGAGAGTTGGTGGCAAGCAATTTCTATTGGTATCCCGGGCATGTCTGATGCCTGCCATGCAAAAAGGTCTGCGTAATCCCTGAGGCAGGTGATGAGATCTTGCTTGTCTTGTTCAGGTAGGTCGCTCCCCAACTTAACTGTCTTAGTTGGGTCGTCCGATAACTGAACATCGATCAATTCTCCGTGAGGCTCGGGCCTCTTCAGCTTATTCTTTAGCTCGCGGGCTAAATCGTCGTCGTCGTCCTCAGGGTCGCTATCTGGGTCGTATCGAGCATCCAGGTCGGCCACATTAACCTGATGCCCCTCTCCAAGATTCTGAGGTTTAACATTCTCCACCTCCATATCACAAATCTCTTGATAGAGGAAATGGCTCCTCATGGCCGCTTCCATGTCGGCCAATACTGTCACAACTTGGTCGCTTTTACTGTAAAACTTCATCTTCAAATGTACAGTTGAGGCTACCGCCTCCAATTTTCCCAGGGTTGGGCGGCCAATGATGCAGCGGTAACACGATTTGATTGGCAGAACTAAGAACGTCGTTCTGACCGTCCTGTACGACGTGCTGCCGTTCGTATCATCTCCAAAAGTAACAAGTAATTCTATCGTCCCCAGTGGGTAGGTGGTCGCCCCATTGAACCCGGTCAATGGGGTTGGTACTGCTTGGGGAATAATCTCGCTCCTATCCACATTTAACTTGTCAATCAATTCTTCGAACATGATGTCGGCCGAGCTCCCTTGGTCGACCAGTATTCTTCTGACCTCAGTGTTGGCCATTACGGCCGATACTACCAAAGGGACATAATTATTGACTTTCCCATCGAGCAAGTCTTCGTCCCCAAAGGAAATGGGCGGCCTATTCGAGGCCGGCCGTGGTGTAACACCCGTTTCTACCCCTTTCATTTATAACAATTATCAGAGTGCACAAATTATTTTTTTTTTGAAACGGAATGCTACATTTACTCCAAAAACACGTCATTTGTTTAACTTAAATTAAAAACATTACGTGGCATCATGGGCGGCCATTACTCAAAAATACCGTTACAACGTTAAAACAAAAATCCAACAAGTCGTACAAGACAAAATCACTATCTAATAAGACGCCCCCCAGGTGCTACGTATCAGAGCGACTCGAACTCAAGGGAATGAAGGTCAAAGCCTTCAAGTACGGTTACCTGTAAGGTAAAAATCAACAAAAGGGGTGAGTCTCAAACCCTATAATAAAGTACATAAGGAGTAGTATATACAGATACAGGACTACATCAATCACAGCAACATTCACTTTAATCACCAGTTCAGTCAATCGAAATTAATCACCAATTCAGCACCAACTAAATATTCACCAAACGATCACCAAATAAATAATCACCAAGTAATCACCAAATAAATAATCACCAAGTAATCACCAAATAAATAATCACCAAAACATTCACCAACTGTATGTTTAATGTATGAGATGCAACCCAAAACTCCACTGGGCATATGCATGTGGATCCATTCACCAAAAATGAGCCTTGAGGGCATTCACCAAAATTTATAATAAGGCCGAAGCCCGAGCGAAGCCTATTCACCAGAGATCATGCATATGGTTATGCGACACCATGACAATGCATCACACACCAGAATCACCAAATAAATAATGCCATAGCATATTCACCAACAGTTGTTTATTCACCAACACCCAAAAGAGGATCACAGACCCCATTCACCAATAATAACATACACCATACATATATACATATATTTGCATACCACACTATTACACAGCACATTATTTTCACCGTAAAAACACCATTTAAAATTACAAGGAACAGCACCTTAGTCTCATGAAGAACACCAACATTTTATTTAAGAGGAACAGTAGCGATTTCCAATCCAAACAACAACTAGTACACAGTCACTTGGGACTTTCAGAAAACGACCGGGGAAAAATATTAAATTTTGGTTTTGGCCTGGACAAACAGATAGACAATTAAATGAGCGTCGTAACGCACTTTGAACCACCAAAAACGGACACCCGAGTCAAAAGTTACATTAAAAACAAGTTTAGGAAAAATTAGGCAACACTGCTGAAACTGGCGCCTTAGGCGCCCAGGCACCAAGCAACACGCGCACTGGCGCCCAGCGCCCAGGCGCGCAACACACGCACACAACGCACGCACAGCAGGCGCCCAGCGCCCAGCGCTGGCGCCCAGCGCCCAGCGCAATACCCAGCAACACGCGCACGCAACGCACGCACAGCAGGCGCCCAGCGCCCAGGCGCGCGCCACACTGCACAGCACACACACACAGCGCCCTTGGCGCCCAGCACAGGGCGCCTGGCGCCCAGCACACTGCCAGAACCAGATTTTTATATAAATTCAGCCCAAACATCATTTCTTCTCAATTTTAAAACATCAAAATTATATTTCTTTTCCACCATCTAAAATCCTCACTCACCCAAAAGTCAATTTTATTCGAAATCACCAAAACCATATGGGCAACTATCAAAGCACACAACACAACATAAAATGCACTCAGCACATGGCACACCAACACAACACAAAATGCACTTAGCCAAAACACAATAATTTGGCACGGGGCGCCTAGCACAAGGGCGCCTACTTCCGTTGCCAATATTTCCAACAACGTCAATACTTGGCGCGGGGCACCCCACTCAAGAGCGCCTAATTCCGCACCTAGACAACAATTTCCAGCAACACTAAAAATACCACAATGGCGCCTTATGCGCCTATAACACCCAAAACATCAAATTCACCAACAACAACATATGAGTACCAAGTGCTCAATCATCACCAACTATTTCAAACACCACAAAATTACTCCAAACTCAATTAATTCAGCCCAACATTATCATTTATACATTTATTCGAGCACTTAGTACGCAATTCGAAATTCATCTTACAGAGCAACAATTCGCATTCATCACAATGAGCAACAACAATAACAACAACATATTCATATATCATAAACAACATAAAAATCAATATAAACAGGACATAGGACCTAACCCCTACATACATCCCATTATGTTCCCTATTATAAGGCAAGACCCACCCTTACCTTAGTTTCACCGAAGACGGAGACCCCTCCACGAGCACACCGAGTAACCACGGCAACTGAGCTCCTCTCCTCCTCCTTGGGGTTTGCGCCTCTCTCTTCTCCTCTCCTCTCCCTTGCGCTATTTTTCTCCTCTTTCTTTCTCTCTTTTGCGTTTTCTTTCTTTCTTTCTCACGCTCTCTCCTTTCTCTTCTCTCAACTCACGCTTTCTTTTCTTTTTTCACAAATGAGGCGCCACTTCACTAACCTAGCGCCTAGCAGCTCAAGTCTACGGGCTTGGGCTTGGCGCACTGGGCCAATCATAACACCTCCGAAGTACCAACACCACTCCCTTCAGATAAATAAAATAATATATTAATAACTAAAACCACCCAATATTATTATTATTATTATCATCATCATTATTATTATTATTATTATTTCTATCACCAACTCCTATTTAATTTAATTAACTAAATACTAAATAACTATTTAATTAATTTCGGGGTGTTACAATTCTCCCCCACTTATATTATTTTCGTCCTCGAAAATTCGCATCAACATCTCCCTAACTCACCGGCTGGCTACGACAATTGACATCCTCACGGTTATGCTCTAACTAGTCCGTACCCACGATTACAATTAATTCACCCAACGACAAACAAAAAAACTCGCAACAAGGTCTCTGTCGAAGATCGACAAGGAACACAAAGAACACACCAGACAACATAAGACCAATCAGAGAAGACAACACAAGACTTAAGCATTCACAACATTCAGCAGTATTAAAACAATGAGCGGCATCGATATCGACAATAGGTTTAGCGGAAAACTCTAACGAAACACATACCTTCGAAATGATCATCATTCTTCAGTAGACTCAGTGCCCACCAAGGCAAACACCCTCCCACTAGACTTCTCTTTCTTCGGCTTGGAGCACTTGGTACTAATATGTCCCATCTCCCCACAGTTGTAGCAAACAACGTCTCTCTTCTCGCACTTAGCAGCTACGTGGCCTTCCTTGCCACACTTGAAACACTTGAAGGTCATGCAATCGGGACTCTTATGTCCCGGCTTTCCACACTTGTGACACACAATGCCAGCAGTAGCGTCTTCCCCACTTGGCTTCCTGCCCGAACTCTCCTCTCCCTTGCCCTTACCACCTGAAACATCATAGGGCTTCCCCCTAAACTGAGAATTTCTCTTCTCCTTCACAGCCTTGTAAGCAGCAGAACTGTCTTCCTCATAGATCCTACACTTATCAACCAATCTAGCGAAAACCCGAACCTCTTGATATCCAATTGCTTTCTTTATATCAGGACGTAGACCACTCTCGAACTTGACACATTTTGAAAATTCAGAATTGGCATCGTTAGCATAATAAGGACAAAATTGAGCCAGCTCCTCAAACTTGGCGGCATAATCAGCCACAGTCTTGTCTCCCTGCTTCAGCTCTAAAAACTCCACTTCCTTCTTGGCTCGCACATCCTCAGGGTAATACTTTCTCTTGAACTCTCTTGTGAAAACCTCCCAAGTCACTTCCTCACCAGCATTTTCCAATCTTCGCAGCATTCCCAACCACCAGTCGTCAGCTTCCTCTGCTAGCATATGAGTCCCAAACTTCACTTTCTGAGCTGGAGTACACTCCATGACACGAAAGACTCGCTCTATCTCCTTCAGCCATGACAACGCTCCATCCGGGTTGTACCGACCCTTAAAGGTGGGTGGGTTCTCTCTCTAGAATGTAGCCAAATTGCGCGTCCCGTCATTAACAGCACCGGGTATATTACCCATCACCCCGGCTATAGCCTGCAAGGCAGCAGCAATTGCAGCATCGTCCCGTCTGGCCATTCTAGCACTGCAACAGAAAACAGATTTTAGAAACGAGTAACAAACTCAATGTTACTCAACACGACGACTCGACTACCGGCCGGACAGACCGAACTGCTCTGATACCACTATGTAACACCCGTTTCTACCCCTTTCATTTATAACAATTATCAGAGTGCACAAATTATTTTTTTTTCGAAACGGAATGCTACATTTACTCCAAAAACACGTCATTTGTTTAACTTAAATTAAAAACATTACGTGGCATCATGGGCGGCCATTACTCAAAAATACCGTTACAACGTTAAAACAAAAATCCAACAAGTCGTACAAGACAAAATCACTATCTAATAAGACGCCCCCCAGGTGCTACGTATCAGAGCGACTCGAACTCAAGGGAATGAAGGTCAAAGCCTTCAAGTACGGTTACCTGTAAGGTAAAAATCAACAAAAGGGGTGAGTCTCAAACCCTATAATAAAGTACATAAGGAGTAGTATATACAGATACAGGACTACATCAATCACAGCAACATTCACTTTAATCACCAGTTCAGTCAATCGAAATTAATCACCAATTCAGCACCAACTAAATATTCACCAAACGATCACCAAATAAATAATCACCAAGTAATCACCAAATAAATAATCACCAAGTAATCACCAAATAAATAATCACCAAAACATTCACCAACTGTATGTTTAATGTATGAGATGCAACCCAAAACTCCACTGGGCATATGCATGTGGATCCATTCACCAAAAATGAGCCTTGAGGGCATTCACCAAAATTTATAATAAGGCCGAAGCCCGAGGCCGAAGCCTATTCACCAGAGATCATGCATATGGTTATGCGACACCATGACAATGCATCACACACCAGAATCACCAAATAAATAATGCCATAGCATATTCACCAACAGTTGTTTATTCACCAACACCCAAAAGAGGATCACAGACCCCATTCACCAATAATAACATACACCATACATATATACATATATTTGCATACCACACTATTACACAGCACATTATTTTCACCGTAAAAACACCATTTAAAATTACAAGGAACAGCACCTTAGTCTCATGAAGAACACCAACATTTTATTTAAGAGGAACAGTAGCGATTTCCAATCCAAACAACAACTAGTACACAGTCACTTGGGACTTTCAGAAAACGACCGGGGAAAAATATTAAATTTTGGTTTTGGCCTGGACAAACAGATAGACAATTAAATGAGCGTCGTAACGCACTTTGAACCACCAAAAACGGACACCCGAGTCAAAAGTTACATTAAAAACAAGTTTAGGAAAAATTAGGCAACACTGCTGAAACTGGCGCCTTAGGCGCCCAGGCACCAAGCAACACGCGCACTGGCGCCCAGCGCCCAGGCGCGCAACACACGCACACAACGCACGCACAGCAGGCGCCCAGCGCCCAGCGCCCAGCGCAATACCCAGCAACACGCGCACGCAACGCACGCACAGCAGGCGCCCAGCGCCCAGGCGCGCGCCACACTGCACAGCACACACACACAGCGCCCTTGGCGCCCAGCACAGGGCGCCTGGCGCCCAGCACACTGCCAGAACCAGATTTTTATATAAATTCAGCCCAAACATCATTTCTTCTCAATTTTAAAACATCAAAATTATATTTCTTTTCCACCATCTAAAATCCTCACTCACCCAAAAGTCAATTTTATTCGAAATCACCAAAACCATATGGGCAACTATCAAAGCACACAACACAACATAAAATGCACTCAGCACATGGCACACCAACACAACACAAAATGCACTTAGCCAAAACACAATAATTTGGCACGGGGCGCCTAGCACAAGGGCGCCTACTTCCGTTGCCAATATTTCCAACAACGTCAATACTTGGCGCGGGGCACCCCACTCAAGAGCGCCTAATTCCGCACCTAGACAACAATTTCCAGCAACACTAAAAATACCACAATGGCGCCTTATGCGCCTATAACACCCAAAACATCAAATTCACCAACAACAACATATGAGTACCAAGTGCTCAATCATCACCAACTATTTCAAACACCACAAAATTACTCCAAACTCAATTAATTCAGCCCAACATTATCATTTATACATTTATTCGAGCACTTAGTACGCAATTCGAAATTCATCTTACAGAGCAACAATTCGCATTCATCACAATGAGCAACAACAATAACAACAACATATTCATATATCATAAACAACATAAAAATCAATATAAACAGGACATAGGACCTAACCCCTACATACATCCCATTATGTTCCCTATTATAAGGCAAGACCCACCCTTACCTTAGTTTCACCGAAGACGGAGACCCCTCCACGAGCACACCGAGTAACCACGGCAACTGAGCTCCTCTCCTCCTCCTTGGGGTTTGCGCCTCTCTCTTCTCCTCTCCTCTCCCTTGCGCTATTTTTCTCCTCTTTCTTTCTCTCTTTTGCGTTTTCTTTCTTTCTTTCTCACGCTCTCTCCTTTCTCTTCTCTCAACTCACGCTTTCTTTTCTTTTTTCACAAATGAGGCGCCACTTCACTAACCTAGCGCCTAGCAGCTCAAGTCTACGGGCTTGGGCTTGGCGCACTGGGCCAATCATAACACCTCCGAAGTACCAACACCACTCCCTTCAGATAAATAAAATAATATATTAATAACTAAAACCACCCAATATTATTATTATTATTATTATCATCATTATTATTATTATTATTATTATTATTATTTCTATCACCAACTCCTATTTAATATAATTAACTAAATACTAAATAACTATTTAATTAATTTCGGGGTGTTACACGTGGGGTTGAAGTTGAGCCGACCATCATGAGTTCATTCCACTTCCTCTTCATAGCTTTGTTGGACTCTCTGATATCCAACGGATTACCTCCATGAATGACCATGGCTACATTGCGGCCCTTTGACTGTCTCTGGTCGCGATCTTCCTCAGAATTGTTACGCACTTGCTCGACCGTTGAGTTAAGGATCGCTTTACCTTTGTAATTGGCGGGTTGGCCAATGGCTCTTCCTTCGGGGCGATCGTTGCCTTCGTCTCTGACATATTGCCTCAGCTTGCCCTTCTGTATGAGATCTTCTATGTCATCTTTTAGGGCCATACAGTCATTGGTGTCATGCCCCTTACTCTTGTGATATCTGCAGTATTTCTTGGTAGGCCGACCTCCTTTCTTCAACACTAAAGGATCAGGTCGCCTCACACCAGTGAACTCATTGTTCTGGCACTCCGTGAAGATCTGCGCGATCGGAGTGTTCAATTTTGTACGATGCTCGTACTTCTTGGGCTGGTACTCGGGCTTACTGTCACGGTCTTGCCCCTTAACCGACCTGCCATTCTCTTCCTTGGGACGCGCGTGGGCGCCCTTGTCGGCGGCCAATTGCTCTTCATAGCCCATATGGTCGTTGGCCCTTCTAAGGAACAGGCCGAGGTCGTAGTAGCGGTTCAAAGAGAACTCTTCAGCAAATCTGTGGTTCTTTCTTATACCACGTTTGAGATACTTCAGCTTGTCCGTGTCTGATAGGTTGCGGACTGTGTCAGCCTCTGTCATGAACCGATCGATAAACTCCCTCAATGGTTCATTTTCTCCTTGGACGACTGAATCCAAGTGCTCTTCGTAACGATACTGACAACAGTTGGCTGTATAATTGGCCAAGAACATTGCCACAAGACCTTCCCAAGAGGAGACGGAGTTGGGACGTAGGGATTCCCACCATTCTAACGCCCGGCCTTCGAGCGACTGAGGAAAACGCCTGCACTTCATCGTCCGTCCTAGCTCCCTATAGCTACAGTAGTTGTTGAAGTACATAAGGTGTTTATCTGGATCCCCACGGCCGTTAAACTTGTTCAGGTTCGGGGGCTTCCTCAAGTCCCTTGGGATGCGATAACGCCTGATTTCGCTGGTGAAGGGGCCTTGTCCGGTCGGGATGAGATTCTGCCCGTAGGGCTGCATGGCGGCATAAATTTGATCGACGGGCAAACCGTAAAGGCCGACCGGCTGACCAAGGAACCTGTCAGCAATTGGAGGGGGACCATGATATTGCGGAGCATGTGGTGACGACCGTCTTCTAGGCCGCTCTGAATAATTCCTTCTTGGTCGGCTGATGGCACGGGAGACATCTCTAATCTCCCCGTTGCGGTAGTCGTCAAACTCCTCATACGAGTCCCACGACCTGCTTCTTGATCGGCGGGATCCTGAGGACTCGTTGGACGAGTATCTTGTTGGCGACCCTTCTGACTCTGGTCGGTAGCTTGAGTCAGCATAGTCGTAATCTTCCTCGGGGGAACGACGGTGGCGACTTCTTCGATGAGGGGGCGACCTGTGTACGATCGCCCTTCTTGAAGGATTGCGTCGGGATACGCCTCGACGAGGAGGAGCTTCTCTTCGTGGTGGTGAACAATGGGGCCGAGATGGTTGGCCTCGGTGACCGCTGTCCGCACGCGGGCGGATCGAGATCGACCCTCTCTCATAGCATTCGATCAGCTCGTCTC
Source organism: Astragalus membranaceus (assembly GCA_039519185.1). Classification (NCBI taxonomy): domain Eukaryota; kingdom Viridiplantae; phylum Streptophyta; class Magnoliopsida; order Fabales; family Fabaceae; genus Astragalus; species Astragalus membranaceus. The sequence goes on along the minus strand of CM076853.1, from coordinate 26,957,119 downwards.
GATCAGCAATCACTTGATTCTTTTGCTCCAGAATTTGTATGAGTGCTTGGGTCACATGCTCTGGCAATGCTTCTGGGATTCCAGCTTCGGCCAGCTCGGCCGGTAGCTGAGGGGCTGGCTGGGTAACTGGCCCGCGGCCGCCCTGCACTGAGGGTTCTTGGCGAGGCTCATCTTGCGATTCATGAACCGTAACAGGCATGCCCTCTGGGGTCCGTTGGGGTCGGTTCCAGAGGTGTTGCGCCTGGAAGAAGTGCGTTTCTGGCGTGGCGGCATGGTTTGATGTGGAATAGCGCTCGGGCCTCCCACTGTGGTCGCCAATTTATCGTACCTGATCAATACGATGGGTTGCTGCTGTTTGATGATGTCGCTCGGTCGTTGGGATGAAGGACCGAGTTGTAAGCCGCACGCGGGTGGTACCTGCAAAGGCACTCCAACGCTCAAGTCAGAGGTGCTTCAACGGGCAGGGTCCCAAGGTGAGTAAAACATACCTCAAGCCACATGCTGGTGTGGTATATATAATGTTGGCTGCGAGGCGTTCTAGCCGTTGCGCATTTTGCGGGGCCGGCCGCATCTTGCGGAGCAAGTTAGGAATTGGGCCGCGATGGGCCTGTTGGACGAAATGGCCTTCGAGCCCACTCCAGAACAGAACCTATTATGGTCTGTCAAATAATTATGTTAAGTAAGAAAATAAGTTAACCTTCTGAATTTTGGAAGCATACTTGTCTGTCTCCTCGTCCATAAACTGCATGAAATCAACCGGATAGAATCATTACTAACCTATGTTTAGATGTAGACTGAAACATCACAGATACACTGTAACATCCCTAATTTTTAAAGACTCATACTATGAAGCCTAAGACCGATTTAATTATTTATGGGAATAATTGGTCGTGTCTCGGCGAAGAATAGTCGAGGAAATTGTCAAATAAATCACATTCTCTAATTAATTATGGCTTAGCCATGAATGAATGAAGAGTTTGAGTTGAAGGGTAAAATAGTCATTTCACCAAATATCGTTGAATCAATCTAGTAAGAGGTCATGGCTATATTTGTTAGTCAACCCAAGTGTTTCAACTAATCAAATGGCTAATGTTGGGAGAATGTTCATTATTGATTGAAATTTAAGTTAGAATGAGAATTAGTGAGCAAGGGGTAGTATGGTCTTTTTGCCTCATTTCTTTTACTTCAGCCCCTTATATTCTGAACCCTCATCCTCACACTGTAATACCCCAATTTTGTCCGGCTTAGGTCCAAACCCTAATTTTCCACACAAAAATAAATTATGCATCATTTTTAGGGTTAGAATGCACGTTTTGGGAAGTTAGAGTCAAAAAGGGCATTTTGGTCATTTCTCACAAAAGGGTCTCTAAAAAACAATTTTTGCAATAAGCCTCATGCATCGAATTAGGGTTTTTTTATGCATGGCAGGTGTTGAGAAATATGTTACGCATGCATGGCAAGCTTTGAAAAATATTTTATGCATGCATTTTTTGGAAAGCAAGAATCAATTTCTATTTTGTTCTTATGGCCAAGAATCGATTTATACCTTTGTCCTAAGCCATGAAAATCGATTCTTTATCTCACCTATAGGCCAATAATCGATTTCCCTTGCCTATGTTTAAAGCATGAAATCGATTTCTACACATACTCATGCAAAAGCTAAGAATCGATTTCCTTAAATTTTAAAAGACTATGAAATCGATTTTCAGGATCGCCAAATGTCCTGAAAATCGATTCCTACCTTTTTCCATAGGCCATATAATCGATTCTTATCATTTCCAAAAATAAAGAATCGATTCCTACGCATTTCCAAAGGCCACATAATCGATTTTCAGGATCTCCAAATGTCCTGAAAATCGATTCCTACCTTTTTCCATAGGCCATATAATCGATTCTTATCATTTCCAAACATAAAGAATCGATTCCTACATATTTCCAAAGGCTCAAACAATCGATTCATCCTTGCAATAAATGTTTTTTAAAAATTCTACGCTTTCCTAAGCCTGTAAATAGGCAGCCTCAAATCACATTTTGAGGGAGGAGATTTCACGAGATCAAAAGGGAGGGAGGAGATTTCACGAGATCAAAAGAGAGGGGGGAGATTTCACGAAATCAGAAAACACACACACACATTTCACGAGATCTGAGAAGAATTGCTCCAGAGACATTTCACGAGATCTGAGAAGAATTGCTCCAGAGACATTTCACGAGATCTGGGAAGACAACTCTCGCAAATCTCATTTTCCAGTTCTCCGCTTCATTTTTGCTCTATTCGCGCCGTTGGTCCGTCTGAGCTGATCTCCTGCAAGGGTTAGTCGGGGTTTGCGTTCTTCAGAGTTGTAATATCTGTCTTCATCAGAGGTATTTCAGTCTTTTCATTTGTTAAAATTTAATCATTGTGATCCATGCCAAAATTGCCCTATGTGATTTAATTTAGCTGTAGTGTCCTTGTTGATGATGAACCACATGATTCCCACCTATGCCTAGTGCATCATTTTCTAAGTGGTGAAGATGGTCTCAGATGATTCAACCTCCCCCTTTTAACTTCCTAATGAATAAAAGATAGTTAGGTTTGTAGTTTAAGGTCCATGGGGTATTGCAAAGGATGGGTTTCCCAAAACCTTGATGCTCCCTCCTCTTTGATTGTGTTACTAACCTTTGGGCACATATTCATGAATGCAAAGGATAAGCTTACCTTAGCCTTGACGTAATTTCCCCTTTTCTCATGTTATTGAGAAATCATTGTTCATATGTTCCTTAGTTTAATTAAGATCATTCTACGCCTATGATCAATTGCTTGCTTGTTATTGGATGCGTTTTAAATGTCTTGATTCAATGTGCCATTCCATCCATGTGTATGACCTCCTAATGAAGACGTAAGTCTACATGCCTGTTGTAGCATAGAGTCATTAGGGTAAATACACTCCCTCCTACACGCACACTTGCTTTGAGAACTTTTACCTTGCATCCCTGATAGGTGGGTCTCTTGATCATGTTGGCATGTTTAGTCTTGATTAAATATTCAAGATATGCATGATTTCGTGATAATTGAATGTGTTTAAACTTTGTAATCAATCATTGATAGTGCCTTCACCCTTTCTTCCAAAAATCTTTCAAACCTTTTTCCAATTAACGCGAGTTATTAGTGACTATCACTCAAAGCCTTGGCTTGTTTGATTGTCATGAACGCCATCAAGGGTTATTAGTAATGATCGCTCAAAGCCTTTGCTTGCTCGATCGTTATGAAAGCTCTTCCCCTTTCAAACCCTTTCAAAAACATTCTCATTACAACTACGTCGCTTTGATTCCCATTTGGGATACGTCGCTTTGCTCAAAAAATCCTTTTTCGCAACCATAAACCAAACATTTTCACAAAACAAACAAAAGGAATCATTTTCAAACCCATTGTTGCTAGTAGCTAATCAGAGCCTTTGTTCGTTTAGCTATTAGTGGCAATGTCCTTTTCCCATAAGAATAATAAACGATGATCCATCATAACCTTTGTTAGTTTGATCATCGTCCAAATCAATCTCTTTCGAAAATCACTTTCCAAAAGGATAATAAAAAACGAGTTGTTATCAATAGTCCATCAGAACCTTTGTTCGTTTGACTAACGGTGCAACTCTCTTTTTGAGTATTTAGTAGTGATTCGTCATAGCCTCTGCTAGTTTAATCATTTGCTAATGCTCGTCCTATTTCAAAAACTCACTAAAAAAGGATAAAAAAACAAAAACTTTTCAAAAAGAACCAAGAACTACGTAGCTTTGAATTCTCCATCGCACCGGGAGATACGTAGGAGCGGGCCATGTCCCGTCAAGCACTTTTTTCTAAAAACCCTTTTTCCCCCCTTTCTCACCAAAAATAAAATCTCCAATAAGTTTTCTCATTCGTCTTCAAACAAGAAATAAATAGGCAAATCTAGGTATTTTTCAAATCAAATGTTAAAACCACACATTTAATTAGAGGTTCCCTTTCGGTAGAAAGGACGTGCGCGGTGCTAACACCTTCCTCGCACGTAATCGACCCCCGAACCTATATCTCTAGTTTTCAAAGACCATCCGCCTTGTCCAAAAGACCTTTTTTCAATGTTTTGGTCTTAAAATTAAAATATTGGTGGCGGCTCCAAAAATTTTCCACGTTGTACATTGAGAAACCTAAGCCGGGATTTTTCGGGGTGCAACAGCTGGCGACTCCGCTGGGGACACTTTTTAAAAGACGAGGGTCAAGCCTAACTAATTAAAACGCGTGGTTTAATGTATTGTTGATTCGATTAATACCTTGTTTGCCTTTCTTTCTTATCATTGATTGTAGGCATATGCATTTGTCTTTTTTTTTGTTCCCTATCTCTTCTTTTAATCCTTTTCGTTTTATATGTTTATGCTCATGCATTCTTCCAACCCCCATGCTCCCTTCTTTCTTTTCTCCTTTTCTTCAAGGTAAGCTCATGCATTTCTCCCCAATTCTATCACGTCCCTTCTTCTCAGCTCCCTTTCTGAAGTAAGTAATGTGTTTGTTGTTGGTACCCTAAGCTAGTTGTATTTGAATGATATTAAACCCTAGGGTAGACGACATGCTATTGTCTGGACTGTCTGGATTTTCATTTGCAGGTGGGGTAGTTTTGAGGAAATGCCCTTCGCACACACCACTTGTACCTTGAGATTGTATGATTAGAGAAAGAGACCATAACCCAGGTCTGTTAGGATACCATAGGCTGAGTGGATTCGAGTAGTGGGAGCCCATCAGGACCTTTGTCCATTTGGCTACTTCCGAAAGTTTCAATCAGAGTTGTGCTCTTTCATGATGCCTCGTATCTAGCAGTTTGCTGCATTTACGAGGAATTTCGTGAAAGAGACTGTGGCTCTGATGACCTTTGAGAGGGTGCGAATAGGGCTACATGGAAAGATCACCCCTAAAATGCCTTAGATCATAGGTTTCTTCCCTTTTAAGTCACAAGGGCGTTCCAAATTGTGTGCTGCATTGTCGCATTCAGTTTAGTCAAATGTTTGCCCTCAAAAAAACTATGCTTTTCCCTTTTCAATAAACGCCTATATGAGGTGGCATATAGTGTGAAAATTTTCAAATCACCACCTGTAAATATCCTCTTTCTGCAAAAACACAAAAAAAAAGCACCCTTGCATCATCGCGTCATTGCATCACTGCATCATTGCATCATTTGCATTGCATAAAATTCCAATTTTGAGAAAAAAACCATTCATCTTGCATTCCATAAAGATAAAACAAAAACAATTATCATCTGCATAGCATAAGCATTTCATTTATAATCATGCAAAAGAATGCTCGTCAAGTTCATCCAAGATGGGACATTCATGCATAAGCATTATTTCAAAAAAGGCACAGTAGAACTACGTAAGCTTTGATTCCTCATTACAATGGGGATACGTAGGATCGGGTCATACCCCGTCAAGCACATTTTTCTAAAACCTTTTTTTCCAATAAATCATTTGCATCATACTTGCATATCATAATTTGTTCATTCATTCATTGCATAAAATAAGAGTTTTGATGAGAAGCGAGACGTTCTTGCGAAACAATCATCCTTTTTGAAAAAGTTTATCCTTACTTGGTTGCAAACTCAAGGTGTTCCAAGGCATTCAGTTTTTCAAATCAACAGCTCATTTGCATTTCTTTCAAAAGCACTGCATCCCATTCATTCTATGACAAAAGACTGAAATAGTGTGTCAAAGAAAAAACAATTTTTTAACTGATGTTAACTCTCTGTGAAGCATTCTTCTAAATGAGCGTGCATGCTATGAGTACATTCTCTTGTTTGAGTCCGTTGGTTTTCCTCCCTTACCACAGTTTCCCGTCCAAGTCTAGTCCCGCCCCGTCCACCCATAAAGTGCATATTCGCCCCATCAGTGCGTATTTGACTTTTGGTTCAAGTCCTCCATGCTGGGGCAAGTCTGTAATCATTAAATCCCCTTGATTAATATCATATTCCTTCAGTGCAAGTCTCTCAAAAAAAAAATAATAATAATAATAATAATAATAATATAATAAACAAGAAAACAAGCTCGCTAGGTTGAAAACCCGCAAAGGGCGGCCTAGGCAAAAAGGAGCGCCCGGTGGACTGAAACTTGCAAAAAGCGGTCCAGGCAAAAATTAGGGCACAAAAAAAAAAGAAAAAAAAGAGCAAACACATAAAGATAGATAAACTGTTGTTCTAAAGTTAAGTCTTATAGAAATAAGCAATCGGGATTTGAAATGAAGTTTGGCCATCTCCTCAAAAACCCCAAAATCCCAGAAAGTCCCTTTCCTACCCACCTTGAGCCAAGAAAAACCGAAATCCAAAAATCACCCTAGACAAGGATCACCCCAAATAAAAAAAAAACAGTGCATCACTTTTTATCAGCTCACCCGAGTCAAAAAAAAAAAAAAGAAAATTAAAAAATGGGGATTCAAAAATGAAAACCCCAAAACAAAAGAAAATGGTGAGCTGGTACATGTTACCACAAAGTACAAGAGATCCTTGTCTAAATAAACCTTCAAACACGTCTTTTGGCCTCAACATCAAACCCCATAGTCATTCTACCATGAGACACGAATTTGCTTTAACAGAGCCCAAACAAGCCCAACAACCATCTTCCTCATAGACCATTAACCGTCAATCAACGCTGAACAAAACTCACCCTCCCATTAGCCTCAAACACTTCATTAAGCCTAACCCTCCGTCCTCCACAAAACACCACAATCCCGAAAATTCCATTCCGATCAATGACCGTTTGCTTTTGTTCACTCAAATTCTAATCTTAGGACGAACAAGCTTATCTATGTACAAAGTGTTTGCTCAAAAGAAAAACAAACGATCAGAAAAAAGAAAGCTGATCAAAAAAAGAATGAACCCTCAGAAAAAAAGAGAACTGAGGAAACAAAAACAAACAGTCAGAAAAAAGAAAGCTGACAAACTAAAAAAGGAGGGACTTGCACTCCAAAACACGTTCAAGATGCATTAAAACAAAGTTTAGTGATCACCATGTAAGGATTCTTTCGCACCAAAAGTCAAGCCAAAGATTTGCACTGAGAATACCACTCGGACCCAAAAGTTGGGGCATTCTCTTCACCACACACACCCTAGTCTTGGGAAAGTATGTTCAATGTCCATCCCATGTCACTCCAGTTGTCAATATCATTCCAAAGCGGGGCAAGTGCATTCCCGTTCCTTCACCTCATTCATTCCCATAAAAAAAAAAAACCTCACCGGGGCAATTTCTCAACTCAATATCCTAAACAAGACATTGTCATTAGGGCAGCTTTGTCTTTGTTATGACTGGGGCAACATCAAATTCTGTGGGTTGAAGCAAAACCCCTTTCATTCCAGCTTTCATCCCAAGAGCCGAAGCGTTCCCAATTCATCATCTTCTACACCCCTAGTTGTTGTCACCACTAGACAGGGGCAAGTTATTCACTCGTCAAAGACCTGAATTGGGGCAATCCTGCATCTCTTGGTCCCTCATAAAGCTTCGGCAACAACCATGTCTGTCATTCCTTCACTTGCCATAAACGTCCATGCCATAAACCAATCCCAAGTTAACGGACTCACTCATTCACATTTGCACCCCTATGCATGCTTACTAGATAATGCTTCAAAGAGAGAGAACACAAGTTAGTCATGCGATATTTAAGATTCTGTCGTCATTGGAAGGAAGAGAAAACAATTGAGCTTGTTTGTAAATAAAATCTTGAGAACACCGGAGTTTGAATCAAATTCCATTTTTTTCTCAACAAAATGGTCAATAATCATCTCAATTCCTTGCATTCAAAGTCTTGCATCTCATCATCACAAAAATGTTTCATCATTCATATCCTATCTTTCGCCTCATGCATTTAGGCGTTCCATTTTGCATCATGCCAACATCATCATTTCATAAAAGCAAAATAAATCTTCCATCTCATTCCATCAAGCATCAAAGCATTGCATCATAAAAGCAAAAACACGTCACCCCGTGTCATAACATTTGCATCCAAGCATTTCATTCACATCATATTCACATTCGCATTTCATGCATTCATCGCATGTCATCCAAAATGCCTATGTTTCCCAATCAACCATTTCATATCATTACACTATGCATCATAACATTAGCATCCAAACATTTCATTTGCATTCGCATTTCATGCATTCATCCAAAATGCCTATGTTTCCCAATCAACCATTTCATATCAGGCATCAAAGTATTGCATTTGCATCCTCACATAGCAAGAAAAAAAAAACAGATGATCAGAAAAGAAAGCTGATCAAGAAAAAACAAATCAAAAGGAAAACCTCAAGAATGTTCCACCACATGCATCATCACACCAAAATATGGCATAACATGCTCCTGCATAACATGCCTTTGCATAACAAGCCCTTGCATAACATGCCCTTGCATAACATGCACCCATACTTCATGCACCATTCCTCGCATCAACTAACGTATGCAGGTACCTCAATCCAATACAGCAGCATCGGTCATTTCAAATCGACCAATCAGCAGAATTTGTGAGCCCTCTGTGCTCCTCCTGAGCCCTCTGCACTCATCCTGAGCCCTCTGTGCTCCCCCTGAGCCCTCTGCGCTCCTCCTGAGCCCTCTGTGCTCGTCCTGAGCCCTCTGTGCTCCTCCTGAGCCCTCTGTGCTCATCTCTCTGAGCCCTTTGCGCTCATCCTGAGCCCTCTGCGTTCCTCCTGAGCCCTCTGTGCTCCATCCTGAGCCCTCTGCGCTCATCCTGAGCCCTCCGTGCTCCATCCTGAGCCCTCTGTGCTCCCTCCTGAGCCCTCCGTGCTCATCCTGAGCCCTCCGTGCTCATCCTGAGCCCTCCGCGCTCATCCTGAGCCCTCAGTGCTCCTTCTTTACTGCATTCTTTACCGCTTTATTTCCTGCTTTTGCACGCCTAGTGCCCATTTACCGCTTTCTGCACGCCAAGTGCCCATTTACTTTTCTGTTTGCACGCCAAGTGCCCATTTTACCTTTCTGTTTGCATGCCAAGTGCCCATTCACTGTTCCGTCTGCACGCCAAGTGCCCATTTTACCTTTCTGTTTGCACGCCAAGTGCCCCTCAATTCAGTGCGACAGCATTGAACATCTCAATCAATCAATCAACAGGATTCGTGAATCCCTTCAGGACCCAAGTGTCCCTTCAAAAGCAGACTTCACCTCGCATTCGAGCTGCGGGTAAGTCCTTCAGACCCCGAGTGGTCCTTCAGACTAGTTGTGTCAGCCTAAGACACAATGGACGTCCTACATGGTCAACATTCAGTTCCGGATCTGATCTTGACCCATCATGGCTGCTCGGAAAAAGCCACCCCCCAGGCAGACCGTTTTACTAGTACCGTTGCTAGTTTGCGCTCCATCAGACCCATTGGTCCATCAGGCTTAGGCATGCCCTTCAGACCTCGTCGGTCCTTCAGTTTAACTCTAATCAATGCGCCAAGCATCGACTGCGAATTAGACCTTCAGAGCCTTAGTGCTCCTTCAGACCCTGAGTGGTCCTTCAGAGCCTTAGTGCTCCTTCAGCTCCCGAATGGTCCGTCATTTTCTCTCTCGGTTAATGCGCCAAGTGTTAACCGTTCCCCGTTTGTTCTCAAACCCATCTTTTCAAGAAAACATAGAAAAAGAAAAAGAGGAAAATTCGGGTTTCCCCAAGTGGACAAAATCGGTATAATTTCTGAATTCTTTATCTTCATTTTGCCTTGGAATATGTTTCGGCCAATTCATATTCCTCGTTAAAATTCAGATAAAGAGGGGCAGCTGTCATACCCCAATTTTGTCCGGCTTAGGTCCAAACCCTAATTTTCCACACAAAAATAAATTATGCATCATTTTTAGGGTTAGAATGCACGTTTTGGGAAGTTAGAGTCAAAAAGGGCATTTTGGTCATTTCTCACAAAAGGGTCTCTAAAAAACAATTTTTGCAATAAGCCTCATGCATCGAATTAGGGTTTTTTATGCATGGCAGGTGTTGAGAAATATGTTACGCATGCATGGCAAGCTTTGAAAAATATTTTATGCATGCATTTTTTGGAAAGCAAGAATCAATTTCTATTTTGTTCTTATGGCCAAGAATCGATTTATACCTTTGTCCTAAGCCATGAAAATCGATTCTTTATCTCACCTATAGGCCAATAATCGATTTCCCTTGCCTATGTTTAAAGCATGAAATCGATTTCTACACATACTCATGCAAAAGCTAAGAATCGATTTCCTTAAATTTTAAAAGACTATGAAATCGATTTTCAGGATCTCCAAATGTCCTGAAAATCGATTCCTACCTTTTTCCATAGGCCATATAATCGATTCTTATCATTTCCAAAAATAAAGAATCGATTCCTACACATTTCCAAAGGCCACATAATCGATTTTCAGGATCTCCAAATGTCCTGAAAATCGATTCCTACCTTTTTCCATAGGCCATATAATCGATTCTTATCATTTCCAAACATAAAGAATCGATTCCTACATATTTCCAAAGGCTCAAACAATCGATTCATCCTTGCAATAAATGTTTTTTAAAAATTCTACGCTTTCCTAAGCCTATAAATAGGCAGCCTCAAATCACATTTTGAGGGAGGAGATTTCACGAGATCAAAAGGGAGGGAGGAGATTTCACGAGATCAAAAGAGAGGGGGGAGATTTCACGAAATCAGAAAACACACACACACATTTCACGAGATCTGAGAAGAATTGCTCCAGAGACATTTCACGAGATCTGAGAAGAATTGCTCCAGAGACATTTCACGAGATCTGGGAAGACAACTCTCGCAAATCTCATTTTCCAATTCTCCGCTTCATTTTTGCTCTATTCGCGCCGTTGGTCCGTCTGAGCTGATCTCCTGCAAGGGTTAGTCGGGGTTTGCGTTCTTCAGAGTTGTAATATCTGTCTTCATCAGAGGTATTTCAGTCTTTTCATTTGTTAAAATTTAATCATTGTGATCCATGCCAAAATTGCCCTATGTGATTTGATTTAGCTGTAGTGTCCTTGTTGATGATGAACCACATGATTCCCACCTATGCCTAGTGCATCATTTTCTAAGTGGTGAAGATGGTCTCAGATGATTCAACCTCCCCCTTTTAACTTCCTAATGAATAAAAGATAGTTAGGTTTGTAGTTTAAGGTCCATGGGGTATTGCAAAGGATGGGTTTCCCAAAACCTTGATGCTCCCTCCTCTTTGATTGTGTTACTAACCTTTGGGCACATATTCATGAATGCAAAGGATAAGCTTACCTTAGCCTTGACGTAATTTCCCCTTTTCTCATGTTATTGAGAAATCATTGTTCATATGTTCCTTAGTTTAATTAAGATCATTCTACGCCTATGATCAATTGCTTGCTTGTTATTGGATGCGTTTTAAATGTCTTGATTCAATGTGCCATTCCATCCATGTGTATGACCTCCTAATGAAGACGTAAGTCTACATGCCTGTTGTAGCATAGAGTCATTAGGGTAAATACACTCCCTCCTACACGCACACTTGCTTTGAGAACTTTTACCTTGCATCCCTGGTAGGTGGGTCTCTTGATCATGTTGGCATGTTTAGTCTTGATTAAATATTCACATATGCATGATTTCGTGATAATTGAATGTGTTTAAACTTTGTAATCAATCATTGATAGTGCCTTCACCCTTTCTTCCAAAAATCTTTCAAACCTTTTTCCAATTAACGCGAGTTATTAGTGACTATCACTCAAAGCGTTGGCTTGTTTGATTGTCATGAACGCCATCAAGGGTTATTAGTAATGATCGCTCAAAGCCTTTGCTTGCTCGATCGTTATGAAAGCTCTTCCCCTTTCAAACCCTTTCAAAAACATTCTCATTACAACTACGTCGCTTTGATTCCCATTTGGGATACGTCGCTTTGCTCAAAAAATCCTTTTTCGCAACCATAAACCAAACATTTTCACAAAACAAACAAAAGGAATCATTTTCAAACCCATTGTTGCTAGTAGCTAATCAGAGCCTTTGTTCGTTTAGCTATTAGTGGCAATGTCCTTTTCCCATAAGAATAATAAACGATGATCCATCATAACCTTTGTTAGTTTGATCATCGTCCAAATCAATCTCTTTCGAAAATCACTTTCCAAAAGGATAATAAAAAACGAGTTGTTATCAATAGTCCATCAGAACCTTTGTTCGTTTGACTAACGGTGCAACTCTCTTTTTGAGTATTTAGTAGTGATTCGTCATAGCCTCTGCTAGTTTAATCATTTGCTAATGCTCGTCCTATTTCAAAAACTCACTAAAAAAGGATAAAAAAACAAAAACTTTTCAAAAAGAACCAAGAACTACGTAGCTTTGAATTCTCCATCGCACCGGGAGATACGTAGGAGCGGGCCATGTCCCGTCAAGCACTTTTTTCTAAAAACCCTTTTTCCCCCCTTTCTCACCAAAAATAAAATCTCCAATAAGTTTTCTCATTCGTCTTCAAACAAGAAATAAATAGGCAAATCTAGGTATTTTTCAAATCAAATGTTAAAACCACACATTTAATTAGAGGTTCCCTTTCGGTAGAAAGGACGTGCGCGGTGCTAACACCTTCCTCGCACGTAATCGACCCCCGAACCTATATCTCTAGTTTTCAAAGACCATCCGCCTTGTCCAAAAGACCTTTTTTCAATGTTTTGGTCTTAAAATTAAAATATTGGTGGCGGCTCCAAAAATTTTCCACGTTGTACATTGAGAAACCCAAGCCGGGATTTTTCGGGGTGCAACACACACCCACACACTTATCACTTTTCCTAAAACTGAAACAGAAAATGGAGGGGAGAGAAGAGAGGGGAGCCGTGAGGGAGAGGGGAGGAAGAAGGAGAGAGAGAGCTTCCTCCATTCTAGATGCATGTCATCCCCCTTTGCACCAACCTCTACCATTTTCTATTCTCTTCACAATGGTGCATCTTCCAGCAACTGATCTTCCCCCCAACTCTGTTCTTCCAAGGTTAAGCTCAAAGCTCCTTGTGGCCATTAATGGAGTTATGAACACCAACCTACCTTGCATGTGCAAATCAAGTCTAGGTTGAGGTAGAATTGAGACTACATGGTAAAATGGAGTTGCATGTCCAAACTAAAGCCCAGATAGGTTAGAGCTGAAGCTACATCTTTGATTGAAGTGAGTTAGAGGGCAGATTCGTGGAGACAAAAAGGATTGGAAGAAGGAAGCATGTTGCTGGGAAAATTCTGGGCAAAACCCGTATGGACTACCTTCGGTGTTTTCTTCGTATCTCACTGTACACAACTTCGATGATTGTGATTCTTGTCCCTCTGGAAACTAGACACAAATCTCTTCATTTTGGGCACAAGAACCGTATGATTTCATGGATAAATGAGAGAGATATCCTATTCACAAGTTTCGGGTTCCAAATCAAGCGCTGTCCTGGACCAGTCATCTTGTTTTGTTAATATCTCCCAAACCACTGGGTGCATGCGTGTGAATCCTTGACCATTTGAAAGTAGACGAAATTATCTTCACAATGGGCACTGATTTGAGTAGATTTGGTCACGGATTGACCAAGTTATGCTTATTGCAAAACTGGGTCCTGATTTTGGGAAATGGAAATGGAAGCTAGTATGCCCATTCGTCAAATTTGAGTTCGATTCGCCAAAGTCTCGAGCGCCATCAGTTCGATATACTGAAGTGGGGTCCAGTAGCGATGATGATTGACTTAGTTACTGGTTGCGCAAGTGGGACCCATCAAGTTCAGATGCGGAGGCACTTGGAGCGTGTACGTGACTACGGGGATTGTTCTACTGGTTAACGGTTCGGTTGTTCGAGCGAGGACGCGACTTCTCGGGGACTCGTCAACCGGGTGAGTTCTACTCACGATTAGGGGAATAAATTGAATGTTTTGAACCTTTGGTATATTCTGAAATTTTACTGGAAACCGAGTCTTTAAGGTTTTTGAAACAAATTCTGAGTTTTGGAAAAATTGACATTTTACGGTTTTGAAAATCATAAGCGAATTGAAATAATTTTTGACAACGATTTTGCATTTGAAATGTACTCTGGAATATTGCCAATTTTCTGGGTTTCAGGTGGGACGGAAATTAGGAATCGAATCGAGAGCGAACGGAGAGCGAAAGTGAGAAAATTGCGAGTTGGACATCAGACTGGCAGTTCTGTCAACTGGCGCGTAACTCGCGCACGAGTCGCGCGCCGCGCGCCACTGTGGAGATTGGTTCTGTCAACTGGCGCACAACTCGCGCACGAGTCGCGCGCCGCGCGCCACTGTTCATTCTGATGCGTGACTCCGTTTTTCTCGTTTCAACGCTCCGTTCAATCCCGAACCTTTTCTAATCTCTTTCTCAATCATTTAAAAAGAGATTGCCTTATTGAAAACCGTATTTTGAACTTGTTCAACTCATGTTTTTGAAAAGAGCTTCGAAAAGCATATTTGATTGAAAAACCGAAACCCTAGTACGCGTGTGAGTACACCGACTGATGGGCTGACTGAATATATATATGTTTATATATGACAATTGAATATGATTATAATGCCGGAGGCCTAATTTATGAATACCTCAAAACGGATTATAGATCGATATGGATATTGTTAATCTAAAAAGATTATGTGATAGATCCTTTGGTGATCGAAAAGATATAAATTATCTAACTCTCGAGAATTTGATGCATATTGTCATCTGTATTGCGTTGGGTGACGACCCGACAAGTAGCATACTAGGAAGGGAAGTCATGAGCCCTCACCCTAGGCCCTGAATGTGTTTTGGCGTGGTCAATTCACAGGTTACCGGGATTAGTGGTCGTTGTACGGCCGGTTTATGCTAAGTTAAACACACGATTCGCCGGGATTAGTGGTCGTTGCACGGTCGGCGTTTCGATTTATAACTGGACATTTCTTCCTAATTAATGTTGTAAACCGGGATTAGTGGTCGTTGCACGGCCGGTTTATACTAAGTAAAAACACGACTCGCCGGGATTAGTGGTTGTTGCACGGTCGGCGTTTCGATTAAAGAATTATGAATACGAATTGCCGGGATTAGTGGTTGTTGCACGGTCGGCATTTCGATTAATAAATAAGACATTGTTATGTCAGCTTTTGTTGTAACGGTTTCATAAATTGAACCGAGTGTCAGTGAGGGGGCACGGTAGGACTCACTGAGACAAGTTGTCTCACCCAATCCATATTTGTTGTTTTTACAGAGAACAGGTTATAAGGACAGGAGGCGGCACAGTTGGTTGTCGGGTTCGATGAGAAGATTGAAGATTGATTTATTTATTATTGTCCTTGTTCTTTTGTAGTTGTCTCTGTATTCGGTCGTATGACCCGAGGTTGTAAAATATAATTTTTATAGTTTCCGCTGTTTCTTGTAAAGATGTATATCTGAACAGGAATTTTTATACTCTGATTTATACCAAATTGTATATTTAGGTATTTCTTTGTTAAAGAAATACCGGGGTGTTACATTTGGTATCAGAGCGGTTCGGCCTTGTCGGACGTAGTGACCTTCGGGTCGAGAACATAGGATCGAGTCAGCTAGGGATTTAGACAATTATATGTCAGACCTTTTTAGTATATTATGTGACGTATTGAGTCAGGATCCACTCAATGTTTCATGTAAAGTACTGAAAATTATGACAGATAGTTGCCTTAGCCCCGAATATGTTCGAGACCCTACACCATAGGATTCTCAGCCTTCTCGTTTCATCAGAATGTGCAGCGGCAGCAGAGGGCTACATATTACATTTGGAAACAAGGATGGGCATCCGCGATGGTTCGAGGAAACTGTGGGCGGCTGTTCAGTAAATAAATCTGACGCGGCTAGTGAGTCGCGGCATGAAACGTCTTAGATCTTATCGAGAAGTACAATTCAAGCGAAGCCATTGTGCGACAGTAACGTTAGTGTACTGAAATCTGTCAGATTAGTTAACACCCGAAACCCTGACCTTTATTTAGTCAGCGTATCAGTTTTCGAGATATCGTTTTCATCATAAACCTTATCTTCTGGTGTCAGTCAATCCCAGTTAGGGCAGCAGTCAAGGAAAATCCTTATCGGTTAATTTTAAGCATAAATTCCAATTCTTCTTCCGAGTCACAATGTGACAGATGACAAAGCCAATTGAGTAAAGATACTCCGTCGTCAGTAGTGACTAGTGGAATCATAAGTCCCGATCAGGAATTATGAATCAAATCCTTCAAAGCAGATCAGTATGTGGAATCGGTAGAAGTGACCTCCTTATCGGTTAATTTTAAGCATAAATTCCAATTCTTCTTCCGAGTCACAATGTGACAGATGACAAAGCCAATTGAGTAAAGATACTCCGTCGTCAATAGTGACTAGTGGAATCATAAGTCCCGATCAGGAATTATGAATCAAATCCTTCAAAGCAGATCAGTATGTGGAATCGGTAGAAGTGGCCTCATTTCAATCCGCTGCGGGAAGCACTCCAATCACGGTCTGTGAGAAATTCTCGTTAGTCTTCCGACTCATTTGTTCGTAACTTCTGCTCCGGAACTCCGATTTTTATGTTCCGAGAGGCGTTGGAAAGCTAACGGAAATATCTACACCGATGAATGGGTTGTGAGCTGTATCTTCAATGGTATTTTGAAGTGTAACTCTGTTTTAAACCTAAACCGTAAACTCTGAGCATTCGTGGAATGTGAACTTCCCTGTTGCACGGAAATTGGAAAAAGGATCTCCAATCAGTCAGTTTAGACTCCTAGAACCCATTCTGAAGCTATATTGATTAATGTAATGTAATAATTATGTCTGGATAGTCGCGGAAGTTCGGAAAGAAGCTGGGCCAAGGAAAATTCTAAATGATAAATTCAACGAATCAATACGAAGACAGTTATGGTGTGCTCGTGTAATTCCTGAAATAACTTTTGTTTTCAAAAAAAAAAAATTCCCTGGTGCCACCGCAATTTCAATTTCGTGACTAATCCAAGAATAATTGCCACATTGAAGATAATCGAGAAACCAAGGATTGCATAGGATGGCACTAAATCGTAACTTCTGAAGAAAACCTTATGTCATTCTAGTAAGATTCCTAATATCGAAATTCGCATCTCCTTAAGATTTGAGGAATCAATATCTATGAAAGATAGGTATCAAAATTCAAAGCCTAGTTGATCTAGAAAGACAGCCAAAATTGGATAAGTCGTTGACTTAGAAAATTCCGAAGAGCCATGTTAGGGGAATCATCCATCGACTGTTATAGTGTTCAAGCTTCCGCTACTGAAATAGAACTCCAATCGTTAACCTTGAATTCGTTAAGATCAACAGTAAGTTGTTGTGACTTTGATCTGTCGAATGGGTCAAGGCTAATTCTCTATTCTATTAACCTATGGTTAGACGTCGATAAATCAAGTATGTGCTGAATTCAGAATTGTCCGATTGTGGTCTAGCACACGATATTTCTCTAAGAAATCCGATGAGTTGGGTGCGTGTAGCTCATCTTCCTTTTACCTACTACACCCGTATGATGGAAGAATATCTGAGAATGAACCGTAGGTCGGTCTGAGACTAAATGATTGGACAGTGACTGTATGACACATGAGTCCTTGATAGTGAACTCTATAACCTTTGTGTAGTCTCTTGAGACAATCAAGTCGTGTCCATTTTTCATCATGAAATACGAACCTTTGTTTTAATCTCGAAGTTTTGTCATGGACCGATTCGAGAAAGGAATTGAACGGAAATGAATTGAATCGAGTGGAATAGTGGCTTGAGAAGAATTTTTAAAGCAAATACCCGCTTTCTTTTCGGCTTAATGTCCCTCCCGATCCCTTCCTCGAACGAACCTAATTATTTTGTTTTAACGGAACCGAACTCAAGCACGATAAAAGTTTGCGAGATTTTGATCGCACAAATGGTTGACTCCAACAAAATAACACCTTTATTCTCACTTTCGAACTTGAAAATTTAAAAAATTGGAGATTGAGATTCCGCTTTATTGAAACGTCGTGCATCGAGTAAGGTCATTTATAAGTTGGGGTGAACTAACTTTTGGGATAGTCGTATTTTCAAACTATCGTCATTAGAAACCCCATTGAAAAGAATTTTCACTCAAATGGAACTATTATACTTTCAAGTTTTGGAACCGATTTAATGAAAGAATATTTTGCTATTATTTTAGAGTTTTTCCTGGATTCGGTTGCAAGGAAAAATCGTTTCTAGATTCCTTGGACCGAAAGTCAACCTGTTTTATAAAACAACTCTGTTTGCTTCAGTCGAGATTTTTAGTAAATGAGTCAAGCGCTTATGTGAGCGTAACTCGGGAAGAGAAGAAAACTTTTCTTCTGGATACCGTATGGTTTGATTCCAAAGAAATTCTCTTAAAGTCATCGTTTCGTTCCAATTCAAGCTACGGCTAGGCCGAAACCTTCCGAGTTACTGACTTCGCTAGTGCAGGATGTGTGGATACCATAATTATGAGTTCGTGTCCTCAACAGATTGTAGGCATTCCATGGTCCATAACAATTAGTGCCAGCTTTCAAGAGGTCAGAATAGTTAAATTCTGAAGAAAGTCTGTATCTTCATGATGTCTTTCACGTGTCTCAGTTGAGAAAATGTATTCCCGATCCACTTCAGCCGTTGAGCGTTAAAACGATCGATCTTCGACCGGATTTATCATTCCAACCTTATCCTAGTCATATCCTAGGGCGTGGCGTGAAGACATTGAGGTCAAGGACTATTCCGATTGTCAAGGTAGTCTGAGAAGGCTTCTCAGCCGAAGAGGCTACTCGGGAAAAGAGAAGAGGACATGATGACCCGATATCAACATCTTTTTGCTAGAGGTTCGTCTTGTCAATTTTGAGGACAAAATTTTTAAAAGTTGGGGTGATTGTAACATCCCTAATTTTTAAAGACTCATACTATGAAGCCTAAGACCGATTTAATTATTTATGGGAATAATTGGTCGTGTCTCGGCGAAGAATAGTCGAGGAAATTATCAAATAAATCACATTCTCTAATTAATTATGGCTTAGCCATGAATGAATGAAGAGTTTGAGTTGAAGGGTAAAATAGTCATTTCACCAAATATCGTTGAATCAATC
Organism: Astragalus membranaceus; assembly: GCA_039519185.1. Taxonomy (NCBI): domain Eukaryota; kingdom Viridiplantae; phylum Streptophyta; class Magnoliopsida; order Fabales; family Fabaceae; genus Astragalus; species Astragalus membranaceus. The sequence continues at coordinate 26,938,111 of CM076853.1, read as the reverse complement.
TAGTAAGAGGTCATGGCTATATTTGTTAGTCAACCCAAGTGTTTCAACTAATCAAATGGCTAATGTTGGGAGAATGTTCATTATTGATTGAAATTTAAGTTAGAATGAGAATTAGTGAGCAAGGGGTAGTATGGTCTTTTTGCCTCATTTCTTTTACTTCAGCCCCTTATATTCTGAACCCTCATCCTCACACCCACACACTTATCACTTTTCCTAAAACTGAAACAGAAAATGGAGGGGAGAGAAGAGAGGGGAGCCGTGAGGGAGAGGGCAGGAAGAAGGAGAGAGAGAGCTTCCTCCATTCTAGATGCATGTCATCCCCCTTTGCACCAACCTCTACCATTTTCTATCCTCTTCACAATGGTGCATCTTCCAGCAACTGATCTTCCCCCCAACTCTGTTCTTCCAAGGTTAAGCTCAAAGCTCCTTGTGGCCATTAATGGAGTTATGAACACCAACCTACCTTGCATGTGCAAATCAAGTCTAGGTTGAGGTAGAATTGAGACTACATGGTAAAATGGAGTTGCATGTCCAAACTAAAGCCCAGATAGGTTAGAGCTGAAGCTACATCTTTGATTGAAGTGAGTTAGAGGGCAGATTCGTGGAGACAAAAAGGATTGGAAGAAGGAAGCATGTTGCTGGGAAAATTCTGGGCAAAACCCGTATGGACTACCTTCGGTGTTTTCTTCGTATCTCACTGTACACAACTTCGATGATTGTGATTCTTGTCCCTCTGGAAACTAGACACAAATCTCTTCATTTTGGGCACAAGAACCGTATGATTTCATGGAGAAATGAGAGAGATATCCTATTCACAAGTTTTGGGTTCCAAATCAAGCGCTGTCCTGGACCAGTCATCTTGTTTTGTTAATATCTCCCAAACCACTGGGTGCATGCGTGTGAATTCTTGACCATTTGAAATTAGACGAAATTATCTTCACAATGGGCACTGATTTGAGTAGATTTGGTCACGGATTGACCAAGTTATGCTTATTGCAAAACTGGGTCCTGATTTTGGGAAATGGAAATGGAAGCTAGTATGCCCGTTCGTCAAATTTGAGTTCGATTCGCCAAAGTCTCGAGCGCCATCAGTTCGATATACTGAAGTGGGGTCCAGTAGCGATGATGATTGACTTAGTTACTGGTTGCGCAAGTGGGACCCATCAAGTTCAGATGCGGAGGCACTTGGAGCGTGTACGTGACTACGGGGATTGTTCTAGTGGTTAACGGTTCGGTTGTTCGAGCGAGGACGCGACTTCTCGGGGACTCGTCAACCGGGTGAGTTCTACTCACGATTAGGGGAATAAATTGAATGTTTTGAACCTTTGGTATATTCTGAAATTTTACTGGAAACCGAGTCTTTAAGGTTTTTGAAACAAATTCTGAGTTTTGGAAAAATTGACATTTTACGGTTTTGAAAATCATAAGCGAATTGAAATGATTTTTGACAACGATTTTGCATTTGAAATGTACTCTGGAATATTGCCAATTTTCTGGGTTTCAGGTGGGATGGAAATTAGGAATCGAATCGAGAGCGAACGGAGAGCGAAAGTGAGAAAATTGCGAGTTGGACATCAGACTGGCAGTTCTGTCAACTGGCGCGTAACTCGCGCACGAGTCGCGCGCCGCACGCCACTATGGAGATTGGTTCTGTCAACTGGCGCACAACTCGCGCACGAGTCGCGCGCCGCGCGCCACTGTTCATTTTGATGCGTGACTCCGTTTTTCTCGTTTCAACGCTCCGTTCAATCCCGAACCTTTTCTAATCTCTTTCTCAATCATTTAAAAAGAGATTGCCTTATTGAAAACCGTATTTTGAACTTGTTCAACTCATGTTTTTGAAAAGAGCTTCGAAAAGCATATTTGATTGAAAAACCGAAACCCTAGTACGCGTGTGAGTACACCGACTGATGGGCTGACTGAATATATATATATATATATATATATATATATATATATATATATATATATATATATATATATATATATATATATATATATGTTTATATATGACAATTGAATATGATTATAATGCCGGAGGCCTAATTTATGAATACCTCAAAATGGATTATAGATCGATATGGATATTGTTAATCTAAAAAGATTATGTGATAGATCCTTTGGTGATCGAAAAGATATAAATTATCTAACTCTCGAGAATTTGATGCATATTGTCATATGTATTGCGTTGGGTGACGACCCGACAAGTAGCATACTAGGACGGGAAGTCATGAGCCCTCACCCTAGGCCCTGAATGTGTTTTGGCGTGGTCAATTCACGGGTTACCGGGATTAGTGGTCGTTGCACGACTGGTTTATGCTAAGTTAAACACACGATTCGCCGGGATTAGTGGTCGTTGCACGGTCGGCGTTTCGATTTATAACTGGACATTTCTTCCTAATTAATGTTGTAAACCGGGATTAGTGGTCGTTGCACGGCCGTTTTATACTAAGTAAAAACACGACTCGCCGGGATTAGTGGTTGTTGCACGGTCGGCGTTTCGATTAAAGAATTATGAATACGAATTGCCAGGATTAGTGGTTGTTGCACGGTCGGCATTTCGATTAATAAATAAGACATTGTTATGTCAGCTTTTGTTGTAACGGTTTCATAAATTGAACCGAGTGTCAGTGAGGGGGCACGGTAGGACTCACTGAGACAAGTTGTCTCACCCAATCCATATTTGTTGTTTTTACAGAGAACAAGTTATAAGGACAGGAGGCGGCACAGCTGGTTGTCGGGTTCGATGAGAAGATTGAAGATTGATTTATTTATTATTGTCCTTGTTCTTCTGTAGTTGTCTCTGTATTTGGTCGTATGACCCGAGGTTGTAAAATATAATTTTTATAGTTTCCGCTGTTTCTTGTAAAGATGTATATCGGAACAGGAATTTTTATACTCTGATTTATACCAAATTGTATATTTAGGTATTTCTTTGTTAAAGAAATACCGGGGTGTTACATACACACACACGCACACAAGGTAATAATATATTATATCAGATAGACAAATACTGTATTACCTGTCCTGTGACCGTATACAGTCTGTTATACCAGCCATTCAATGACATCCCAATAGCTGAATACAGATGTTTGCGACTCTCACCGGGATTTTGCAGCGTATACTCAATATAATAAAATCCTGAAAATATTTGTTTTAGTCAAATTAAGCACTTCAAATTTCAAAATCCCCCCAAGATAAGCTCAGTTTTACAATAACATGCTTACTGATTTTCTTTCACATATATGCAATTCTATCACCTGTACTGTAATGAAGGAGCTTTGAGAGTAGTAAAAGTATGTAATGTACCCTTAGATGATTTACAACTGACGAGTTTGGCAGCCACACCCGGTGGTTTTTTCCAGCTTCTGTGCAGCCCACTAACCTGATGCATTCATTTTAAGGAAATTAAGCATTAGCTGAAAGAATGAAAATCAGCAAATAATAATAGTTTGAAGTATAATCAATCATAAAGTGACACCAGAGTATCAGCAAATTCTTCAACTTTGCCAAACGATTCCATCTTAGTGTAATCCGGTCCCAACTGTGATTACAACGCTCACTGTACCAACAAATTGGTAGATAGTAATTAGTTTTATATTTGTATACATTATACATTATTATTACAATTGATGAAGAAATAAGCGATTTAAGCCATAAAATTGGATTCTGACCACACACCATTGGAATTAGATTCCTCTTGTGAATAGAAAGCAGTTAATGATTTAAATCCATTAGACTCTCCTGTTCCTACTTGCCACTCTGATACATACAGCCATAAAAACAAAAGGAGTATATATAATGTGAATGTATATGTAAGCCACAAAATTTGAAGGTGTGATTTTACTTCCAATTCCAAACTTGCAATTTAATTCACCTTGAGGAACCTCTATCTTGAACTTGTTCTCATCATCAGTATAGATACGAACATCCTCAGACACATCTGAGACACACATTTAAATTAAAACAAAAAAAATTATGATATTAATGTAGACAAAGAAAATTATTTATTTTTTTGAGAAAAAACTATAGCAATCACCATTGAGTGCCAATGCATTTGGTACAGTAGCTGGGACTGCAATTGCATCTGTGCCCGTGTAAAGAATCAGTTGTCTTCTATTAACAGTAGTATATCTTTCTTCTAATGAAGAGCTGATGATAAAACAAATACTATATTATTGTTTATGGTAATTGAGAAGCGCAAGTAGTTTTTGCATTCTTACAGTAATCGTGGTCTTCTTTTACGATGTTCCACTTCCACGGTCAAAGGATCTCCTATCAACAGCCACCAACCTGTCCTAGTAGGAGCTCAGCCAACACACAGCCTGCAGACCAGATATCAATAGCTGTAGTATGTGATAATAAAAAATCCACACACACAGGATTATGTAGCTCCACAATTACATTAACCTGTCTCAACCACAATGTCCGTTACACTAACTTCAACACAGATCCACACACACACACAAGACACAAACAGAAAGAAAAGGAGGGCAGCATGTGTATATATATCATCATCACAACAAATCATTCCAAGAGCACAACAGTAACTAGCTCGAAAAACCTATCAAGTGTCCTGCTGATAATAAAATAACCTCTGTATGAGATTTTGCACTGTCCTTAAAACTTCATGCTCACACAATAACTACTCGTATCAACATCCTCAAAATTGGATAGGCCAATGTATTATCTAGGCAGATACAGTTACAATAAATCCTAAGGTACACATTGCCATTTTTCACAATCTAATTCTCAACTTCAAACAAGCATAGCCCAACAATAACATTGGTGAAACTTCCCAGAAATAAATTAAGCAAAATCAAGCCGCGCAATGTGGTTGATAACTGACAGAAGCAGATTCTCTTAAGGCAAATCAACCAAATTGTTTGACAGGTCTGACTAAGGAACCAAACAATAAAAAAACAATTCCAAAAATTATTCGCTTTTCAATAGAAACTCCAAGAAACCATAATTTACAAAATCCAAGATATCTTATTGAAACTAAACATGGGTTCTTGAATTGTTTCCTTGCACTATGAGGAGCGAGGATAAAACAAACAAAATATAGTTCACTATTTTAAAGCATAAATTCACTATAACTAAAAAAATACGATCCACAAAATTGTTGTACCTACCAATCTCTACGTCGTGCCAAGGGTAAGCAGCAACAGTTCTCCGTGACATAGAAGAAAGTATTCTTTCATTGAGCTTAGGGCGTGCATTTGATCCATCATTGTTAGCCATATTAACTTCCAAGACAAAACCTAAATCAAATGAGCATAAAAACCACAAACATAAAAAAAAAGAGGCTGGTATTGGCTAAATCATCATATAATTTCTTGCAATAAAAAAAGTCAGAACTCGGAAGAATCTACTTCAGCTTTTTCAAAGATTAATTCAGAAAGAACGATAATCTCTATCCGATACATATACCATATCAAATTATGAGTGAAATAGGTTATTAGACTCAGCTGTTGTAGAATTAGGAACAAATTTAACATAGCACCATAGAAAGAAAAAAAAGAAACATCGGTGATATTAAGAACAATTACAATTCTATTATATCAAAATCGAAGTCTGATGATATCAATCGATCAATCATCTATTGCATTCTTCTAAGAGTCGTATTGGAGTCAAAGGAGGTTGGAGATAAGAAATGACTTACCGAATCGAAGTGGGTCAGAGAGAGAGACAGAGTTGGCGAACGAAAAGGGAAGAACACACGCACGCACAGCACAAGTATCACTCAATAATATAGCCTTGCGTTGCGGCCAATCTTAAGGAATATACCAATCTTAAGCAAGCTAGACAAAATGAAAACTTAGATTTCAGCATAACAAACTTGAAATAAGAATGTCAAAGTAGTAACAAACTAACTATTGAAGTGTCTTAGAGAAACCTATTTTTCTATCTAGCATAGAGATATTTGCTATTACCTCTCTTTGCTTGTCAGACATGAATGAACCAGATGAATCTTTTAGAACTTCCAGCATGTCATTGAATCACATTCTTTGAAAATAATTGCAGTACGTACAGATAAACAAAATGTCAGTAGAGGAAGATAGTATCATAAGATATTAAGGAATTCGTCAAATTAAGGAAGATAGTACAAGACCCTCTTCAGTCCCTTTGCTTATGGGTAGTGTCTGAACAAGAAATATGCAATTTGAAAAAAGCATTGGCAAAGAAGGTGAAATTTTAATAGTCCAACTATATTGTAATTTGTATAGCAGAAGCTTTTAAGTTTCAATCTAGTTATAGTATTAAAGTTTTAGGGAACAATGATTGCAAAAGACTGAAAAAACAAATGTGAATTTAAAATGCATACATACCTTACCTGAGTTATAGCATTTAAAAGCAAAGGGATTCAGTCAAGAAGACAAAATTTTTATATCAGGATCCGAATGATCACATCCATCCCTGAAAATTTTCTTCAAAATGAATGCTTGTTATATTTTATAGAATAGATTAGATTATATTATGATTTTCTATTAGATTACTGAAAAACTCAGTGAGCTAAGGCTCCTACCTTGCCATCTCTGAACTCAAATATGGCAGAATCTTTTGAAAATGGCCTTGGTCTTGTAGATGCCACCTGTGACGTATAAGATTCAAAATCAACTTTATGTCACTTTTAAATTTTAATCAACCTATAACTGTAGGCTAACACTCACATTAGGGCCACATTAAAAGATCAAGTCACTAGAAGAACCAAAGAGTTAAGTCCTTTACTTACCTACACAACAACACAAGATATTGTGGAACTTCCTGCTAATTTAGGACTCTATACATACCAGGAAATTATAAAGGATTGTCTCAATGGCGAGATTAACAAAGACCCTTGCATTTTTTGAAATGAATAGAGATAATGTCAAATTCAACATGTCAAAATCAGTATTCAAAACCAAATAACATAGTACTAGCAGAAAAGTGGTCAACCAATACATAAAAATGTAATGCTACTATATATTCATATCTTGATGTTCTCTAGATCATGAAAGCTTTGAACAATAAGAAACCAAGTCATGCCACAAATCACTCCTTCCTTCCTCTCCTCACCTTAACAGAAACCAACTTCATAAGAAATCAACACATAACTCAGCCACAACTAAACGGAAACCTTCTGTGCCCAGACCTTGCTGTCAGAGAATGACCTACCTACGACTTCAAGTGAAGGGCGAGAATAGCTAAGTTTCCATTTTCAGAATACAATCAATTTAATAATAACAACATAGTAAGAAACATCAACACAATGTTATTTATTTATTTTAGACCTGCAAAACCACTGTACATTGTTCAACAACAACAGCCACATGGACACTAGTACATATGCTTGTAATTAACATTATACATCACAGAGGGGAAAAACAAGCAGAGAACTTATAAATTAACATAAAGTAGAAACCTCCTTTGAGATGACAGCTTCCATCTCACTAAAATATATACTGATCATAAAGAAGGGTTCTGTGTATACTTATGATCATAAAGAAGGGTTCTTATGATCATAAGAACCCTAGACCTTGAGTTTGCCATAAACAGTATATATTGTGTATTACTGATCATAAAGACACACTCAAATCATAAAATTACAAAGTGAGTGACTGCTCATGGAACACAGAAATAAAAGATGAGTAGCAAATAGATCATTAGGTAAGAAAACCTTGAGTTTGCCAGTTTCATTCAAGATACCACCACCACCAGAAGCATAGTTCACTACTACAATTTAGGCTTTTCGCATCGGTTAAAAATGACTTTTCGCATCGGTTCCGTGTCCGTTATAGATTCAGGCGATGTTAAAAGTACGCACCTTTTGCATCAGGTACAGACCTGATGCGAAAAGTATTTTTCGCATCAGTTGTATTACCACCCGATGCCAAAAGTCCCTTTTAATTAGATTTTAACACCTTTTTGGCATCGGATTTTCAGAACCACCTGATGCGAAAAGTACTTTTCGCATCAGGTCCTGATGGGAACCGATGTTAAAACTAACTTTTTTTTTTAAAAAAAAAAATCTCAACATTTACATGTATTGAAAGAGAGGAAAGTGAAGCATGCTACGATTTACATGTGTCTCGCTTATATATAAATACAAAACCAGACAAAAATACACTTACATATGTATATAAACAATAAATGTACTTATATACACATTTACATGTATTGTCCAAGAAGGTGCATCATAATACAATATGATATGGAGTAATCTATGTCCCCCCCTTGCATTTCATGCTTTCCCCAGTCCTTTCTGTTAAGATTGTCTCATGTAAAACCTAATGGGAAACAAATAATAAAAACCAATTAAATTGGACAGGGCAATCAAAAGTTACATGGAAAAGTACAAGAGGACACATCACTCTAATGTAGGTGAATTGATTTTGAACAATACATATCATTCTGCTAAAACCAGGGGAACCAAGGAAATTCAATACATCGAAGCAGTACCCAATGCAGTTCTAATTATAATATAACTAACTAAATGTATTGTGACAAAAGTTGCTAATTTACAGCCATGCTGCTCAAAATTTATACCACATTATTAAACTTATTATGTGTGATATGTCCAGTTTAGCAACAACAACAGAACATGGCATTAAAATCTTTAAACTACAAATTGCAAACCACATTCTAACTTAGAAAAGGCAAGGCTCCACAGACTCACGGCTTGGACTAGATCACCAGATCCAAATAACTGATTGTGAATGAGAATGACATGGCTGAGGATGGAATCATCCAGATGCTTCCATTCTTCATCCAATATATCATATTCATCCAACGATTCCATCTGATTAAATAAACCGATTTCATTCAGATGACAAACATGTAAATTATGTAATGGATGGAATCTATATAGAACAGATATTTAGCATAAAAAATTCATCTTACTTTGTCTGTGGGTTTTTCTTCATTGGAAAATTCTTTCCATTCTGAAAATGCTTCAGTTGCACTTGAGCTTGCAAGAGCTCGTATTTCAATATCAATAACACTCTCAATTTGGAATTGTCGCGGCTTAAACTTGTACTGTTGAGCATCAAATTCACCTTTTGATTTGGCAGAAACTTTCATACCCATCCAGAGGTTGGCAAACTCAACAAATATCTTGTGCAGGAGCTGGTACAGAAGAAATAGAATGTTGTAAGAGAATAATCATTACAATTAATACAAAAACAAATGAATAAGTTGGCATAAAAAACCAGAGTATAGAAACTGACCATATAAGATTCCCGGTCAATTATTTTTGTATTAGCTATAGAATATGCAAGTTGAACAAGAATGTTGCAACATATGGCTACTTTATGGGGCGCCGCCGCAGATACCTGTTTCCAGAATTCAGATACTAACTAATAAGCAAAACAAATCTTACACAATCTGTATGATAGCAGAATTGGTATTCCAACCAATAAATTATTTACCTTCATATCAACAACAATGCCACTTGAAAGAATAGTAAGCCTGTCCATCAAGCCCACATTTACCAAATAAAATCCTGCCCCACTGTCATACTCAACAGAAATGAACTTGCAAGAAGCAGCACGAGGGAAGCGCATAAGGGCATATATCATTTCCTGGAAAGAAGACAATATCAGTTGTCAAATGGAAAATAAAATAACTTAGACATGCAAAAATTCAAAATCCAAGAGATACCATAACAGTGTTGATGTTTTCATGCCCAACTTTCTTCAGATATTCTTTTTCTAAGGTGCTTGATAGAACCAATGACAATCCAAATTTCATCTCATACACAGCAACTTGAATTGGTTGAATAATGTCATTATATGATGTGTACTCATCCATCAATCGAGTAATAAAACACATCGCAGTTTCCTGGAATTTAATATCAAATCAAAAATAAAAACAAATATGGGTTACAGATAGTGATCCAAATTAATTCAACCTCGAAGTCATTACTAGATAGCTATACCTGCCAGCTGTAAGCACGGTCAATAATCTGTTGTAATTCCTCAGCCTCAATACTACCCACCAAAACCTCCAAAGCAGCAACATGTTTAAGAAACTCATCACATTCATTCATTAACTGCTTGTATTTCTGGGGTTCAGAGCGGAACACAATCTACGTACAAGACAAATATGATCAATTTGCATTATTCACAAAAATAATGACAAGCATCGGTGGCTGTCATTAAGCCAATCAATTTAGCACTGTCAATTCCCGATGTCATACTCAACATAACAATACCAATGTATGAAGTATCACATTTCAAGTCCGTTGGATCCCCATGAAAAATTATGTGAAGACAGAGGGAGATTTAAACCAGAGGATCCAAAAAGGAACATTGTTAGGTTAAGTAATTTGCAGTTTTCATTGAACTATTTTTTCTTTTACCTCCACAACAAGACGATGAGGATAGCAGGGCATGTTCAAGGTCAATTAAACCCCTAATAGGCATGAGACATGTTCAAGTTGCCGTAAAAACAAGAAAACAAAAACGAAAAGCAAAAGAGAACACTATTAAACAAGCAAACGAAAACGAAGAGAATAAGGAAAGAAGTTGTTCTAAAAACCTTGATGGGAACTGGAAGGAAGCTGTCGTGCTGCCTCGCTTGCGAAGAAGGGGCGAGAATGTCGTTGCGGCCTTACAAAAGCAGTGTGCGAGCTGTTCTTCAAATCGATTAGGGTTTTTGTTGGAGAAGAGAAATAGATGGAATGGAGACTCTGCTGTTCTTCAAATCGATTTAGGGTTTCAAATCGATTTAGGGTTTTTGTTGGAGAAGAGAGAGATCGATGGAGACTGCAACAGAACAAGAAGAGTGGTGGAGGTGAGGGTTATGGCGGTGGTGAATGGTGAGTGGTGGAGGTGAGTGGCGACGGTGATGAGGACGAAGGGCGGAGGGCGAAGGAAGGAGGGTGAGTTGAGTGAGAGAACGAGGGTTGATGGTGAGAGTTGAGAGTTGAGAGTTGAGAGTGAGAGAACGAGGGTTCTGAGAGAACGAGTAATAGAAAGGGATCTTTAGTATCGGGTGTTAAAATACCTGATACTAAATGTGTTTGAGATACACATTTAGCATCGGTTGTATAAACAACTGATGCTAAAAGTCCATGTAAAGACTTTTAGCATCGGTTGTTTAAACAACCGATGCTAAATGTAAGCGTGAAAATTGAAAACTTCCATTTAATTTCAAAATTGCCACCGCGTCTACATTTAGCATCGGCTGTTTAAACAACCGATGCTAAATGGTGCTGTCTAAAGTGATTTTTGCACTAGTGGTTTAACCCATTTTCTAGTACTGCAGGGGGCCTTGGGAGGCCTAATTTGTCACCTGAAAATTTAATTGTTCAACATCATTATATCTTTGCATACTCTAATTCAAACTTATTCATACAATTAAGTGAAAAGATGATGATTACCTATGATATCAACAACTGTGCGACCATTAGAGAACCTTCCATTAGGTAAGCCATTACCCATGTCTATACCATACCAAGGGAGGTTCGCCTGAGCAAGGCTTCTAGAAAGATACCTGTTATTTCCAACATCCGAAACTTGCATAATTGTCTCAACTCTTAAATGGCTTCCAGCCATATGAAGCATAGACTACCATTTCTCTTTTCCTTTCAATAGATGATTTATATAATTTATTAATCACAGGCAACAGCTAGAAGTAAACTAAACAAGTATACAAAAAGTCCCAAAACATAACATCTAATCTCACCTTTTCAAAATTCTCCCAAGCTGTTTGTTCATAATTTCATATTTGGGTTCTTTAAAGAATAGTTTTACAAGCAGCAACTCATAAAGTATATACACAATATATACTGTTTATGGCAAACTCACAGAGGGGAAAAACAAGCAGAGAACTTATGAATTAACATAAAGTATACACAATATATACTGAAAACTAAAGTAGAAACCTCCTTTGAGATGACAGCTTCCATCTCACTAAAGAATGACATGCAATCTTGTCCAAGTCCAATGGTATATTTCCCTTTGCTGGCCATCATCGTGAGCCTCCGATGCTTCCTGCACGTAACCTATGTCAAGGAAATGAATACCTTAATCTAATCAAAGTGTCAGTAGGATTGCATCACTATAAAAACTGACTTAATAGACATCAAATTAAGTCGTGACTCTTGATAGCTTAAGCATGTTCAAACAATTTTATTGTGCCTGATTCTCCAACCATGTAAGCAGCTAGCTCAAGGGTAAATTAAGATAGAGGTATGCTTAAGTGGAAATGTGTATTTCACCCTATTTCTACTTCATTTCATTTGTCCTTACAACATTAAATTTAGCATTTAAAACCTACTTCCTGCCCTTTCTTGTTTATCTCTTTTAAGCCCTTCCTGAAGAAGATCATAGCTCCACGTGGCCCACGAAGTGACTTATGTGTTGTGGTTGTTACAACATCTGCATAATCAAAAGGAGAAGGAATGACACCTGCAGCAACCAATCCACTAATGTGTGCCATATCAGCCAACATAACTGCCTTCTGTTTATCACAGACCTAAAAAAATTCAATGGTATAAGATACAATATCATCACTCAATTATTCCAACCATCAAATATCTATAATCAGATATAGTTTACCTTGCGAACACGTTCATAATCATAAAGGCGGGCATAAGCACTAGCACTAGCACCAACAACAATTAACTTTGGCCTAAATAGTGCAGCACTTTTCTCCATCTGCAGATATTTGATATCTTCTTGGTGTCAGTCTGCGTGCCACAAACATATAAATAAATATTAGTATGCAAAAAATACGATAAACATTGTTCTGATAGTTTCAGTAAGAAAACATCAGAATCTAATCAAATACAAATTCATGTTACACTAAAATTTCAGGAATGACATCATTTGGTTGCCATATACCAATTGAATTTTCCTTCAAAAAATGACTTGGGAATAGAATCTTATCAATTTAATTAATCACATAACTTAACAGCAAAATAAGAGTAAAATAATTAAAAGAGATAGCAGATGGTATTGCAAACAAAAGATTGTTGTGAGTGACATAAGATTAGGAATCACAGATACTAAAAGTAAATTTGCAACAGTAAAACAAAACCCTAAGTCGAAGATAAAGAAGATATATGTAAACAAAACCCTAAATTGAAGAAGAAGATAGATGTAAACAAAAACCAAAAAAACAAAACCCTAAATTAAAAAAGATTAAATAACAAAATCGAACCCGAGGGAGGAAAACCAGGAGAGAGTGAGAAACGAACCTGAAATCATTGCGAGAGAGAGAGAGAGAGAGAAAAACGAGCTTGAGGGAGACGAGGGTTGAGAGCTGAGGGAGACGAGGGCGGAGAACTGAGGGAGACGAGGGCGGAGAACTGAGGGACGAGGGAGACGAGGGAGACGAGGGTTGCGTTTTGTGTTTCCTTTCTGTTTTTGCGTTTGCTTTCTGTTCTGAGGGAGACGAGTGATTGTTTGCGTAGTGAGAGTTTGCGTTTTTTTTTGTTTAGAGTTTATTTGGGTTAACCCAAAAATTGGGAACAGAAAACGTGCTACTGTTTGGCGCCTAGTTTTTTGGTTTTTTAATAATTGTCCCTATGGCAACGTTTATCGGCCGTTGCCTAAAGCTTAAAGAAAAAACCGTTGCTGTAGATCTTATGGCAACGGTTTTCAGCCGTTGCCAGTATAAAAAATTAAAAAAAAAATGAATAAGCAACAGGTTCAAAAAACCGTTGCCATTGTTAGCTAAGGCAACGGTTTTTTTGATGTTGCAATTTTTGGCGTTGCCGTAGGGTCCAAATGTTGTAGTGTCACCAATAGTTAACCAGCTCACCAATAATTTTTATTAACTTCACCGACACCAACGAAGGTCATAGACCCCACTCACCAATATTTATTCACATCATTTTATTTATATCACCATCATTACATCTCCAAATCAATTGTTCTAGGCCAGCACACCAGTTACACCAATAACCAACTAATTATACGGACTAACTTGTCTCAAGGGACTAAAACAATACTAACTGTAGACAGCAAACAGCAACATTTTAAAATAAACAGCAAACAGTCACATGTAGCAAAAGCAGCAACAGCAACATTTAGAAAAGACAGCAACAGCATAATTAGGAAAAACAGCAACACAGGGACCAAACTGTCACACAAGGGCTGCCAAAACTTGGCGCCCAGCAACAAGGCGCACGGGGCTGCCAAACTTGGTGCCCAACGCCAGGCGCACGAAGCGCACACAACACGCACGCGGCACAGCGCCTATGGCGCCCAGGGCGCCAGCGCCAAAGACCAACAGGCGCGCGCGACCAAACGAGACCAAGGCGCCCATGGCGCCCAACACCCAGACATGAAACACGCCACAAACACAACGCGACATGGCGCCTATGGCGCCCAGTGCGCCAGCGCCAAAAACCGAAACACAAGGCATGGCGCCCATGGCTCCCGGACGACGAAACACGCGCAACCGAACAAGGCAACATGGGCATGCCATTTTGGCGCCCTTGCCCGTGACACACCAAGCAACACACACATCGGACTTGCCAAATTCTGGCGCCCTCACACCGAAACACCACAACACATCATGGGGCAGCCACATTTTGGCGCCCCTCACCATGACACACCCACGCACAAGCAACACGGGCGAGCCATCTTTGGCGCCCTCCCTCACGCACCACCAAGCACAACTACACTACACGCATGCACATACCAACAACATCACCCAACTACACCTTTTACACACCTCAATCACTTAATTCCGACTCCAAATTATTTATGCAACTCAACAACACCCAACAATTCATCATGTTCTCCTTCTCAATTTTATTAAGTCAATTCTACAAACACCGGACATGCATAATAATTATTATATACATCTCAACACCCAAACAACATGGTCTCATCACCAAACAACACAAGTTCATCATTCAAACATCATAGAATTCAACAATTTGATCTTCGCATAACATAAAACACCAAAACAACATAACAATTCAATTGGTTAAGCATCCTAAAACCTAACTAACATGGTATTAATCCTATAGGTTATCATAGATGAAAAGAGAGCCCCCTAACCTTTGTTAATTGAAGAGTTCAACAAGATTTCTAGCAAGCCACCAAAGACACCAACGATCCAAGCTTCTTCTCCCTTGAAGCTCCACGCGAAACCCCCTCCCTTGCCCTAGAACACGTCGTGCCTCTTCTCTCTCACTCTTCTCACTTGCGACTTCCTTTCTTTTTCTTCTCTCTATTTTACGATCCCTTCTTTTCTTTTCCTTTCCAATTCGCGAATGAGCCCCCCCTAACTAATCCTTGCTCCATGCGCCTAGGCCTAAGTTAATGGGCTTGGGCTTGGGCCAATCCTACCACCCCGGAATTACCAACATCACTCCCTTCAATTTAAATAGAAACAATATATTAATAAGTTAATATAACAATAATAGTGCAATACTTAAATAATTTAATTAAATAATTAATTAAATTATTTTGGGTGTTACAACTCTCCCCCACTTAGAAAATTTCGTCCTCGAAATTCTTACCTGATTCAAACAGCTCTGGATAAGACTCCCTCATCTTACTCTCCAGCTCCCAAGTCATGCTCTCTCCAGCTGCTCCTAACCAAACCACTTTCACCAAATTGATCTCTTTACCTCTTAACACCTTCACCTCGCGATCTTCAATTTTAACCGGCATTGTCTCCACAGTGAGGTTCTCCCTCACTTCCACATCGTCCATTTGAATCACATGAGACGGATCAGGAACATACTTCCGCAACTGAGACACATGAAACACGTCATGCAAGTTCGAAAGATTAGGTGGCAGAGCCACCCGATAAGCAACTTTCCCAACTCTCTCCGAAATTTGATACGGACCAATAAAGCGAGGAGTTAACTTCTTAGACTTCAAGGCACGACCAACACCAGTCACAGGAGTGTCTCTCAAGAACACATGATCACCGGCTTGAAACTCCAAATCCTTCCTTCTCTTATCATAATAACTCTTTTGTCTACTCTGCGAAGCCTTCATCTTCTCACGAATCATCTTCACGTTCTCCGTAGTCTCACGGACAATCTCAGGACCAAGTACCACGCTCTCTCCCGATTCATACCAACACAGAGGAGTCCTGCATCTTCTACCGTACAATGCCTCAAAAGGCGCCATCCCAATACTAGAATGAAAACTGTTATTGTAAGTAAACTCTATCAATGGAAGATGAGAATCCCATGACCCTCCTTGCTCAAGAACGCAAGCCCTCAACAAATCTTCTAGCGACTGAATAGTCCTCTCCGTCTGACCATCTGTCTGCGGATGATATGCTGAGCTCAACCTCAACTTAGAACCCAAGGCTTCTTGCAAACTCTTCCAGAACTCAGAAGTAAATCTAGGATCCCTATCAGATACAATGCTCAAAGGAACACCATGCAGCTTCACAATCGTCTTAACATAAATCTCTGCCAACTTCGGAACCGGATAAGTAATACTGATTGGCAAAAAGTGAGCAGACTTCGTCAATCTATCAACAATCACCCAAATAGCGTCAAATCCTCTTACGGTATTAGGCAAATTAGTCACAAAATCCATGGAAATGCTATCCCACTTCCATTCCGGAATCTCTAACGGTTGCATCAACCCCGCAGGCTTCTGATGCTCCACTTTCGACTTCTGGCAAGTCAAACACGCATACACAAACTGAGCTACATCCCTCTTCATACCAGGCCACCAAAACAGCTTCTTCAAGTCTTGATACATTTTTGTGGCTCCCGGATGGATACTCAACTTACTCCTGTGCCCTTCTTCAAGAATTGCCTTCTTAATCTCCTCATCACTCGGAATACAAATCCTTCCATGGTATTTCAACACATCTTGCGCATCAATCTCATAGTCTTTATTTTCGGAACGATCAATCCCAACTGCCAATTCAACCAGCTTGATATCTCGCTTCTGAGCCTCTCGAATGACATCTAAAAATTCATTATGAATCATCAACATTCCTAGTCTAACACTCTGAGGTGTTACTTCACAGACCAAACTCATGTCCCTGAACTGCTCAACCAATTCAAGTTCCTTCACCATCATTGCTGACACATGCAACGACTTCCGACTCAAAGCATCGGCTACAACATTAGCCTTTCCCGGATGATAATTCAAACTGAAGTCATAATCTTTCAACAATTCTAACCATCTCCTTTGCCTCATATTCAACTCTTTCTGATCAAACAAATACTCCAAACCTTTATGATCACTGAACACTTCAAATTTAGAACCATACAGATAATACCTCCAAATCTTCAAAGCAAATACAACTGCCGCAAGCTCCAAATCATGAGTAGGGTAGTTCTTCTCATGAGTCCTCAGCTGTCTGGACGCATAAGCAACTACCTTACCATTTTGCATAAGAACACCTCCTAGTCCCATCTTAGAAGCATCACAATACACTACAAAAGGCTCTCCTGACTTAGGCAACGTCAAAATAGGGGTCGTTGTCAACCTTTTCTTCAATTCATTAAAACTTTCTTCACAGCGAGAATCCCAAACAAACGCCTTCCCTTTACAAGTCAACTGAGTTAGCGGGAGTGCCAACTTAGAAAACCCTTCTATGAACCTTCGATAATAACCGGCTAGCCCCAGAAAACTTCTAATCTCCGTAACCGACTTAGGAGCCTCCCACTGCAACACGGCATCAACCTTAGATGGATCTACTGCAATACCATCGCCCGAAATGATATGACCAAGAAAGCTTACTTCCTTCAGCCAGAATTCGCACTTAGATAGCTTAGCATACAACTTCCTATCCCTCAAGATTTCCAACACTGACTTCAAATGTTCCACATGCTCCTCCTCAGACTTAGAATAAACCAAATATCGTCGATGAAGACCACCACGAAACGGTCTAGATACTCATGAAAAACACGATTCATATATTCCATGAATACCCCCGGAGCATTCGTAACACCGAATGGCATCACCGAATACTCGTAGTGACCATACCGAGTCCTAAACGCCGTCTTAGGAATATCTTCATCCTTCACTTTAATTTGATGGTAGCCCGACCTCAAATCGATCTTACTAAACACGCGGGCACCCACCAATTGATCCATCAAATCATCAATCCTTGGAAGCGGATACTTATTCTTTATTGTCACCTTGTTCAACTGTCGATAGTCAATGCAAAGCCTCATACTCCCATCTTTCTTCTTTACCAGCAACACCGGAGCTCCCCACGGCGACACACTTGGTCTTATGAACTTCTTTTCGAGCAAGTCCTCAAGCTGCTTCTTCAACTCAGACAACTCAGACGCCGACATTCTATACGGTGCCATAGACACAGGTCTAGTACCAGGTACTACATCAATAGCAAACTCTACTTCTCTCTCAGGTGGCACATCAGGAATTTCATCAGGAAACACTTCGGAAAATTCACATACTACCGGCAACTCATCAATCTTAGCTTGGCTCTCCATAGACAACGACGCCATCAAAGCAAACAGCTTAACTTCCTCTCTCATTACCTTATGCAATTGGCCAGCAGGCAACAAAACTGATTCCTCTTCGACCGGAGAAGAGAAACTCACTAACTTATCAAAACAATTGATATGAACATGGTTATTCACCAACCAGTCCATACCCAAGATAACATCCAACCCACCTAACGGCAAGCAAATCAAATCAACCATAAAGTCCCTACCGAAAACTGATAAAGGACACTTAGTACACACGAGAGAAGTAGTCACCGAGCCCTTAGCCGGAGTATCGATGACCATTTCCCTCATCATAACAGACAACACTAGATTCAACTTATCAGCACACACAGCAGCAATAAAGGAATGCGTAACACCAGTATCAACAATAGCAAGCAACGGAGTACCATTAATGAAACACGTACCTCTGATCTCATTAGCCGTCTCAGTCCCCGCAAGAGCAAACACCTTCCCACTAACCTTCTCCTTCTTTGGCTTGGAACACTTGGTACTAATATGCCCCACCTCCCCGCAGTTGTAGCAAACAACATCCCTCTTCTCACAATTAGCAGCTAGGTGACCTTCTTTGCCACATTTGAAACACTTGTTAACCGGGCAATCAAAACTCTTATGACCGGGCTTACTACACTTGTAGCACACAATGTTCGCAGGGGCATCTCCCCCACTTGGCTTCTTGCCTGAACCAGCCTTCCACTTACCCCCACCACCAGAAACATCACAGGGCTTCCCACGATACTGAGGACCTCTCTTCTCTTTCACAATCTTATAGGAAGCATTGCTATCCTCTTCAAAAATCCTACAGCTGTCAACCAAATCAGCAAACACCCGAATCTTTTGGTAACCAATTGCCTTCTTGATGTCATGCCTCAGACCATTTTCAAACTTGATACATTTCGAAAATTCAGAATTAGCATCATTATTATAATGAGGGTAGAACTTAGCCAATTCCAAAAATTTCGCCGCATACTCGGCCACAGACTTGCTCCCCTGCTTCAATTCCAGAAATTCAATTTCCTTCTTTCCTCTCACATCTTCTGGGTAATACTTCCTAGTAAACTCTCTCTTGAAAACATCCCATGTGATCTCTTCACCAGCAGCTTCCAACCTCTGTAGAGCCTCAAGCCACCAATCATCGGCTTCTTCAGCTAACATGTGAGTACCATACCTCACCTTCTGAGCAGGCGTGCAATCCATAACTCGGAAAATTCTTTCAATCTCCTTTAACCATGCCAGAGCTCCATCAGGATCATACCGACCCTTGAAAGTGGGTGGATTCTCCCTTTGGAACGTGGCCAAATTACGAGCACCAGCATCAGCAGCACCCTGCTGATTTCCCACAGCCTGAGCCATAGCTTGCAGAGCAGCAGCAAGAGCAGCATCATTTCTTCCGGCCATCTCAACTAATCACTGCAACAAGATTCAAGTCAGAACGAGTAACAAGACTCGAGGATTATAAAACTAAAGACTCAACAACTTGGTCGGACAGACCGAACTGCTCTGATACCACTAATGTAACACCCACTTCTAATAACCTACTGTTTAGTTAATTTAAAATCAGAGCTTCCAAAAACCTTTCAGTGCAACCGCAAGAGAGTGCCGCATTTAAACAAACAACACCGTATGATATTTCCAAAATTAATATATAAAGTCATAAAGTGCATAATACATAGCACCACAGTCAACTTAATATCCTGTTTAGCTTACGTCAACATCAGTATAAAAACATCGCAGCGGAAAACACCAAATTTCAACGTATTGTGTTACATCACCGAATAAATAGTTTAATAACATTAACTAAATAAAACAGTAAGCTAAAACGCCCCCCGGTGCTACGTATCAGAGCTGACTCGACCCACTAGAAAGAAGGTACTAGATCACCTTCACTTGCTATCACCTGCACGTTGCCGACATGAGAAGCAACATAAAAACAGTAGGGTGAGTCTCTTTACATAAATAATAACAGATAAGATAAACATCATATTAGAAAAGGCAACTTACAACACCAAATCACAGCAATAATAACATACGCCATTACTTTACGTCAATCAGAGAACAACACCGAAAGTATGAATAATGCATGCAATGCAACCCAACTCCTAGGGCATATGCATGTGGATCCATCATCACCAATAATTTTCCTTGAGGGCACTCACCAAAATAAGGCCGAAGCCTTCTGCTCACCAACAATTTATAATAAGGCCAAAGCCTTCTGCTCACCAATAATGCACATGATTATGCGACGCCATGAACCAAGCACCATACACACCAAGATCACCATAATTATGCAATAAAATGCTCACCAATAGTTAACCAGCTCACCAATAATTTTTATTAACTTCACCGACACCAACGAAGGTCATAGACCCCACTCACCAATATTTATTCACACCATTTTATTTATATCACCATCATTACATCTCCAAATCAATTGTTCTAGGCCAGCACACCAGTTACACCAATAACCAACTAATTATACGGACTAACTTGTCTCAAGGGACTAAAACAATACTAACTGTAGACAGCAAACAGCAACATTTTAAAATAAACAGCAAACAGTCAGATGTAGCAAAAGCAGCAACAGCAACATTTAGAAAAGACAGCAACAGCATAATTAGGAAAAACAGCAACACAGGGACCAAACTGTCACACAAGGGCTGCCAAAACTTGGCGCCCAGCAACAAGGCGCACGGGGCTGCCAAACTTGGCGCCCAGCGCCAGGCGCACGAAGCGCACACAACACGCACGCGGCACAGCGCCTATGGCGCCCAGGGCGCCAGCGCCAAAGACCAACAGGCGCGCGCGACCAAACGAGACCAAGGCGCCCATGGCGCCCAACACCCAGACATGCAACACGCCACAAACACAACGCGACACGGCGCCTATGGCGCCCAGTGCGCCAGCGCCAAATACCGAAACATAAGGCATGGCGCCCATGGCTCCCGGACGACGAAACACGCGCAACCGAACAAGGCAATATGGGCATGCCATTTTGGCGCCCTTGCCCGTGACACACCAAGCAACACACATATGGGACTTGCCAAATTCTGGCGCCCTCACACCGAAACACCACAACACATCATGGGGCAGCCACATTTTGGCGCGCCTCACCATGACACACCCACGCACAAGCAACACGGGCGAGCCATCTTTGGCGCCCTCCCTCACGCACCACCAAGCACAACTACACTACACGCATGCACATACCAACAACATCACCCAACTACACCTTTTACACACCTCAATCACTTAATTCCGACTCCAAATTATTTATGCAACTCAACAACACCCAACAATTCATCATGTTCTCCTTCTCAATTTTATTAAGTCAATTCTACAAACACCGGACATGCATAATAATTATTATATACATCTCAACACCCAAACAACATGGTCTCATCACCAAACAACACAAGTTCATCATTCAAACATCATAGAATTCAACAATTTGATCTTCGCATAACATAAAACACCAAAACAACATAACAATTCAATTGGTTAAGCATCCTAAAACCTAACTAACATGGTATTAATTCTATAGGTTATCATAGATGAAAAGAGAGCCCCCTAACCTTTGTTAATTGAAGAGTTCAACAAGATTTCTAGCAAGCCACCAAAGACACCAACGATCCAAGCTTCTTCTCCCTTGAAACTCCACGCGAAACCCCCTCCCTTGCCCTAGAACACGTCGCGCCTCTTCTCTCTCACTCTTCTCACTTGCGACTTCCTTTCTTTTTCTTCTCTCTATTTTACGATCCCTTCTTTTCTTTTCCTTTCCAATTCGCGAATGAGCCCCCCTAACTAATCCTTGCTCCATGCGCCTAGGCCTAAGTCAATGGGATTGGGCTTGGGCCAATCCTACCACCCCGGAATTACCAACATCACTCCCTTCAATTTAAATAGAAACAATATATTAATAAGTTAATATAACAATAATAGTGCAACACTTAAATAATTTACTTAATTAATTAATTAAATTATTTTGGGTGTTACAAAATCCGCCGGAAATGTTTGCGGTGGATAAATCCGCCGGAAAGTCCCTAATTCCGCTGGTAAGTTTGCGGCGGATACAATCCGCTTGTAAGTCCTACAATTATCCGCCGGAAAGTCCTGGCCGGTAAAACTGATTATTCTTGTAGTGTTAATGATGGGTCGTGAAATTTAAAGAGTTGGATAATATTTTTCTAGAGGAGCTCTATATAAATAGTTCAAATTGTTTTGTTTCTACCCTTTTTTTCAATTTTATCTTGATATTGGCTGATTGATGTTGCTCATGTAAGGATAATTTCTAAGGTTAATCCACTGGTTTAGAATTTCTACAGAGACATTGAGGTTTCAGTTTTCAATGTTACTTTTCGTTTTAGTCACTTGTTCTTTTCCTTTCAATCCAGCATTTCTTGATCACTACTGCAAATTCGGTTTTGTGGTTTGCTTCTTAAATTCGATTCGGCTTTCTAAAACAAATTTATGAATTTGATTGAGATGATTCGAAACAATTTAAGCACTTGTTTTGATTTGTTACAAAATTAATGAATTAGGATTGATAGGATCTACAACACATGGTGTAGGTTTGTTATTTCAGTTTTTAAATTAATTATGGTTTTGTGACGCTTGTTTTTTAACTATTTATAATCAAATTATGTTATGCTTAATCCAGTAGAAATTCATATAGGATTGATTTACGCTTGATTGGTCAATTCTATGATCAAACAAGAATAGGATCCGAAAAATAGATTAAATCTTATGAAACTCATGATAGGTTGAAGTGAAATTACCCTAAATCAGTGGATTAGTCATTTTGATATACTAATTTTTACCTCACTTTTATAGTTCTTTGTTGAATTCGAAAACCCCATTTTTCTCTTAAGTATTTCTTTGAAGTTTTTGCGTTTGGTTGATTGAGTCAAAGATCCTTGTGAGACGACTAAAATAGTTACCTTGTACTATAGTTTTGAATCCTGAATTATTTGACTCGTGTGCGACAACGAATCATTTATAGTCAAAAGGCTTCTAGTCCTAGGTTTTTGGGATGTATCTAATTGACATCACCAATTTGTCTTCGATTCATTCTCAATGCATCATTCATGTTCCCTCGGATGGCTGCAACACTCTGCAAGGGCACACAATGGTGCTGATGCACAATGAGGTGGGGGTGGGGGGTTGAGATGGGTATAAGGGCAATTTAGTACATTTGTATACAATAAAGAGAGGGGGAGTTTTTTTTAAAAAAACAAAGGTGCTGAAAGCAACCCCGAATTTGATATTGACTAGTCATTTATATGTCTTAGAGTATACATCATTGAGCCCATAGCCCAATAGTTGGGCGCTCTCTCCCTCATTATTTTCATTCATCACAATAATAAAAATTTAAAAATGTAGTACAATATCTTAATAATATATAATATATATTATTGACATCCCTAAATATATATACAACTTAGTAATTCATTAGTATGAAAAAAAAAGCTATTTTCCTTTTAGCTAAGCTGTAACATATATTAAATATGTGTGCTTAACATAGGACTAGAAAAATGACATACATATTATATATTAGAGATAGAGAATCATGCATATAATAGAAAAAATGTGATCCATATTTGTTTATGGCTATTGTTAGCTGAAAGAGTTTGTCGCATATGTCAATTTTTGGTTGAAAAAGTGTCAATTAATTTATTATACAAAATAGAAGTAAGTTTCAATTCGGGTGGGTATTTGACTTGGATATAAAACAACTCCAATTGCCAATTCCGTACTCCTAATGCCATGCAAGTCTTCCTTCCAATTACATGCATTCTTATGGTGTTCTATCCTTTTCATAGCAGCTGGGATTTTTGTTGTACATAGCAATTAACAACCAATTTTAATAAATACTGAAAAATTCTATATATGTATATATATTAGGGGGTAAAATGATTTCACTATCCCCAAAAATATGGCGGGCGGATCGGTGCTCTCAATCCACTAATCCGTTCTAGCCTACCCCGCCAACCTGTTGGGCTAGCCCGCCGAGTTGAAGTTTTTATTTAATTATTTTTCCCTTTTTGAATCATTTTTAATATATTTTAGTTTTTTTTGGCGAGTTATTATGGACCAACTTGCCAACCATTCTCTTTTAAACCTAAAATTATTTTCAAGCTCTTTATTTATTTATTTATTTTAATAGTGCGGCCTAACCCGCCAATTCCGCCTAGAGGCGAACTCAACTTCTCAGCCCGCTATACTAGCAAGCAATGAGAAGTTAACATGTCATAAAATGATTAATTTTTATCTTAATTATCTTAAATGTCGCGCATATTATAAATTTTTATTTGTTGACGGTGTACTAAAATTTTACAACCACAATATACCAAACCAATTAAACTCTGTATATTTTGATAAAAAATAATTAAACTCTATATATAGAAAACATCCTTGTAACCAGGGTCATTGTTAATAGTGAGGCATCTGAAAAGTACCCACTTGTAGATGTTGTGCTTTGAATGTTTGCAAAGTATACATACACATACATCAATTTCTGAAGGAATTGTCCACTAAAACCAAACATCTCTTTTTCTTTGGAAAAGTGAGGGTTTTCTTCTTGATTTTTTTCCATGTTTTTTCTTTTGGATTTTTTGTCTACCGACAATTTGTTTGATCAACATTTCCTTATTGGTACGGAAGGAAGATTAAACGTGTCTTAAATACACTTTATTTTTTTGAAAAATAATAATGATAATAATTACATTATGATGTTATATTTGGGGTCATTTTTTTCTTTTGCTTTCTTTATGCATTCATTTCGTTATAAAAGTTGATAGATTCTTCTTTTCAAATGTGATAGTACTACTTGCAAGTACAAAGACACCCTACCATATGCTCAGCTTAGCATTAGAATGCTTTAATTTCACACTTTAAAACAATGTTTATATTAATTTAATCAAATTTGAAACAAATAGTGTCTCAAAGAGATAAAGCATTCCAAGACAAAACATAATTTAAAACGAAGTTAAAATTAACTAACATAAAAAATGGCTAACATAAATTTTTAAGAAAAAATCTACTCAAATATATGTAGTAAATAAATTACGCTCTTTTAATTCTTTTAAGATAGTTAAGACAATGTTTAAAAGAATTTGAATTAAATATTTAATTGTAATTTTTAAATATAGCATAACAATATTATAGATTGTTCGTAAGTGAGTCAAAGAATTAATTGTATTTGAGCTAGTAAGTGAGTGATAGTTGGGTTTTAGTTGCATTTGGGCTAGTAAGTTAGTAGTGAAGGTTGTAAGTCAATAAGTCTTAGTGTTACTTGCGGTTTGGTTTGGTTTGGTTCGGTTTCTATAATCAAAACTGCGAACCGAACCAAACCGCGCGGTGCAATGAAAAAAAGAACCGAACTAAACCAATAAGAAGCGGTTTTTTGCGGTTTTCGGTTTGGTTTGGTTCGGTTTGCGGTTTTCTATTGGTTTGGTTCGGTTTTGAACACCCCTACCAACAACAACTAGCAATATTCATATCATTGACTACGTTGGCGTCAGAGTGAACAACGGGAGTTTCAATATTACAACCACTAATAGTATCAAAGGTAGGAGAAACCTGAACAATGTTGTCTTGAGTTGAGCTGATGCATCAGTGCTAGAGGTAGAAGCATTAGCCAACTTCTAAATGGAGTTCAAAGATGTCCCCCTACATCTGTATAACTGCAGGAGACACTTGTTTACCCTCATTCAAAGCGAGAGAGTCCTGGAGAAATCAGACAGAGTCTGGTTTTTCATTGGACTACATGACCCCTTCTTTATTCCCATTAGATGAAGATTCCCCTTGCTAGCTATTCGAACCTAAATGTTGTTGCACCTTCGTCGGTAAAGCTTGCTAGGTCGGCTTAGTAAATATTAGTAAAGAATTAGGATCCAAATCACGCTGATGAACATGGTTCACGACTTCAAAAGATTCATTATTTACGTAGGTTTGAATATTTATTACCCGAACGTTTTGCTTAAAATTCACATTATTATTAACCTTTAACTTACGAACACATTTAGAAAGTTGTTTTAGCTGAGCAACATATTCTGGGATCTTTTTCTCATTAATCTCTTCCACACCAGAGTGCATCCTTTTATTACAATTGCTAGTGGTATGACCAATAGTCATGCAAAACACACAAAAGGAAGGCAAATTTTCAGACTCAATTTCCACAAAGAAAGCATAACCTGGCCTCTTAACTAGAATTTGATTCCTAAGCTTTGATTTCCAATCTATATCAACCAGGATGCGTACAAAATGACCAAATGATCTGTCAAATGGGCTTTTACCTATTGTATAATCTAGACTAATCGGCGTGCCAACACTGCTAGTAATTGAAAAAAGAATTTTGGGACACCAATATTCTTGAGCAAGATTTATAAGCCTAATCCAACATTGTGCATTTGCATGTTTTATATTTAAAGGATTAAAGTCTAGCAGCCAGGAAAACAACCGAAGCAAACCTCGCTTGCAATTCCAAGAAGGTTGTGATTGTATCCTTCGCAAATCATTAATAAAAGAAAACGAAAATTCATAATATCCTTTTCCTAAAGAGATCAGACCCTACTTACATCTAGATTTCAAGGTGTCAATCTTGATTGGAGTATCCCCTTTTTGAAAGTAAGAATATGTCATGAAGTTGTGACTTACATCCCTCCAATCCAGCTGCATACTCTTCCTCCAAAATAGAAATATCCAATTCATCTTCTTTGATGCATAGACGAGGGAGTTCACTACTAGAAAAACAGATTTTAGCGTCGGCCAAAAGCCCACGATAATAGGCCAAAAGCGGACGCTAACTGTGAATTAGCGCCGGGTTAGCGTCGGCCACGTGTCGACGCTAAAATGTTCGAAGGTAATTGTAGCGTCCCGTTAATTTAGCCGACGCTAACTTTAGCGTGGGCCTGGCCGACGCTAAAGCCGGCGCTAATATTTGGACCGACGCTACAAAGTCAACTAAATTTAGTCAACGAAACAGAGTCAACAAAAGCATTTTCGTCGGCCTGGCCGACGCTATTTAGTCAACCAAAATAGTCAACCAATTAATTTGCGTCCACGAAGCCGACGCTAAAATCCATCTTTGGTAGCGTCGGATAGGCCGACGCTAACTTTGGTTTTTTTTTTTAAATATAATTGTCATAATGCTTTTACCCTGTACCCTGTGTCTTTACTACGTACCACCACTACTCCTAAAGCATTTTTAACACAATCATCCAGCATACCATATCAAAATGCTTAATACCATAAAACAAAATATTCTTGAAACAACAAAATATAACATAGTCTTGAAACTACAAAATATCAAATGTTTTGTCATCCTACAAATACATAAAAGTAACCATAACAACATCAAGTCTCGCCATCAAGTGAGTCTTCATCCAAATCTTCATCATAATGAGGATGATAATGAGAATGGCTAGCACCACATGATCCACGCTCCAAAGCATCCAGGCGATCCAAAAATAATTTTCTCATCTCATCTAAATCATTTTGGCAATTCTGAGAACGCTCATTTTGGCTACTGCATCTTGAGCAATCTTCTCAGCTCTAAGTCTAGCTTCCCTCTCTGCTTCCAAAGATATCCCAAACATGAAATCAGAAGGATTCTGGGATTCTTGGATAAGCGATTTGGACCCAGGTCGGGCGTTCGCAGATAAACCTGTTGTGCCATAGAGGCGACCACGGGTGGGAGGCCCTGCAGCCAACGCCCGTCACTCAACTGCTACCGCTCCATCTACCTCTTGAACATCATCTCCAACCAAGTCAACCACATTTTGTTTGTATGTATCCTGAACAAACAGAACATCAACAACAATTAATTTTTAGGGCAGCAACTACAGAATCTACAAGAAATTTTAAGGCAGAAATTTTAAGGCAGCAACTACAGAATCTACAAGAAAATCAAAGGTACAACTATATCATTCACTATTCTTATACATCTTCACTATATTCCAAAATAGTAAATCTGCCTGTATGAATTAAGCTCGGTAAATCAGCTTTAGAAAACTAACTCGAAATCAGAGCTGTTTGATCTTGGTTTAGAGGCTCTAAGTTGCTGATCTAATTCATACAGGCAGATTTACACGAATTTTTTATAGTATATATTTAGAGCTCAAATAACAAACAAATTAAATGGATGAATACCCAACAAATATTTCTCTTATATAATAAATTAAATGGATTAATCAGTTCCTTTTCAATGGATTAAAGCATACATCAGTTCCTTTTCAATGGATTAAAGCATATGACACGTGAAGGAGAAATAAAGCATACATCATAGTGGTTTTATCAACATCCATATGACACATGAAGGAGAAATAAAGCATACATCAGTTCCTTTTCAATGGATTAATCACAAAAGCATGAAACAAAGTATCCACAAACAATAGCAACAAGGTCAATCCATCACTAATAGACTGCAAAGCTCAAAAACTAACATATAACTCAAACTTACGCCAAGCACAACATAGCAAACAGAAGATGGACAAATCTAAAACACATATATCCAGCAAATCTGGCATCCTAGTACAAGATAAGGAATACTAATACAGGGGAAGGAAAAAACTCACAGCTAGACTCATTAGAATCCTTGAAGCACAAAAGAAAATGGCATAATCAAGTTAGCAGAGAGCAAGACCAAAACGTGGTGGATGTCATTAATCAACACAATCACAGTGAACCTAACTTTAAGGAGCTGAATATAATATAGCACCCAATTTCATGTATTCATTAACATAAACACCACCTACTACAATAGAAGATTCCAGGATGTGAACACCCAATTTTAACCGGTACCTACTGTTTATTTTTCTTTAAATAACAAATAATAAAATAAGTCCCGCCCGAACATATTCAATATTTACGCGTGTTCATCGCGTCGCTACTTCAGCGTTATCTCGTTTTGGTCCGGTGCAGCTCCCTCCTTTTACTTTATTACGGTTATTTAGTAGACATGAACACCCGATTTTAGCCGTTATTTTTCTTTGTTTTCGACAAAATCCCAAAAAATTGTGTGCGACACGTTAGCAGAGTTTTGTCAGTTACGCGCGTCATTTTGGTGCCTTTAGCGGTTTTACTTCCTTTTTAAGATTAATAAAACAAAACAATCAAAAGTTTTTATTTTAAAATAAAATAAATAAAAAAGAGAAGAGGAAAGAAAGGGGACGTGTGGTGTTGCTGTTGTCAAGCTTATAAGGAAAAAGTTTTTATACAAAGATTGATATTTAGATCACACTTAAAGTAAAAAGAGAAAAAATATAATAACATATTACAATGTCAACAGATATGTTCCAAGGCCAACATAAAGATATAATATATGATAGCCCACAATGAGGGCTGTGCGTGGCCACTTCCTTTCACAAATTGTAGAAAACACATTTTTTAGCCTTGCAAGTGATAAAAGAGGAGGCTAGCTAGCAGAGACAAACAAAAGAGGACAAAGGGCAGCAGTATGGACAAGAGGAAGAGTCCAATTTGTGGCAGCAGCTCCAAAGCTTAAAATAGGAGGTCCTTCCTTCTTTGTTTTTTTCTTTCTCTGCATAATACACATAAAGAAGAGTTAGGGATCTTTTCAAAGGTCAACAATGCAGAAGCTAGAACATAAATTGCATACAGCAGAGGCGCAGGAAAAAAAACAGTGTTGAATGGGCAAATATTCACAAAGACTGAAATTTTTTTTGAACAAATACAAGCTGAGATGCAGAGGTAAAATTGACCTCACAGTTCAATAAACAAGGAAGTTTGGCCTATAAATTAAGCTGGGAACATAGCACAAGGGGGGACCAGACACACAAAAACTGATACACACAACAATAGAGTGATTCACCACAAAAGAATTTGAATTTAACATCAGAATTCAAGTTCATTTGAGTATAAACACTGAACGTGAGTGCTCGAAAATAGAGTAAAAAGGAGAGCACAAAGGGTTCTAGTTCAATAAAGAGAGAAGCTGTTTAATTGGAACTAGGTTAGTTCCTATTTTTCTTTAGTCACTTTCGTGTACCCTTTTTACTTGTTATCCATTCATGTCATATAAATGATATGTAGTGTAGTTTTCAAAAAAATCATCCACTGATGCATTTAGGTTTAATCTCAGTTTAGTGATATGCTTCAACAAAGGTTTTTCTTTTTAAAAAGGTATATACGTGATTTTTAAAAGAAACAGAGCTTTGAAAAAAGAAGCAGGGTTCGAAATAGAAATGAAAAATTTAGGAACAAAAAAGAAGTTTTCGAGAATGATCATTTTCCCCCCAGAACAGTGAAGAAATAGAAAAAAGAGAGAAAGGGGAAAAGGATTTTACCTCCGGCCACCGTCCACGGTGGCCGCCGCCGTAGCCTCGCCGTGAGCTATATACTATCCACACCACCCTAACCCATCACCGTCGCCTCCTCCCTCCACGAACCATCACCACCGTAGCCCCATCGCCTCCTCCCTCCACGAGCCATCATCACCGTAGCCCCATCGCACCACCACCTCACGGCCGTCCACCACCGAACAACTACCACACTCTCTCTCTCCTCGCGAACTACCATCTCACCGTCGCCACCACCATAGCCTCTCCCTCACTTCGCAATCACAGATCCACCCCCACAACCTCCGTTACCTCCACCAACAACAACACCGAACCATCGAATGCCTCCCCTTCGCAACCATCACCATCGTCCCTCACATTTCCCCTTCGTTCATCACCCCCTCTCCCCATTTTTGTCATCGGCGGCGGTGAAGTGACAGAGAGCGATATTAGGGTTAGGGGTGAGGTGAAGAGAGACGAGATTAGCGTATGTAAGAGGAGAGGAGAGGAGATCGGGGGGAAGACGAAAACGGAGTCACGTTTGAGGGAGAGAGAGCAAACAGTGGGAGAAGAGAGAGTGGGGAACGGCGCTGAGAAGGGAGAGAGGAGTGAAATTAGGGTTTGCTATTTTGGGGGTGGAGGCGCCGTGGAGATGAGAGGAATTTTTAGGGTTTCTTTTTTGAGGTTTTCGTTTTATAGTGTGAACCAAAGGGGTGATTTGGTGTTTCCGTTTTTCTTTTTTTCAGACTCCTTGCGTCTCGCTGTGCACGCCCCCCTCCCCATACAGCCCGCTATTCGCTAAAAAAAACACAGCCCAGCTTACAAAAACAAGCTGGGCTCACTGTTCGCACCTCCTTTATTTCGTTCTGCACCCCACCCCTTTACTAGTTTCTTTTTCTTTTTGTTTTATTTTTGTTTGCCTATTTCCTTTTATCTTTCCCTTTTATTATTATCATTTATTATTATTATTATTATTATTATTATTATTATTATTATTATTATTATTATTATTTCCAAAAAAATGAAAATAAATATTAGTTTACGTAAAAGGTATTTTTCTCTCTTTTCCTTTTTCATAAATTAATTAATAAAATGGGTTTGATTGAGATGTACATCTTGTCAATCCCGGTTTAAGAGGCTTTAGCTGTACGGCTTTGATCTTAAGAAGGAAGGTGGTGATTCAGGAAAAGATAAAGAACGAAAGAGACTTTTTCTGAGTGTGTGTGCGCGGAAAAATTTGTTAGGAAGCTTGAGACAAAGTTTGTCATCCTAAGAAGGAAGGTGGTCTGTGGGGGGGATTTTAGAGGTGTTTAATTTGGTGTTGTTGTCAAAGAGAAAGTGGAGATGTCTCAATGATTCTTGTGCGGTGTGGAGGGAGGGATATTTTAGTTTACAGATATGGAGATCTTAAATCAAAAATTTCTGGTGTGGAGAGTGTTCCATGGGGAAATGAGACTCTCTGTAGTGGAGGGATTTGATGTCTTTAGGGGAAGGTTCTATGATAAAAATAAATTTTGGTCAACCATAGAACCTCTTGTTATAGCTGATAAAAATAAATTTTGGTCAACCATAGAACCTCTTGGTGCACTCCTTTTTTGGCATAACAAGAGGTTGGGTAGTGAACCACTTAAATTGACATTCCCTTTGCTTTTTGTCTTAACTTCCAACAATAAGGCCAACTAAATGTCTACCCTCCAACTAAATGTGTCTGATTCAGATTTCAACGATACTTTGCAAACTCTGTGGCATCAAGCAGTTTTCTCTATATTGGAGTGTTCGATTCGTGTCTTTTGCTTAATAGGCTTCCTATACGTGTCGCCCTTTCAACTAAAGGCGTATTCAAAATCCACACGAAATATGTTGTCCTCGTTGTTTTGAGAATATGGAGTCTACTGTCCATCTATTCTTCCAACTAGAGGTCGGCGATGGTTAGAGTGGTGATCAATGATGGTCGAAGTGGTGATTGGCGGTGGTCGAAGTTGTAGTCTATGGTGGTTAGATTGGTGATCATAAGTGGATGGACAGGTGATTAGTGGCGGTTAAAGTGGGGTTTTGCAGTGGTCAAAATAGCAGTTGACGGTGGTCAGAGTGGTGGTCATAATGGTAGTCAGTAGTCGTTAGGTTGGAGATCATTGATGTGTAAACTGGTGATCTGAGGTTGTCATAGTGGTGGTTAGATTGATGTTGGTGGTGTTTGACGGTGGCCTGAGTGGTGTTTGGTGGTGGCCTGAGTGGTGTTCGGTGGTGGCCAGAGTGGTGGTCGACGACAATTGAAGTGGAAGTTGGTGGTGGTTAGTGGTGGTCGCAGTGATAGTTTTTGGTGGTAAGATTGATGATCAGAGGTTATAAAAAAACAGAAATTATATAACTTGTTTTTTTGGTTTTAAGTTTTGATTGAAAACAGTTTTGAAATTAAGAAAAAAATAAACTCAACCCCTTTTTACCCTAACGAACGAACCCTTACTTGTTTGAATAGTCTCTAATTTTTGTATTGGGTTGGAGTTCCCTAGTACCCTTGAATCCATTTTGCTTATAAAAAAAGTTTAAATATCATTTTAGTCATTGTAAATATAGTGATTTTTGGTTTTCGTCCATATAAAAACTAGTTTTCTATTTTAGTCCCTGCAATTTCTAAAACCTTAGTCCCTAAGTGTTTTTTGTGTTTAAAAATGCTGATGTGGCTTTTTTGATTACGTGGCTTGGGACAAAAATAAAAAATTAGCTATATCTTTTTGGTAACCGTGTTATATTTACAAGGACTAAAATAATTTTTTTTTCTATTTGTAGAGACTAAGAAAGAAGCCACATCAACTTTTTTAAACACAAAAAACACGTTGAAAACTAAAAGTGATGGTTTTATAAATTGTAGAGACTACAACAGAAAATATTTTATATAGAAACTAGAATAAAAAATCACTATATTTATAGGAACTAAAACGATATTTAAAAATTAAAAAAACCTAAGAAATGTTTGGGAGGGGAGTGATAGGGAAAACTTGAAAATATTAGTTTATTTATTTGATTTTTTTAAACATTAAAAGAACAACAAAATAAATAATAATATAACATTTTTAATCAAACCTTTAAAGAATAATAATAAAGTTTTATTTATATTTAAGAGATATTATAAATTCTTCAATTTAAAATTAAAAAATATGCTCTCCCTCTCTCCTCATCTTAAAACACCCTCCCAAAGAAAACCTAATCAAAGAAGAGAAGCCATCATATAGCCAAAAAGTCTGTTCACTCTAGGGGTGTCAAAGTGATCCATTTGTCTACTGGATATCCGGTCCATCCATAGCAAAATCCATCCAATCCATCCGTTACAAACAAAAAAATAATAATGGATTGGATTGGATCCATCCACTTGATTTGTGGATGGTTGTGATCCATCCATTAATTTTTTTAAATCCAATGGATTATCAATAAGTATAAGATCAAAATCCAATGGATAATTATTTTTTTTGACTAAAATCAATTGGATAATTATAAAAAATACATTTTTACAAAAAACTATTTCTAAAAACAATTTTCAGTTTTTTTTAAAAAGACTTTCCAGTTTTAAAATTTTTTTCCAATTTTTTTTTTTTAAATTCAGAAAAAAAATATATATTATATATTTTTTGACAATATAATATATATATATATATTAATATATAATATATATATATATATATATATATATAATATTATAATTAGCACCACCATGACTGGCGGCCGGCCGCCGGAGAGCCGCCGTGACCGCCGCCGTACCACCACCACCGACCACCGCCGGTCGCCGGAGCGCCGCCGCGTGGACCACCGTGGGTCGCCGGAGCTCTGCCGCCGGCCGCCGTGCCGGCCGCCGGAGCTCCGCCGCCGGCCGCCGCTTCCACCACCACCTCATATATAAATATATATTTATATTATATGTAATATATATTTATATATTTATATTATATATAATATATATTTATATTTTAACAATATTATATATAAATATATATTTTTAAATATAATTTTTTTTTGTCAAAAAAAAGTAATTTTTTTTGCTGCAACATTAAAAAAAAAAATTTCATAAAAAGATTTTTTTATTAAAAGATTTTTTTTTTAAGGTATTAGTGGATGGATCGGATATCGATCCATAAAAAAGTTGTTAATGGATGAATTGGATGGACTTTTTTTGTCAATGGATGAATTGGATTGGATTTGTTTGATACAATCCTAATGGATATAAATTTTTTAATGGATTTCTCCAATCCATCCATTATAATCCATATCCATATCCATCCAATCCATCCATTTTGACCCCCTCACCCACCGCACACAATAGTAGTCTCTCTATCTCTCTCTCACGCACTCTCTTCACACATTTTCTACCGATGGAACTAATTCCTCGCCTCGCAGTCGCCAGTCGCTACCACATTCAACGAAGAAGAAACAATCCATTCCATTCACGGTAACATATAATCAATCTTCCTCACTCTCTTTCCATTTCTATGTTTACTTGTTATCTGAATTTGTGCCGTTACAAATGAAAACTAAGCAACAATATTGTTTTCAAATTATTATTATGTAAATAAAACAGTTTCGCTCTACATAGCTAGAGAGAGAATCGCTGAAATGTTAATTCTAAGGTTTATGAGATTTGTTTCTAACCCTATTTCTATTAATTCCTTTCACTCATCCTTTAGGCATTTTCTGCATCGATTCATTCACAGTGACAATGATGTGGATGTCGCCGTCTCCTCATTCCATCGCATGCTCCGTATGCATCCTACTCCATCCATCATCCAGTTTAACAAGATTTTAAGTTCCCTTGTTAAGACAAATAAGGATTACTCCACTGCTATTTCTCTTTCTCACCAAATGGAACTAAGGGGAATTGTGGAAACTCTTGTTACGTTGAACATCTTGATCAATTGTTATTGCCACATAGGTCAAATAAATTTTGCCTTTTCTATATTGGGCAAGATTCTCAAGATAGGTTATCAGCCGTGTATCATAACCTTGAATACACTTATGAAAGGTCTTTGTCTTAACGGTGAGGTTCGTAAAGCACTTTATTTTCATGACAAAGTGGTTGCACAAGGATTTCGGTTGGGCCTTGTTACTTATGGGATCTTGATCAACGGGTTATGTAAATCAGGAGAAACACGATCTGCATTACAATTGCTAAGACAAATTGAAGGAAAATTATTTAAACCTGACGTGGTGATGTACAACACAATCATTGATAGTCTTTGCAAAGATGAACTTTTAAGTGACGCCCTTCATTTGTTAACTGAAATGGTTGCGAAAAGAGTATCTCTTAATGTTGTCACCTACAACTCTCTAATCTACGGCTTCTGCATTGTTGGTCAACTGAAAGAAGCAATTAGTTTGTTTAATGAAATGGTATTGAGAAATATCAACCCAGATATTTATACCTTCAATACATTAGTCGATGCATTATGTAAGGAAGGAAAGGTGGTAGAAGCTAAGAGTGTGTTAGTTATAATGATAAAAAAAGGTGTGAAACCTAATATTGTTACTTATAATTCATTGATGGATGGCCTTTGCTTTGTTAATGAAGTGATCAAAGCCAAAAATATATTCAACACTATGACCCAAAGGGGAGCGACTCTCGATGTTCAAAGCCACAATATCTTGATTAGAGGATTATGTAAGAATAAAAGGGTGGATGAAGCCATTAACCTCTTTAAAGAAATGCATGGCAAACAGATTGTTCCCGATACTATAACTTACAATGCCCTTATTGATGGTTTCTGCAAATCTGGGAGAATATCTTGTGCTTGGGATCTAGTTGATGAGATGCATGATAAAGGTCTACCAGCCGATGAATACACTTACAACTCTTTATTACATGTGTTATGCAACAACTGCCAGGTTGACGAGGCAATTGCATTGGTCAAGAAAATTAAAGACAATGGTATCCAGCCGAATGTGTGCACATACAATATACTTCTTGATGGACTATGCAAAAGTGGAAGACTTAAAGATGCACAAGTGATTTTTCAGGATCTGTTGATTAAAGGCTATCATCTAGATGTCATAACATATAACGTTATGTTCAATGGGCTTTGTAAAATGGGCTTGTTTGATGAAGCATTGACGTTGCTATCAAAAATGAAAGACAATGGTTGCATTCCTAATGTTGTAACTTATGAAACAATTATTTATGCTCTTTTCAAAAAAGATGAGATAGATAAGGCAAAGAATCTTCTTCGTGAAATGTTAGCTAGAGGTCTACTGTGAGAGTAAAACCAGGTAAGATGCTTTGTAGTTGACATAATTATTGATGGAGTATGTTGGTGTAATGTTTGTACTGGTTACTAGTATGTTGTACATAGCAACTCTGTTAGTAAGTTAGAGTGACAGAGTATGAGATGGCTGGTAGGGCTGACTTAGTTAGTTAGTTAGTTAGTTAGTTAGTTAAAGTGGTGGTTATTAAACTGTTCACACAGCTTGTAAAAATTATAAATGTTAGTCTCAGTTATGAGATCATTTTGAGAAATCAGTAACAGATTTAAGATTCAGTTCTCTATCTCTCTCACTATGTTCTTGAATATTTACAATTATCCTTTTTCTTCCTGATGTACTGTTAATTTGCTTCATTTTCTTGTGAGGATTTTCTCATTTTGCTCATTTTTAGTGTTTCAAATCATATACCAATATGACAATTTGGAATTCTTTATCTCTTATAGTTGTTTAAAAGCACAAAAAAATTAGTCATTGATGGGTAGCTTTGAAGGTACATCTTTATTTAATCCAACTGTCACAATTTCCCTTTTTTGCTAGTTGATTTATTTAGGATCAAAACGGCATGATTTATTTAGAAATGCCTGCATTGCAGTTTTCAGATGCTAAATGAGCACAAAATTGGAATATATGCTAAATGAGCACAGAATGAATTTATGCGTATGCATATTTGGTATGTCCCAGTAGCTTAGATTTGATTATAGTGCAAAGGACTTATGTACTAATAGGATACTGGGCTTGGGCCTTAGCCCAAGTGATGTGACATCTCCCATGTTATGCTTAATCATTTAATATGCTTGCTGGTTCATGTTCTATCTAGCATTTGGGATTTTTCCTTTAACATTATGCTACATTTGTTGGAAGAAATTTTGCTATTCAAATACTGTCTTGGTTTTACACTTATTTTGGTGCTATCTTGAATCTTTTTGGGTGCAGGACTCATTGGTGTGCTTTGATCCAAGGGCATTTTACAGCACAGCTTGTGCTTCAAATATTGTTCCTCTGTTTTTTTGATGACATTTATAAATTTATTTACCTTAATTACTTTTTAAAAGATACCAAAATCATGTTTTTCTAAAGAAAAATCACTAATGACATCTTGTTGGTATACCCTTTACTAGCCCGCTTTTACGTTTTAGCCCAGTGGACCAGGTCGGGCCGTGCATCCAGTTTGACAGCTCTATGGAGAATGGTTGCATAATTTGATGGAAAAGGTTTGAAGTATCCAAAACAATGAAAGTTATACTGATCTATGATTAAAATATAAATGTTGTGTTTTCTCTCTATTAAACTATTTTGTTTGTAGAACTCAATTACTTTTGAACTTGAAATCTGTATAAGTTGTGTTTCTAATTTCTTTTCCCCCACTGAGTTTCTGCTATTCCTTTAAAATGTGAGAATTGTTGTTCAACTCAGGTTAGGGATGGAATGGTACATTCAATGTTTCATGACATTGTGCTAAGGAAATTCTAGTGGATGCTACATACTATAGTTTAGAATTGTAAGTTTGAATGCTTAGTGTTCTAGATAAGACAAAATTAAGATTGTTGTAAAGATGAGGGAGACATTGACTTATGATGATTTTATTGCATCATTGCTTGAGACATTGACTTTGTTCTAAGAAATGTTAAATGAGTAAAATATACTTAATTGCATGGTTAGTTTATCCCAACTCTGTGTTTTTGACAATGCACAAGCTTACTTCGTCTGTGAGAGCATTATTGCATGGCTTCTTTGCCATATTTATATTTTTTTCATTGTTTTGGACTAAATTATCTTTCTTTCTTTCTTTGCAGTTCCATGTATATTATTTCTACTACTTTTGTTTGGTTTTCTTTCACCGTACATGTTTTAGGATTTAGGACTGGTTATGCTATTGTGTTCTTAATATCCAGGAAAAAAATAGTTAATATCAAGTGAGTTGGAGTTTTGTTAGCTACCTCATGATTTTTATTTTTGTTACCGTGTTATTTGTGGACAGTATTTACTGGTTTTACTTATGACTAATTTTTCTTTTCTCAATGAGTTAAATAATATTGAAAATCACCGGCAAAATGCATACATGGTGTTCCAAAAAATACAGCAGCGTCTCATTCGAGAGGTTCAATAACACCGAAAACCAAAAGGCACTTGGCCAAAGCAGACACTCCACAAAATCTACCTAAGATACACCAGAACAAAAAAATATGATATCTAATTAATTACTAAGGCTAGGACAAAGACCATGGTATTTCAATCTTTTCAATAAAAGAATAACTGTGCTGCAAAGACCTTAATAGTAGAGCTGGCAAAATGGACTACCCGGCCCATATCGGGCTGGCCCGCTACGGACTCGGGCTTTTAAGGGCCGGACTTAAAAACCCGGGTTGAAATTCGGGCTCACCCTTTATGGCCCAAGCCCGGCCTTATGTGGGCTGCGGGCTTTTCGGGCTAGCCCGCATTATGCGCAATTTTCTGCCTACTAGTATTACCTGGCCCAAATAGTGATATGAATTACACTCTTATATCATGAAATCCAATCTAGTAACTGCCTGAAAATTCTAATAGAAGCGAACAAAAACTAATGAGGAAAATAAAAGAATATAAGGAAAAGAGTCGTAGAGCTAATTCTCAGAACTGATACAGTGGAGTTACAGAACCAGAACTATATTCTAATTTCAAGCTTATTTATTCTCTCTTGTCTTCTTCTAAATCATCATTTGAACTTCCATTGTTGCCTTGCAGTGATCTAGCTTCTTGCACACTTCTAACATCCTTTGCTGAAATAGATGATGGACATAATTAAAAACAGCAACAACAATGAGATACAAATGATGTATGTGGACATAGAGCATAGAAAAAAAGGCTCATCTTGCTCTTGCAGGCATTAAACATAGGTAACAAAAGAACTTAAATGTAGGGGTAGGAATTTTACCGTGTTGAGTTTTGAGATGGTGCCCAAAGAACACAGATAACAAAAAGGAGAGAGTAAGATAGAACTTGCCAAAAGGCTGGGATGATCCACGCACTCTGCCATTGCTCATTGTATATATAATTTGATTTGAAATATAGCTGAAAGAAAAGTAGAAAGGTAAGCACTAGAAGTAACGAAAACTTATGGATGTAATAGATTTTAACAACAACAAACAAATAAAAAATCTAATTCACAGCACATTTCCTGGTCTAGCATAGATCAAAACTTACAGCTCATTAAATTTGTTCATATCATCTTAATCCAATGATTGCATAGACCAATGAGTTTGACTAAACTATCATAATTAGGCCTAGTTAACATACACAGTAAATGAAATGTGTTTCTGCTTGTGGATTACCTCATAGCATATCCAGCCCACAGATACGATCACAGCTACTGCCAAAGCATTAGTGAACTTCCTGTACACTATTGGGCTGGGCAGCAACGATATTGGGCTGGGTCCTTAAAATTTGGTTATGAATTTTGGGCTAGGCAGCAACAACAATATTGAATATTGCACCCCATTTTTTCATTTGCGGGTCTGTGGGCTACCCATAGCCCGACCGGGCTAGCCCGGCACGGGTTCGGGCTTTTATGGACTGGGCTAAAAAGCCCGGGTATAAAAACGGGCTCATTTTCTTTGGCCCAAACCCTCCCATATTTCGGGCTAGCCCGGCCTGGCCCGGCGGGCCCGACCCATTTTGCCAGCTCTACTTAATAGTAGCATAAATCCAAATTGTGCAGTGCCGTGATGTGCAGCATTTTGCACCAAAGATTAATTCCCAAATGTAGCATTTTTCAAGGTCTGCAAGAGAGTAGTAAGATTAGCTCAGCCCCAGCATCATTGAGTACATCTAGTTTCCACCTTTTAGGAAGAGTTGTAAAGGGAATGCCTAATCATGTGCTCGCAGGGCTAGATGGTAATAGATCACACAAACTCAAATTCAGGCTCCTCAAAGTGTTGAGGAAATCATCAAAGACATGCTCCATGATGCCACAAAATATATGTGGCTTCTCAAGAGATGCTCATACAAGCAGAGAGCTCCGAAAGGATGTAGCTTCTACCACACACACTGATGCCCAAACGCACGCACACCTAGAACTTCCAACAATAAGGCCAACTAAATGTCTACCCTCCAACTAAATGTGTCTGATTCAGATCTCAACGATACTTTGCAAACTCTGTGCCATCAAGCAGTTTTCTCTATAATTGGAGTGTTCGATTCGTGTCTTTTGCTTAATAGGCTTCCTATACGTGTCGCTCTTTCAACTAGAGGCGTAATTCAAAATCCACACGAAATATGTTGTCCTCGTTGTTTTGAGAATATGGAGTCTACTGTCCATCTATTCTTCCAACTAGAGGTCGGCGATGGTTAGGGTGGTGATCAATGATGGTCGAAGTGGTGATTGGCGGTGGTCGAAGTTGTAGTCTATGGTGGTTAGATTGGTGATCATAAGTGGATGGACAGGTGATTAGTGGCGGTCAAAGTGGGGTTTTGCAGTGGTCAAAATAGCAGTTGACGGTGGTCAGAGTGGTGGTCATAATGGTAGTCAGTAGTCGTTAGATTGGAGATCATTGATGTGTAAACTGGTGATATGAGGTTGTCATAGTGGTGGTAAGTGGTGGTCAGATTGGTGTTGGTGGTGTTTGACGGTGGCCTGAGTGGTGTTTGGTGGTGGCCTAAGTGGTGTTCGGTGGTGGCCAGAGTGGTGGTAGACGACAATTGAAGTGGAAGTTGGTGGTGGTTAGTGGTGGTCGGAGTGATAGTTTTTGGTGGTAAGATTGATGATCAGAGGTTATAAAAAAACAGAAATTATATAACTTGTTTTTTTGGTTTTGAGTTTTGATTGAAAAGAGTTTTGAAATTAAGAAAAAAATAAATTCAACCCCTTTTTACCCTAACGAACGAACCCTTACTTGTTTGAATAGTCTCTAATTTTTGTATTGGGTTGGAGTTCCCTAGTACCCTTGAATCCATTTTGCTTATAAAAAAAGTTTAAATATCATTTTAGTCACTGTAAATATAGTGATTTTTGGTTTTCGTCCATATAAAAAATCACTATATTTATATAGAAACTAGAATAAAAAATCACTATATTTATAGGAACTAAAACGATATTTAAAAATTAAAAAAACCTAGGATATGTTTGGGAGGGGAGTGAAAGGGAAGACTTGAAAAAAATTAGTTTATTTATTTGATTTTTTTAAACATTAAAAGAACAACAAAGTAGATAATAATATAACTTTTTTAATCAAACTTTTGGACATATTATAAATTCTTCAGTTTAAAATTGAAAAATATGCCCTTCCTCTCTCCTATCTTAAAACACCCTCCAAAGAAAACCTAAGCAAAGAAGAGAAGCTCCAAAGAAAACCTAAGGGTCTGTTTGAGAGTTTGGAGGGGTGGGGAGGGGAGGAGTTGGGACTAATAGTGTAAATTCTTTAGTGATGAGAATAAAAATTATCTCCCTAAACCCCCCAAACCCCTCTCCTAGTTTATTTTTGGAGCCCCTCCAAAACCCTCCGTATTTGGGGGAGTTTGGAGGGGCTCCAAAAATAAACTAGGAGAGGGGTTTGGGGGTTTAAGGATACTTTTTCTCCCAATACTAAAGAATTTACACTATTAGTCTCAACCCCTCCCTTCCCCTCCCCTCCTAACCAAACAACACACCCTAACCAAACAACACACCCTAAGCAAAGAAGAGAAGCCATCATATAGCCAAAAAAGTCTGTTCACTCACCGCACACAATAGTAGTCTCTCTATGACTCTATCTCTCTCTCTCACGCACTCTCTTCACACATTTTCTACTGATGGAACTAATTCCTCGCCTCGCAGTCGCCAGTCGCCAGTCGCTACCACATTCAACGAAGAAGAAACAATCCATTCCATTCACGGTAACATATAATCAATCTTCCTCACTCTCTTTCCATTTCTATGTTTACTTGTTATCTGAATTTGTGCCGTTACAAATGAAAACTAAGCAACAAAATTGTTTTCAAATTATTATTATTATGTAAATAAAACAGTTTCGCTCTACATAGCTAGAGAGAGAATCGCTGAAATGTTAATTCTAAGGTTTATGAGATTTGTTTCTAACCCTATTTCTATTAATTCCTTTCACTCATCCTTTAGGCATTTTCTGCATCGATTCATTCACAGTGACAATGATGTGGATGTCGCCGTCTCCTCATTCCATCGCATGCTCCGTATGCATCCTACTCCATCCATCATCCAGTTTAACAAGATTTTAAGTTCCCTTGTTAAGACAAATAAGGATTACTCCACTGCTATTTCTCTTTCTCACCAAATGGAACTAAGGGGAATTGTGGAAACTCTTGTTACGTTGAACATCTTGATCAATTGTTATTGCCACATAGGTCAAATAAATTTTGCCTTTTCTATATTGGGCAAGATTCTCAAGATAGGTTATCAGCCGTGTATCATAACCTTGACTACACTTATGAAAGGTCTTTGTCTTAACGGTGAGGTTCGTAAAGCACTTTATTTTCATGACAAAGTGGTTGCACAAGGATTTCGGTTGGACCTTGTTACTTATGGGACCTTGATCAACGGGTTATGTAAATCAGGAGAAACACGATCTGCATTGCAATTGCTAAGACAAATTGAAGGAAAATTGGTTAAACCTGACGTGGTGATGTACAACACAATCATTGATAGTCTTTGCAAAGATAAACTTTTAAGTGACGCCCTTCATTTGTTAACTGAAATGGTTGCGAAAAGAGTATCTCTTAATGTTGTCACCTACAACTCTCTAATCTACGGCTTCTGCATTGTTGGTCAATTGAAAGAAGCAATTAGTTTGTTTAATGAAATGGTATTGAGAAATATCAACCCAGATATTTATACCTTCAATACATTAGTCAATGCATTATGTAAGGAAGGAAAGGTGGTAGAAGCTAAGAGTGTGTTAGTTATAATGATAAAAAAAGGTGTGAAACCTAATATTGTTACTTATAATTCATTGATGGATGGCCTTTGCTCTGTTAATGAAGTGATCAAAGCCAAAAATATATTCAACACTATGACCCAAAGGGGAGCGACTCTCGATGTTCAAAGCCACAATATCTTGATTAGAGGATTATGTAAGAATAAAAGGGTGGATGAAGCCATTAACCTCTTTAAAGAAATGCATGGCAAACAGATTGTTCCCGATACTATAACTTACAATGCCCTTATTGATGGTTTCTGCAAATCTGGGAGAATATCTTGTGCTTGGGATCTAGTTGATGAGATGCATGATAAAGGTCTACCAGCCGATGAATACACTTACAACTCTTTATTACATGTGTTATGCAACAACTGCCAGGTTGACGAGGCAATTGCATTGGTCAAGAAAATTAAAGACAATGGTATCCAGCCGAATGTGTGCACATACAATATACTTCTTGATGGACTATGCAAAAGTGGAAGACTTAAAGATGCACAAGTGATTTTTCAGGATCTGTTGATTAAAGGCTATCATCTAGATGTCATAACATATAACGTTATGTTCAATGGGCTTTGTAAAATGGGCTTGTTTGATGAAGCATTGACGTTGCTATCAAAAATGAAAGACAATGGTTGCATTCCTAATGTTGTAACTTA
The DNA here is from genome assembly GCA_039519185.1 of Astragalus membranaceus. Taxonomy (NCBI): domain Eukaryota; kingdom Viridiplantae; phylum Streptophyta; class Magnoliopsida; order Fabales; family Fabaceae; genus Astragalus; species Astragalus membranaceus. The sequence goes on along the minus strand of CM076853.1, from coordinate 26,893,611 downwards.
TGAAACAATTATTTATGCTCTTTTCAAAAAAGATGAGATAGATAAGGCAAAGAATCTTCTTCGTGAAATGTTAGCTAGAGGTCTACTGTGAGAGTAAAACCAGGTAAGATGCTTTGTAGTTGACATAATTATTGATGGAGTATGTTGGTGTAATGTTTGTACTGGTTACTAGTATGTTGTACATAGCAACTCTGTTAGTAAGTTAGAGTGACAGAGTATGAGATGGCTGGTAGGGCTGACTTAGTTAGTTAGTTAGTTAGTTAGTTAGTTAAAGTGGTGGTTATTAAACTGTTCACACAGCTTGTAAAAATTATAAATGTTAGTCTCAGTTATGAGATCATTTTGAGAAATCAGTAACAGATTTAAGATTCAGTTCTCTATCTCTCTCACTATGTTCTTGAATATTTACAATTATCCTTTTTCTTCCTGATGTACTGTTAATTTGCTTCATTTTCTTGTGAGGATTTTCTCATTTTGCTCATTTTTAGTGTTTCAAATCATATACCAATATGACAATTTGGAATTCTTTATCTCTTATAGTTGTTTAAAAGCACAAAAAAATTAGTCATTGATGGGTAGCTTTGAAGGTACATCTTTATTTAATCCAACTGTCACAATTTCCCTTTTTTGCTAGTTGATTTATTTAGGATCAAAACGGCATGATTTATTTAGAAATGCCTGCATTGCAGTTTTCAGATGCTAAATGAGCACAAAATTGGAATATATGCTAAATGAGCACAGAATGAATTTATGCGTATGCATATTTGGTATGTCCCAGTAGCTTAGATTTGATTATAGTGCAAAGGACTTATGTCTATGAAGTGTCTTTCAAGACCAGCAAAGAAATATAATTTAACTCATGATTGAATGTGAGGGTTATGTACTAATAGGATACTGGGCTTGGGCCTTAGCCCAAGTGATGTGACATCTCCCATGTTATGCTTAATCATTTAATATGCTTGCTGGTTCATGTTCTATCTAGCATTTGGGATTTTTCCTTTAACATTATGCTACATTTGTTGGAAGAAATTTTGCTATTGATATACTGTCTTGGTTTTACACTTATTTTAGTGCTATCTTGAATCTTTTTGGGTGCAGGACTCATTGGTGTGCTTTGATCCAAGGGCATTTTACAGCACAGCTTGTGCTTCAAATATTGTTCCTCTGTTTTTTTGATGACATTTATAAATTTATTTACCTTAATTACTTTTTAAAAGAAACCAAAATCATGTTTTTCTAAAGAAAAATCACTATTGACATCTTGTTGGTATACCCTTTACTAGCCCGCTTTTACGTTTTAGCCGAGTGGACCAGGTCGGGCCGTGCATCCAGTTTGACAGCTCTATGGAGAATGATTGCATCATTTGATGGAAAAGGTTTGAAGTATCCAAAACAATGAAAAGTTATACTGATCTATGATTAAAATATAAATGTTGTGTTTTCTCTCTATTAAACTATTTTGTTTGTAGAACTCAATTACTTTTGAACTTGAAATCTGTATAAGTTGTGTTTCTAATTTCTTTTCCCCCACTGAGTTTCTGCTATTCCTTTGAAATGTGAGAATTGTTGTTCAACTCAGGTTAGGGATGGAATGGTACCTTCAATGTTTCATGACATTGTGCTAAGGAAATTCTAGTGGATGCTACATACTATAGTTTAGAATTGTAAGTTTGAATGCTTAGTGTTCTAGATAAGACAAAATTAAGATTGTTGTAAAGATGAGGGAGACATTGACTTATGATGATTTTATTGCATCATTGCTTGAGACATTGACTTTGTTCTTGAAATGTTAAATGAGTAAAATATACTTAATTGCATGGTTAGTTTATCCCAACTCTGTGTTTTGACAATGCACAAGCTTACTTCGTCTGTGAGAGCATTATTGCATGGCTTCTTTGCCATATTTATATTTTTTTCATTGTTTTGGATTTTCTTTCTTTCTTTCTTTCTTTCTTTGCAGTTCCATGTATATTATTTCTACTACTTTTGTTTGGTTTTCTTTCACTGTACATGTTTTAGGATTTAGGACTGGTTATGCTATTGTGTTCTCAATATCCAGGAAAAAAATAGTTAATATCAAGTGAGTTGGAGTTTTGTTAGCTACCTCATCATTTTTATTTTTGTTACCGTGTTATTTGTGGACAGTATTTACTGGTTTTACTTATGACTAATCTTTCTTTTCTCAATGAGTTAAATAATATTGAAAATCACCGGCAAAACGCATACATGGTGTTCCAAAAAATACAGCAGCGTCTCAATCGAGAGGTTCAATAACACCGAAAACCAAAAAAGCACTTGGCCAAAGCAGACACCCCACAATATCTACCTAAGATACACAAGAACAAAAAAATATGATATCTAATTAATTACTAAGGCTAGGACAAAGACCATGGTACTTCAATGTTTTCAATAAAAGAATAACTGTGCTGCAAAGACCTTAATAGTAGCATAAATCCAAATTGTGCAGTGTCGTAATGTGCAGCATTTTGCACCAAAGATTAATTCCCAAATATAGCATTTTTTAAGGTCTGCAAGAGAGAAGTAAGATTAGCTCAGCCCCAGCATCATTGAGTACATCCAGTTTCCACCTTTTAGGAAGAGTTGCAAAGGGAATGCCTAATCATGTGCTCGCAGGGCTAGATGGTAATAGATCACACAAACTCAAATTCAGGCTCCTCAAAGTGTTGAGGAAATCATCAAAGACATGCTCCATGATGCCACAAAATGTATGTGGCTACTCAAGAGATGCTCATACAAGCAGAGAGCTCCGAAAGGATGTAGCTTCTACCAGCAGCAAGCAACCACACACACCGATGCCCAAACGCACGCACACCTAGAATGAAAAGCCACAATATAGCACACACACCCAAACACAAGGAACACAAACAGAATGGAGATAGATACAACTAGAGCAGTCAAGATGGGCGGGCAGGCCCGGCCTAGTCCGCTGGGCCAAAACCAAAAAGTGGGCTGGGTTGGGCTCGCCCAACTTTCGATTGGGCCGTGTTTTGTATAGCCCAGCCCAAAACACTGGGCTGATGGGCCGGCCCGCAGCCCAATCTAACTTTAATAAAGAAAATCATAAAAATTGCTAAAAAAACAAAAAAAAGTTGGCCCATCGGCCAATTGGGCTGGGCCAAAATGGCCCGATTTGTTCATGGGCCGCTATTTAACGAGCCCAGTCAGAAACACTGGACTTTGGGCCGATCTGTTGGGCTGGGCCAAAATTGACAGCTCTAGATACAACCAACACACACAGAAGCCAGAATACAAGCCACACTAAGCACAGACCGCAAAAACACATGCACCAGAACACAACTACACACACAGAGGGGATATATATTTAACACACACCAAAAGCACACCACCCAATGTTGCAATAGAAGCACAAACACGTACACACCAAAAGCACCCCATAATGCCTTGGAGAGAACACTCCTTTGACATGACTGGAGCTAGAGAAATAAGCCTTGTCACTAGGTACCTCCATTCGCATTGCCTTGAAGAAACTAGGGAACCAGGCGCCGCAAACACCACGCCCTTGTTGCAAGCAAGTAGAAGATATTTGTCAACACCATGAATCTTCATCACACCACCAGAGAACAACAATAATGAAGGTAAAAGAATCTGAAATAGATCCAAAAACATAATTCCCAACACTCCTTCAAAGCAGCAAGCAATTTAGTCCATTTACAATTTGCTTAGAGCACTCCAAACTAATGCTTTCCAATAACAAACACCAAGGGCCATTATATCGATACTCCTTCACTTTGCTGATCTCAAGGTCCTTCTAATGCATGCTCACTAGTCACTCCAAGCGGTAGCAAGACACCTGCACAGAAGAACAAGCACACAAACAAGTAACAAGATTAAGGAGAGCAAGGATGATGAGGCACTTAGCAGGGGTATAAGTTCGATTTCAACGGGCTCAGCGTCGCACTGGGATTGGACAGGAAATCACCAAGGATTTTGCAAGCAAGTGAGCCATTCAAGTTAAAGGAACCCTGACTAATCTATGTCGGAGAACTTGGGTGTCCACATGTACCCGGTTAAGGTTTAGTCGATCTGTGTGGTTCTCTCCTCTCAATAGAGTTTTTGCCAACTTGAGACATTGGGGTGGGATCTGAACTCAGTTATCACTCGGAGCAACCCTTGTTGATTACCTCATCATTTAATACAGGAAGTAGGGACACAGATGAAAAAAAAGTGTTGGATGGACAAACATACACACACAATGGGCCAAGAGATTTTCTATTCGAGTTGAGTTTGGCCAAATTTCACGCGACTTGATGATCTGCTAGCCCATGAACCATATATATATATATATATATATATATATATATATATATATATATATATATATATATATATATATATGTATTTAAAAAATTTAACTTACATATATTACGGAAATTAATAAAATAAAATATATATTGAATTCATAAAAATACTTTTATCGCCTTAATAACATACATTCATAAGTAAGTATAACTTGGTTGTCCATGTCACGTACCAAGGGGTCATGTACCAAGGAGTGGTCAGTGAAATCATCATTCAAAACCTTAATCGAATTTTAACCAAAAAAAACCTTAATCGAGTTGTGATATTCAAAACCTCATCCAAGACCCAACATATAATAGAGGTGAAATGCAAATTTTTCGATATAAAAAAGTTTAGGTGAGTTAGATTTCAGGAACTCGCCTAAGTTGGAGAAAGTCTAAAAGTTCAGAAAAATGCTTATAGACGTAATTATATGTTATCCACCAGATAATTCTTCAGACAGGTAGTGAGATTCAAACTCATATCCTTATGCGATATTGTCTTAGACCAAAACTCTTACTAAATAGTCAGAAAAAGTCAATATCCAAAATATAAAAAACAAGTGTATATTACACCAAAAAACATCCTAAATAATTAATTCATAAAGTTGGATATAGTGCGTACAAGATAAATCATTTTATTTTTAAAAAATTTCATATAACTGGAATGACCTTAGTTGGTAGGTGAAGTGTAAATTTTATTATTACATCAAATTTCTAGAGATATAGAACCCAAACCATGTTATGGAATTTGTTATGGGTAATTTGGGCGCTCCTTCTAGAACCAGTGGTGGCCCTGAGTATGGGCGAGAGGGGGCAACGGCCAAGGCCCCATTTTGTGAAGGACACCAAAAATTCTTTTACTTAGGTGTATATACATATATTTAAATAAAATTGTAAAGTTATTACAATTATAATTATGTTATATACATTATACATATCCAGACCTGATAATAGAATTCAATGTAATTAAAGATTCAAGAAAACCTGAAAAAATTGGTTTGGCTTAAATGCATTTAAAGAGACAACACAAACAAATTAAGACCTCACCAATATATTTTCCACTCCACTCTTCATACATTAGTCACAGCCACAGTCACAGCCCACAGCTGTACTCCTATTGTCCTTTCTATTTCTTTGGATGCTCCGTTTATTATTACAAATAAGTTCCTCAAAGGGATGCAACAAGCATTCATTAGCACAACATTTTGGGTACACATTATTAATTGGGTGAGCAAATGGTATCCCTGAGCTTGGAGATGTCTCCTCAAGGTAGAGTTGTCAATTTTAGTCAATGTGATGGGCCGGCTCAGTTGGCCCATATTTTGGGCTGGGGTTGGTTCTTTAGATACTGGACCGGTTTGGCCCAATTGGTCCACTACACCAGACTCAAGCTATTTTTTTTTAGCATTTTTTAGAAATTTTAACTATTTTGCTTATTAAAAAGTTGAACTTGGCTCAATAAACTCATGGACGCGCCTAGACCGCCCCATCTTTCAATTTGGCTCAATGGTCCGAGCTAGATTGGGTGGCCTGATTTGACACCTCTATCTCGAGATTTCGAGATCTATTCAAAAGATTGACTTCTCACAGTAGATTGAGATTAAATCACAAACACCATGCTTGAGATTATATTCGTTTAGCATAATTGTCGGCATTGAATAAGCTCAAATATTGAAAATTCATTTCAAGTTTGTACCTTTTAGTGATTGATTTTTTTATCAATAAGAATAAAATTTAATACTCTGTGTTTAATAAGCTAACACAATCTGCACATCAACTACTTGCAGTAGACCTAACTTATATATTGATTGATTTGTGAGGGTTGCACTGAGGATGAATGAAATTCTAAGATATTTTGAAAATTCAAGATGATGGAAATTAGAAAAATAAAAAAAAATCAGCTGGCAACAAAAAGACTGTTATAGCTGTTCATGCCTTTGCCTATGAGAACACAAGCCTATTTTTATGTGACCATATATGGCATAAGCTGCCTCCCTTTTTGAATAAAAGAAAAAGTTTTCCTTTTTAATAGGCCCTTAAATGATGGAGAATTGGTGACAGTGATTAAGACAAAATGTTTGGCACTTACCTTCATGTATATGCCAAGTGGTCCATGTATGACCAAATGTGTGATAAATCAATGAGGCAACCATGTGGCCTTGCTAATAGTAAGGGAAAAACATGTGATGTGAGTAGTCAAATATTAATATGGCATACTATACTTTACCTGGAAAAAAAGGCCAATAAAATTTTTACCTATATTTGTCTTGTTGAATTTAAAGGAAGACATTGTACTCCCTCAGTTTCTAAATATAAGCAAAAACGAGTCAATAACTTTGCTTGACCTAATATTCTCTCCATTTCATAATATATGTCATTTTTTAGAGTAATTTTGTTTCGTTTACTTGTCATTCTTAAAACTCAATGCAATATTAACTATTGTTTTGTCAATAACGTCTTTGACTATTTATTGCAGAGAGATAAATAGAATGAAATAATTAATAATTAAGGGTATTATAGAAAAATGACAAATAAGTATGTCAAAATTAACAAAATTTATTAGTTTTCTTGTAGGTGTAAACGACATGTATTTTGATGGTTTATCAAATACATCGACTTCTATTGACACACTTTTGCTTATATTTGGGGAAGGAGTAGTACTTCACAAACAACTTGTGAATGTATTGTGCTTTGTCAGCAGAGTTAACCGGATGCAACATGATTTTTGAAATAAATGTGAAGAAACACATTGAACTTGGTAACTTACTTGTTCATGGACATTGGACAATTAATCTTATATATTTTAAGAATGGAAACATTATATTCGTTTCTGGTGTTGTTTCTGACACAAAGGATTGTTCTTACTATTGAAAACACCATTTTAGAGTGTTGATAACCGATTCACAGAGAGTGGAGGGATTGGTGGGATATAGGATTTGGGGGTCGTTTGGATAAACAGCTTAATTAAACGCTTATGGCATAAGCGCGTATCATATAAGTGTTTATGCATAAGCTGTTTATATAATAAATAATAAAATAATGTTAAAACTATTTTTCTATAAGCTATAAGCTGTTTTCATAAGCTATTCTTTGGAGCTTATGGAAATTAGCCGAAAACAGCTAATGAATATGTCATAAGCTGTTTCCATAAGCTCTCCCAAACAGTTTCACAAGTGCTTATGTCAGTAGATAAACCCAAATAAGTCGATCCAAACTGCCCTTAGTTTCTGAAAGATGGCCTTGGGTCTTAGAGATTCTTCTATGACCTTTGCGTTGAAGTGATAAAAATAGGCTATTGATTCTGGCACCTCCTTTTGACAAACACACCCCATTCTTAAAATACTTTAGGCAGCCAATATTTTATTAACAAAAACACCCCACCACCTCCTTCCACCTCCCTCTGGCTCGTGGCAGACCTTGGACCTTGGACTTTATTACACCCCACCACCTCGCTCGGCTGCAATTTTTTGCTTTAAGTGTAATAAAGTGTTTTCAATGACTGTCATGCTCCTTGAAATCTAGGATGAGCACTTCTTTTACGACTTTGCGTTTTTAAGATTCAATGAAATTGCATCCTTTTGGAGTTGTCTTTATGTCTTAACCATTAGTTTTGCTCGGAGTGCAAAACCTTAAGGGTATGTTTGGATGGAGGGTTTAAGAGGGGATGGGAGGACTTGATTTTCAATTCTAAATTGAGGAAACTATAAAATATTTCAAAATAAAAATGAAGCGTGATTAACAATGTTTTATCATTATCTATCATGTTATTCTTTCAATTTTTCAAAATCTCAAATAGATATTAAAATATATACCGAGCCCTCCCCACCAAAACCCTCCCAAACATACCCTAAGTGAAATTGTTGGCTAATTTTCGGATTTTGTTACAACCTAGCCTATTTTCCTTCTGCATACCCTAACTTGGGCTATACTTATCCAAATTGAGTGATCTTGGTGTCCCTGGAAAGCTAAGAGACAAATCTATGGGTCTATTTTGTGGATAGGATAGGATGGCGATGAGATATGATATGAAGCAGGATAGAGATAAAATATGATAGAAACATGATAACACTGTCATATCATGTGTTTGATGTGCAGCACTTGATAAGACATAAGAAATTATATATTACTCATTTTTATGTACAAAGGTAACATATGTTATTCTATTATATATTTTAGATAAACTAATAAATAAAGATATGGTATATTTTATATATGAATGACAAAACTACCCTTGTGACAACTATATTATTTCATTTATAAAAAAATTAAATTTATTTTCTATTTTCATACTTTCTTAATAATAAATTTATTTTTTCACACTTATTTTATTTTTTTATTTTCATTAATTTTTAATAAAATCATACACTATCTTTTAAATTAAGTACTAATAATTTTTATTTTTATTTTTATTTTAACATCATTTTTTTTTGTTTTTAATACATAAATATATATATATATATATATATATATATATATATATATATATATATATATATATATATGAATATATTTCATAAAGTTAAAAAATATATTATTTTCACATCCTATCATGCTGGTTTCTAACCTAGCTCACACTCGAGATAACATTTTAACTAGAGAGACAATATAACATAAGTCAAAGGATTAAGTTATCGTATCCTGCTGGCTTAACAAACGTTGAATTGACATAAGATATGGTAGACTTATCATATCTTGTCTCCTCATCCTAACCACTAAACAGGCTCAATAAGTCTTGCTGAAACAACCTCTTCGAATTCAGTCGTTTTCTATGTCAAAAGAAGCTTCAAAGTTATAGTGGGGTTGCTGTAACTAACTCTTGACCCCTCTACTTAAAGGAGCAAAACTTACGCATCTTAAATCCAATTCAGGAAAATTATATGTCACTAGAAAGCTGTTGTAGCGACCGAAAAATCCGAGCGAGGATTCCTCGAAGGTTCAAAAATGAAGCCGCCACCAAAGTTTAGTTTAAGGGCAAACATTGGAAAATCCCTTTTGGAATGGATAAGGGTCCTTGAGACCAGATTAGGGTTCGGGAGTCGGTTATGCGTGGGGAAGGTATTAGCACCCCACGACATCCTTCCTAAGGAAGGTTACCTGCTAATTAGTTGTAGAAGCGAAAGTTAATTTTGAAAACATTTATTTTTACCCTTTTATTGTGAATTAAAAAGAAAGAAGAAAATTGATATTTTATTTGAATTTAAGAAAGGGATTATTTAGGAAAAGACTAAAAAAAGTTTTTTATTAGTGCAATTAACAGAGGTCGGCCGCCCTCTACTCCTACGTATCTCTTGGTAGAGAATCAAATCACACGTAGTTCTTGGGTAGAAAATATTTGTTGGTTGGTGTTTTTAATATAGGGGTTTTAGGACTATTGAGCTGTACAGCTCATCTGTCCTAGAACGCTGACTAACGCGTCTGTACAGTCGACTTAGTCCCCTATTTTCTGAAAATGGAGTTGTTGAAGTTTGGAGAATGATTTGATGTGTGTTGGTTTGATTTTATTAGAATAGGGATTTTAGGACTCTTGAGCCGTACGGTTCATTCATCCTAAAACGATGACTAACCCGGCCGTACGGCCAACTTAATCTCCTATTTTGAAAATTTGATTTGTGGAAAGAAATGTGTTTGTGTTTATTTTAATTTAGAAGTTGCTTGTTTTACATAGGGATTTTAGGACATGATCCGTAACGGTTCATTAGTGACCTAAAAAGTAGACTAACCCGACTGTACAGTCGACTTAGTCCCCTACTTTATATTTTTGAAGAGAATTTATTTGTTGTTTTAGAAAAAAGTAAGTTTGTGAAATAAATTGTTTCATAGTAGAAAAATTTGAAAAGAATGAAAAACAGGGTGTATTTGTAAAGAGGGGGATGTAGATAACAGGAGGTTGTATTTAGAAAAGGGGTGGTGTAAATAACGAGCCCAGTTCATTTCTGTGAACTGGACTGGGTTTCAAAAGATGGGCTTGCAGGCTGTGATAATGAAACGAAGGGGTTGTGAGAAGTAAGCTTTTACTCCACCCTCTGAACTTCTTTTGTTATTGTTGTTTATTGGTACCTTTTGCTTGCTGCTGCTGCTTATTACTGCTGCCTTTCTTTGTTTCAGACCGGTGTTTTGTGATTCGGGTTTCAGCGTGAAACCCTAATCTTTTTTGCCCTGAATTTCTGTCTATTTTCTATCTGCCCTTTTTTCTGAAATTTTTGTGTGTCTTTTCTCTGCAATTCAAGCTTGTTTTTATAGGCAAATTTTAGGTTTAGCTTTTAATTTCCTGATTCTAATTTGATTTGTTTCCTATTTCAGGTATTGGACTCTTGGGCAACAAGAATCAGCCCATGGATCTGCTGCTGTTGCTATTTTTTTGTATTTTTTGGATTATTATGTATTTTTTAGATTTTTATGGATTGTTGTATTTTTTTGTAAATTAAATTTTATTGATTTTTAATTATATTTGTTATTTGGACTGTGGACAAAATTATTGTTTTTTGGTCAAAAATGGGGGAAAAGGATTAAATTGGGCCAAGCCCAATCAAAAGACTAAACATGGGCCCAGTTAGGCAAATGGCTAAAATAAGGCCCAATTAGAACAATTTTCTAAAATCAGGTCCGATCCAGACAAATTACTAACATAGGTCCAATAGCAACACATAGACCCATATTACTAGACAGACGCGAATTGTACAAATACAAGTCAACCAAGCAAGTAAGGGCCCAATCAGGCAAAAGGCATTTTCGGCCCGAATGAACAAAGTATTAAGCGTTGGCCCGAATTAAAACGAGACAGCATCGAATGAGCCTGAAAAACTTTTCTCGTAGTAATAGGACTTGACTTATGACATGCAAAATAAATGAATAAAAAGAGATTGCGAAAAAAAAAAGATCGGACAAAATTGGGGTATAACAGCTGCCCCTCTTTATTTATATTTTACTAGAAAATGTGAATGGTTTTCAGATTTTCGTAGTAGAAATAAAAATAAAGATAGAATAGACTCTAATTTTGTCCGCTTAGGGGGAAGATGAGTTAGGGAAAAGAGGGACGATTAACACTTGGTGTGTTAACCGAGAACAATAAAGAAACGATCACTGGGGATCTGGAGGAGCACTGGGGCTCTGGAAGAGCATTTGGGCTCTAAGGGAGCACTGGGGCTCCAAGGGATTGCCTAAACCCTGAAGGACCATTTGGGGTCCGAAGGTGCACCGGGGCTTTGAAGGACCACTGGGGGTCCAAAAGAGCACAAACTAGCAATGGTACTAGTAAAATGATATGCTCGGGGGGTGGCCTTTTTCGAGCGGCCGCGGGGGCAAGATCAGGTCGTTGACCTAATTTCCTCACCTCGAAGGACGTCCACCATGTCTTAGGCTGACACAGCTAGTCTGAAGGAACTGGGGTCGGGTGATTTGTCGCGCTCAATGGTGACATAGTGATCTTGAAGATAGAGTTCGAAGTCGTTGCTTTGACATACTGGGTCTAACTGAACTGATGGACCTGGGGTCGGATGATCCGTCGGTTCCTCGATAACGCGACGTGCGATCTGGAATGAATGACCATTAGAGGTTTAAAAGAGCGCTGGGGCTGCGAGGGACTGCTGGGGGTCCAAGACTCTGAATTGTGATATGAGACTAGTGCTTGGAGCACTGATTTTGAGGGAACAAACTATTGGGATTGGCACATGGCGTACTTGCCTAGGACATACCTAATGAGTGCATTTACCTGAGAAGCGAAAAGCTATCTATATTTGGCATGCCTAAAAATGCGATGAATGATGCATGCGTGCAATATGGGTATGTGAAATGGTAGGTGTCCGATGGGATGAATGAAACGTGGCAGATGATGTGAGTTGAAGTTGGTGGAACATGGAGGTTGACAAACAACGTATGTGAATGCAGATAAGATATGAATGTGATTGTGTTGATTAATGATGAATGTAATGGAATGAGTGGTTTTCCCTCTTTTTGCTTTTTTGCTTTTCCTTTTTTTTTCTTGGTATATGATGAGTGTATGAAATGCAAAGTGCGAATGTGACGCAAATGTAATGCTTTAATGCGAATGCCATGCATGGTATAATGATATGATTAGTGATGTAGAAAGTTTTTGGCAATGATGAATGAAAGGCAGCACATGAATGCATGGTACAATGATATGATTACTGATGTAGAAAGTTTGGCAACGATGAGATCGACACTTGGCACGTCTATCGAAGCAAAATGTTATATGTGTGCATGCGTGTAATGTGTGCAATATGAAAGCAGATAAACTACAAAAGCCTGTGAATTGTGGATGCTAGAGATGATCGGAAACAAAAATTGATCAGCCGTGTATGCGAATACAGATAACATGTGAATGCAAATGTATTGCTTAGATGCAGGTGCTATGGTAGATGCATGATTGCATGATGGAATGATTTATGCTATGATTTATTGATGATGCAGAATTTTTTTTTGTAATGATGAGAAATGAGACTTTTGATGCGAGAGGCAGAGAAGTAATTATTCCTTGGAAAAAGGTTTGAACTCAGACGTGGCAACCTCAAGGTTGTGATTCACATGCACTGATGCACAAAAGTATTTGATTGCATTTGCAAGCTCGTTCACATTGTTCTTCCATTTGATTATGATGTCCCATGATGATTGAATTTTAGGTCCACAAAGTTAATTGAGTGAGTTTCCAACTTCATATTAGTAACTTGTGTTCTCTATCTTTGAAGCATTGTTTTAGTGAACATGTAGAGTAGTGCAAATACAGATGAATGAGTCAGTTGACTCGGGGTATGGACAGATATGACACATGAGGGGATGAATGGTAGGTTTTTGCCAAAGTCATGAAAGGTAGGTTCTCCCCAACTCTAGAAATGTGGGACTGCCCTAATTCATAGTTGATGACGGTGAATGCATAACTTGCCCCTGTCTAGTGGTGACAACAACTAGGGGTGTAGAGGAAATTATGAATTGGTAATACCGTGACTTTGAAATGAGAGGTGGAAGGCAAAAGATTTTGTCTCAACCCATGACGTTTGGTGTTGCCCCAAGTATGACAAGGATAAGGTTGCCTTGACTAGAGTTTTCGAAAAGCTGTATTTAGGATGGTGGGTTGAGAAATTACCCCGGTATGGTTTTATGAATGTGGATATGACAAGGGGATGAGATGGGCGTAGGATGGATTTCCCTGATTTTAGTGGGGTTGTGAAAGGTGGCTGAGTTAGGGTCGTGGGTTTTTGGAATTGGTCGTATGGCTATATGGATTGAATGTGGTATATGAATGGGATGGATGCTCGAAAACTTCCCCAAGTTCGAGAATCATGGAAGGTGAAGGGTCTGCCCCACTTTGGGATCTAGGTGATGGTCCTAGTATAAACTTTTGGTTCTTTTAAGATGACTCCCATAGATTATGATAGTCCTGATTTTTGGATATGATGAAAATTTCACTTGGTGATCACTAAACATTGTCTTGATATCAGTGCAACTTGAATAATCATGGAGCGCAAGTCTTTTTTCTTTTTCTTTTTATTTTTTTTTGCTTTTTTTAGCTTTATTTTTATGTCATATATTTTTTTTGAGCAAACATATTGTAAATAAATAAACTCAATTGTCCTAAAATTAAAACCTTAAGAAAACGAAAGCAATCAGTCATCGATTAGAATGGACTTGTTTAGGGTTGTAACGTGGCCAACAGTTAGGGGTTTATGTAAGAAAGGGTTGGTAATGTGGCCAATGGTTAGGGATTCATGAAAGAAAGGGTATGTAATGCGGCCAATGGTTGGGGGTAATGTACCAATGGTTAGGGGTTTATGAAAAGAAATGATAATTGGGCCCAAAGAAGTGTTTGGGGGTTTAGACAATGATCTTTCTATTCAGTGGTGCACTTCATGATATGATGTATCAGCTCAAAGATTTATGCCGTCTTTTTATTCAAGGCTTTTGTCTTTTTTTTTTTGAAATATGATTCTCATTCTTTGACGGCCTATTTCTCTTGAGCTGAATAAACTGAAGAAAGTAGTGCACCATCTTTAAATGGGGAATAGATCATTGTCTAGGGTGATTGAAAGATTTTTTTGATTTTTTGGCTCAAAGTGGGTTGCAAAGGGTATATTTTTTAGGATATACTTCATTTCAAATCATGACTGCTTATTTTCTCAAAGACTAACTCAAGGACAAAAACTTATTTATTTTTATATATCTGCTCTTTTTCTTTATTTCGTTTTATATGCCCTAATTTTTGCTTAGGCTGCTCTCGCGAGTTTTCAACCTAACAGGCTCTTTTTTGATTATTTTTTTGTAAAGGACTTGCACCAAGGGAATACAATGTTGACAAGATATCTAGTGATCACAAATTTTCCCCAGTTTGGAGGATCCAAGTGTTAGTTTATGAAATTTCATCATTGGGAACAAAACCAAAGAGTCAACTAAGAACTTGTGTGGAGAATATGCACTTTATGGAGTGGTCGGGGTGAGACTGGACATGAAGAAAGGATGATGATAGGATAGAAAGGTGTGGACACTAACTGACTCAAATAAGAGTAAATGCACATCGCATACAAGTTCACTATACGAATGCTTCACAGAGAGTTAACATAGTTAACAAAATGGACTAATTTGATCGTTTATCATGGGATGGATGAGATGTATCGTTTTGCTGACAAAAATTGTGGACGAGCTGCAACATTAAAAAAAAATTGAAAATTGAGTGTCTTGAAACACCTTGAGTTTGCAGCTGAGTTCGACCTTGTAAAGCTAAACTTTTCCAAAGAAGAATAATCAATTTCGTCTCATCTCTCATCAATTTTGTGAAAAAGTATGCCATGTTTTTTTAACACATGATAATGTATATGCATGATGGAAATGCAAAGGCAAATGCATGAAATGCGTAAATGAATGTGCATGAAATACAAATGTATGATTTCATGTTACGCCGGGGAAATTGTAAGTTTATGTTCGACGCAGAACTAAAAGAAACTTACGATTTATTAATGCAAATGTTTGATCCATCTTGTCAGAAAAAAAGTCTTACAATTCCCTCGTGGTCATAGAAATGTATGAAAAATGAAATGTTAATGTGCAATAATTAATTTTTTATGACTGGTCTCTGGTCTCTCTTGGTAAGGGATTTTTTGAATTCTCTTTTGTACCAATGAGGACTTTAGGCGTGTTTGGTCGCTTGGATCGCGATCTCTACAGCCGGGTGTTCTGCGCCTATTTGCTTGGAGGCCAGATTTTGACCCTCTCTCTGCAAAACAAACCAATGCCCAGTGTTGGGTTAGGCTTCATGGTCTTTCCCGGGAATACTGGAGGTCAAGATTCTGTTTGAGATCAGTGGTAGCCTAGGTGCTCCTATTGCTTTGGATGAAGCCACTAGGAAGAGGACTTTTGGTCATTTTGCTAGAGTTCTTATTGATGTTGATTTTTCTGAAAAGCAGCATGATCAATTGTTAGTAGAAAGAGAGGGTTATGCCTTTCTTATCAGGGTGGAATATGAGAGGGTACCTCTATTCTGCAGCTCTTGTGGTAGTATTGGTCATTCTCTCCAGAATTGTATGAGAACCGCGGAGACGAGCAGTACGAGGATAAATCCCCTTAGCAAGCCTTCTCGGAATGATAAGGGGAAGTCTTGGGAGAAACCGGGTGAGCCTGACGCTGGCCCAACCATACAAGACAATAGTCTGGTTTTGGTGATAGATGACATCAATCCCAATCGGCTCAAGGGTTTTGGCAACACTGTTATTACACCTGAAGAGATGGCTGGGGAACATGGTCTTGGTGAAGCTCATACCTGCTCCACCAAGTCTCCCACGACTAGGCTTGACTCTGGTGCTTCCTACTCAGTGGAGAGATCTGCTATAAAGAAAAATTGGGCGGATATCTCAGATGATGAGGTTGTCTCGAACTCTCAAGCATCTATGTTCTATCCAAACTTCAAAGTCTTGATTGTCGACTCAAATGACATGAATCCAGCAGTTAACGCTGATATGCAACTTTTAAGTAGGTTGTGGGATAAGTCGCCAGACGATGTGGGTGATCCGGTGGTGCCTGACTCAGCTGAGAGGTACTTGGAACAGGTTGTGTCCAAGAAACAAAAGAAGAAACAGAAAAAGAGTTTGTCAGTTGGATACAATCTTCGGTCCAAAGCTAGCTCAATATCTGTCACTTTCTGAGTTTGTTTTTTCAGCCGTTTTGGCCTGTTTTGTTGATCTATTTTCATTTGGATGGTTGGTCTAGGGTGCCTTGCCCTAGTTTTCATTTTGCTGCTTTGTTTGTTTTTTTCCCTGGCCTTGGGTTTTGGTTTGGTCCCCCCTCGGTCTTTTTTTGGTACTCCTTTTTCTTTTTAATATATATTAGTCTTTGCTTAAAAAAATAATTAATTTTTCATGCCATGCAAAAAGGGAAGGTAAAAATGCACGAGGTATGCTAAAAAATAATTTGCCAAAATAACATATGATTTTTTGAAATTTTTTTAGAAGACCGAAAAAATGTATCAGTGTTTGTTTGAATGCAGGGGTATGAGGCTCTTTTGTGTCCTACGAGGGTTTCTTAGAGAATAGGTCTAGGGCTTGTCTGTTAAGTGAACCTTTCAAAGGGTAGCTCTAAAGAGTCCTACATAAGGTTCCTAGAGCCAACGACCCCAGTTAAGAACACTGATCAACAACAATAGGCAAGCTATTAGGAGTGCCAACATTCTCAAGAGGGACCAAACTCTAGGTGAGACTTTCGTGACCACCCAACAGGACGCACATCCAGTAGGCCATCACTACGCAGTCTCGTTCTAACTTAGGTTATTCTCCAATCCGGGTACATGACTATTCTCACGTGTGTGCAAAAGTGTGACAGTGGAGTGTGTGAAGGAGCATAATATCAAGAATACCCCCCAAGCTGCAAAACAAACAAACATATATACAAAAAGTGGTCTTCTATCCTAGGGTTTTCATATCACAAACGAATAATATGTAATGAAAATAAAAGACAGAAATGGAAGGGTAAAAATAAACATTAAATCTGTAACTAATCCTACAACTAATTAGACTAGGTTTGACTCTCTAAATTGTCCCCAGTAAAGTCGCCAGCTGTAGCGACCGAAAAATCCGAGCGAGGATTCCTCGAAAGTTCAAAAATGAAGCCACCACTGTAACACCCCGGTATTTCTATTGACTAAAAATACCCAAGTGCACATTAGTAACACATCAGAGATATATTTCCTGCTTAGACACTGAATATCACTATAAATTTCTCGCTGAATAAAACCCAAACAGTCTTATTTACAACAAGACAATATGGTTCTCAGACCATATACCATCAGCAATTATAGTATTCAGTATCATACAAGAAAGCGGAAGAAAGATATACCCTAAATACAGAATGTCTTAGTATACAGACAACAAAAGGGAAATAAGCTTAAACATAAAGCTAGGCTATCAGCAACCAGTCCGAGCTCAACCTACTCGTGCCTCTTGGATTCCCGCTGTCCCTGTGTCTCTGTAAAACAACAACATTTAAACAGTGAGATACAATCTCAGTGAGTTCTACCGAGACCCCTACTACCTCTCTCGGCTCAATTTAAAAACATTTTCTTTAACTCAACACGGCACCGACTGCGTTACCGCTAACTCCCGATGAACCGCATTATTTTTACACATAGCATTCCACCGACTGCGTTACCGCTAACTCCCGGGGAATCTGCTATGACTCAGTACGACACCGACTGCATTACTGCTAACTCCCGGTGAACCGCACAACAAACAATTTAACATAACACCGACTGCGTAACCGCTAACTCCCGGTGAACCCCCTTACCAATAGTGTTTCCTAATGGCACGGAGCCTAGGGTAAGGGATCATGACTGCCCCGCCTAGTATGTCAACATGGGTCGTCACCCAAACTCGATATAATATATATATCTACAGCACTATGAACCCACGGTCCATCAAATCAGACAATCAATGAAACACTTTAATTCCACGATTTTATAAAATCCAAGTTCACACTCGCAATCTAGTTGACCACTTTTCGACCAAATTTTCAATATTAAAAACAGTTCATTTTGCCTTAAAAATAGAATATTCAGTTAGTCCTCTGAATAAGCTTTCCAACGCATCTTAGAACACCTCAATCGGGTTTCCGGATCAAAAGATATCGCGAAACGAAAAACAGTGTTTGGTTGCTGAAATTCTGCCAACTGGCGCGCGAGTGGCGCGTGGCGCGCAAACGACGCGCGAGTTGACAGTCAAGTTCTGCCCAGTGGCGCGCGAGTGGCGCGCGGCGCGCAAACGGCGCGTGGACTGGCAGAAAGGGGACCTGTCAAGTGCAGAATTTTGCGATTTTCGCGAAATCCGCTATTCCGCTCAATTCCGATTTTTGTTCCGATCGAAAACAGATTTGACAACCATAAAAACAGTTCCAATCAAAGTCACACAATCATTCAAGTCAATTAAAAACTCATTCAAAACGGATTTTATCAAAACGCGACATATTTCCCAATTAACGACTTTTAAGTCAAAATCTTTCGAAATCAATTCACCAAAAATTCCATTTCAACGCGACACAACTCGAAACTCGCTCCGATCGATTCCTAATCCGAAACAGACAATATCCAGAAATATTCCAGTCCAGCGAAAGCGATAAAACAGTTAATTAATAATTCGAAACATAAAATCCTAAACGTGAGTAGAACTCACCCTTGAAGCGTGAACCACGATCGAGCCGAATTCACCGAGTAGCCACACGAACGCTCCCCGCTCCGGCGACACCCAATCCGCTTCCAAAGCTTCCCACTCGATCACGAAACCGCTTTTGACCGAAATGTCGAATTCCTCGAAATCCTCCATGGGCACTATTCATCATCTTCCTCCTCATGAAGCACTATTCACACAAAACCCAATTTTGAACCCTAACCTTCAATTCTTCCAAAAACTCCGAATCGGACTTCGATGTTCGCGTATTCCACCTTGGGCTCGCTCCTTACCTCCATTCTAGGCTTTCCTTTGAGCTTGAACCACAAAACCTCTATTTTTTCCTCTCAAATCGAAAATGGCAAAGTGAGAGAGAGTGAGTTGATGATGACGATCTTGGTACCAAATCAAAGAGGAAGTAACGCTGAGCATTTTTCGTGTTGGAAGGAAGTCGTTTTGATGAGCGGAATTACCCCCTTTTTCCTCTTCTTCTTCCTCCCCCTTTCTTTCTCTCTTCTTTTCTTTTTCTCTTCTCCTCTCTGTTTCTCCTCTGTCTCTCGTTCCCTTCTTTCCTTTCTTTTCTCTTTTTAATTCTTTCCCCTCCTTTCTTATTAACACACACACACACTTATATTTATTTATTTAATTAATTCTTTCTCCTCTTCACTCACACACACCCACGTATACATATATATATTTATTTAATATATTTGTTGTAACGCGGTCAAATTACCATATTGATCGAAATCTCCTATTTCGATTCCAAAACTTCCTTGGTCCGTATTATCCGGTTAACGATCCGATGGCAACCAATAAATAATTTTAGCACTCGATAAATTTACCAGTGAAGTACTAAATCAATTCAATTGGGTTAACACCCAAATAATTCTATTAATTATTTTGCGGATGTTACATTCTCCCCAACTTGAAAGAGTTTTGTCCTCAAAATTTCGCTAAGTCTTTCATTCGACTAACCGAGGATCGACATTCCCAGAAAGGTCTAAATTTGCGAGAAAACAATCTTGAATTAACGAAATGAGTGTAGAAAATCTTCCCAAGTTGGCACGCCCATCTTTAAGTATGTTCGACCACTACCCTAGAACGCTTCTAAGATTACAGTCCGAACTCCCTTGTTACGAATCAACACGAGAAACTCCTCTTTCGCCTACATAGACCCAGCACCGCGTTCGAAAACACTCCCGAAACTTCATCCCAATTATCCTCATTTACTCCCCAACTTTGATTAATCTAAATCGAAGGGTTTAATACAAGACATTTGATAGAGCTACAGGTTGAAAATGAGATCCACAAATTGGTACTCCACGGTAGAGGTAAGAACAAGCACGATTTTCTCGGAGGGTGTAAACGCGTTCTCAACAAATCTTATAAAATCCATAACAGTTCCAGTACACATTGAAAAATGTGACG
The DNA here is from genome assembly GCA_039519185.1 of Astragalus membranaceus. NCBI lineage: Eukaryota > Viridiplantae > Streptophyta > Magnoliopsida > Fabales > Fabaceae > Astragalus > Astragalus membranaceus. The sequence goes on along the minus strand of CM076853.1, from coordinate 26,873,210 downwards.
GAAAGTCACTGTGAATTTCCTTGACTCGCTTCCAAGTCTTCGAGGTAAAACTTTTTCAAAAAGATGAAATGAGGATTTTTCAATAAGTTTTGACCTTAAACGTAGGAATGAACCGTAGGAACATCAATTAATTTCGAAAGATATGAAAATCACATCAGTTGTCCTCAAAACAACTATCAAACAGAACGCAGAACTCCTTTCCGAATTAGTCAATAGCGCTGAGAGCTTCCCCTCAACCTAAGCAATCCTCCTAGGATTTTCCTCCTCTCTCATATCCTATTGGCCTCTTAATTCGTTCCCAAAATTAACTTTAGCATGCGGGTTTTCACAAAAACGATTTTTCAAAACTATTACACCGCACGCCAAGCTTCACTTCGGAAATTTCACTCACTTGCAAGCAGATCCATCAATCAATCCTTTGATGGCTATTCGCAACGTGAAAACAGCCAGCAGTTACCTTACTCCCATATTCGTATTCACGTTTGACTTGTCAAACGGAATCACATAATACTATCTCATTGTTAACCTTCACAAGGAAGAGGTTAACAAACTAATACCTCTGCTTTATATTCTGTACACCCTGGAACAGAATATAAACTTCGGTGTGCTTCCTCTAACACTTGCCTTTTATTGTTCTCATCATCGGCCGCACAGATTCTACCGTTGAAACAACTGACTCCATCACTATCCATAGTAAAATCTGGAAATACCTTTTGTGATTGTATCTTCACATCAACTTCCTATGCTAAGCGTATAGAATCCCTTAGGGAACTAGAGATCCTCATATGGCTTAACACTAACAGGTTCTTCTCGACCTTGAATTCAGATTTAAGTCTCTATCAGACTCTAATAATTCCATCTAATGCATCATAATTCTGCCGTGTGGAGCGATTTTCCTACTCAGTGCATCAGTTACAACACTGACCTCTCTTGAATGCTACATCAACACAAATTCATAATCTTCCAGAAACTCAACACACTTCTCTGCCTGCTATTCAGTTCTTTCTGATCAAACAGATACTTTAAACTTTTACTATCATTAAAGACTTCGAAACGAGACCCATACAGGTAACGTCTCCAAATCTTCAGTGCATACACAATAGATGCCAATCACAAATCATGAGTTGGATAATTCTCCTCATGAGTCTTCAATTGTCTGGACGTATAAGCTACCTCTTGTTGATTCTGCACAAGAACACCGCCTAAACCCTTCCCAGAAACATCGCCGCAAGTTTGGAATTTCAAAGACGGATCCGGAAGAATCAGGAATGGAGCAGAAGTCAACCAAACTCTCAATTCTTGAAAACATTCTTCACAATCAGCATCCCGCGTAAACGGTTTACCCCTTTCGAGTTAACCGAGTAAGTGGACAACTAACTGTGAGAACCCTTTAACAAATCTCTGATAGTAACCGGCTAGACCCAAAAACTTTTGACCTCTGCGGCTGACGTCGGTCGTTCCCAGTTCAATACAGCTTCCACCTTACTGGGATCTACAGAAACTCCCGACTTGAGAAATCACATGTCCCAAAGACTTTACCTCTGACACCCAAAAATCACACTCCCAAGGTTTCAAGTACAACTTATTTTCTCGGAGTACTTTCCGAACAATGCGGAGATGTTGAACATGCTCCTCAATGGTCTTCGAGTACACCACGACATCATCAATGAAAATGACTACAAACTGATCAAGGTACGCGTGGAAAACTCGGTTCACGTATCCACGAATACCGCTGGAGCATTAGGTAGACCGGAAGGCATCACTACTAACTCGTAACGTCCATACCTAGTACGGAAAGCTGTCTTCGGAATATCTAAGGCTCTAACTTTTATTTGATGACATCCTGACCTCAGGTCGATTTTTAGTAAACACTGCAGCACCTCAAATTGCTCAAGCAAATCGTCTATCCTTGGTAAGGGATATTTATTCCTGATCGTCACTTTGTTAAGTTGTCGATAACCGATGTACAATCTCTTGCTACTAACCTTTCTTTTGACTAATCACACCAGAGCACTCCTTGGAGAAGCACTCGGTCGAATGAATTTCTTTAATATCGACTCTTCAAGTTGAGACTCCATTTCCTTTAATTCTAAGGAAACATTCGATAAGAAACAATAGATACTGATCCCGTGCCAGGAACCAATTCTACCGTAAACTCTACCTCTCGCTCTGGAGGTTCAGAAGAAACTTCATCGTGAGAACATCCAGAAAGTCATTCACGACCTGAATATTCGCCAAATCTAAACTGGTTCCAGTGGATGCAGATAACATACTAACATGTGCTTCCGCACCTTGGAATGAGGATTGACCGTCTAAGGTGAACTAGGTAACCGCTTCAGAATTTGTCCTAGACAATTCAGCTGATTCTGAAGCGAAGCTGATAGTTGATTAACACAGTCGATTGCAACATGATTTGCAGTCATCCAATTCATACCCAAAATGGTGTCCACACTTCTCATAGGCAAACAATAAATTCTACTACGAAATTTCTGCCTCCTATGACAAGTAGACAATCCGATACAAAGATTATGTCTGGACACGACCCTTAGCAGCAGTTAAAATAGTTATCGGCTCGGATAGCGATGATAAGGCTGATCCCAACCGATTCACATGCGATCGGGATATACAACAATAGGTTGCACCCGAATCATGTAATATACTGATCGAGTTATGGAAAACTGATCCCATACCCCTCAGTAGATTGTCTGCAGTTGTAACTGTCCAAACATCCAAAGTGTTGACTCGTCCTTGCCTTGGAGCTGCTTGTGACTCCTTGGAACTTTCCCTTACGGGGCACTCTTCACCATAGTGACCCTCTACATTTTTATAATAACACCGATTAGATCTTCGCTTGCAATCACCGCTGTGAGGCTTTCCACAGTTAGAACATCTTCTGACCTTTGAAGAATCAAAGAATTGCATCTGCTTTTCCTTTGATGAAATTATCTTAGGGCTTTGCAGTCGGAGTTGATATTTCAACTACCTTCTTTCATTTCCCATATTTCCTATGAGATCATCCTCGGCGACATTAGATGATTGCACCAAGGCAACATAATTGGTAGCAGTATGAGAACTGAGACCATAAATCATAAAAGCACTTATGCCCGTCTTATACTTCTGCATTCTCCGTTCGTCATCCGAAGCTTACTTTACCACTTGGTAAAACTGAGACAACTTCTCAAACTTAGCGGTGTATTCTCCCACCGTCATGTCACCTTTCCTGAGGATGCACCGGTTGAAGATTCCGATTGTGGTCGAGGATTGCATCTTGATCATCCAGTCATAATTCCGCTTATGATGCACTAAGTATTAAGTTGATCAGGCTCAATGTCTCTTAGCATCACAAGTGTAATTACAAAAAGGACTAACAAGGAATCGACTCAACCCTAAACTAAGTCCGACTAGGTCGAACTGCTCTGATACCAACTGTAACACCCCGGTATTTCTATTGACTAAAAATACCCAAGTGCACATTAGTAACACATCAGAGATATATTTCCTGCTTAGACACTGAATATCACTATAAATTTCTCGCTGAATAAAACCCAAACAGTCTTATTTACAACAAGACAATATGGTTCTCAGACCATATACCATCAGCAATTATAGTATTCAGTATCATACAAGAAAGCGGAAGAAAGATATACCCTAAATACAGAATGTCTTAGTATACAGACAACAAAAGGGAAATAAGCTTAAACATAAAGCTAGGCTATCAGCAACCAGTCCGAGCTCAACCTACTCGTGCCTCTTGGATTCCCGCTGTCCCTGTGTCTCTGTAAAACAACAACATTTAAACAGTGAGATACAATCTCAGTGAGTTCTACCGAGACCCCTACTACCTCTCTCGGCTCAATTTAAAAACATTTTCTTTAACTCAACACGGCACCGACTGCGTTACCGCTAACTCCCGATGAACCGCATTATTTTTACACATAGCATTCCACCGACTGCGTTACCGCTAACTCCCGGGGAATCTGCTATGACTCAGTACGACACCGACTGCATTACTGCTAACTCCCGGTGAACCGCACAACAAACAATTTAACATAACACCGACTGCGTAACCGCTAACTCCCGGTGAACCCCCTTACCAATAGTGTTTCCTAATGGCACGGAGCCTAGGGTAAGGGATCATGACTGCCCCGCCTAGTATGTCAACATGGGTCGTCACCCAAACTCGATATAATATATATCTACAGCACTATGAACCCACGGTCCATCAAATCAGACAATCAATGAAACACTTTAATTCCACGATTTTATAAAATCCAAGTTCACACTCGCAATCTAGTTGACCACTTTTCGACCAAATTTTCAATATTAAAAACAGTTCATTTTGCCTTAAAAATAGAATATTCAGTTAGTCCTCTGAATAAGCTTTCCAACGCATCTTAGAACACCTCAATCGGGTTCCCGGATCAAAAGATATCGCGAAACGAAAAACAGTGTTTGGTTGCTGAAATTCTGCCAACTGGCGCGCGAGTGGCGCGTGGCGCGCAAACGGCGCGCGAGTTGACAGTCAAGTTCTGCCCAGTGGCGCGCGAGTGGCGCGCGGCGCGCAAACGGCGCGTGGACTGGCAGAAAGGGGACCTGTCAAGTGCAGAATTTTGCGATTTTCGCGAAATCCGCTATTCCGCTCAATTCCGATTTTTGTTCCGATCGAAAACAGATTTGACAACCATAAAAACAGTTCCAATCAAAGTCACACAATCATTCAAGTCAATTAAAAACTCATTCAAAACGGATTTTATCAAAACGCGACATATTTCCCAATTAACGACTTTTAAGTCAAAATCTTTCGAAATCAATTCACCAAAAATTCCATTTCAACGCGACACAACTCGAAACTCGCTCCGATCGATTCCTAATCCGAAACAGACAATATCCAGAAATATTCCAGTCCAGCGAAAGCGATAAAACAGTTAATTAATAATTCGAAACATAAAATCCTAAACGTGAGTAGAACTCACCCTTGAAGCGTGAACCACGATCGAGCCGAATTCACCGAGTAGCCACACGAACGCTCCCCGCTCCGGCGACACCCAATCCGCTTCCAAAGCTTCCCACTCGATCACGAAACCGCTTTTGACCGAAATGTCGAATTCCTCGAAATCCTCCATGGGCACTATTCATCATCTTCCTCCTCATGAAGCACTATTCACACAAAACCCAATTTTGAACCCTAACCTTCAATTCTTCCAAAAACTCCGAATCGGACTTCGATGTTCGCGTATTCCACCTTGGGCTCGCTCCTTACCTCCATTCTAGGCTTTCCTTTGAGCTTGAACCACAAAACCTCTATTTTTTCCTCTCAAATCGAAAATGGCAAAGTGAGAGAGAGTGAGTTGATGATGACGATCTTGGTACCAAATCGAAGAGGAAGTAACGCTGAGCATTTTTCGTGTTGGAAGGAAGTCGTTTTGATGAGCGGAATTACCCCCTTTTTCCTCTTCTTCTTCCTCCCCCTTTCTTTCTCTCTTCTTTTCTTTTTCTCTTCTCCTCTCTGTTTCTCCTCTGTCTCTCGTTCCCTTCTTTCCTTTCTTTTCTCTTTTTAATTCTTTCCCCTCCTTTCTTATTAACACACACACACACTTATATTTATTTATTTAATTAATTCTTTCTCCTCTTCACTCACACACACCCACGTATACATATATATATTTATTTAATATATTTGTTGTAACGCGGTCAAATTACCATATTGATCGAAATCTCCTATTTCGATTCCAAAACTTCCTTGGTCCGTATTATCCGGTTAACGATCCGATGGCAACCAATAAATAATTTTAGCACTCGATAAATTTACCAGTTAAGTACTAAATCAATTCAATTAGGTTAACACCCAAATAATTCTATTAATTATTTTGCGGATGTTACAACCACCAAAGTTTAGTTCAAGGGCAAACATTGGAAAATCCCTTTTGGAATGGATAAGGGTCCTTGAGACCAGATTAGGGTTCGGGAGTCGGTTATGCGTGGGGAAGGTATTAGCACCCCACGACATCCTTCCTAAGGAAGGTTACCTGCTAATTAGTTATAGAAGCGAAAGTTAATTTTGAAAACATTTATTTTTACCCTTTTATTGTGAATTAAAAAGAAAGAAGAAAATTGATATTTTATTTGAATTTAAGAAAGGGATTATTTAGGAAAAGACTAAACAAAAAAAATTATTAGTGCAATTGACAGAGGTCGGCCGCCCTCTACTCCTACGTCTCTCTTGGTAGAGAATCAAATCACACGTAGTTCTTGGGTAGAAAATATTTGTTGGTTGGTGTTTTTAATATAGGGGTTTTAGGACTATTGAGCTGTACAGCTCATCTGTCCTAGAATGCTGACTAACCCGTATGTACAGTCGACTTAGTCCCCTATTTTCTGAAAATGGAGTTGTTGAAGTTTGGAGAATGATTTGATGTGTGTTGGTTTGATTTTATTAGAATAGGGATTTTAAGACTCTTGAGCCGTACGGTTCATTCATCCTAAAACGATGACTAACCCGGCCGACAGCCGACTTAATCTCCTATTTTGAATATTTGATTTGTGGAAAGAAATGTGTTTGTCTTTATTTTAATTTAGAAGTTGCTTGTTTTAAATAGGGATTTTAGGACATGATCCGTAACGGTTCATTAGTGACCTAAAAAGCAGACTAACCCGACTGTACAGTCGACTTAGTCCCCTACTTTATATTTTTGAAGAGAATTTATTTGTTGTTTTAGAAAAAAGTAATAAGTTTGTGAAATAAATTGTTTCATAGTAGAAAAATTTGAAAAGAATGAAAAACAGGGTGTATTTGTAAAGAGCGGGGATGTAGATAACAGGAGGTTGTATTTAGAAAAGGGGTGGTGTAAATAACGAGCCCAGTTCGTTTCTGTGAACTGGACTGGGTTTCAAAAGATGGGCTTGCAGGCTGTGATAATGAAACGCAGGGGTTGTGAGAAGTAAGCTTTTACTCCAGCCTCTGAACTTCTTTTGTTATTGTTGTTTATTGGTACCTTTTGCTTGCTGCTGCTGCTTATTACTGCTGCCTTTCTTTGTTTCAGACCGGTGTTTTGTGATTCGGGTTTCAGCGTGAAACCCTAATATTTTTTGCCCTGAATTTCTGTCTATTTTCTATCTGCCCTTTTTTCTGAAATTTTTGTGTGTCTTTTCTCTGCGATTCAAGCTTGTTTTTATAGGCAAATTTTAGGTTTAGCTTTTAATTTCCTGATTCTAATTTGATTTGTTTCCTATTTCAGGTATTGGACTCTTGGGCAACAAGAATCAGCCCATGGATTTGCTGCTGTTGCTATTTTTTTGTATTTTCGTTTTTCTGATTTTTTGTATTTTTTGGATTATTATGTATTTTTTAGATTTTTATGGATTATTGTATTTTTTGTAAATTAAATTTTATTGATTTTTAATTATATTTGTTATTTGGACTGTGGACAAAATTATTGTTTTTTGGTCAAAAATGGGGGAAAAGGATTAAATTGGGCCAAGCCCAATCCAAAGACTAAACATAGGCCCAATTAGGCAAATGGCTAAAATAAGGCCCAACTAGAACCATTTTCTAAAATCAGGTCCGATCCAGACTAATTACTAACATAGGTCCAATAGCAACACATAGGCCCATATTACTAGACAGACGCGAATTGTAGAAATACAAGTCAACCAAGCAAGTAAGACTAATCAGGCAAAAGGCATTTCGGCCCGATTGAACAAAGTATTAAGCGTTGGCCCAAATTAAAACGAGACAGCATCGAATGAGCCTGAAAAACTTTTCTCGTAGCAATAGGACTTGACTTATGACATGCAAAATAAATGAATAAAAAGAGATTGCGAAAAAAAAAAAGATCGGACAAAATTGGGGTATAACAGTTGTTTTAGAAAGCTAATTAATGATGGGTCGTGAAATTTAAAGAGTTGGATAATATTTTTCTAGAGGAGCTCTCTATAAATAGTTCAAATTGTTTTTTTTCTACCTTTTTTTTCAATTTTATCTTGATATTGGCTGATTGATGTTTCTCATGTAAGGATAATTTCTAAGGTTAATCCACTGGTTTAGAATTTCTCCAGAGACATTGAGGTTTCAGTTTTCAATGTTACTTTTCGTTTTAGTCACTTGTTCTTTTCCTTTCAATCCAGCATCTTTTGATCACTACTGCAAATTCGGTTTTGTGGTTTGCTTCTTAAATTCGATTTGGCTTTTTACTTGTTTTGATTTGTTACAAAATTAATGAATTAGGATTGATAGGATCTACAACACATGGTGTGGGTTTGTTATTTCAGTTTTTAAATTAATTATGGTTTTGTGACGCTTCTTTTTTAACTATTTATAATCAAATTATGTTATGCTTAATCCAGTAGAAATTCATATAGGATTGATTTACGCTTGATTGGTCAATTCTATGGTCAAACAAGAATAGGATCCTAAAAATAGATTAAATCTTATGAAACTCATGATAGGTTGAAGTGAAATTACCCTAAATCAGTGGATTAGTCATTTTGATATACTAATTTTTACCTCACTTTTATAGTTCTTTGTTGAATTCGAAAGCCCCCTTTTTCTCTTAAATATTTCTTTGAAGTTTTTGCGTTTGGTTGATTGAGTCAAAGATCTTTGTGAGACGACTAAAATAGTTACCTTGTACTATAGTTTTGAATCCTGAATTATTTGACTCAATGTTTTAAAACTCGTACCGGTGACCGACTCAGTGAAGGTACCGGGTCACTGGGTCAATGGTCGGACCGATGGGTCGAGAGTTGAACCGCATGACCAAAACCGGGACTGGATGACTCGGACCCGGTCTCTATTTCAAGAATTTTCAATACCTATATAGTATATAATATAAATTTCGTCCCTGTAAAATTAATAACTATGTTTATTTTATATCTATTAAAATATAAAAAATTCCCAAATTTTCAGGACCTATATATTTCATACTTGTAAAACTTAATTTGCTAAAATTACACACCATGCCTATTTTATTTTTATTTGCTTGGTATATATTAAATAAATTTTAAAAGTTCATATCATGCTTCAATAAATATTTAGAACAAATTTCATAAGTTAACAACTTAATATTAAATAAATCTTTAAAAAAATACTTAATATTAAATAAGTTTGTTGAAACATAATATTAATTTTACAAGTTAATGCCATGAGGATGAGCGTACTTGACTTTTTGAAAAAGAGGTACCAATTATATATATATTTGAAATGAATAATATCATCAATAAGATTGGTAGCCTCATGGTAGCGCTCAGCATTTGCTTCAACAGGTCAGGGGTTCAAACCCCACTAATGGCATTAGTCCCACATCGAATAGAATGAACGGAACAGGGAGGAGAATGAGATATAAAAGCAAGACATATGTCAATGAGAAACATACTTACCTAGATGGCAATCACTAGTGGGGGTCTGCGTTCGCGCGGCCCCTCCCAATTACAGTTCAAAGATTTGATAAAAAAAAACAAAATGCACAACCCGGTCCGGTTCGAGCCGGGTCACCGGGTCACCGGTTTTTCCAAAAACCGACCGAGTCACACCGGTTCCCACTGGTTTGCTGTATGGCCGATCCAAAACCGTGCCCGGCTCGGTTACCCCCCCGGTTCCCGGTTCGAACGGTCCGACCGGCCTGGCCGAGCCGGTTTTTAAAACACTGATTTGACTCGTGTGCGACAACGAATCATTTATAGTCAAAAGGCTTCTAGTCCTAGGTTTTTGGGATGTATCTAATTGACATCACCGATTTGTCTTCGATTCATTCTCAATGCATCATTCATGTTCCCTCGGATGGCTGCAACTCTGCAAGGGCACACAATGGTGCTGATGCACAATGAGGTGGGGGTTGAGGTGGGGGTTGAGATGGGTATAAGGGCAATTTAGTACATTTGTATACATTAAAGAGAGGGTGAGTTTTTTAAAAAAAAAACAAAGGTGCTGAAAGCAACCCCGAGTTTGATATTGACTAGTCATTTATATGTCTTAGAGTATACATCATTGAGCCCATACATAGCCCAATAGTTGGGCGCTCTCTCCCTCATTATTTTCATTCATCACAATAATAAATGTAGTACAATATCTTAATAATATATAATATATATTATTGACATCCCTAAATATATATACAACTTAGTAATTCATTAGTATGGAAAAAAAATCAGCTATATATTTTCCTTTTAGCTAAGCTGTAACATATATTAAATATGTGTGCTTAACATAGGACTAGAAAAATGACATACATATTATATATTAGAGATAGAGAATCATGCATATAATAGAAAAAATGTGATCCATATTTGTTTATGGCTATTGTTAGCTGAAAGAGTTTGTCGCATATGTCAATTTCTGGTTGAAAAAGTGTCAATTAATTTATTATACAAAATAGAAGTAAGTTTCAATTCGGGTGGGTATTTGACTTGGATATAAAACAACTCCAATTGCCAATTCCGTACTCCTAATGCCATGCAAGCCTTCCTTCCAATTACATGCATTCTTATGGTGTTCTATCCTTTTCATAGCAGCTGGGATTTTTGTTGTACATAGCAATTAACAACCAATTTTAATAAATACTGAAAAATTCTATATATATATATATATATATATATATATATATATATATATATATATATATTAGGGGGTAAAATGATTTCACTATCCCAAAAATATGGCGGGTGGATCGCGGATCGGTGCTCTCAATCCACTAATCCGTTCTAGCCTACCCCGCCAACCTGTTGGGCTAGCCCGCTGAGTTGAAATTTTTATTTAATTATTTTTCCCTTTTTGAATCATTTTTAATATATTTTAGTTTTTTTTTGGCGAGTTATTATGGACCAACTTGCCAACCATTCACTTTTATCTTATTTGGCACGAGCTTAGGCGGGTCAAACGGTCTCTTTTAAACCTAAAATTATTTTCAAGCTCTTTATTTATTTATTTATTTATTTTAATAGTGCGGCCTAACCCGCCAATTCCGTCTAGAGGCGAACTCAACTTCTCAGCCCGCTGCTATATTAGCAAGCAATGAGAAGTTAACATGTTATAAAATGATTAATTTTTATCTTAATTATCTTAAATGTCGCACATATTATAAATTTTTATTTGTTGACGGTGTACTAAAATTTTACAACCACAATATACCAAACCAATTAAACTCTGTATATTTTGATAAAAAAATAATTAAACTCTATATATATAGAAAACATCCTTGTAACTAGAGCTGTCAATTTGGCCCACATGGGCCAGCCTAGCCCCAGCCCCACATGGCCCTAGGGCCACAAGGCCCATGGGCCCAAAAGCCCATATTTCAAAAGCCCACATGGCCCCAAGCCCCATAAAGCCCCGGTGGGCCAGGGCCAGCCCAATGCCCCTATTTTATTTTATTTTGCAACGAAACTGAAAATTACCCATGGACCTAAGTGGGCTTTGGCCTAGGCCAGCCATGGGCCCTAAATTATTATTATTTTTTTACAAAAAACTGGAAATTTCACTTGTTTTTCCTATTGAGAAGCGACGGACATCTGATTTTCCTATTTCCCTTGGTCTAATTTGGTTATTTACAAACAGAACCAATATTTGACGGTATTGCTGGCTCATTTTCTTAAGCCAGTCTTCTGTGAGTTGTATAATATATGATTTTTATTGTTTTTTATTGAAGATTTAGGACATGGTTGTTTTTTTATATAACATACAAATATATATATATATATATATATATATATATATATATATATATATATGTATATAATATCAAAATAATGAGTGTGAAAGAACGCTTGCTGCAGTAAGATGATATTATCCATTTTATATTTGGTTGTATGTTAATAATAGCTTGGTAATGAAAGAATCATTTCCATGAAATGATGTTAGAGAAATATTAGCCATGTTTTTTAACACATTTTTTGACACACGATTGATTCAATGTAAGTCAATATAATATATTGATCTTGTAAGTTGATCAATTTTGAAAGTGTTGATTTTTTTCAAAAAAAAAAAGAATCAATCATTGGTATAGTTATTAATGGCTTCAATTATTCTCTATAAACAACGTGGTGGTGGTGGTGAGAGGGAAAATGAGGTGGTGGTGGTGGTGAGTGGGAGGTGGTGGTGGTGGTGGTGAGTGGGAGGTGGTGATGGTGGTGGTGGTGGTGAGGTTGGTGGTGGTGGTGGTGGTGAGAGGAAAAGAGGGAGGGGAGGTGAAAGAATGGAAGTTGGGGTGGAAAAAGAATGAGCCATAAAATATGGGGCCAGCCCACAAAGCCCTGGCCCTAACCCACTAAGAAAATTAAAGTGTGGGTTGGGACTAAAATAAACCCACTTATTAGGGGGTTTAAAATTTGTGGGGCTTTTTATGGGGGCAAGGGGGTTGGGCTAGGGGGCTTGGGCTGTTTTGACAGCTCTACTTGTAACCAGGGGTCATTGTTAATAGTGAGGCATCTGAAAAGTACCCACTTGTAGATGTTGTGGTTTGAATGTTTGCAAAGTATACATACACATACATCAATTTCTGAAGGAATTGTCCACTAAAACCAAACATCTCTTTTTCTTTGGAAAAGTGAGGGTTTTCTTCTTGATTTCTTTCCATGTTTTTTCTTTTGGATTTTTTGTCTACCGACAATTTGTTTGATCAACATTTCCATATTGGTACGGAAGGAAGATTAAACGTGTCTAAATACACTTTATTTTTTTGAAAAATAATAATGATAATAATTAGTACATTATGATGTTATATTTGGGGTAATTTTCTTCTTTTGCTTTCTTTATGCATTCATTTCGTTATAAAAGTTGTTAGATTCTTCTTTTCAAATGTGATAGTACTACTTGCAAGTACAATGACACCCTACCATATGCTCAGCTTAGCTTTAGAATGCTTTAATTTGACACTTTAAAACAATGTTTATATTAATTTAATCAAATTAATTTGAAACAAATAGTGTCTCAAAGAGATAAAGAGAAAAGGTACATAGTTTTTCTCTCTTTGCTAGTGTGTGTGTGTGTGTGTGTGTGTGTGTGTGTGTGTGTGTGTGTTTGTGTGCATAATGTGTAAAGCTTAATAAATTATCATTTTACCTTATAAAAATTCCAACTATTGTTTTGATATATTTTTTGACAACATTGTTTTGATATATTATTCCTTATTAACTCTTTTCAAAAAAAATTATTCCCTATTAACTTTTGATTGGAAGGGAGTGAACCAATAATAATAAACAATACGATGCATGTGAATTTTTTTTGTTTGGATTTGGTGCATGTGATATGTTATAAGTTTTTTTTTTGGTGAAGATATGTTATAACGTTATCACAATATAAATAATGTGGAGGCCCCAGCACAGGTTAGATGAGTATCCCTCGGGGCACCATTTTTAGAGTAATACTAGACAAATAAAATTTTGATATAATTAAAATGTTATAATATTTTTGTTATAAAAAATAAACAAATACTGGGTTAAAAAAGTGTTTTTTTTTCCTTAGAATGAAATTAACGGATGGGTGGTGTTTTCATTTCTCTTTTTTTTTTTAAACAAGAAAGGGCTAAAACTTTCTGATGTGAAAAATATCAAGAAAGAAAAAAATACTTCATTCTTGTTTTATTTGAAAAAGATAAAAAAAGAAAGAGAACAAAGATAGCCCAAGGGGAACTAGACCAAAATCTTAGGCCGAAAAGAAATTAAACTCAAAGCAAAAATAGAGAGCACCTATCTTATTACAACAAAAGACCTCTAAGACAATCCATCATAGAGACAAACTATAAGGACTAATTTACATAGGTTGGGCCAAGAAAGAGACTGAGACATGATTTGGCCCGAAACGGGTATTATAGCCTACAATTTTCTAAACAATTTTTTTTGCCAAAATATCTTCTTTTGGGTCTTAGACACAACCAATTCGAAATTATCATCCTGTGCAGTTGTTCCTTAGGTATCGATAGCCATAGCATCATCAGTATCATCTAACACATCACCCCAAAACTATCATAATATTCTCATGTAAGTTGCTACTACTAAGTTAGAAGTAGCATCGAAATCTGAGACATTTAACGAATCAAGCCTAGTAGTGTGATCAGGCTGAGTGGAGGATGAATCAATAGAATCGCACCAACAACAACTAGCAATATTCATATCATTGCTACGTTGGCGTCAGAGTGAACAACAAGAGTTTCAATATTACAACCACTAATAGTATCAAAGGTAGGAGAAACCTGAACAATGTTGTCTTGAGTTGAGCTGATGCCTCAGTGCTAGAGGTAGAAGCATTAGCCAACTTCTAAATGGAGTTCAAAGATGTCTCCTACATCTGTAAAACTGCAGGCGGCACTTGTTTACCCTAATTCAAAGCGAGAGAGTCCTGGAGAAATCAGACAGAGTCTGGTTTTTCATTGGACTACATGACCCCTTCTCTATTCCCATTAGATGAAGATTCCCCTTGCTAGCTATTCGAACCTAAATGTTGTTGCACCGTCGTTGGTAAAGCTTGCTAGGTCGGCTTAGTAAATATTAGTAAAGAATTAGGATCCAAATCACGTTGATGAACATTGTTCACGCCTTCAAAAGATTCATTATTCACGTAGGTTTGAATATTTATTACCTGAACGTTCTGCTTAAAATTCACATTATTATTAACCTTTAACTTACGAACATATTTAGAAAGTTGTTTTAGCTGAGCAACATATTCTGGGATCTTTTTCTCATTAATCTCTTCCACACCAGAGTGCATCCTTTTATTACAATTGCTAGTGGTATGACCAATAGTCATGCAAAACACACAAAAGGAAGGCAAATTTTCAGACTCAATTCCCAGAAAGAAAGCATAACCTGGCCTCTCAACTAGAATTTGATTCCTAAGCTTTGATTTCCAATCTATATCAACCAGGATGCGTACAAAATGACCAAATGATCTGTCAAATGAGCTTTTGCCTATTGTATAATCTAGACTAATCGGCGTGCCAACACTGCTAGTAATTGAAAAAAGAATTTTGGGACACCAATATTCTTGAGCAAGATTTGTAAGCCTAATCCAACATTGTGCATTTGCGTGTTTTATAGTTAAAGGATTAAAGTCTAGCATCCAGGAAAACAACCGAAGCAAACCCCGCTTGCAATTCCAAGAAGGTTGTGATTGTATTCTTCGCAAATCATTAATAAAAGAAAACGAAAATTCATAATATCCTTTTCCTAAAGAGATCAGGCCCTACTTACATCTAGATTTCAAGGTGTCAATCTTGATTGGAGTATCCCCTTTTTGAAAGTAAGAATATGTCATGAAGTTGTGACTTACATCCCTCCAATCCAGCTGCATACTCTTCCTCCAAAATAGAAATAGCCAATTCATCTTCTTTGATGCGTAGACGAGGGAGTTGGCTCAACGGAATGTATCTTATTTCGTGATCTAGATAAAAGATGAGCAAAATATTTAAGACTTGTAGAAGACTCTTTTATCACGGACCCAAATTTAACTGGTTCTTGGAATTCAGAAACAATATCACACAAAAAGGAATCATCCACATTGTTCTTGGTGTGTTGGGCAATCCTAATTGGTTCGTGAAATGTTACTTTCTTCTTATGCAAAACATCCGTACACGTTGAGCAACGAAGGGCCCCACCTACGTCGTGTGTAAGGCATCTCCACACTCCACATCGCGCGAGTGAGGAGGAACGCACGAATCAGATTGGGCAATGGGGCCCACTACTGGCCTGAGCATGTGATCATATTAACAGCGCCATAGATGACGAAAAAGAGAACAACAATGTCAGAGATGACCTACAACAAGTCTGGCGAAAACGATGAATAGTCGGCCATAGCTAGGCACATGTTGCACAGAAACACACGAAAACCCTAGCGATCGTTTTTCTTCAAGAACCACATTGTTCTTTACATTAAAAATAATTTTCATTTCTCTTGGATTAACAAAAATCTACCTACAATTTTCGACAACCGAATCGATGATAGTTTAATCTAGACAATGATAGCATGACAATGTTTGAGTATCTCTCTCACCCACTTAATTAGTGTGACAACGTCTAATAGGCAGACTAGGAGAAAGATATTGATCATAAAACTAATAGTGAAAAGTAGAGAAATTTTAAATTAAAATTGTTAAGATCTTATTTGTGATCTATTATGTCACGAGATATTGATTTTTATCAAGATTGATTCTTTTTTAAATCCTTAATTATGAATAAATTATTAGTAATTTTGTAAAAAAAAGAAAGAAAGAAAGACGAATTTAAACAATTATAAGAGCATTATTCTGATAAAAAAACAAGGCTAAAGTGCTCCCGGGGTCCTTTATCTTTATTTAAAGTAACGAATTAGTCCTTTATGTTTTTTTTGTCCCAAATAAGTCCTTTATCTTTCAAATTTTTGACGCATAAATCCTTTTCCGTTAACAGTGCTGATTTATGTGTAAAAAAAATGATTTATGTGTTAAAAATTTGAAATATAAAGGACTGATTTGGGACAGAAAATGATTTATGTGTCAAAAATTTAAAACATAAAGGACTGATTTGGGACAAAAAAAAAGATAAATGACCAAATCGTTACTTTAAATAAAGATAAGGGACCCCGGGAGCACTTTAGCAAACAAAACAATTATAAGAGCATTATATTCTCAGTTCGGCCCACACCCAAAGTTTCAAGACCTATTAATCATAATCATAATGTTCTAATCCAAAACACATACCCTTTCTTAGTTAACGATACAATTATAAGGGGCAGAATGGACAAAGCTGACTGAAAATCTAGACATGTCCATGATGTTTTTGTTTGGACATTGATACATCATGGTTTAGAAACAATGGAAGTGAAGAGTACTTTATTAAGCTTAGAAACAATGGGGTTAAAATTGGTGAATGAGAAAACAAGCCAAGTCACCACCAACATTTGATGAACACTTTCCAACAAGTATACACTGACAACAACATCGTGCAGAGTTATGTTTGAAATTCCCTTCAATTATAAGACTTGTTCGCTGGTTCTTCCTTTGACTGCACTCCACGGTCCACCCCACACTCCTCATATGCTCACACATGCATTGCATATGCCTTCTACACTAACTAATGTCATACCACAAAAGCTATACAAAACATTCTACGTAACTTATTATTATTGTATTCTCTTTTCTGAAGTACTGGTAGTCCCTTTTTTCTCTTTAGTCTACTTTATTTTTCTCATGTGATCTCTCTCACTTTTACACATAGAAATGTTACACACTTCGTGAGAGGGAAGAGGAGATAAATTAGTGAGAGAAGAGAGAAGAAGAGGAAATGAAGTTACGATTAGTGAAAAAAATAAATATTACCAAATGAATTTTAGAGAGGGAAATCCGTCGCTAATGGATTCCACAATTCCCAAGATCTTCAACGGTCATGTCACCATTAGCGAGGGAAAGAGATCCGTCGCTAATTGATAGCAGTTCTGTCACTAATTATGGACCAAGTCCCAAGGATTGCAACGGTCAGATCCCCGTTTTGCGAGGGACATCAAATTCGTCGCTAATGCCTGCTAAAATCCGTCGCCAAAGCCTCGATACCTGTTCTTTTTAAAAAAAAATCCTGCTCCTACGTTGCGAGGGACGACTTCCGTCGCTAATACTGCTAAAATCCATCGCTAATGGTAGCAGGAACACTAGTCCATTTTCCCACGCTAAAATCCGTCGCTAATGACTGATTTAGCGACGGAAATGGTTTCCCACGCTAATGTCCGTCGCTAATAAGTCGTTTTTTGTAGTGCAATAACACGGCAACCAAAAAAAGAGATCGTTAAGACATTCAACTTGAGTGAAGAGTCATTAAACTTGAGTTATGAAGTAGATTTTTCAGTCACAAGTTTGAAGCATGGTTACAATGGAACCTATCCAGAAAGAGGTTGGTAACCTGCCTTAGAATTGGGCTCTTTGCTTCGGGGTGATTGTGTATCATTTTTGGCTTGTCAAAAAAAAGCTTATCTTAACCCTCTCAAATATGAATTCGCTTCTCAAAGGAGTGAGACATGGTCTAAATACCTGGCTAATTGGCGCAGAAATTTTGAGCAACATTTTACTAGAAGATAAGACATAACAATGTGGCATGGGCCGAGTTATGGGCTATGATTATAGGTATTGAGTTGGTTAGACGACTGAGGATTAAAAAGCTAATTGCGGAGATGGATTCTCAAGCATTGGTGGACTTAATCATCAAAGGGTTCTCCTCTAACCCGGCCCTAAATTTTTTGGTCAGGGATATTTTGGAGCTTGTCATATTTCTTTTCATTCTATCTCTAGGCCTCCTAACAAATGGGCATAACGTGCCTTTTCATGTAGCCTCAATTGCTTCTCATAAAAAAAAGAAACAATAAAGGTAGGAGGTTGGAAGTTGTAATAGTGTTTCAGTAAGCTAATCCTATTCTTCATTCTTAAACAAAGAAAGCATAAGCTTTAACTTTTAACATAAGAAGGGAATCAACTTAATCCAAGGTTCTACTCAAAAAAGTTTTCTAATAATAATTATATTATAGTCAATACTAAGGATAAAAAATTTATCTCATGTTTAGTTTGGTTAGTTAAAAAGTACTTATTTCTAAATAATGTTTATGTGGATTGTCTAAAACCTTTTATTATGAAATGACTTAAAATATTATAAATTCTTCTCATGAATAAAAAAAGACATGTTTCTGTCAAGATTGTAAAGTCAACGTTTAAGAATAAAATATCTTTAATTAAAATTATAGAAAATAATGTTTTCATCCTAAAAGATATAATCAAACGTTGTTGTGTTTCTATTTAAACAGGGTTCCAATAAGTAAAAACAACATTATCATAAAAAATAAATTCTGTTATCTAAAATAATAAAGCATTTTAGCTTATATATTATATATTTTGAATATATAAAATTAATATTTAATTCCAATTGGTGGGTACCTTGTCTACAATCAACTACATCAAGATTGCCAACCCAATCCCCAAAATATCAATTTAATATTGTTCTGGACTGGACCAAGAGGCTCATTCAGCAATCAGACATGGATTGGCCCAATCACAATTGATCCACATCCACTATATGCAAGCCCAATTATGACTCTCATACTTGGATGGCTCGGATCAACTCTATCAATCCGATGGCTCATAATGGGCACGATTCCCTATAAGTATTGGCTCACATTGCCATAAAGAGGTAGATTCGCATTCCTAGCTAAATCACTCATCTATTCTCAATACTGACTTGAGCGTCGAAGTGGCTTCGCAGGTACCCCTCTCGGACTCGCATTAACCTCTGGCCAGACAGCAGGTGACCTACCAACTGTAGTCCACCCAGCACTGCAAGGTACAGAACATTGGCGACCACAGTGGGAGATATCTATCTTTCACATCATCTCTACTTTGTTGAACTTCCTCCTGCTTTCCCATGGCACCCAGAGGTAGACCTCAGATTCGAAGCATTGTTGTGCCCGCACCCCGGTCAGAGGGTACTCCTGAGGGCAACGTCGCCAGCCAGCCCGACGAGGGTCCCATCCAGATCCCGCAGACAAACTCCCCTCAGGAGCCTGCCCAGCCTCCGAACGTAAACCAACTCTTGGATCTCCTGTGCTATCGCACTCAAACCATGCTCCAGCAGGAAGCACGCCTAAGGAAAATTGAAAGGCATGTAGCTTCTATGCCTGAGCAGCCTCCGCCTTGCTGGGGAACCCCTCCTCAAACAACGGTGGTTTCAAGGCACCATCGGTCGCTCTCTCGAAGGCATCACGTCCATCGTTCCCCCAAGGCGAAGGCACGTGCACCGCTCTCCTCCTCGGCGACACAAGCGTAGAGGGGCAGACTCACCCCAGAGACTCCTCCATCACCACTAGATGGTATTTATTGGTCTGACGACTCCCACTCTGGGACCTCTTCGCGTGCCTCCTTTAATTCTAGGGAAAGGTCAAGGAGCCGGGCCAAAGCCCACCTAGGCGCCCACGTAGGCGCCCACAAGAGACGCCATCGGGGGTCGCCATCGAGGAGATCCCCCGACCACCGCAGGTATCAAGATTTGGACCACGAGGACGTCTCCCCTCACAACTCAAGGAGGTTCTCCGTTGAAGGACCTTTCACTCGAAAGGTGGATGAGTGCCCAATAGCAAGGGTGTTGGAGAAACTGCCAGCGCTCGAGATGTA
This sequence comes from Astragalus membranaceus, assembly GCA_039519185.1. Classification (NCBI taxonomy): domain Eukaryota; kingdom Viridiplantae; phylum Streptophyta; class Magnoliopsida; order Fabales; family Fabaceae; genus Astragalus; species Astragalus membranaceus. The sequence continues at coordinate 26,853,105 of CM076853.1, read as the reverse complement.
TGACGGGACTGGAGACCCAGGCCGCCATCTGGCACACTTCTCCCTGATGATGCACTATCGAGGCGCCGGGGAGCCTGTTCACTGAAAAATCTTTCCCCTCACTCTTGAAAACTCCGCATTAGAGTGGTTTCAAGAGCTAAAGCCAAACTCCATCTCCTCATGGAGTCAGCTGGCAAGAATGTTCACAGCTTGTTTCACTGCCTCCCAGCTGAAGCCCAAGTCAGAAGAGGTGCTGAGGGCCGTCAAGCAGCGTGACGACGAGATGCTAAGAGAATACATAGAACGTTTCAATAAGGAGGCTTCATGTGTACGAAATTTGGAAGACAAACAAAGGTTATTTTGGATGAAAGATGGCCTAAGAAAGGGAAGTCTTTTCCAAATTGACGTAGGGATTAACAAACCCAGGAACTTGGGTGAATTCCTTCAAAGGTCACAAAAGTACATGGACTATGAAGAGGACGACATGGCTTACCGTGAGGCAGCTAAGGTCGGCGACGACAAGAGGGACGCTCGAGAAAACCGGCAGCGAAAAGAAACAGGAGGCAGGCATCGTGAGGCGCGACCCCGCAGGTTCGCTGAACATACCCCCTCAACGCATCTCGGGCTAAGATCTTAGTTGAATGCGCTAACACTGAGTTTAAGAATGTCAAGAGACCAGAGCCTCTGGTACTGCAGGAAGGCCAGAATCCCTCGAAAAAATGGTGCCGCTATCACCGAAGCGGAGGCCATGACACCAATGGTTGCCGAGCTCTCAAAGACGATATTGAGGAAATGATTCAGAAAGGGAAACTCTTGCAATATGTAAAGAAGGAACGAGAACCAAGGAGCTCACGCAAAAGACCCCGATCCCCTGCGAGAAGGTCCAGGTCCCCTAGGAAGGGTAAGACCCCAACTGGCGAGGCGGCCAAAGCGGCAAAAGATGACGATAGTGAATCTACAGAAAAGGAAGACACCCGAAAGTCCAAAGGAAGGCCAGTGGCCATGGCGATTCACAGAAGCAACCCCCTTGATGACTGGGGATCGAATAAGTCAATGAAGAGGAAATTGAAGGAAATCCTAAGCGTTGCATCAACCTCAACCCCGAGGGAGGGACCATCTAGGCCACCCCTATCCTTCGATGACAAGGATTTGCTTGATGGAAAACCAAATAAACATGTCCAGCTGCTCATAACTGCTATTGTGGCCAATATTGAAGTAAGAAGAATCCTGGTCGACCAGGGTAGCTCAGTGGAGTTTATGGTCACCTATGGAGACCCCGATGGAGAACAACCTTTATTCAGAATTGTCAAAACAGCCTTCCTGGTTCTCCTATGTAAGTCCGTCTACCAGTGCATTATCGGGAGGCCCACGCTGGGCAGGCTGGAGGCAGTAACCTCAACGGTTCACCTAAAGATGAAATTCTACAGTTTGGAAAACAAGATTGGGACCCTTCAGGCGGACTTGGGCGCAGCACGCCGGTGCTTCTACATGAGCATTAAGGATGAAAAAGAAACCACTAAAGTAAGAGAGCCAGATAAGGGATCTGGGAAGGAAGCCGAGGTAAATTTGGCAGACTTGGATGCCAGGTATGATCCAGACAGTGAGGAAGAGGAGGAGGATTCTACCCTCGCGAAAGAGCTCAAGAAGCGTATGAAGAGGCCTGAGCCAGATGGCGAGTTCATCTCCATCCAACTGGGAGAAGACCCCACCAAGACTGTCAAAATAGGCTCCGACCTCCCTGAGGAGGTCAAGGAGAAACTCACCATCTGCCTGAGGGAGAATGCTGACCTGTTTGCCTGGTCTGCAGCTGATATGCCAGAGATACCACCCGAGGTAGCTTGCCACCATCTTGCTGTTAATCCCAACACTAAGTGGGTTGCCTAGAAGAGAAGAGTCCAGAAGGGAGAAAAAGCTGAAGCTGCCACTAGGGCTGTGAAAGACCTCATAGAGGCGAACTTTGTAAAAGAAATTAAGTATACCACCTGGTTGTCCAATGTAGTTCTTGTTAAGAAATCTAATGGAAAATGGAGGATGTGCGTTGATTATACTGATCTTAACAAGGCATGTCCAAAAGACGCATTCCCTGTCCCTAGCGTAGATAAATTAGTCGATAGCGCCTCAGGCTTTCGTTTATTATCCTTCATGGATGCATACTCGGGGTATAACCAAATCCCAATGTTCCCACCCAATCAAGAGAAAACGGCGTTCATGACAGAGCAAGGAAATTATTGCTATCGCGTAAGGCCCTTTGGACTCAAAAACGCCGGGGAAACTTACCAAAGAATGATGAACAAGGTCTTTAAAAATCAACTTGGTCGGGTAATCGAAGTGTATCTTGATGACATGATAGTTAAAAGTAAAAATGATCCAGACCATCCCAAGATGTGACAGAAGTATTTTCGGAAATCCGAAAGAACAATATATGAGATTGAACCCGGAGAAGTGCACCTTCGGAGTTTGAGCAGGGAAATTCCTCGGTTTCTATCTCACTGAGAGAGGTATTGAGGCCAACCCTGACAAATGCAGGGCTGTGACCGAGATGACTTCACCAACTACAAAGAAAGAAGTTCAAAAGCTCACCGGAATGATAGCAGCGCTGTCCCGCTTCATTTCGAAAACAGCCCGCAAGTCCCTACCTTTGTTCAAGCTTCTACAGAAAGAAACAAAGTTTGACTGGACTGCCGAGCAAGAGCAGGCGCTGACCCTTTTAAAAGAGACCCTCTTCGAACCACCCATCTTGACACGTCCAGAGGAAGGAGAAACCTTGTATCTGTACCTTGCGGTGGCAGATGAAGCGTTAAGTGCTGTACTCATCAGAGAAACTAACACTGGCCAGAGGCCGGTATACTTCGTAAGTAAGGCGTTACAGGGACCCGAGCTGAGGTACCAAAAGGTTGAAAAGGTTGCTTTGGCGCTGGTAATTGCAGCCAGGCGCCTCAGACCATATTTTGTGGCACACCAAGTGGTAGTTCGAACCAACCAACCAATCAGACAAATCCTCCATCGCCTCGACCTGGCTGGGAGAATGATCAAATGGGCAGTCGAGCTTTCAGAGTTTGGGATCAAGTACGAGACAAGACCAACCATGAAGGCCCAGATATTGGCAAACTTCGTAGCCGAAATGACAACAACACCACAAGGAGACAGAGTGGAAACGGCATGGACCCTCCACGTGGATGGGTCCTCAAACACCAAAGGAAGTGGAGTTGGGCAGATACTTGAAAACTCAGAAGGACTAATGGTTGAAGTATCCCTGACATTCTCATTCCCCACATCCAACAATCAAGCAGAATGAGGCTTGCATAGCCAGCCTACAGTTGGCCAAAAACTTCGATGCTACACAACTTGAGCTCCGCACAGATTCACTGCTGGTTGTCTCCCAGATCAACGCAGCATTTGGTGCATATGACCGGGTACTACAGAAGTACCTTGCTAAAGTACGCGAACTCCTAGGATTGTTTAGCATGGCGGAGGTGAAGCATGTGCCAAGGAGAGACAACACCAGAGCTGATATACTCTCCAAGCTGGCAAGCACCAGAGCGCCAGGGAACCATCAAAGCGTCATTCAAGAAACTCTATCCACTCCCAGCGTCCTCTTAAGCAAAGGATCGCCTACCTCCATCCTCACTATCGAAGCAAGCCAAAATTGGATAACCCCAATCCGTCGGTATATCCTCGAAGGGAAAGAGCCCACTGATGCAAAGGAAGCGGCTTCCGTAAGAAGGCGGGCAGCATCATACTCGATCATTGAAGGATGACTTTTTCAGAGAGGCTTCTCTATGCCTCTATTAAAATGTGTAGAGGGCCAGAAGCGGACTACGTGCTCGCAGAAATCCACGAGGGAATCTGTGGGCCACACCTAGGAGGATGAGCCCTGGCAGCAAAAGCACTCAGGGTGGGTTATTACTGGCCCACCATGAATGAAGACTCACAAAATTACGTCAAAAAATGTTACAAGTGCCAAAGATACGCCGATGTGCATGTCGCCCCTTCATTCGATCTGACATACCTAAGCTCTCCCTGGCCTTTCGCGTGGTGGGGGATCGACCTTTTAGGTCCCTTTCCTCCAGGCCCAGGGCAGGTGAAGTACTTAATCGTCGCTGTCGATTAGTTTACCAAATTGATCGAAGTTGAGCCTTTGACCACTATCACGTCAAAAAATTGTATGAAAGAGAAATATCATGACCAGATTCGGCATACCGGAGGTAGTCATCACCGACAATGGCACACAGTTTACAGACAAAGGTTTTAGGCAACTAATGGCCGACTTGGGCATCAAACACCGCTTCACATCGGTGGAACACCCTCAGACTAACGGACAAGCAGAGGCAGCCAACAGAGTAATTTTGAGAGGATTACGGAGGAGACTTGACGAAGCAAAGGGCTGCTGGCCGGAAAAACGACCCTATGTCTTGCGGGCCTATAGAACTACCTCGCACTCATCAATTGGAGAGTCACCTTTCCGGATGGCATACGGAACAGAAGCAGTCATACCGGTCGAAATCGGAGAGTTAAACTGGAGGACCAAGCACCCAAACCCTCCAGAAGCCAATGAGCAAAGACTCCGAGAGGAGTTGGACTTCATAGAGGAATTTAGAAATCAAGTAGCGCTGAAGGACATGGTGATCAAGCAAAGGATGGCTGCAAGGTTTAATGCCAAGGTGGTCCCTAGAACCTTCGAGGTGGGAGACCTAGTCCTACGAAGGGCAGACGTAGGTTTGAAGAATGAATTCCAAGGAAAGTTAGCCCCTAACTGGGAAGGTCCATACAAAATAGTTGCAGGAACCGAAAACGGAGCTTTCAAGCTGGAAACTTTGAGCAATGAACCAATACCTAGAACTTGGAACACTGATAAACTAAGGAAATTTGTTGTATGAACGAAACATCAATGTAATAGCATGAACCATTAATATGCGTGAATGAATGAAATTTTATCCTAATGATTCAAGATATCGTTTTGCAATACTTGTTGTTACTTGCAGGATATAAAGCCAGGTCCTGACACCAGCAGCGGGGGACCAGGCAACTAATGTGAAAGCTCGACGGTAAAAAGGGGCGGTATGAGATCGACACTGCGATCGTTTTTGCGCTACCCTACAAACCGAGGCTCGAGTCGACCTACTCGTTTCGCGAAGCGACTTAAAACGCGTCGCAACCTCTGATGGGCGAGTTAGAATCAGACCGAGTTCTGATAAACCACCCCCAGAGAAAACCTGACCACGAGGCGATATGGTATTGTACATCCGGATGCGCAAGGCACGACTTACACCTGATGCCATCCAACATACACGAGTCATAAAGATATGAAACAAGCCAGACAAAAAGTAAACATGGATAAGTCAAAATGTAGCATAGATGCTCATCCCGGAGACGGTAAGGCCCCTTAAGGCGATATACAGAAAGAAATACAACAAGACAAAGACAAATTACATAGCCAAAAACAAATGAACTGCAGGAAATGATCAGGGGTAGTGACATCGAAGTCAACCTTGTTGGGATGATACTTGACAATCCTCCCATCACGAACCTCGCGATCAAACTGAAGAACGCTCGGCTCTAAAATAGCGTCCGGATACAGACACTGAACATGACTCAAAGCCTTGTCATAAGCAGCATAGGAAAAGTCCACAACTGTGCCGGCCACCATATGCACCTTCTCCTCAGCTTCATCTTTCAGTTTCTTCGCGCTCTCTAATTCAGACTGGACACTTTTGAGCCGAACTCGGAGCTCCTCCACTCTCTTCATGTACCTCGTCCCTCTCAGCATAGGCCTCCTCTCTGTCTTTCTGGTGATGGCGAGCAGACTCGTTGGCTCGGCGAGCAGATTCTAGGGCTCCATGTAGCTCCATCTGAAGCCTGTTCTTGTCCACGATGAGGCGATCCCTCTCCTCGCTCGCCCCTACGTAAGGCCATCCAAACAGACATGTAAAAAAAAAGACTACCCTACTCGATCCAGAACCAAGCCCCCTCTCAGCCCCCCACTTCGCATGCAGACTTGACCCAACCTTGACCATGCGCATGGCAAGCTCGAAAGGGTGCTCCCAGAAATGACCGCGCTCATCAGCAGAGAAGCTGATTTCGGTCTCACAATCAGCCACAGGGGGGACACCTAACAGGGGAAGAACAATCAACAGCAGGAGGGCGCTTGGCGCAACCTTTCTCGGCTTGGGGGGCAACTGTTCTGGACTGGACTAAGAGGCCCATTCAGGAATCAGACATGGATTGGCCCAATCACAATTGATCCACATCCACTATATGCAAGCCCAATTATGACTCTCATACTTGGATGGCTCAGATCAACTCTATCAATCCGACAGCTCATAATGGGCACGATTCCCTATAAATATTGGCTCATATTGCCATAAAGAGATAGATTCTCATTCCTAGCTAAATCACTCATCTATTCTCAATACTGACTTAAGCGTTGGAGTGGCTTTGCAGGTACTTCTCCCGGGCTCGCACTAACCCTGGCCAGACAGCAGGTGACCTACTAACTGCAATCCACCCGGCACTGCAACGTACTGAACAAATATTTTAAAATAAATTCCATGGATGATTAATAAAGAGCATGTATGTATCTACTTCTAATCTCTATCAATATGCAGCGTAGCAATAATAATGATATATTTTAGTATGATAGGCAAATGGAACAAAATGCAGCAACCACATTAGGTACGAGTGTCTCCATCATAATACGTATGCACAGTATTACAACCCCTGAACAGTCTCTTACGTGCTGTGTAACTCGTACGTGTCAAACTGTCGGTGGATCTTAACAGAGAGGGACAAGGGCTAGTTAAAAGGTCGGAGTTTGCTATGAATTTAGTAGCCTACTCATGGCTTAGATGTGTGCCACGTGTCACCGTGTTTTCTGTTGACTTCAGAATCTTGGTTTTTCCTTCTGTCTGTCTGAAAAGTTGTTTGGTACATTTATTCAATCATGATAATAAATTATACAACCTGGTCCTCTTATTTTGTTTGTTGTTTTATATTTTTAATGAAATTTTTAATAATATTTTTCAGTTGTGTTATTAATTAAGACAACTTTTATATTTAATAAATAATTTATATTTTTCTATGTATAAAGATAAATGATTAAATTGTAAATTACATAACACTTTTTAGAAAATCTAGACTCTTTATCATTTTTATTAAATTAAACTACAAATAAAGTGGGACGAAGAGAGTAAGACTTAATTAAGATGTATTAATGGTGTAAATATATTTTACGATATCAACTAATTAGAAATTGAAACAGCATAAAAATTGTGTGATTTTTATCCTACTCATTTTAAAAGTCGCATTTGTGATGATTCTTTAGTGGTTGATAGTGTAAAAATTTTGAACAGCATTGCGGCATACCAATTATTCAATTAAACCCTACTTTATAATCTTGATAACCCCATTGTTTTATAATCTTGATAACCCCATTGTTTGTTCAATTACATTGAGGAAATGACCCTACCTCAAATACTAGAATTATTTTGTGTGTTATGCTCTAGTGATTAAAATTGGTCCCTTAAAGTTAAAAAAAAAATCAATTTAGACACTAGTTTTTTCAATATTCTTATTTAACCCTTCACTTTTACAAACATGTATGAAATTAGTCCATCCGTCAATCACCGTCACTTAACAGTGTTGATGGGGTTGACCAGTCACGTTAATTGCTTGTGTGTGTTGAGGCAAAATCTCTAAGAAAAATTTTGATGATAGATGTTTGAAGTTTTCTGATTCATGATATGCGTTCTAATAAATCTTCTTGAGTGTCAAATATAGTACATAAATTATATATCAAGGATAAACAAGATTATGTGCTAGGATAACACCTTAGAAGAAAGTAAAATGAAGTATTAGAAGCTAAGAATGAAGACTAAGTTTGTGAGAAGAGAGAAATATCAAAGTCAGATAAGATAGCTTCTCATTATCAGAAGACTCAAGACAATGAGCTTCTCAAGAACAGAAGACAAGAGACAAGAAGCTTCTCTAGATTAGAAGACTACAAGACCATATCTTCTTAAGAGTCAGAAAGTTTATGGCTCTCTAGACCATCTCCAACGATTCTTTTGAGGTTCAAAAAGCTATAAATATTTCAAGGAAGAATTCAAAAAGTTTTTGTGAGAGTTTCTTGCAAGTCTTTCTAGCTTCTCAAAAAGATTTTAAAAAATCAACCTTCTCTCAACCACACTCAAGACCTACTCTATATCTCTTGGAAATTTTTCTGAGTGTGTACGAGGCATGTTGTGTTAGGTTCTATTAGAATCCTACAAGCCTTTGTATTCTCACTACGTAAAATCTTCTTTAAGCAGCATCTCAACATATCTTATATGTTGTAGAAGCTTCTTAGGAAGTTGCCTTTTTAATTTAACAGTTTCTTAGGAATCATCAGCTTATAGTCTCTGCAAGAAATTTATAGAAACAATATCAAGTATTTTGGTCTATGTTGCTTGTAAAACTATTTGAAAAATAGTGGAAATACTTACTAGGTGTGCGGAGTGGATGTAGCCCAGGTTGTTTTGGGATCAACCATTATAATTCGTTTGTGTTATTTACCGCTTTCTCTTTATTGCCTTATAACTGTTTCTTGTGTTTAAAAGAAAATCTTTTTGAAACACTATGAGAAGGTTACCTACCAAACCTTCTCATCTTTGCAAACACTTTGCAAGAAACGCCCTAAACCATTTTGCTTTTTTGAACTCAATTTGAAAGCAAACTTTTATAAATTTTATCCTCAAAGAAGATAACAAAATTCAGTAGCTTCTTAAAACGGCTTTACCTTCTCAGAAGCTTCTAAGGAATTTGGTTTATCCATTACAATTTTAAAAAAGAGACACAATTCAACCCCCAACCCCTCTTTATTGTGACTCTAATTGACTTTAGTGTGATGTCCATTTGGGCAAAAAATAGGGATCGAATTTAAAAACGTTCATCCACGCCAGCCAACCACCTGTCACGTAAATGTTCGAGACTAAATTAAAATTTGAGGGACTCCATTGATATTCTGTTTTTTTTTCAAAAAAGGGCTGCATCATATATATTTTTTCCTCCATTTATTCATCATCTTCTTGTTCCGTTTCATGTGTCCCTTGTCTTCCAAAGTTCAATCTTTGCGCCTATTGTGTCTGTAAATCTTGTTGTAAATTTTTAGGGTTTCATTTTGGGGGAAAGTTGTTAACCTAATTTTTATCAGGAAGAAGAAAAATGTAGCTATTTTATATGGTGTGATGAATCTCCTACTGTATTTTGTTACCCTCCTAATGGTGGTTATGATGAAAGTTGGAAAGTAGAGCTTGTGGGCAAGATAGAGAATTTCATGGTTCAAAAAATGAAGAATGAAGATATCATCTCAAAGATAGAGGATTTTGTTACCTTGTCACTTATTGTATTTTGACACGGTTCTAGTATTGTATTCTGATGTTTGATTGTACTCGTGAGGATCAAATTGATACTAAGTTATATAAGTCAGGGAACTAGTTGATATTTAGTAATAAAAGTCAAGACCAAAATGATTTTGTGTACTCCAATAAAAGTATTTTAGTGCACTTTTTTTTTGAATATAATTTTAGTGCACTTTTTATATATAGACACACACACACATCAATTAAATGACTTTTCAATATGTGTGGAAATCCCTTAAACTAAGTTGTTTTTTTTCGTACCCCTCTTCCCCTTATACCCCCATTTTACGTTTTATCCCCAAAATACCCTTCATTTTTTTTACCAAAATTTAAGTTGTAACTGATTTTTTTTAAAATTTCCGGAAACACCTCAAAAGAGGATAATTTCGGTGGCTTCCGGAATTATCCTCCTTTGAGGTGTTTTCGGAAAACTTCATCAAAATGACTTCCGGAATTATCTCGGCTTCCGGAATTATCCTAGGCTTCCGGAATTATCTCATAGGAGGAAAATTCCAGAAACCATTTTTTTGGAGTGGGGGTAAAATAGTCAGTTTGGTCAAAGTAGGGGGGTAAAGGGGGAAGAGCCCAACTAAGTTTTGGAACAATCCCAATTTTTTTCACTAGGAAATGTAGGGATGGAAAAAGAGGCTTGGTGTAATACACTAGAAATGTTGCAATTTATCTAAGTTATAAATTACAATTATTGGAGAAATTAGGGTGAATTATTTAATGCTACCTCACTCTAATCAGTTTAGTATATTTACGTTAGTGGTTTGGGAGAAATATTGAACGATAATTTTCCAGAGGTTTTTAATATAATTAATTACTAAAACCATTTCATATTCGAAGTTGATATTATTTAGTAGCGCTCCGAAAATTGGGGTGTTACACTCGGCCTGCCGCCCGACCCGCAAGCCAACCATAAAGTGATAGGTTAGGTTGGTGATTTCATCCCGCCAACTCATTGTAGCCCGCCTCGCCTAGTCCACCATTTCGACAGGCCAACCCGTCAAGTTTAATGTTATTTATTTTTTATGTTTTCCCTTGTTTTTAACTATTTGTAAATATTTTTTATTGTATTTTTTTGACAGGTTGAGCGGGGCAACCCACCAACCCAACATTTTTACCTTGTTTTTAGCAGGTTTGGGCGGGCCAATCTGTCTATCCACCTATTTTAAGTCCAAAAAACATGCTTTAAATACATTATTTATTTATTTATTTACTTTAATGCCGCATGCCTGCCAACCCTTCGAGAGGCGGCATAGATTCAGTTTCTCAACCCACTATATATCCTTGGGAGGCTGGCGCGCCCTTTCCAATTTTTGGCAGGCTAGGGCGGGCCGACCCGTTTTACCATCTCTACAGGAAAGTGGGTTGAACTAGCAGTTATAGCATCTCCTTTCTATCACTTCAATTAATTTCACGCAAGGATATACTTGTTTGTACTCTAAATAAAGCTGCAATATTGCTCACAAATCACAATCAGATTAACATCAATTTGAGTATCAAGTATTGTACTTAAAGACAAAGCTAGTTAGTCCAAATATCAATTATATAACCTAAACCGACAATGAAAACAAACAATTACAATTTGCGCTTATAAAAAAAAAACAATTACAATTTGCAGCCTAGTTAACATAAATTCAATTATAAAAAGACTAAAATGGTCAAAATGATATGTATCGTTTTGCAACTGTTTGTTCAATAAAGGAATGGACAAGCCAACTAAATGCATCAATTAAATGAAGCTATTGGCATGTAATGTCATAAAAAAAAGAAATTTTACCTGAATTGATAGGGACCAAAATGCCAAACCTTTATTTTTCAATTTTTCCTTAATTTTAATTTAGTTCCAATTGTTAAGATGACAAAAAGACAATATACTAAGCCTAGGTAATCAAATGATATTTAAATATATTTATATATGTGTTTTAACTAATCTAGTAGTTCTAATTTCAATCAAATACTAACTATTCTTAGTAAACGCATGGGATTTTTAGAAAGCTCATCTTAGTTCACATTAGCTATTATAGGTGTTTGGTTTGATTATTTTTGAAGAATTTTTTTGAATATATTTAAAAAATAATTAATGTCAACAAGTTTTTATTATAAATTAGGTAATATTTCTCTTTCAATCCATTAACTTAATTTTTTGTTTCAATTTTGTCATTTTTCTAACAAATTAATTACACATGTTGTCACCTGTTATTCTTTAATACAAACTATTAAACTATGTATAAGGAGCATGCCATAAGCTAAACCTTCTATATAAATTGAGCCATAAAGAATAAAAAAATGGCTCAGAATAAATTTGATAGACCAAAAGTGTAATTAAAACAAAGATAAATTCAAATAGAAATGAAAAATTAAGTCAAAGGATCAAAGAGTCATTTTACTTATAACTAGTCGAATACCCGTGCATCCGCACGGGGTAAGTCGTGTTGTGTTTGTATTGAACTGAAGTTGTAAATTTAGAAATTGTATATATTAAAAAAATGTGAATGTTGCTGCAGTAGATAAGTTTGAGAGAATATGATTATAGTCTTAAAAACATAAAATAGTCATAACAATATAAAATGTGAATGTTGTTGCAGTATATATAAACTTAACAATATAAAGATTGTAATAGTTTTGTTGTTGTAATTAGTTCGAACACTACACGGCAGCACCGCTTACGTAAAAAACACAGGACACAGACACCGCTATATATTTAATAAAATAAATTTATATATGAGCACAATTGTTTTTGTACAAATATATGAGCACAATTGATATAGATAGTCTAAAATTAGATGCAGAAATTATATTTATCTAATTGAGTATTTTTTTATTTGATTTAACTGACTGTTTCCATTACAAAAAATATCCTAAAGTAATAAGATAATAATAAGAGAGAAAACTATAATGAAAGAAAAGTTAAAATACATTCAAACAATAAAAATATTATTTAATAGGGTGTAGCTGTCCAGAAAAATACATTGAGCGCGCAAATTTATCAACAAATAGGGTGTAGCTGTCATTGTCACCCTTATCCATAATAAAGTTGGGTGTAGGTGTCAACAAATACAGGGGATAGGGCTGCCATATTCACTAAACACGCAAATAGTAATAATATCAGAGTACGATTTTGATTTTTCTCTCAATACTTTTTACAATTTTTCCATTCTGTACAATAGTTTCCCGTTTTCCCGTGTCCAGCTCTTCAAATCTCCAGTGTCTGCTCTTCATCCGTGTCCCGCCTCTCGTTTGTGTACAATAATACTTAAACTTGAAATGAGATGATGATATTATCTGCTACAGAATAAATCGAGAACCCAATGAGGTTTCTAACATGTCCACCAAAAAGGTAGATGACAAACTCTAGTATAAACAAATGTAGAATGTAAAATGTAACAACATAAAGTGGGTTCACATCAGTTTAAGTGAAGATATCTACTACAAATAAATGATTTCTTAAGCTACAAATTAGTGTAAAACATAGAACACGAAAATCACAAATGCAACAAACCACGCTAGTTCAATCTAACAATGCGAGTTGAATCAAACACAAGTAGCTGAATAAAAAAAATAAAATGATGCAGAACAAATGAACTAACAAATGTTATGCAGGTAGCTAAATCAAACAAATAAATATGATTTATTAAGATACAAATCAGTCATGATTTACAAAAGTTAGATGCAGAACAACAGCAACATCAGGACTTTATACGAGTTAAATCTAACAAAGACTGCATTACGAATCTAGACAATGCAACGTTGTATTATGAATCTAACAAATGATCAAGCTAACAAATGAATCTAACAAATAAATCCAACAAATAAATATAACAAATATTGTATTATGAATCTATAAAGACATGTTATGCTGTGATGAGGTTCACACGGTTTAGATGAAGAAAAAGAAGATAGTATATTTAGATGAAGATAGAAAATGAAACCTAGATGCAGGAATTTCACTAAAGCTTGGTTGCTAGTTCTGGTTTCCTCTTAACATGTTGAAATGCTTGAGAAAATATTAGGTTGTGGTGTTGTTGTTGTGGAATGGAAAGAGTTGAAGATGGAATTGTTAAAGTGAAGAGTAGTTGGAGAGAAAGTATTTTCATTTAGATAAAAGTAATTGGTGTTGTTATTTTCGGATGTTTAAGTTGTTACCCTAAGACATACTATGTTACCAATGGATAAAAGTGGCATTCTCATTTACCATCATTTAATTCGAAGATACACTGATGCACGACAGTGTACTTTTCTATAAAGTGGGAACCAATATGATTTTGGGCCCAATTTTTGAATGTGGGATGTGGAAGGGTTAAAAATATTAAAGTGGGAGTGGAAAAAATGAGGGCAGAACGATAATTCTGTAGGCAGGTAAATAACATCAATTTATAATAGATAACTTCTTAAAGTAGAAGAAGAATATGAATTATTAAAAATAGAAAAAGAAATTAGATTTTAGTTTTTTAAATATAAGATTAAAACTTGAAAAAAAGGAGTAGCAAGCAATTCTATTTCATTGGATGAAAAGCAAAGTATTGATTCTTAAATTATATACATTCTTACACAAAAGGCAAAAAAGAGGAAAAACATCACGTGTATACATATTAATAAAAAAAAGACTATAAATAAGTAATCAGATTCTCTAGGTTTTATTTCAGTGTTGCTTTGCTTTCACCTAAAGAGTAAAAACTAAAAACTTTGAGAAAAAGAAAATTACCTCAAAGGAGAGAGAGAGAGAGAGATCACACGTGTGATCAATAAGAAGTTTTGGCGGTAACACTTTCATTGTGTCACCAAAATTAACTGTCACCATAATATGACTCCACTGGCAAGCACCAATGATTAGTCTAAGCTGAAATTCCATATCTACCCCTGCATTGACACGTGCCATCTAGAAGTTGCTGGACTCTGCATCTTTATTTTACATCAAAAAGTACCAAATTACTCTTAAGTAGAATATTTTTTAAATTATTTAATTTTCATCCATTATTGTTAAATTAATATTAATTTTATTTTTTTTCATATTTAGGAAATTAATGAGAAAGTATAACACTCATTAAAATAGAAAAAAATTCCTAAAAAAATGATATTATTGTAATAACTAAAATGTGAAAAATTAAGTCCATTTTAAATTTATGTTGCCAAACTTTTACCTTCCTCACCTCTTCTTTTATTTTATTTTTTCTTCAGTTTTTCCTTTTTTTTGGGAAAATTTCTTCTGTTTCATTTTTCCTTTATCATTTTTTTGCTCAAATTTTTTCCTTTATCATTCAATTTAGTGAATCCAAATCTTTCATTCCGTTTGCGCGATTTAAATATTGAATTTCAAAGAAAATATGGAAGGTTCAATTAATTGTTAGTAAAGAAAAGTTACCTATAAAGAAAAGAATGTTAACTTAAATGACAAAATCAAATTATTGAAAACATTACTAGATGAAATTAATTTCATTTCAAAAGAATAAAAATATTTTATATTCTTTTTTTTTTTGTGTGAACCGGATATCTTCTGCGCAACTGTAGAGACTAATCCCTCGAGCCGAGTAGGGTCACAATGGGCAGTAAAGCTCTCACTCAAGAGATTTAACGCTGCTGCATTTCCAAGGCTGGATTCAAACCCAGGATCTTGGTTAAGCTGGAAGAGACCCAAACCATTTCATCTAAGCGCTCTTGGGTAAAGATATATTATGTTCTTAACCAATGTCTTAAATAAAATTTGTTAATTTATATCAATATATAAACAAAAGACAATATATATAAATCGATCAAGAAGAAAAAAGGAAAACTAATTATAATTTGAACTTTTTGATAAAAATAATTATAATCCGAACATATGATGAAATACTTCCGTTTATCAAACTATTACATCTAGGAATAGACTCACTACCAATTCAAATGATCAAAACTTCTGGTGATATTTTAGGGTGTCACTCTGGAGATAAAGACCCTGGTTACGATAGTTTATCAAAATAATAAATATAGATAAATGTGATCAAAAAATACTGATAAGGGTATATATAAAAAATTATTATATATTTTAATTACTTAAAAATTAAATATTTAAAAAATTCCATTTTTAATAGTATTAATTTTTTTATCAAGTCCTTTATTTTTCTTAATTTGTATTTTCAAAGGAGATTCATTATATTTTATGTAAAAAAATTTAGAACTAAAAACTGTATAAAAAGGAATATTTCAAGTATGAAAATTGCTAATTTATATATATGCTATAATATATGAACTAAAATAATACGTTCTAGAATGATGAAGAGAAAAGGAAAAGCAATTATACTCTGAGCTACCATGTTTATGCAATGCTACCTTTAATTAAACTGTCACAAAAAAACAAAATAATAATTGATTCTCTGATGACAACTATTAAAAAAATTAATTATTTAAATGAATTAATTTAGTGTAGTCCTATATATGAAGATCACAGGGTGTCAGCTTAGTTAGCTGGCCACTCATTTTTTTTTGGGTTCTCTCTTCTCATTTTCTTCTCCCTTCCATTTCTCCACAACTCCAACACAAGAGAATCAATTCCTCATCATTGGAATTGTTTACCCATTCATTTCCCCAAAAAAAAGAAAAAAAAAACATTTTTTTCTCTATTGAGAAAATTCTCAAACCCAAAGTTTCATTTTTCAATCACATTTTGTTGTGAAGATCTATGCTTTGAAGATTGGCAAGTTCAGTTGTTAATAGGTTGGAGTTATTCTTCTTGCTAGTAAAGCCATTGATTCTTCTGCAAAGAAAAAAGTCTAATTTTCTCTCTCTTAAACCTCACAGTTTGTTTTTTTCTTTGTGTTTCTCTCTCTTTGGTGGAATGCTGGGGTCAGAGATTTGTGTAACATGTTCTAGCAGCCTTTTGATGAATTGGGTAGCTGAAATTTCTGTCAAAGGTGTTAGAGAATCTGAGTTCTCAGAGATCTAAGCCTCTCTCTCTTTGGTTTTGGTTTCATATTACTATTCATACCTCCTCTTTTACTATCCACACCCCCCTTTTTGTGAAAGAGATTGAAGATGATGAGGATGAGGAATCTTAGTAATAATTCTAATAATAAGACAAATGGGTTGTCTCCTATAATGAATGGAAGAAATTCAACTGGTTGTAGAACTGAAACTGGTTCAATGGAATGGGAGATGAGACCAGGTGGAATGCTTGTCCAAACAAGAACAACTGAGTCAGATCGGAACTCAGTGTCGGTTCCTACTATTAGAGTTAAAGTCAAATTTGGTTCAATTTATCATGAAGTCAACATTAGCTCACAAGCCACTTTTGGTAACACTTTTCACATTTTTTCTCTTCAATTTTGTTTTTTTATTTTTTTAAGGTTGTGCTTTTGATTTACATAGGTTGTTATGTTTTTTGATTGATTTAAGTTTCTATTGATGTTCTCTTTTTGTTTTCTATAGTTTTTAGATTTTTAGATTTTTTTGAGGTGGTGTTTTGATTTACATAGGTTGTTATGTTTTTTGATTGATATTATGTTGCAGGGGAATTGAAGAAAATGTTGACAGGGCCAACAGGGTTACACCATCAAGATCAAAAGCTATTTTATAAAGATAAAGAGAGAGATTCAAAGGTATTTCTTGATGTAGTTGGTGTAAAAGATAAATCAAAGATAGTGTTAGTGGAAGATCCTATTAGTCAAGAGAAAAGGATATTAGAGATAAGGAAAAATGCTAAGATGGAGAAAGCTGCAAAATCTATTTCAGAAATTAGCTTGGAAGTTGATAGGCTTGCTGGAAGAGTATGTATTTTGACTTTTTTGGTACTTTTGATTTTTGTTTTTTGTCTTTTTTCATTTTTGAATTATTATGAGTGAGGTTGAATTGTATTAAATGTATGATGTATAAGTAGTTGTGAATTAAGAGAACTTATTATAGTGATTGGAATTTTGTTAGGTTTCTGCTTTTGAAACAATAATTGGCAAAGGTGGGAAAGTTGCAGAACCAGATGTGCTTGGTTTAATTGAGCTTTTGATGAATCAATTGCTTAAATTGGATGGTATTATTGCTGATGGGGATGTCAAATTGCAGAGGAAAATGCAGGTAATTTTTGTTGCACTTTCTCTTGTTTTAATTGTTTTTTAGTCTATCTTGTATGGTATCTCTATTGTCTGTGTAAAGAATTTTCACACCGTCAAACAATCAGGCGTTGTTATATAAGTAAAAACATTTGACTCGTATATTAATAATTAGAGGTGTCAATTTTGATCCAGTTCAACGAGCTGGGCCAAATGGCTCAATGTTCTAGGCTGAACTACTAAATAGAGGACCAAATAAAAAGGTTTCTTTTGGCCCAGCCAAGTTGGCTCATGGGTCAGACTGGGCCCTCTTTTTTAGTTTTGAACATTTTTTATGATTTCCTTTGTTAAATGTTGGACTGGACTGGCCGGGCCAACCCATTGTCCTTAGTGTTTTGGGCTAGGTCAGCCAAACCCACTTTTTACGTTTTGGCCCATTGGTTAAGGCCGAGCTGGGCGGCCTAGTTTAACAACTCTATTATTAACCTTA
This sequence comes from Astragalus membranaceus, assembly GCA_039519185.1. NCBI lineage: Eukaryota > Viridiplantae > Streptophyta > Magnoliopsida > Fabales > Fabaceae > Astragalus > Astragalus membranaceus. The sequence goes on along the minus strand of CM076853.1, from coordinate 26,835,220 downwards.
AAGTTACATATATCATGATTTCTAATTAGTTGGCTGTGTAAAATTTTTTAGACAAACGATCCATACCAATTAAACTCGTATTCTTTTTCTTTGTATAACTATTTTACTTGTACTTTTGAAGGTAAGGAGAGTTCAAAAGTATGTTGAAACTTTGGATATATTGAAAGTTAAGAATTCTATGGCAAATGGCAATGGAATTCAAGCTACAATGAAGTCTCAACAAAAACAATCAAATGTGCAAAGACTAGAACCAATTCAAGAACAATCTCAAACACATTCAAATGAGCAATCTCTAATAGTAATTGAACAAGATCAACATCAACCTTCAAGGAATTCTAATTCAGGAGTTGTAGTTACAACAAAATGGGAAACATTTGATTCAATGCCACCATTAATTCAAGTTCCATCCACATCTACAATACCTTCTTCAATGACCAATAATTCAGGTCCTCCTAAGTTCAATTGGGAATTATTTGAGTAATAAAATTACCTTACCACACGCTTTCAATTGTGTGGATGTGATTTGGGTTTGTATTCCACTTCTGAGTGTTATTATATGTTTTACATTCTTTTGTGTATTTAGATTTGTTTAGCAACCCCTATAATATGTCATTTACTTGGGAAATAAATAGGGTTGCTATCATAGTGATTATTATATAAACTAAAAAAGTGAGGTTTATGTGATTATTGAGTCTTATGAATTCATTTACCAAATGTTTGGGCCTATTTTTTTTAAGGATATCTAATATGTGTTTGTAGCTTTGTTATTAACCAAAATTAGGATTTAACCATTTACTCGTTTATTTGGATCAAAGGTAGTTTCAGCGGTATGGAGACGTTGGCTCCTGGATTTGGATTTGGGGTGATCGTGCAGTAGTATGTGTGGTGTTAATTTGTCATTTTGTCTAAGTCGATAAAAAAAAGGCAGTTTGATCAATTAGAAACTATGCATCACTTTCCCCCCACTAATTAATAGCTCTTTGTGAAGAATTACCTATATGAATAGGTAGAGTTTGCAAACTTAATATGTGCGTCGGCACGTATAAGTCCATGTAACACTTCAAGATTGTTATTCGAGTTGAATAAAAATCACATGCATGTTCTCTGAATGACATATCCATATAATGTGCCGTCAAGCAAGCATTATTTGAAGATAAATCTAATAGTGCTTGCTTAAGGACATCTTATCTGGATGTGTCGCCCTGAAAACACTTGCTTAAGAATTACCTAAAGCTAACTCGGATAATGCATAGTCATGTGTTATGTAGATAACATTTTCTTAAACAAGCGTTATGTGGATGTGTCATTTATAAAATCACATGCATTGACATTCAAGTAACACATCTACAACAAAGAAGATACTCCAAACAAGTAGTGGCAGACTTGATAGAAATAAACCCCTAAAAAGTAAAAATTATGCGTGTTTCGATGATTCGTTTGATAAATATGATTTTGAATGAAAATAATTTTGTGAAGTTGATTTAGTTCTAATTGAGTTTGAAGTGAAATGATTTATGTGAGTTTTTGTTTTCCTTTTTATTCTAAAAGTAAGTTTATCGTAAAACATATGAATTTTTTTGACACAAATCAAAAATTACTTTTCACCACTACTTTTCAAAACAAAAATTTAGATGCCAAATCATTTTTTTATTCAGATTATTGTTGGATACCTACAGAGTGTCCAAACACCGTTAACAAACACTAGTGGAAAAATGCATTTTATAACTATCATTTATATCGGTTAAAAACGACCTGATTTTAAAAGTGACGCGGTGGCAGTTTTGTAATTAAAATTACAATTTTTATATCGGTTGCCATAAGAACCGATATAGAAAGTGCAAAAACCATCTTTCATATCGGTTCTATTGCATAACCGTTATAGAAAGTGCAAAAATTTAGGCTTCCATAACGGGTCACAAAACCACCCGTTATAGAAACGAAAAAATCAGGCTTTTACAATTCGTTCGCATCTCTTTCACCATTCGCTCCCTCTCACTCTCATTCGCAGTACTCTCCCTCATCTCTTCCACCACCATTCGCACCTCCCTCATCTCTTCCACCACCGTTCCACCACCGTTTAGCATCTCACCATTCGCATCTCTTCCACCATCTCTCCCTCTCACCATTCGCGCGCATACTCTTCCCTCTTCCACCATTCGCTCCTTCTCACTCATCTTCGCATTCCCTCATTCCCATTGGCCATGGAAGATCACGACCAAAACCACTGAGCAGCTTCACCGGAGCGAGATAGTTTGGTAACCCTTTTCCTTCCATCACCCATCTTCTTGATGTCATTTTTTAGGGTTTGTATGATTTGGGAATTGGGAACCGAATTTGGGTTTTCGTTTTCGTTTTTTAGGGTTTGTGTGATTTCGTCTTCCTTCTCTCCAAGTATTGTAACTATTTTGTAGCTAAGAAAACAAATCTATGAACCCCAAACCGCAACCTTCTCCTTCATTTTCCGGCGACCATAGACCTCCAATCAAAAAACGAGTTTGATATTCATAATCCTCACGTCACCCTCTTGCAAAGCCCTCAAGAAATTTTATGATCTAAACACCCTACACCGACGACCACCATGCCGGAAGTCGCACCACCGCACCGGAGTGGTGAACCACGACCAATCCTTTTTCTCCATTGATTGGTAAGTTGATTTTCAGTTGTTTATGCCCCTGATTCAGTTTCCTTCTTTTTTCTTAAACCCTAACTCATATTTGAACTGGAATCCAAATATGTATTCTGCTTCGTACTTTCAACAGATGTTTGTTATTAATTCTTGAGCAAGCTGGTGTTTCATTGTTTCATTGCCTACCCTCGTTATTTTGAAAGGATAATTGTATATTTGTTCTTTAATATCATAATATTAAAAATTGAACTCATGAAAATAATTGTATATTTGTTTCATTGTTTACTTGCAGGTATTACTAACAGTGTTCAGAAGCTTTCTGCCCTTGTTTCCAGGTACAACTAATGCAGTTCATGTGTTAACAACAATAGCAAGTAATATTCTTCATTCTAATCAGTCACTTCAAATTCCAATAGGATTGTTATATTTCTGTTTGGCTTGTGTCTTAGCTTCCTACAGTTTATAAGTTAATTCTTAAATTATGAGATGTATAATCTTCAAAGAGATCTTACTCTTTATTTCTGGAGATGCAATCTGAAGATTTGCTTCTAGACACTAGAAGAGGGTTTGTAGTTGTTAGGGAGCATTGGAGTTGCTTTCCTAAAGTCATATAGTGTACAATGTTAAGCTGCCTCAAAATTTAGTAAACCACTTCTTTTGGAAGCATTCTGGTTTTTAATTGAAACAAGGTTACATACTGCCAAGTTACAGGTTTTGACCCTTTTTTAAATGTTTTTAATCTTGAAGATATCATGTCACTAACATGAGGCAAACTTGGCCATTTCTGAAGGTACATTTCTAAATAATTCTCTTTAGAATGCATGTATCCACTAATGTCTGTGATTTCCTTGTATGCATTTGTATTATTCTGTGATGGTGTATCTTTATAAGATATAGTAGATCCCTTTGCTCATGCGCTATATACATTACTGACAGGGCGGATGGAAAGGATGGGGAGAGATATCATATGGATGCTATGAATGCTTTAAACGTGCTAAAGCATCAAAGTATCTGGTAAACTTTACATCCTTATATATAGCTACCATTTAGATCTGTGTTCCTGCTTCATTTTTTATATAGATTTATGTTGATTTTATTGTTTCCTATCCAATTAATATATTATTTATATACTTTATTAGGTTAGATCATGGATGGAAGAAACATTTCTTGGTCTTAATCACCAGATGCTTTCTTATAATCACCAGATTCTATTGTTGTGTTCCTTTCTCACATTTTTGTTTTCCGGTAGTTTTATTTTCAAATAGATTAGATTAGATTAAGGTTCTGGAATTGTTATCTTGATTCTATTGTTATCTGAATTATCAAAAACTGGATCAATGTAATCTAATCTATACAAATAATATGAGAGCCTAAGTTGTACCAATTTTCAAAAACTGGATCAATCAGTTAATAAGGCATTGTGGTTACCTATACCAATTTTCATTATCCTTTACTTTCTCATTTCATATTCCTTTTGACTGCATGTGGATAGTTCTATTGTGATATATTCAATTATGCAGCTTTCTTGTTCTCTTTGTATTGTTCTTCTCATTCTCATGGTTTTGTTGGCAGGTTAAAATTACCAATTACCATTTGAATATCCGTGAATAGCTTGTAAATTTTTTGAAGAATTCATGAATGGACATTGCTTTAAAATGTGCCACTGACCTGGTCACGTGTCTTGAACTATCTTTTGTTTGAATGTGAATATTTTTGCAGATAACATTTAAGAAAACTTTGGACATGCAACTTATGATGGCGCTGAGAAAAAGGATTTTGGAACATACCAGTAAATCTGAAACTTTTGTTCAGTGTAGTACTCTGCTTTAATTTTGTTCATTTTGAAATGTAATTTTTAATGAAATGTAATTTTTGTTCATTATGATAGTTTTGCTTAGTTTATCTTAGAAGTAATTTTTTGGATAATTTTGGTAATATGTTATGGCTATGTACGTCAGACACCATAATGTAAAACATTTTTTTATGGAAAACAATTGATGTTGTGTCCGAAGATTTTGTAATATGTACTTGAGATTGTGATGTTTCATTTTTTAATTATATGAATATTTGAGATTATACAGTATATAGTCCTGTCTCATGTATGCTGATCAGAAACACGTTTTTTTTTTAAAAAAAAAACTCCACTTTTAATATCGGTTCCTCTGGATAACCGATGTTAAAAGTACTTTTTATATCGGTTCCAACAAAAAACCGATGTCAAAAATACGCTTATATTTGATAAAAATGAACTTTTCATAACGGTTCTAGGTGCAACCGATATAAAAACAACCTTTCATAACGGTTCAGGAACCGATATGAAATGTACCTATTTTTTATATCTCCTTTTTCGGCATTGGTTTAGGAACCGATATGAAATGTCAATTTAAACCGATATAAATGCATTTTTTTCATTAGTGAAAAGACTAGTTATCTCTGTTTATGTTTAGACACAATTTTCGCACTGGCCAACACCGAACAAACCAATTTTATTTGACATTAACCTAACATTAATGTTAATATTTTGATTAAAATCATGTTTAAATTTAGGTAAAATCAATTTTTTATTTTGAATTAGGCAAAACCGATTTTGTTACTTTTAACCTCAAAACCAAATACACACGTAAAGTTTACTATATTTAGATGAACGTGCATTTGAGAAGCCCAATATAGGCTTCAATCCAAAGATGCACTCAATGGTATAATAGCTTTTGATGACAAAAAAATGACAATATATTTCAGTACTTATAGTAGCTTCTTGTGGGAGGCTACAATAACAAAAAAAACTCACGTCTTTTTATTTCCTATGATGGAATAAGCAATCCTCCAATGTGATAGGGAGACAAGTTCGAAAAGTGTTTCGAAACAGAAAACACACGAAATTATGAGTGTCAAAGCTTCTATTTATAAATTTCTATTAATAGTAATTAAATATGTACTCAAATCTTCCCTTCTTTGGCCTCAAGCAAAGATCATGGAAAGAAAATGCAGGAGTGAAGAATAAGCTTGTTTTGTTTCATTGATCAGTCTACTGACTAAGCTTGTAATAATTCATGTCATGATTGCATATATAGTATATACTATATATAGCATGAATAAAATAATGAATTAAATCGGTTTTAGTAAGGTAAGCTAGTGAATCATTAACAAAGTTTGTAGATGATGATTTTAAATGCAAATGCTCAAGAAAGCAATCCTTAGGGGAATGACAAGTGCACATATAATATAATGTATTAATATAGACTTATAACAAAGTGATGTATATCTTCATCTTCATAATGGTTATAACTTTTTGAAAGCATCAATTTGGTGTGTCAATGAAGTTTATGCACAATTTACATGAGGCTAGCAATAGGATCTGCCACATATTTTTGGACACATATTCTTCAATGATTATTGAAATTTAAATGTGTCTCACTATGATTTTTATCTACTATCTATACCATTAACATACTACCAAAATACCAATCTTACTATTTTCCCAACTAAACAATTTTAGAATATTTATGTAATTTCACTTTTTCAAACTTTTTTACTCTATCACGTACTTTTTCAAATTTTTTCACTCTCACACTTTTTTCCAAACTTTTTCACTTTTTCACTCTCTCATTCTCTTTCTTCCTCTAACTCTATCTCATTTTTCTATTTCTCACAATATATCTGCTTTAATTTCATCTACATGTTTCCTTCATTTTTAATATTCAATTTTTCTCTATCAATAAGTTTTATTTCGTCTATACGGGAAATATTACAATTTGTAAAATTTGAAACTTTACTACAATTTTGTTTTCTAATATCTACAAGAATTATTACTTATCACTCACTCTCATATACTTTTTCAAACTTTTTAATCTTTCTCACACATTTTTTCACTCTCTCTTCCTCTTTCTTCCTCTAACTCTATCTCATTTTTCTATTTTTCAAAATATATCTACTTTAATTTCTTCCTCAGAATAATTAAATTATATATAAATCTATTAATAAAAATAACACGACAACACCCGTGCGTATGCACAAGTATACTGCTAATTTCTATAAATTTCAACTTATCACCAAGAAAATATTCATTAAAGTGTGCTAGTAAGTGTGTTCATCACACTTCTCTTTATCGAGTATATGTCTAAAATTAACTTCACAAATTCTCATAGGATAACAACCGTTTTGATCCCTACATGTGTCAGGCCCTGATAGTTTGATTTCTAAATGTAATAAAATTGTAAACATATCCCTGAATTTACATCTCTATAACCAAGTTGGCCCTTTATACAACCGGTAAGCACCAAAAGGCACAAGACTAAAAAGCCTCGAGAGCCGCAAGCAACACCACCAGAAAAAGCAGCAAGGAACTCCACACATGAAGATTAGCAGCTACACTAAAACAGATGACAGCAAGAATACACCGAAGTTGGTTGCTAAAGATCAAAACTGCTACAACACCATCTCAAAGCGGTCCACTCCTAAGCTGCAACCACACACGAAGACCTGCAAAGAGAAAAAACCAGCACAGAAAAACACCACCAAAAGAACAAAACAAGCAATAAAGAGAGAAGGGTAGCAGGGAGCAAGAGCTAAAGGTTCAAGAGGGCAAGGTAGGGAACGGGATCACTCAACAGCACCTCTCAAGATACAAGAGCATGATAATCCCGAGAGAGCCACTCAACAGAGACGCCCTTAAGAGAAGCACCTCTCTTGGCGAGGTTGTCTGCTATATGATTTGATTCTCTAGTTCTATGGATGAAAGAGACATTCCTCAAGATCCAAAGAAGGTTCAACAGTTTGTTGCTATAAAGCCTTAGCTTCCATGGGCAAGCACTATTTACCCATGCAAGCGCTACCCTCGAGTCCGACTCCACAATCAAGCTTCCTTTTTCTAACCACTCCTTTTCTATTGAAAGTTCAAGGGCAAAAACTATAGTAATGAATTCAGCTTCGTTTGAGTCCCTCACGCCAACTTAGGCTGCAAATTTAGCTAGGATGCACCCTTTGTCATCCCGTAACACACCGCCTATACCTACAGGCCCCGACATACCTTTGGCAGAGCCGTCCACGTTCCATTTCCATGCCCTGAACAGTGGAGGCTGCCAAAAGGCAGCCACGCGGGCAATGGGGGATTTTCTCCGTGAAGCCACCCCTTCCAGATTTAGAACAAGATCACTGGGACTATACGGGTACTCTGCTTCCCACCCTTTAATCCAGAAGCCTAGCCTTAATTTTATCTGTAAGAGTTCTTGCTTCCACTCTATTTTTGCTTTATCAAACACCACCCTGTTCCTAATGTTCCATAAGGACCAAAGAACCACATATAGTAAGGCTATCCAGAGCTTCTTGCGGAAAGATCCTTCAAAAGACTCACACCACAATTTAAACCACTGTACACAATTTTCCGTGATAGGGACTTGTAGGTTCCACCAATCTAAGACCCCATCCCAGATTCGCCACGAGTAATGACAGTGTAGGAATATATGCTGGATGGTTTCCACTTCTACGTTGCAGAAGGGGCAGGAGATCTCATCTTCCCTAAGCAGATTCAGCTTGTACAGTCTTTTCCTAGTATTGAGTTTATCTTGGAGAATGAACGACACGAGCAATTCAGCTCTAGGTGGCGCAAGACCCTTCCAAACTGGTATGCTGTTATCCCTTTCGGTTTCCTCGTGCCACCAAGCTTTAACAAAAGAGTTGACAGAGACACATCCCCTTTAAGTTAAAGTGCCACCATGTTCTGTCTTTTGTGTGTTTTGACAAATGCACCTCTTCGAGGGAGGTCATCAAAGACTCAAGATAATCACGTTCCCATTGGAATAAGCTCCTTCTCTAGGTAAACTTACAGTTCCATTACAGACCGTTCCCGTTGAAGTTATATGATTTTCTTGATGACACCAACAGGTACCTTATAGAGGTTCATAAAGTACAGGGGAAGGTTGTTGAGTACTGACTTTATGAGCACAAATCTACCCGCTCTAGATAGAAGCTTAGCTTTCCAAGTTGCCATCTTTTATTGAAGCTTTGAGAACACTGGCTCCCAAGTTGAAATCTTATTTGGATTATCGCCAGTGGGATACCCAGATATCGCGTCGGGAGGGAGATCACCTGACATACAAATCTAGACGCTCAGCTACTTGCCCAGCTATCCGACTACAGCATTTGGTCTTGGCCGGACAGAACATCAGTGTGTCATCCAAAAATTGGAGATGTGAGATGTTGACCTCCCTAACTCCAACCTTAATGCCATCAAACTCCCTAAGGCACACTGCACGATTCATCAGGAGATTGAACATTTCTGCTGCCAGCACAAAAAGAAAAGGGGATAGGGGGTCTCCTTGTCTAAGACCCCTACCCATTTTGATTGGGGCGGTTGGGGAACCATTAACTAGAACGGAGATGGAGGCCGTAGATATACAGTTCTTGACCCAAACCCCATAAGGTCCAGCACATGGTCATGGAAGTCCCAGCTAACTGTGTCATAAGCTTTATGGTAGTCTAGTTTCAGAAGGACGACTTCATTTTTTCACTTTTTCGCCCAATTGATGACTTCATTTGCCACACGGGCCCCTATCCAAATTTTGTCTCCCTGCAACAAAAGCTGTTTAGGATTCTCCTACCTGGGAAGGCAAAACTCTTTTCAACCTTAGAGCCATAATTTTTGAGATGACCTTGTATATGCTGCTTACCATGTTGATAGGCCTATACTCAACAAGATCTGAGGCCCCTTCAAACTTGGGTATTAGAGTGACCCACAGGGTATTAATTGATTTTGGAAGAGTCCCATTCTCAAAGAAATCCAGCACTGATTTAGTGAGGTCTTCTATAACAGTGCTCCGCATATTTTTGAGGAAGCCAAAATTGAACCCATCGTACCCTGGAGCTTTTGAGGATTCACATGCCCAAACTGCATTTTGGATTTCCTCCTCTGACGACAAGACTTCAAGGGCTTGAGCCTGTGTAGTTGAGAGGCGTTGGCCATCTAACTTATCCAACTTAGGGCAAACTGATTTATCCTTAGAGTAAAGGCGTTTAAAGAAGTTTGTGATTTTCTTCTTAATAGCTCGGCGATTGGTGACGACCGCATTTTCCCCAATAAGAGATTTTATGCACTTTCTGCTCTTTTTGAACGTAGTGATAGTGTGGAAGTACTTGGTATTCTTATCTTTGTTTTTCAAATTTTTTGTCCTAGCCAACTGCAACCGATATTGTTTTTTACGTTCCAGCCAAGACCACAACTGGGATTTTAGGGCTCTTCTTCTAGCGATATCTACAACGTCAAGCTCCGTTTCCTCCCTCAAGATATCCAGCTTCTGGATCTCCATCTCGAGCTCTTTGATCCTTGAGTCCAAGTTGCCAAAGACTTGTTTATTCCACTTTCTTATCGGGTCTTTCAGTCTTCTTAACTTAGCATGAAAGGGAATATCACGAAGGTTCATCCACTCCTTCTCAACAAGTTTATTAAAGCTCGGGTTAGAGAACCAAACATCGAGTTTTCTGAAGGGTTTTGGGCCCCAATCCACCGACTCACACTCAATAAGCAAAGGACAATGATCAGAAATTGATCGATCTAAACCCAACAACTTAATATCCCTGAACTTTCCCATCCAAGAGCTATCAATGAAAGCCTGATCAAGCCAACTCGCTTGATTGCTTCTATACCAAGTATATTTTCTGCCAAGTAGAGGAAGATCAAGCACTTCCATATCATTCACCCAGTTCCTAAAGGCTTCAATGCTCGCTGTGACATGAGAATGACCTTTTCTTTCCTCGGGCTGAGAACTTCATTGAAGTCACCCATAATAAGTAAGGGGAGGGGAGAGGAGCTTTTTAATCTCCCCAAAACTTGAAAAAAGTGTAAGTCTATCCCATCTATCGTTTGGGGCATAGAAAATTGAGACACTGAAGTTAACGTCACCTAGCTCCCCTTGAATAAAAATCCATCTATCACCTTTGAGACAAGAGGTTTTATGAAACTTACTCTTGTCCCAAATCAAGATTGACCCCCCACTACCTTCATTTTCCATCACATCTTCCCAGTCAAAACTATCGTCAAACCACCAACTACGCAGTTTTCTATGGCTAAGGGAGGAGTGTTTAGGCTCAACTATACCCATAAGAGTTGGACACCTACTAAGAGCCAGGTTACGGACTACAGTCGTCTTCCTACTACCCCACACACCCCTAATGTTCCAGAAGATTAGATTCATTAAAACAAGAGGCCGAAGATAAACCAGCACACTGCTTGGGTCAAAACGGACCCCGTCCGTCCACACCCACCTTTCGAAGTCTGCTGCTCCTTCTTAGATTGTAGAGTTCATTTGAGACTCTGGACTCACTTTAGGCCATTAGACCGAGTTTTTTCCCCAAGTTCCAGCTTCTTTTCACCTCCTCATCATCATCTCCGCTGCATGAGTCAGAGTTAGCATCCTCCGTTACTTGTTTATTAAGTGCCTGGGCCTTATTTTTGTGAGAGCCTTTCTTCCTCTTGGTCGAAAATTTATATTTAGTTTTACCGTGCGAAAACAACTTTCCGTTTCCCCGACCAGAGGGAGAATAATTCTTTTTAGTGCTGCCATTGGCCCACATATGGTTTGGTGAAGGAGAAGGCTAGGTTGGTGCATCTAGTGAGGGTCGAGATGGAGATTGGGCCGAACTAGAGGAGAGAGAGGCGTGGTCGAACCTAAGATGAGTGTGTTCAAGGGAATTACTTGGACAATGATGATCAGGCCCCAAAGAGGGCCCAACATCAGGCCCAATGATATTTTCAAACCGTTGGTTTATGATTTGTAACTCTTGATTGAGGCTATAGCTGACACTTTCTGTAGGGTTTCTTGGTTGTTGAGATTCTCTCACATCGATAGCCAGTAAATGCTCATCAAAACAATCCCATGATTGCTTCGTTGGGGATACCACAATCTCTCAAGAAGGAAGGTGAGATACGTCATCATACAAGGTGGGATACGAGGCGCCTAGAGCCATTCTACTACCTAGGAAATGCAGTTCATTTACTTCACTTAATTTCCCATTACACTCTACGTTGGTGCGTTTCCCATTCTCAAAAGCCTTTTCAGCTTCCATGTACACATCAACATGGATATTTTCTAGGGTGTTAGCCTCCAAGCCATCCACACTGGCTTCTACTTCCATGTCAGCACCATTCCTATTGTGAACCTGGTACAACTTAGCACCACCCACAACCAAAGCACCTTGAGGAGAGGAGAATGTCCCTTCGTCTTTGTTGTGATGAAAATGGTATTGTGCAAGTGTACACAGTCTTTAACAAGTAATATAGCAAAAAGATGAGATCATATCCACAGGGATTGTAATTAATTCTTAAAGCTTATGTTGATAGTTGGATTAGTGAAGTGTAACCAAGTAACAAACAATAATATTGGATGAAGACAGAAAGTAAACAAGTTAAGTAAGATGAGTTTGAATTCAAGTGAGAAAGAAAGTTGGAATGCTCTTTATTAAGCAAATCACTTTTGACAGCATTATGTTATACATGATGCTAGTGCATTGGATGCTGTAGCAATTGATGCGTGCCTTTCAGTCACTAGCGTCAGGATTTTGTTACAAGTCTTATGTCCAAGGTTTAAATAAGTTCACCCTTGTATATGAAGTACCCACAGTATCACCCTATGGACTATGCTATCCTATGTCTAGGTTTTAGCATGGAATAGCAAAGTTTCCTTTATTAAACACTTATCCACATTAGTTCTTGAGTTCTAATCATAAACCATGTCTGTATTTATGACTCTACTTATTCTAGTTGATCAATCCCAAAATAAGTTTGAAAGAAGTATAACACAAGAACTAAAATGCAACATCAATATATAACACAATAACTAATCAAAAGATCATTACAAAGTTAAAGCATCCCAACTAAAGAAGTTTAGCTCATACTAGGCATTACTAAGAATATACAAACAAAGATAACCATGTTCATATATCTGATAATACAAAGGAGAGAAAATAAAGTAAGAATTACACGGTTGAAGTTCCCTTGCATAAATCAGTCTAGCAATGCTGTAGCATTTGTAACACCCCGATTTCAGGTGCGTTGTGGTTCTTTTAGTTTGTTCTTATTTTATGTATTATATTTAAGTGATAAGATTAAACTATTTTAATTTACTGTGTGTTGAGTTATTAAAATTTTGTTGAAATCATATTTAACTGTATTTTTATATGCTATTGGTAATATATGATTTTTATTATATATTTATTTTAACTTTAAATATATTAGTGTTTAAAGTAGAATTGATTTTTAACAGTTGTTTTGGGCTATGGAGGTGTTAGGATGGTAGTTATAATGAAAATGGGCTTTAAAAATATTTTAAAACGGATTTTTAAGTATTTTTAATGCTACACCCCCTTGTTTCATGCGCACACCCTCTCCTGCTTACCAAATCCAGCCCAGCGCCTTGCCCAGCCCACGAGCAGCGGTCCACAGACCCTAACCCGACCCGCTTTCCTTTCTTCTTCCTCCAGCCTGCAACACGCAGAAAAGCAGCCAAGTCCCAAAATCCATCCATCCACTCGAAATTAAGCGCTGAACACATATCTATTGTTGATTTCACCGATTTCATCCTCCTCCCCGTGCTACCGTCGTCACCGCCGGCTTTAAACCACGACGTCACCATCGTGGTCCACCCCTATCACTCGCGACCCACACTCTGTTTGGTTCCCTCTGTCGCTGCTTATGCTTACCTTTATCTTCGTGACACAACTACCATGGCAGCTCCTTAGGTGCGGGTACAACCTTCCTTCTCTGTTGTGTGTTCGATTCCCAAAGCCCTTTTTACCATCCAATTCAGATTCAGTTCCACGCTGTGGGAACCATATTTACGCTGGAACATAGGTACCTTTTCGAAACACGACTAATTTGTTAAGCGAGCAATTAATTATAGTTAATATTTAATATATTTAGTGTATGACTTTGGACTGTCGTTGTTGCTGCTACGTAACGGTATGTGTTCGAGTCGAACATCGTCCCGTTGGAATTAAATCATGCTCAGGAACTCGTGATTTGTCATTGTCGGTTCACTTTTGGAAGACACTTCGATATCAGGTACAGGGGGAAAGAGTTTCTATTCTATATGGGGAATAGGGGATAGGACTCTAATGGTATTAATTATCACTATTCCAATTTTTGTTTGTATTTATTGTTATTATTATTATTATTCAATCTGAATGACTGTATCAATTTAAAGGTCTATATATCATTGGATGACTATAATTATTATGAATGATTGTAAATGATTTAAGTGTCTGTAAATTATTTGATTTGGATGACTGTAACTTAATGATTTGGATGACTGTAACTAAATGAATTGGATGACTAACTATTATGCCGAGTTTAGAGAATGAATCTAGTATGATTAGTCAATTGTGTGTTAAATGATGTCTTTTAATTAACACGTGAGGAACGAAGAGTCGTAGGCAGGTGACCGTAGATTTAAGCCGCTAGTGGAGATGAATTTAGAGTAAGAACAGAGTAACTATAAGGATTAATGTTTAAAATCAATCCTAGGTGTGGGCGATGCGTAGTAAATAATAGTAAATGGTAATTGATGAATAGTAGTGAATGGTAATTGATGAATAGTAGTGAATGGTTAAATGATAGTTGATGATGATGATGTTTAAGGAACCTTATCGCAGCATGGGCAAGGACTCGCTACAGTATGAGCGAGTCGTACCTTAGTAATTTAAATTGTAGGAGGAACCTGTCGCAGTATGGGCAAGCACTCATCGCAGTATGGGCGAGTCGTACATCAAAGGATGGTGATGATGATAGGTGTTGTTGTTGCTGTTGTCATCGCCGTTCTCGTTGTCGTCGTTGTTGTTGTTGTTGTTGTTGTCGTTGTGAGATATCGCATCTGATTAGGTCCATGCGTGTCCATCTTGTTGTTGTTGTTGTCGTCATTGTTGTTGTTGTTAGTAGGACATTATCGGGCAAGGTATCCCGTTCGGGCAAGGTATCCTGATAGGCCGCAAGTGCACGGTTCTATCTAGTAGTAAGAGAGTATCCATCCATAGAGACTTTATAATTACCGATTTCGTTTTCGATTGTGATTAGCTAAAAAGAATGATTTGTAGATGAAGTTGATTAATTGAAATTTAGGAATGTAAAGAATCTCGGGTTATTAGTTTCATCACAATAATGAGAACCCTTGTAATTCTTTAACTATCCTCCAATCCACAAAAGTAATATATTCTAAATGCAAGGTAACATATGTAATCATAGTCTTCTTTCAAAGTAATGATGTGTTTTGATCTAAGTTTCAATTCTATTATCATGGTTGAAAGTTAGCAAAACCCTTTAAGAACAAAACCTTTTAAATGCCTCAAGAGAATTAGGATTATTCTCATATCTTAATTCTCTTGTCTATTTTCATAGGTCACATAAAATTTCACCTTTCAGTACTTCACTCTATTGTTTAAAATAAGATTTAGGCGTAATGAAAATAGATTAGAATTACAAAACAATTGGAGTGGAGAATGGTCTTTGGGAACTACTAGGGACCTATTATTGGATTACTCCCAACAACCCAAGACCGTATTTCTACTCACTCATGCTGAATATATAACTTGCAATAAGATAAAGAGACATAATTGTAAATTGCGTAATGTAAATGGTGGAAAGTAAAAGAAAGCTATAAAGGACTGAAAGTAGAAGTGCAGGAATAAAAGTGAAGAAATATAAAAGACTGGAAAGTAAGAACAGGAATTAAAATTGCAAGAAAGTAAGAAATGATAGAATAACTTGGATTCACTTTGAAAGTAATTTAGCACCGACCGACTAAGGATGCCCTTACACTCTGAAATGAGCTCTATTTATAGCCTAGAATGATACACAAGCCATTAAACTCGAGTTACAAGCCATAAAGGAATGGAATATGATCAGTTGTAACAGTTTTCTGAGTCTGAGACATGTGCACGGGTCGTGCTTCAGACACGCACGGATCGTACCTGCTGTGAAACTGTTGAAATTCTGGCTCTTCACAAGGAGCACGGGTCGTGCTTCATCACGCACGGACCGTGCGCTAACTTCTGTTACTCTGGCTGATTTTCTTCGCTTTTCACCAACAAGGGGCGCACGGGTCGTGCGTTATAATGCACGGACCGTGTTGAGATTTCTGATACTTGGCTTCATTTTCTTGTTTTTGTTCCTTTTGTTATGCCTTTTTGGTCCTTGATCTTTAATCATCCAAAACTCCTCGTTTGCTCCATAATTAGACCTAAAAATAAAAACAAACAATTTGTAGTAAAATAGCTTAAAAATAGAACTAAAATTCCACAAACTTTATTTAATTTGATTTACTTAAAAGACAGTAAAATAAGACTTATCAAACTCCCCCATGCTTGAATCTTTGCTTGTCCTCAAGCAAGAACAACTAAAATTAGCAGCACAAATTGGTAGAAGCATTTTCTGTTAAAGCTCAATTAGATTTATTTTTCAAGGGCTTTGTTCTCAGGATACACTTCTCACAATTCTTTATGCCCTTCATTATTTTTTCAGCCCACAACCTATTCAAAGTGAGTGTGTGCACTCATAGGTCCGGTTTAGTCACCAAAATAAACACAAAAATTCGCTTTGCTTTGCTTAGAATTAGTCTCCCTAGATTGTGCTTCACTTGATTACAAAGATATTAAAATAGATTTGACATTGTCATACCCCAATTTTGTCCGGCTTAGGTCCAAACCCTAATTTTCCACACAAAAATAAATTATGCATTTTGGATCCTAGAAACCGCTCCAAAGTTTTCGAAATCATTTTTAGGGTTAGAATGCACTTTCTAAGAAATTAGGGTTTTGAAAAATATGTTATGCATGCATGGCAAGCTTTGGAAAATATTTTATGCATGCATGGCCAAGGCCTAAAAGCATTTTTGTGGAAAGCAAGAATTGATTTCTATTTTGTTCCAAAGGCCAAGAATCGATTTATAGTATTTTGCATAGGCCTTGAAATCGATTTTCAGGCTCTTCCATAGGCCATGAATCGATTCCTAATTGTTGTAACTAAGTGAAGAATCGATTTTTACCTATTTAGGATGTCCTGAAAATCGATTTCCCTCTTCTTGCATAGGCCTGGAAATCGATTTTCAGGCTCTTCCATAGGCCATGAATCGATTCCTCATTGTGTTAACTAAAGCAAGAATCGATTTTCACCTATGAAGAAGGTCCTGAAAATCGATTCCTCTTTGTTTTCAAAGGAGCCAAGAATCGATTCTTTATTATCTCCAAAGGCTCAAGAATCGATTCCCACTATTTTAACTAAAGCAAGAATCGATTTTCACCTATGCAAAAGGTCCTGAAAATCGATTCCTATTGTTTTCAAAGGAACCAAGAATCGATTCTTTATTATTTTCAAAGGTAAAGAATCGATTCCTACATATTTCCAAAGGCTCAAACAATCGATTCATCCTTGCAATAAATGTTTTTAAAAATTCTACGCCTATAAATAGGCAGCTTCAAAATCATTTGGAGGAGGAGACTTCACGAGATCAGAGAAAGGCAGGGACAGATTTTACAAGATCAGAAAACACACACACACATTTCACGAGATCTGAAAAGACAACTCTCGTAAATCTCATTTTCCAGTTCTACGCTTCATTTCTGCTCTATTCGCGCCGTTGGTCCGTTTGAGCTGATCTCCTGCAAGGGTTAGTCGGGGTTTGCGTTCTTCAGAGCTGTAATATCTGTCTTCATCAGAGGTATTTCGGTCTTTACATTTGTTAAAATTTAATCATTCTGATCCATGCCAAAATTGCCCTATGTGATTTAGCTGTAGTGTCTTTGTTGATGATGACCCACATGATTCCCACTTATGCCTAGTGCATCATTTTCTAAATGGGGAAGATGGTCTCAGATGATTCAACCTCCCCTTTCAAACCCTTTCAAAAAAACATTTTTCATTAGAACTACGTCGCTTTGATTCCCGTTTGGGATACGTAGGAGCGAGCCACGTTCTCGTCAAGCGCAACAAATAAAAATTCTTTTCATCCCTCTAAACCAATCATTTTCATAAAACAAACAAAATCATTTTCAAACCCATTGTTACTAGTAGCTCATCAGAGCCTCTGTTCGTTTAGCTATTAGTGACAATGTCCTTTTCTCCTAAAAATAATAAACGATGATCCATCATAACCTTTGTTAGTTTGATCATCGTACAAATCAATCTCTTTCGAAAATCACTTTCAAAAAAGATAATAAAAAACGAGTTGTTATCAATAGTCCATCAGAACCTTCGTTCGTTTGACTAGCGGTACAACTCTCTCTTTTGAGTATTTAGTAAGTGATTCATCATAGCCTTTGCTAGTTTAATCATTTGCTAACGCTCGTCCTATTTCAAAAACTCACTAAAAAAGATAAAAAACAAAAACTTTTCAAAAAGAACCAAGAACTACGTAGCTTTGAATTCTCCATCGCACCGGGAGATACGTAGGAGCGGGCCATGTCCCGTCAAGCACTTTTTTCTAAAAACCCTTTTTTCCCCCCTTTCTCACCAAAAATAAAATTTCCAGTAAGTTTTCTCATTCGTCTTCAAACAAGAAATAAATAGGCAAATCTAGGTATTTTTCAAATCAAACATTAAAACCACACATTTAATTAGAGGTTCCCTTTCGGTAGAAAGGACGTGCGCGGTGCTAACCCCTTCCTCGCGCGTAATCGACCCCCGAACCCATATCTCTAGTTTTCAAAAGACCACCCGCCTTGTCCAAAAGACCTTTTTTCAATGTTTTGGTCTTAAAATTAAAATATTGGTGGCGGCTCCAAAATTCTTCCACGTTGTACATTGAGAAACCCAAACGGGGATTTTTCGGGGTGCAACAGCTGGCGACTCCACTGGGGACACTTTTTTTAAAAGACGAGGGTCAAGCCTAACTAATTTAAATGTGTGGTTTAATGTATTGTTGATTTGATTAAAACCCTATTTGCCTTTCTTTCTTATCTTTTATTCCATTTCTTTTATTGCTTATGCCCATGCATTCTTCCAATCCCCATGATCCCTTCTTCTTTGCTCCTTTTCTTCAAGGTAAGCTCATGCATTTCTCCCCAATTCTATCGTGTCCTTTCTTCTCAGCTCCCTTTCTGAAGTAAGTAATATGTTTGTTGTTGGTACCCTAGGCTAGTTGTATTTGAATGATATTAAACCCTAGGGTAGACGACATGCTATTATCTGGACTGCTCTGGTTTTCATTTCAGGTGGGGGTAGTACTAGGGAAAATGCCATTGACACACACTACACTTATACCCTGTGACTATGTACTTTGAGTGGGACCATAACCCAGGTCTGCAAAAACGTAGGAGAGTGGATTCGAGTAGTGAGAGCCCATCAGGACCTTTGTCCGTTTGGCTACTTGCGAAAGTTTCAACCAGAGTTGTGCTCTTTCATGATGCCTCACACCTAGCAGTTTGCTGCATTTGTGGGGAATTTTGTGAAAGAGACTGTAGCTCTGGTGGCCTTGTGAGGGAGTGAATAGAGCTACATGGAAGGATTACCCTTTAAATTGCCCTAGATCATAGGTCTCACCTCTTTTTAGGTCACAAGGGCTTTTCCAAAATTGTGTGTTGCATTGTTACATCTAGTTTAGTTCATTTCCGCCAACGTTTTTTTGAAAAAACAACGAAATCAAAAAAAATAAGTTTTTCCTTCTCTTTCATAAATACCTATATGGGGTGGCATATAGGGTATACCGCCCTAAATTTTCAAAACCCCCACCTGTAAATATCTGTCTTTATAACAAGCATCCTCATCACCCGCATTTTAACAGCATGCATTACATAAGCAAAATTCTGAAAAAATTCATACAGCATTCCTCATGCATCTAAATACAAAAATAACATAAAGCCATATGCATTGCATTCATTTACGCATTCATACTTGTACTCATAAAAGATGTTCTATCATCAGAAAGAAGAACAAAAGGCAAGCTGGTTCGCCAACACCGATACTCCACTCGTCTACAAGCAAGATTAATGGCTAGCAATCAACATCTCGAGAATGAGGACCCCCTGGGTCAAGATGAGTCGGTTGTGGAAATTCTTAACCCCGAGCAGCTGGCTCAAGAGAATCAAGCTTTGAAGACTAAAGTGGAGGCTATGGAGGCTCAGAGGGCCGAGATAATGAATATGCTGCAAAATCTGAGAAGTGGGACCACTGCTGAAGCCATTCCCGTGGTGACAAGTCAGCCTGCTGTGGTTATTTCTAGTGGAGCTGCGGGTGTGCCACACATTCACATCCCTAGTCCCAGTATTATACCTCCCAGAAGTTCTTCTGCTCTTGCTCCGGAGATTATTGTGAATCCTCCAAGTGTTGCTTATCAAATGAGAAACTCCGCTCAGTATGGGGTTCACTACTTCAGTCCGAGGAGCTACCCTCAGGGCCAGATGATTGAAAGCCCACAGCCAAGAGACAGATGTCACTTGCTAGAAGAACGATTGAAGGCAATGGAGGCCCAGATACATGAGATGATGGTCATATTGCAGAGCTTAAAGAGTGGGGCAGCTGTCGAAGGTGTCACTGTCGTGGGTCCAGTTGGTGTCATTTCTTTCATTCCTCCGCCACCACAAACTGTTCCATTCTCTGCTCCTGTGCCATCCCAGCAAGGCGGTGACAGTCACAAGGCTCAGGGTTATCAGTACAAGAAACGAACCAGTTTTGATCCAATACCGATGACATGCACGGAATTGTTTAATCACCTGACTTCCAAGAACCTGATCAGCACCCGGCCAATGAAGGCCCTTCAACCGCCATTTTCCCGAAGGTACAATGCAAGTGCTACCTGCAGTTTCCACGAAAACGGGGTTGGTCATACTGTGGAGGAGTGCAGAGCCTTCAAGCATGCAGTGCAAGACCTGATAGATCGGTGCGTGATTCAGATAGGAACCCCTGATATTGATGGTGAAGAAGAAATCAATGAGGAAGTAACAGCGGTGCCTGCGAAAGAGGGATGTTGGGATACCCTAGGGGAGCCCAGTGGAAAGTTTGATTACTTGGTCAGATATGACGCTCCCGAGAGTGCTCAAATCCGAATGGAAGACATCCAGCCCACAGGATGGGATGAGGAAGAGGAACAACACGATCAAATTGCTGTCATCAAGGATGAGGGTGGTGCAAACCTGGTTTGTCGCTGCAGTGCTGGTGAAAGAATTAAAGAATTGAAAGACTGTTGATCCTCCTGGGACCTTTGATTTAAAGTAGTCATTTGTAATGCAACCCTGTGGCTCTGCCCAAGGCCACAGGACCAGTTGTTAGGGGCGCACATGTTTTTATTTTCTAAATCATCATCATCAATAAAAATGTTGTTTTTGAATTCCAATCAATAAAAAATCGATTCCTTTTCATGTGTCTTTTCTTTATTATTTTTGCTTGCATGTCTCACTTTCCATTCTGCTTTTTCGCCTCGGCAAAAAGCAAATCCACAGTAATTGTCTCTCAAAATAACAGTGCCAACGGTCCATATTTTGACTTCGATCACCTTATCAATCAAGCAGATTGGGACGTTGAGAAGGACTGGGAAAATCCTCCAGAAGGTTAATGAAGCAAGGAAAAAGGGTTATTCAGCATCACGGGGAATCCACTGAAATGATCAACTTGGGGACCGCTGAGAACAAGAAAGAGGTCAAGATGGGTACTTCAATAAAGGAAAATTAGAGCGCAAAAAGGAAATAAAGAAGAAGGGCAAGTGCATGAAAATAAGTGAATTATTGTCCGAGAGTTAATTTTTGAGGAAATAAGCAATCATGATTTGAAAGGAAGTCGGACTACCATTCCATATCCAAAAACAAAATCCTCTCCTAACCATCTTAAGCCAAGAAAATCCCAAAGAGAAAAACAAAATCCTCTCCTACCCACCGTAAGCCAAGAAAATCCCAAAGAGAAAAACATAATCCTTTCCGACCCATCTTAAGCCAAAAAAAAAAAAAGCCAAAAATCCAAAAGTCACCTTAGACAAGGACCATCTCAGAAAAAAAACAGTGCATCGTTCTTTATCAGCTCACCCAAGCTCAAGAAAAAGAAGAAGTCAAAGAAGGAAAAATCATTCAAAAAGGAAAATTCCAAAACCAAAAGAAAAATACAAAAGAAATGTAAGTGGTGAGTTGGTACATGTTACCACAAAACCCAAGAGATCCTTGTCTCAATAAACCTTCACACACTTTCTCATTTCCATGCACCTCTCCTCTCATAAACCGCAAACACTCTCATTTGACCTCGACAGCCCGCCCTCCACAGACCTTTAGCCAGGAATAAAACCTCCTAATACCTCATCAAGCCAGTTAACCATCATAAATCATCGATCGACAGCCAACACCAAATAAAAACCATCCTGCCATTAGCCCCAAATACCTCATTAAGCCTACTCATCTCTCCTCCACAAAACACCACAATCCCGAAAGGTCCATTCCGATCAATGATTGATTGCTGTTGTTTTCTCAAAGTTTTAGCTCAAGGACAAGTAAATTCATTTGTTTACAATATGCCAAGTGGGGCAATCCTGTCGCTCTTCACCCCTCCTACAATTGGGGAAATTGATCCTACACCTATCTCATCCCTTGTCGCATTCACATTCATTGAAATCATACAGGGGCAACCCCCTTTCCTCTCTAGTGTATGGGTCAGAAGCAGTTCTTCTCATCAAGGTTGAAATACCCTCTCTACGAGTAGTCATGGAGGCCAGGTTAGAAGAAGCAAAATGGATCCAAGCTCGTCTAGATCAACTGAATCTCATTAAAGGGAAAAGAATTGCTGCCCTGCGCCATGGCCAATTGTACCAACAAAAAATGAAGGCAGCTTTCAGCAGGAAAGTCCGTCTTCGAGAATTCGGCGAAGGAGACCTTGTACTCAAAAAGATCCTACCTATCCGGACTGACTCCGTGGGAAGTTGAGGCCCACTTATGACGGTCCATGTGAAGTCAAGAAAGCTTTTTCCAGAGGAGCGCCGATACTCATAAACATAGACGGCGAAGATCTCAGGAATCCAGTCAATTCAGATCAAGTGAAGAAGTATTATGCCTAAAAGAAATAGAAGAAAAAAGAGAAAGACAAGCCAAGTAAGAATTAGCTCGCTAGGTTGAAAACCCGCAAAGGGCGACCTAGGCAAAATCAGAGCGACCCGGTGGATTGAAAACCCGCAAAGGGCGATCCAGGCAAAAATTAGGGTCTGAAAACTTAGGCATGAAAAGTAAAGAAAGGCATACAACTCTCCTACAAGCTTGGATGAGGGAGTGATCAAGGTCAAGGACATAGATGTTTGGCACTGTTCCACAGAGACAGACAGTCAGAATTCAGCTTCTCTCCTTTTTTTCGTGTCTTTTTTTTTTACAGTTTAAACTTTCAAGTGTAATAAATAATCGGCGTAACTTCTTGTGCGACCGGTTTCCACATTAATAAAGTTCAAATTTCTCGTATTTGTTCACTCTTTTATTTTCTGCTTTTTCTGCTCAAAATAAACGTTTTATGATGATGATGGTCCTGAACTGTAAAACATGTGCATACATCATAGAGCATTGCAAATCATTACGAGATTCTTAAGAGTCCTGAGAGAAAGCACACCCTCAAAATCAGTCAATCATGCAAGAGAAAGCAACTACATCCACGATTGTCTCAAACCAGCAAAGTCAAGACCAACATGCACTCGGCCCATGAGCCCCGCAAGTCCAACAGGTTCCTCAGTCTCGTGTCATGAGTGTCGCGGGTTGGCTGAACCAGCAAAAATAAAAAATAATAATAAACAAAAAAAAGGGGCAATAAACAAAACACAGTCATGCATTACATTCATCATAGCTCATTGCATGCACATGCATAACATGCCTTTGCATAACATGCACTCATAACATGCACTCATAACATAACATGCACTCATTGCATGCACATGCATAACATGCCTAACATGCACTCATTGCATGCACATGCATAACATGCACACATAACCTGCACTCATACTCCATGCACCATTCCTTGCATCAGCTGACGTATGCAGACACCTCAATCCAACACAGCAGCATCGGTCATTTCAAATCGACCAATCAACAGAATTTGTGAGCCCTCTGTACTCATCCTGAGCCCTCTGTGCTCCCTCCTGAGCCCTCGGTGCTCCCCCCTGAGCCCTCTGTGCTCCTCCTGAGCCCTCTGTGCTCCTCCCTGAGCCCTCTGTGCTCATCCTGAGCCCTGTGTGCTCCCCCTGAGCCCTCTGTGCTCATCCTGAGCCCTCTGTGCTCCCTCCTGAGCCCTCTGTGCTCCTTCCTGAGCCCTCTGTGCTCATCCTGAGCCCTCTGTGCTCATCCTGAGCCCTCTGTGCTCACCCTGAGCCCTCTGTGCTCACCCTGAGCCCTCTGTGCTCACCCTGAGCCCTCTGTGCTCATCCTGAGCCCTCTGTGCTCATCCTGAGCCCTCTGTGCTCATCCTGAGCCCTCTGTGCTCATCCTGAGCCCTCTGTGCTCATCCTGAGCCCTCTGTGCTCATCCTGAGCCCTCTGTGCTCCCCCTGAGCCCTCTGTGCTCATCCTGAGCCCTCTGTGCTCCTCCTCAGCCCTCTGTGCTCCTCCTGAGCCCTCTGTGCTCATCCTGAGCCCTCTGTGCTCCTCCTGAGCCCTCTGTGCTCATCCTCCTGAGCCCTCTGTGCTCATCCTGAGCCCTCTGTGCTCATCCTCCTGAGCCCTCTGTGCTCCTCCTGAGCCCTCTGTGCTCATCCTCCTGAGCCCTCTGTGCTCATCCTGAGCCCTCTGTGCTCATCCTCCTGAGCCCTCTGTGCTCCTCCTGAGCCCTCTGTGCTCCTCCTGAGCCCTCTGTGCTCATCCTGAGCCCTCTGTGCTCATCCTGAGCCCTCTGTGCTCCTCCTGAGCCCTCTGTGCTCTCCCTCCTGAGCCCTCTGTGCTCCTCCTGAGCCCTCTGTGCTCATCCTGAGCCCTCTGTGCTCATCCTGAGCCCTCTGTGCTCCTCTTGAGCCCTCTGTGCTCATCCTGAGCCCTCTGTGCTCCTCCTGAGCCCTCTGTGCTCATCCTGAGCCCTCTGTGCTCCTCCTGAGCCCTCTGTGCTCTCCCTCCTGAGCCCTCTGTGCTCATCCTGAGCCCTCTGTGCTCATCCTGAGCCCTCTGTGCTCATCCTCCTGAGCCCTCTGTGCTCCTCCTGAGCCCTCTGTGCTCCTCCTGAGCCCTCTGTGCTCCTCCTGAGCCCTCTGTGCTCATCCTGAGCCCTCTGTGCTCATCCTGAGCCCTCTGTGCTCCTCCTGAGCCCTCTGTGCTCTCCCTCCTGAGCCCTCTGTGCTCATCCTGAGCCCTCTGTGCTCATCCTGAGCCCTCTGTGCTCATCCTCCTGAGCCCTCTGTGCTCCTCCTGAGCCCTCTGTGCTCCTCCTGAGCCCTCTGTGCTCATCCTGAGCCCTCTGTGCTCATCCTGAGCCCTCTGTGCTCCTCCTGAGCCCTCTGTGCTCTCCCTCCTGAGCCCTCTGTGCTCCTCCTGAGCCCTCTGTGCTCATCCTGAGCCCTCTGTGCTCATCCTGAGCCCTCTGTGCTCCTCTTGAGCCCTCTGTGCTCATCCTGAGCCCTCTGTGCTCCTCCTGAGCCCTCTGTGCTCATCCTGAGCCCTCCGCGCTCCTCCTAAGCCCTCTGTCCTCATCCCGAGCCCTCCGCGCTCATCCTGAGCCCTCAGTGCTCCTTCTTTACTGCTTTCTTTACCGCTTTTTGCACGCCAAGTGCCCATTTTACGTTTCTGTCTGCACGCCGAGTGCCCATTTGCTTTTCTGTCTGCACGCCAAGTGCTCATTTTACTATTCTGTCTGCTTTAGTTGAACTTTTCAATTAGTCAACCAACAGGATTCGTGAATCCCTTCAGGACCCAAGTGTCCCTTCAAAAACAGACTTCACCTCGTATTCGAGCTGCGGGTAAGTCCTTCAGACCCCAAGTGGTCCTTCAGACTAGTTGTGTCAGCCTAAGACACAGCGGACGTCCTTCATGGTCAACATATCAGTTCCGGAGCTGATCTTGACCCATCATGGCCGCTCGAAAGGCCCCCTCAGACCGTTTTACTAGTACCATAGCTAGTAGCGCTCCTTCAGACCACGATGGTCCTTCAATTAAGGCCTAGCCAGCCTTCCAGACCCTGAGTGGTCCTTCAGAGCCTTAGTGCTCCTTCAGACCCTGAGTGGTCCTTCAGAGCCTTAGTGCTCCTTCAGATCCCGAGTGGTCCGTCATTTTCTCTCTCAGTTAATGCGCCAAGTGTTAACCGTTCCCCGTTTGTTCTCAAAACCCACCTATTCAAAAATAGAAAAAGAAAAAGAGGAAAATTCGGGTTTCCCCAAGTGGACAAAATCGGTATAATTTCTGAATTCTTTATCTTCATTTTGCCTTGGAATATGTTTCGGCCAATTCATATTCCTCGTTAAAATTCAGATAAAGAGGGGCAGCTGTCATACCCCAATTTTGTCCGGCTTAGGTCCAAACCCTAATTTTCCACACAAAAATAAATTATGCATTTTGGATCCTAGAAACCGCTCCAAAGTTTTCGAAATCATTTTTAGGGTTAGAATGCACTTTCTAAGAAATTAGGGTTTTGAAAAATATGTTATGCATGCATGGCAAGCTTTGGAAAATATTTTATGCATGCATGGCCAAGGCCTAAAAGCATTTTTGTGGAAAGCAAGAATTGATTTCTATTTTGTTCCAAAGGCCAAGAATCGATTTATAGTATTTTGCATAGGCCTTGAAATCGATTTTCAGGCTCTTCCATAGGCCATGAATCGATTCCTAATTGTTGTAACTAAGTGAAGAATCGATTTTTACCTATTTAGGATGTCCTGAAAATCGATTTCCCTCTTCTTGCATAGGCCTGGAAATCGATTTTCAGGCTCTTCCATAGGCCATGAATCGATTCCTCATTGTGTTAACTAAAGCAAGAATCGATTTTCACCTATGAAGAAGGTCCTGAAAATCGATTCCTCTTTGTTTTCAAAGGAGCCAAGAATCGATTCTTTATTATCTCCAAAGGCTCAAGAATCGATTCCCACTATTTTAACTAAAGCAAGAATCGATTTTCACCTATGCAAAAGGTCCTGAAAATCGATTCCTATTGTTTTCAAAGGAACCAAGAATCGATTCTTTATTATTTTCAAAGGTAAAGAATCGATTCCTACATATTTCCAAAGGCTCAAACAATCGATTCATCCTTGCAATAAATGTTTTTAAAAATTCTACGCCTATAAATAGGCAGCTTCAAAATCATTTGGAGGAGGAGACTTCACGAGATCAGAGAAAGGCAGGGACAGATTTTACAAGATCAGAAAACACACACACACATTTCACGAGATCTGAAAAGACAACTCTCGTAAATCTCATTTTCCAGTTCTACGCTTCATTTCTGCTCTATTCGCGCCGTTGGTCCGTTTGAGCTGATCTCCTGCAAGGGTTAGTCGGGGTTTGCGTTCTTCAGAGCTGTAATATCTGTCTTCATCAGAGGTATTTCGGTCTTTACATTTGTTAAAATTTAATCATTCTGATCCATGCCAAAATTGCCCTATGTGATTTAGCTGTAGTGTCTTTGTTGATGATGACCCACATGATTCCCACTTATGCCTAGTGCATCATTTTCTAAATGGGGAAGATGGTCTCAGATGATTCAACCTCCCCTTTCAAACCCTTTCAAAAAAACATTTTTCATTAGAACTACGTCGCTTTGATTCCCGTTTGGGATACGTAGGAGCGAGCCACGTTCTCGTCAAGCGCAACAAATAAAAATTCTTTTCATCCCTCTAAACCAATCATTTTCATAAAACAAACAAAATCATTTTCAAACCCATTGTTACTAGTAGCTCATCAGAGCCTCTGTTCGTTTAGCTATTAGTGACAATGTCCTTTTCTCCTAAAAATAATAAACGATGATCCATCATAACCTTTGTTAGTTTGATCATCGTACAAATCAATCTCTTTCGAAAATCACTTTCAAAAAAGATAATAAAAAACGAGTTGTTATCAATAGTCCATCAGAACCTTCGTTCGTTTGACTAGCGGTACAACTCTCTCTTTTGAGTATTTAGTAAGTGATTCATCATAGCCTCTGCTAGTTTAATCATTTGCTAACGCTCGTCCTATTTCAAAAACTCACTAAAAAAGATAAAAAACAAAAACTTTTCAAAAAGAACCAAGAACTACGTAGCTTTGAATTCTCCATCGCACCGGGAGATACGTAGGAGCGGGCCATGTCCCGTCAAGCACTTTTTTCTAAAAACCCTTTTTCCCCCCTTTCTCACCAAAAATAAAATTTCCAGTAAGTTTTCTCATTCGTCTTCAAACAAGAAATAAATAGGCAAATCTAGGTATTTTTCAAATCAAACATTAAAACCACACATTTAATTAGAGGTTCCCTTTCGGTAGAAAGGACGTGCGCGGTGCTAACCCCTTCCTCGCGCGTAATCGACCCCCGAACCCATATCTCTAGTTTTCAAAAGACCATCCGCCTTGTCCAAAAGACCTTTTTTCAATGTTTTGGTCTTAAAATTAAAATATTGGTGGCGGCTCCAAAATTATTCCACGTTGTACATTGAGAAACCCAAACGGGGATTTTTCGGGGTGCAACAGACATTTGATTCTTGGGGTTTTGTTTTCATTTGGCGGTCCGGGAATACTTGAGATTTTTTAGCTTCTTCGCTTTTTCTGAGTCTAAACCTAGATTTTTAACTCAGCAAAAGCCGCCTAGTATATGTAACATCCTCAAAATAATTAGTAGAATTATTTGGGTGTTAACCCAATTAAACTAATTTAGCACTTGACTGGTAAATTTATTGAGTGCTAAAATTAATTATTGGTTGTCATCGGATCGTTAACCGGATAATACGGATCAAGGAAGTTTCGGAATCGAAATAGGAGATTTAGTTCAATATATATATAAAATAAATATATGTGTATACGTGTGTGTGAGTGAAAGAATAAATAAAAGAATAGAAAGAAAGAAGAGGGGAGGCGTGAAACAGAGAAAGAAACAGAGGAGAAAAAGAGAGAAAAGAAGAGGGAAAAGAAAGAAGAGAAAAGGAAAGGGTGTGGAAGAAGAAGAGGAAAAAGGGAAGGTTCTGGTTCATCAAAACGACTTCCTTCCAACACGAAAAATGTTCAGCGTTCCTTCCTCTTCGATTTGGTACCAAGATCTTCATCATCAACTCACTCTCTCTCACTTTGCCATTTTCGAATTTGAGAGGAAAATTGGAGTTTTGATGGTTGTAGCTCAAGGGAAAGCTCAGGATGATGTTTAGGAGCGAGCTCAAGGTGGATTACTCGAGTATTGAAGATCGATTGGATGATTGGGAGCTAGTTGGATGAGTTAGGGTTGAGAAATCAAAATTATTGGGGTTATGTGTGAATAGTGTCATGGAGGTTAGAGGAGGAAGATGATGAATAGTATCCGTGGAGAATTTCGGGGAATTCGGCGTTTCGATCAAAAGAGGTTTCGTGATCGAGCGAAAAGTTTTGGAAGCGGATTTGGGCGTCGTCGGAACGGAAAGTTTAAGCGGGGAGCGTTCGTGTGGCTACTCGGTGATTTCGGCTCGATCGTGGATCACGCGTCAAGGGTGAGTTCTACTCACGTTTAGGATTTTACGTTTCGAATTAATTAATTAACTGTTTTATCGCTTTCGCTGGACTGGAATATTGTTTGGTAATTGAGTTTGAGAGATTTTGGGTTAAAAACCGATATTTGGAAAATACGTCGCGTTTTGATAAACTCGATTTGATTGAGTTATCGATTGATGTTTTAATTATTGTTTTGGACTGGAATTACTGGTTGTTATATCTGTTTTTGGGTCTCGGAGGTCACGTAATGTCTCGGTATCGATTATGGAGCGAAATGGGGTAAAACTGAATTTCAGAAAACCTGTTTTTGGCCATTCTGCCTATTTTCGCGTCGCGACGGAGTCCCATCGCGTCGCGACGGTTTACAGAATTTTCAGCAACTAAATACTGTTTTTGTTTTTGCGATAACTTTTGATCCGGGAATCCGATCGAGGTGTTCTAAGATGCGTTGGAAAGCTTATTCAGAGGCCTAACTGAATATTCTATTTTTAAGGAAAAATGATCTGTTTTTGATATTGAAAATTGTGTCGAAAAGTGGTCAACTAGAGTGCGAGTGTGAACTTGGATTTTATAAAATGTGGATTAAAGTGTCTCATTGATTGTCTGACTTGATGGACCGTGGGTTTGGGTGACGACCCATGTTGACATACTAGGAGGGGCAGTCATGATCCCCTACCCTAGGCTCTGAGGCCAATAGCGGAACTGTTATTGGTAAGGGGTTCACCGGGATTAGCCTCGGGGCAGCCGGTGGTGTGTTAAAAAGTAATGTTGACATACTAGGAAGGGCAGTCATGATCCCCTACCCTAGGCTCTGAGGCCAATAGCGGAACTGTTATTGGTAAGGGGTTCGCCGGGATTAGCCTCGGGGCAGTCGGTGGTGTGTCGAAGAGTATTGGTTAACGTTCGCCGGGATTAGCCTCGGGGCAGTCGGTGGTACGTTACCATGGTTTTGTAGTGTGATTCATCGGGAGTTAGCGTTCGCGCAGTCGATGACATGTTGAGTTAATAATGTTTTAAAACTGGACCGAGAGTGCTAGTAGGGGTCTCGGTAGAACTCACTGAGATTGTATCTCACTGTTTATATGTTGTTGTTTTACAGAGAAGCAGGGAAAGTGGAAATTGAGGAGGCACGAGTAGATGGCACTCGAATGGTGGCTGAAGACTTAGCTTTATGCTTAAGTTTATGTTTTCCCTTGTTATCTGTATATCAAGACATTTTGTCTTTAGCGTTATGTATTATTTCCGCTTTCTTGTACGATATTGAACACTGTATTTCACTGATGGTTCGTGGTCTTATTTATGTTTAAGACTGTCCTGTTGTTATTCAGTGAAAATTTTATAGTGGTGTTCGGTATTTAAACAGGAAATATATCTCTGATGATTTAGGTTTGGTACACTTGGGTATTTTTACTCGATAAAAATACCGGGGTGTTACAGTTGGTATCAGAGCAGTTCGACCTAGTCGGACTTAGTTTAAGGTTGAGTCGATTCCTTGTTAGTCCTTTTTGTAATTACACTTGTGATGCTAAGAGACATTGAGCCTGATCAACTTAATACTTAGTGCATCATAAGCGGAATTATGACAGGATGATCAAGCCGCAGTCCTCGACCAAAATCGGAATCTTCAACCGGTGCAATCAGGAAAGGTGACATGACGGTGGAAGAATACACCGTTAAGTTTGAGAAGTTGTCTCAGTCTTACCAAGTGGTAAAGTAAGCTCTGGATGACGAACGGAAAATGCAGAAGTATAAGAAGGGCATAAGTGCTTTTGTGACTTGGGGGTCTCAGTTCTTATACTATTACCAATTATGTTGCCTTAGTGCAAACAGCCTATGTCGCCGAGGATGATCTCATAGGAAATATGGGAAAGGAAAGAAGGTAGTTGAATTATCAACTCCGAATGCAAAGTCCTAAGATAATTCCACCAAAGGAAAAGCAGGTGCAATTCTTTGATTCTTCAAAGGTCAGAAGATGTTCTAACTGTGGAAAGCCTCACAGTGGTGATTGCAAGCGAAGATCTAATTGGTGCTATTATAGTAATGTAGAGGGTCACTATGGTAAAGAGTGCCTTGTAAGAAAGAGTTCCAAGGAGTTACAAGCAGCTCTAAGGCAAGGACGAGTCAACATTCTGGATGTTTAGACAGTTACGACTGCAGACAATCTACTGAGGGGTATGAGATCAGTTTTCAATAACTCTGTCAATATATTATATGATTCGGGTGCAACCTATTGCTGTATATCCCGATCGCGTGTGAATCGGTTGGGATTAGCCTTATCATCGCTATCCGAGCCGATAACTATTTTAACTGCTGCTAAGGGTCGTGTCCAGACATAATCTTTGTATAGAATTGTCTACTTGTCATAGGAGGCAGAAATTTCGTAGAAGCATTATTTGTTTGCCTATGAGAAGTGAGGACACCATTTCGGGTATGAATTGGATGACTGCAAATCATGTTGCGATCGACTGTGTTAATCAACTATCAGCTTCGCTTCAGAATCAGTTGAATTGTCTAGGATAAATTCTGAAGCGGTTACCTAGTTCACCTTAGATGGTCAATCTTCATTCCAAGGTGCGGAAGCACATGTTAGTATGTTATCTGCATCCACTGAAACTAGTTTAGATTTGGCGAACATTCAGGTTGTGAATGACTTTCTGGATGTTTTCACGATGAAGTTCCTTCTGAACCTCCAGAGAGAGAGGTAGAGTTTACTGTAGAATTGGTTCCTGGCACAGGATCAATATCTACCGTTTCCTATTGAATGTTCCTTTAGAATTCAAGGAAATGGAGTCTCTGAAGAGTCGACGTTAAAGAAATTCATTCGACCGAGTGCTTCTCTAAGGAGTGCTCCGGTGTGGTTAGTCGAAAGGAAAAATGGTAGCGTGAGATTGTGCATTGATTATCGACAACTCAACAAAGTGACGATCAAGAATAAATATCCCTTACGAAGGATAGACGATTTGCTTGAGCGATTTGAGGTACTGCAGTGTTCTCAAAAAAAAAAAAATTGATCTGAGGTCAGGATATCATCAAATAAAAGTTAGAGCCTTAGATATTCCGAAGACAGCTTTCCATACTAGGAATGGACATTATGTATGGGTAGTGATGCCCTTTCGGTTCGACTAATGCTCCAGCGGTATTCATGGATTACCTGAACCGAGTTTTTCCTCAATTACCTAGATCAATTTGTAGTCGTTTTCAATGATGGTATCTCGATGTGCTCGAAGACCATTGAGGAGCATGTTCAACATCTCCGCATTGTTATGAAAGTACTCCGAGAAAATAAGTTGTACTTGAAACCTTCGAATTTTGATTTTTGGGTGTCAAAGGTAAAGTCTTTGGGACATGTGATTTCCTAAGTCGGGAGTTTCTGCAGATCCCAATAAGAAGGAAGCGGTGTTGAATTGGGAGCGACCGACCCCAGTCACAGAGATCAGAAGTTTTTGGGTCTAGCCGGTTACTATAAGAGATTTATTCGAGGGTTCTCACAGTTAGTTATCCCACTCACTCGACTAACTCGAAAGGGTCAACCGTTTACGTGGGATGCTGATTGTGAAGAATGTTTTCAAGAATTGAAGGTTAGGTTGACTTCGGCACCAATCCCGATTCTTCCGGATCCGTCTTTGAAATTCCAAATTTACGGCAATGTTTCTGGGAAGGGTTTAGGAGATGTTCTTGTGCAGAATCAACAAGAGGTAGCTTATGCGTCCAGGCAATTGAAGACTCATGAGGAGAATTATCCGACTCATGATTTGGAATTGGCAGCTATTGTGTACGCACTGAAGATTTGGAGACGTTACCTGTATGGGTCTCGTTTCGATGCCTTTAGTGATCACAAGAGTTTAAAGTATCTGTTTGATCAGAAAGAACTGAATAGCAGGCAGAGAAGTGTGTTGAGTTCTGGAGGATATTAAATTCGTGATGATGTAGCATTTAGGAGAGGCCAGTGTTGTAACTGATGCACTGAGTAGGAAATCCATCCACATGGCCGAGTTTATGATGCATGAGATGGAATTATCAGAGTCTTTTAGAGACTTAAATCTGAATTCAAGATCAAAAAGGAACCGATTAGTGTTGAGCCATATGAGGATCTCTGGTTCCCTAAGGGATTCTATACGCTTAGCACAGGAAGTTGATGAGAAGCTACAATCACAAAAGGTATTTCCAGATTTTACCATGAATAGTGATGGAGTCAGTTGTTTCAACGGTAGAATCTGTGCGCCCGATGATGAGAACAATAGAAGGTGAGTGTTAGAGGAAGCACACCGAAGTGTATATTCTGTACACCCTGGATCCACCACGATGTACAGAGATATAAAGCAGATGTTATAGTGGCAAGGTATTAGTTTGTTAATCTCTTCTTTGTGAAGGTTAACCTTGGGATTGTATTATGAGATGCCGTTTGACAGGTCAAACGTGAATACGAATATGGAAGTAACATAACTGCTGGATGTTTGCCACGGTTGTGGATAATCATCAAAGGATTAATTGATGGATCTGCTGCAAGCGTCTGAAATTTCCAAAGTGAAGTTTGGCGCGCGGTATGGTAATTTTGAAAAATCGTTTTGTGAAAACCCGCATGCTAAAGTTAATTTTGGGAACGAATCAATAGGCTAATAGGATCTGATTGAGGAAAATCATAGAATGCGTACTTAGGTTGAGGGGAAACTCAACGCTACTGCCAAATTCAGAAAGGAATCAGGTGCGTCGTTGGTAAATACGTCATGAGGAAGTTGCAAAAGAGGGAAAGGAACTCTGAGTTCTGTTTGACAGTTGTTTTGAGAACAACTGAGGTAATTTTCGTTACGTTCAAATTTATTTGTTGTCCCCACGGTTTATTTCTACGTTTAAGATAAACGTTTCTGGTAAATCCTCATTCCATCTTCTTTCGAGAAGTGTTATCTCGAAATCTTGGGGGCGAGTCAAGAAGTTTCACAAGTGACTTTTCCGCCACATTGTCGATGTGTACCAGAACTGTTATGGATCGTAGAAGATTTGTGGAGAAAGTGTTTACACCCTTCGAAGAAATTGTGTTAGTTTTTACCTTTACAGAAGAGTACCGTTATGCGGACCTCATTTTTCAATGAGTATTTCTATCAAGCGTCTTGTATTAAACCCTTTGATTTAGATTAATCAAAGTTGGGGAGTAAACGAGGATAATTGGAATGAAGCTTCGGAAGTGTTTTCAAACGCGGTGCCGAGCTTATGTAGGCGAATGATGAGTTTCTCGTGTAGATTCGTAACCAGAGAATTCGTATCAAGGTAGTAGTGGATCATACTTGGAGATTGATGTGCCAACTTGGGAAGATTTTCTACACTTATTTCGTTAACTAAGGATTGTGTTCCAGCAACTTAAGACCTTTCTGAGAATGTCGATTCTCGGTTAGTCAGATGAAAGACTTGATGAAATTTTGAGGACAAAATTCTTTCTAGTTGGGGAGAATGTAACATCCTCAAAATAATTAGTAGAATTATTTGGGTGTTAACCCAATTAAACTAATTTAGCACTTGACTGGTAAATTTATTGAGTGCTAAAATTAATTATTGGTTGTCATCGGATCGTTAACCGGATAATACGGATCAAGGAAGTTTCGGAATCGAAATAGGAGATTTAGTTCAATATGGTAATTGGACCACGCTACCACATATATATAAAATAAATATATGTGTATACGTGTGTGTGAGTGAAAGAATAAATAAAAGAATAGAAAGAAAGAAGAGGGGAGGCGTGAAACAGAGAAAGAAACAGAGGAGAAAAAGAGAGAAAAGAAGAGGGAAAAGAAAGAAGAGAAAAGGAAAGGGTGTGGAAGAAGAAGAGGAAAAAGGGAAGGTTCTGGTTCATCAAAACGACTTCCTTCCAACACGAAAAATGTTCAGCGTTCCTTCCTCTTCGATTTGGTACCAAGATCTTCATCATCAACTCACTCTCTCTCACGTTGCCATTTTCGAATTTGAGAGGAAAATTGGAGTTTTGATGGTTGTAGCTCAAGGGAAAGCTCAGGATGATGTTTAGGAGCGAGCTCAAGGTGGATTACTCGAGTATTGAAGATCGATTGGATGATTGGGAGCTAGTTGGATGAGTTAGGGTTGAGAAATCAAAATTATTGGGGTTATGTGTGAATAGTGTCATGGAGGTTAGAGGAGGAAGATGATGAATAGTATCCGTGGAGAATTTCGGGGAATTCGGCGTTTCGATCAAAAGAGGTTTCGTGATCGAGCGAAAAGTTTTGGAAGCGGATTTGGGCGTCGTCGGAACGGAAAGTTTAAGCGGGGAGCGTTCGTGTGGCTACTCGGTGATTTCGGCTCGATCGTGGATCACGCGTCAAGGGTGAGTTCTACTCACGTTTAGGATTTTACGTTTCGAATTAATTAATTAACTGTTTTATCGCTTTCGCTGGACTGGAATATTGTTTGGTAATTGAGTTTGAGAGATTTTGGGTTAAAAACCGATATTTGGAAAATACGTCGCGTTTTGATAAACTCGATTTGATTGAGTTATCGATTGATGTTTTAATTATTGTTTTGGACTGGAATTACTGGTTGTTATATCTGTTTTTGGGTCTCGGAGGTCACGTAATGTCTCGGTATCGATTAGGGAGCGAAATGGGGTAAAACTGAATTTCAGAAAACCTGTTTTTGGCCATTCTGCCTATTTTCGCGTCGCGACGGAGTCCCATCGCGTCGCGACGGTTTACAGAATTTTCAGCAACTAAATACTGTTTTTGTTTTTGCGATAACTTTTGATCTGGGAATCCGATCGAGGTGTTCTAAGATGCGTTGGAAAGCTTATTCAGAGGCCTAACTGAATATTCTATTTTTAAGGAAAAATGAACTGTTTTTGATATTGAAAATTGTGTCGAAAAGTGGTCAACTAGAGTGCGAGTGTGAACTTGGATTTTATAAAATGTGGATTAAAGTGTCTCATTGATTGTCTGACTTGATGGACCGTGGGTTCATAGTACTGTATATATATATATATATATATATATATATATATATATATATATATATATATATATATTATATCGAGTTTGGGTGACGACCCATGTTGACATACTAGGAGGGGCAGTCATGATCACCTACCCTAGGCTCTGAGGCCAATAGCGGAACTGTTATTGGTAAGGGGTTCGCCGGGATTAGCCTCGGGGCAGCCGGTGGTGTGTTAAAAAGTAATGTTGACATACTAGGAGGGGCAGTCACGATCCCCTACCCTAGGCTCTGAGGCCAATAGCGGAACTGTTATTGGTAAGGGGTTCGCCGGGATTAGCCTCGGGGCAGTCGGTGGTACGTTACCATGGTTTTGTAGTGTGATTCATCGGGAGTTAGCGTTCGCGCAGTCGATGACGTGTTGAGTTAATAATGTATTAAAACTGGACCGAGAGTGCTAGTAGGGGTCTCGGTAGAACTCACTGAGATTGTATCTCACTGTTTATATGTTGTTGTTTTACAGAGAAGCAGGGAAAGTGGAAATTGAGGAGGCACGAGTAGATGGCACTCGAATGGTGGCTGAAGACTTAGCTTTATGCTTAAGTTTATGTTTTCCCTTGTTATCTGTATATCAAGACATTTTGTCTTTAGCGTTATGTATTATTTCCGCTTTCTTGTACGATATTGAACACTGTATTTCACTGATGGTTCGTGGTCTTATTTATGTTTAAGACTGTCCTGTTGTTATTCAGTGAAAATTTTATAGTGGTGTTCGGTATTTAAACAGGAAATATATCTCTGATGATTTAGGTTTGGTACACTTGGGTATTTTTACTCGATAAAAATACCGGGGTGTTACAGTATATATATATATATATATATATATATATATATATATATATATATATATATATATATATATATATATATATATATATATATATATATATATATATATTACCCTAACCAAAGGAACAATTTACTTCATTAACCCCCAACTTGCTTATTTTCTATTCCTCTTTGTTATATCAAGTTTGGCACAATTTTTGGTCAACTAAAACAAACTCAGACTTGACTAGCTTTTGAGCTACTTGGTTTCCTTTCAAGACCTAGAGCTTAAAGTGTAAAAATAGATGTGGGTTTAGAAAACAATTCAAGCAAAAAGTTATGCTTACATGCACATATTCATCATAGAACTCAACCCTTTTTCTTCTTTTCAATACAACTACTAATAATTGCTGCACTATTACATTCAACTCACAAAGAAAACATCAGTAACACAAAACATGGGAGAGGAATCCAGTCTCAACACTTCAAACAACATGAGAAGGAAACAGCAGAATTTTAAACAACAAATTTAAAAGGGTAAAGTACCCCCATGCTTGGACCAAACATTGTCCTCAATGCAACAAAATAAAAGCATGGAGAAAGGGTAAAGAAAGCTCACAATGCTTATGGCTGGCTAGGTGGTGGCGTCTGGTGGAGGTTGAAATGGTTCATCAGGGACTGCAGCATATCAGCCATATGTCCCATCTGCTGAATATGTCCCAGCTGCTCGTCAGACTGTCTGGCTTGCTCCTCTCTCAAAATATGCAACTCAGCTCCTTGTCTCAGCTGCTCACTCTCAATTCTCTGACACCATTCTTGCATATTAAAGTTGGAATCATCCTGCACTTCTTGATCAGTCATTTCTTCATCTCTTTCTTGAACCGGCTCTTCTTGTTGGTTTACCCCATCAGTGATTGGGTAAAGCCAATTTTCTTGAATTGTTGTGTCCGTCCTGGCCCTGTCTGGCATTAGGATTGACTTTGCCCTAGCAATTAGTAAGTAATACCGTGCTCTATTTTGCACTTTCACTGGCTTTATCATCTACATGCTAATACACAACTCCAAGTCAATTGCCATACTACCTCCAACCATCTCAAGGTCTTTTAACTTATCATCAAACCCAAACTTCTCAGCAATATAATTGATCAATCCACCAACCACGGTCAATCCCTTACCGTGCTCTGCTATACTGGCCAAATGGCTGATAAGATAGTAACAAGTATTCACAGCATGACCATGTACCATTGCCCACAAAATAAATATTTCAGCAACTCTCACTCCACCAGCTTCTCCTCTACCAAAAAGGGTACATTCCATTACTCTATGAATATACCGGAGAATTGGATTGTGGATTGAGCTAGCTTTGGCGGCTATCGCCTCATAATGTCCCTTACCAGTTATCTCAGCCCAAAAAGTTTTAGCACAAAATCCCTTTGGCTTAACTTCAGGGATTTTTGAATCATGAATAAGCCCGACATTTTCAAAACCCAATATCTCACAGAATTCAGTCAACGACATCTTGAAGTCCATATTGAAAAGTCTAAAAGACAGCGTATGGTTTGGATTTTGAATATCGCTCTTATCCTAAAAAAAACATAATGAACTTAGAAATTCAAGAGTAACACCTTCATAGGTATACCGTCTTCTTTCTAGAAAATCTAGCCAGCCAAGATTATTGAGCAGCATCCGCACATTACCATCCAACCCAAGTTTTGCATGAGAATAAGAATTAGGATACCTGGTTGTGACTATTCTTCTGTTTTCAAGCAATTCATACTTCTCGCCCTGAGTTCTGTCTTTGAAAATAATTCCGTGTGGGTTACTTGAACTTGTACCACTCTTCTTTCTCCCTTTCCCAGTAGAGGTACCAGCAACATCACTAAATTTTGCTTTTTTAGGGGCCATTTTGAACTTCTCAAAATTGGGCTTTTAGGGTTTTGGAAAAATTTTGGAGTTTTTGAGAAATGCTAGAAGAATGTAGTGTTTTTGGTGGTGGGTTTTGTGTATAGAGTGGTATTTTGATGATTGGGTGGAATTTTGAGGTTGTTTATGGAGGTTTTGGGTTATGGGTATGGTGGGTTACGAATTTTGGGGTTTTGTGGAGAGTGGGTATATGATGATTTTGATGGTTGAGTTTTGTAGAGGAGGTTGTGGGTAATTGATTTGGGTGAAAATTTGTGAATGTTTATGTGATTTTAGGTGCTTGGAAGGTATGGCTATGGAGGTGCGATTTTTGTAGAGAGGAAGAAGAAGAATACGGGTTGCTTGTGAGGGAGAGGAGTGGTGGAGTCGCATGGGTTAATGAGACACGGAGATTGACACCCAGGTCACGCACAGACCGGGCCTGGTCACGCACGGACCCGGCCAAAGTTTCTGTTACCCTGCTCCAAAATTTTCAGGTCACGCACCGGATCGTGCTGAGGGGCGCACAGATCGGGCGTGGTCTGATGCTCAATTTTTTTTGAATAAACCTGCAAAATTGAACAAACAACTATTAATCTGTGGGTTGCCTCCCCCGCAGCGCTCTTTTAACGTCACTAGCTTGACCCGGACCTTCTTTCACTTTTTAATTGGGATTGTGCATAACCAAAGTGATTCCTTTTTCGATTGTATCACCAATCAAATAAGTTTTTAACCTTTGGCCATTGACTTTAAATGATCTGGTCTTCTCACTCCATATTTCAACTGCTCCGAAAGGATATACCATACAGACTTGAAATGGATCAGACCATCTTGACCTTAATTTTCCTGGAAAAAGTTTCAGCCTTGAGTTGAAGATCAATACAAGATCACCTTCTTTGAATTCTCTTCGGACGATACACTTATCATGCCATTTTTTTTGTTCTTTCTTTGTAAATTCGGGCATTTTCATAAGCGTCCATCCTCAATTCTTCCAACTCATTTAGCCGAAGTTTTCTTTTATCACCTGCTAAATTCATGTCCAAGTTGAGAGTTTGGATTGCCCAATAAGCCTTGTGCTCTAGCTCAACCGGAAAATGACAAGACTTCCCGTAAATTAATTTGAAAAAGTCATTCCGATGGGAATCTTGTATGCTGTCCGGTAAGCCCAGAGAGCTGTCATCAAGCTTAATTGACCAATATTTTCTAGAAGAAGAAATAGTTTTTTCTAAAATATTCTTTATTTTTCTATTGGAAACCTCAACTTGGCCACTAGTTTGGGGGTGGTAAGGTGTTTCAATTTTGTGCCTCACCCCAAACTTTTGTAAAAGCTTTTCAAATTGTTTGGAGATAAAATGGGATCCTCCATCACTAATTACCACTCTTGGCACTCCAAACCTTGGAAAAATAATTTTCTTGAAAAGCTTGATCACAACTTGTGCATCATTTGTAGGAGAAGCAATGGCTTCAATTCATTTTGAAACATAGTCAACTGCAACCAGAATATATTGTTTTCTGAAAGAAGACGGAAATGGACCCATGAAATCAATTCCCCAGACGTCGAAAATTTCAACTTCTAGAATATTATTTAGAGGCATTTCGTTTCTTTTGGAAATATTCCCAGTGCGTTGAGATTGATCACATTTTGAAACAAAATAATGCACATCTTTAAAGAGTGATGGCCAGAAAAAACCAGATTGAAGACTTTTGAAAGCAGTCTTTTTAGAACTAGCATGGCCA
Organism: Astragalus membranaceus; assembly: GCA_039519185.1. NCBI lineage: Eukaryota > Viridiplantae > Streptophyta > Magnoliopsida > Fabales > Fabaceae > Astragalus > Astragalus membranaceus. The sequence goes on along the minus strand of CM076853.1, from coordinate 26,794,663 downwards.
CCATAAGAAGAAGAGTGACAGTGAATGAGAATGTTACTTACCTCATCTTCTGGGATGCATCTTCTGAATACACCATCAGCTCCTCTCTTGAAAATGAGAGGTTCATCCCAATAGTAATGTTTAACATCAGAGAGAAATTTTTTCCTCTGTTGGTAGTTCAAGTCTGGAGGCAGCACACTAGCTGCAAGATAGTTCACATAGTCGGCATACCAAGGTGCTTCAGTTTGCACCAAAGAGAATATAGCTGATCATCCGGAAAGGAATCATCAAGCGGCAGCTCATTCTCATTGTTCTCTTGTAACCTTGACAAGTGATCAGTCACAACATTTTCTGTACCTTTTTTATCTCTTATTTCCAAGTCAAATTCCTGGAGGAGCAAAATCCATCTGATCAACCTCATCTTAGCGTATTTTTTGTTCAACAAATATTTTATTGCTGAGTGATCCGTGTAGATGATGATTTTAGACCCCACCAAGTACGACCTGAATTTATCAACGGTAAAGACTACCGCCAATAACTCTTTCTCTGTTGTGGCATAATTCACTTGGGCTTCATCCAAGGTTCTACTAGCATAGTAGATATACATCTTTTTATCCTTCTTTTGACCCAAAACTGCCCTTAACCGCATAGTCACTTGCGTCACACATTATCTCGAATGGAAGATTCCAATTCGGTGGTTGTATGATTGGGGCAGTGGTCAAAGCTTTTTTTAACCTGCAAAATGCTTTATGACACAAATCATCAAAAACAAAAGCTGCATCCTTAAGGAGCAAGCTTGTTAGTGGCTTAGTAATCTTGGAAAAATCCTTTATAAACCGGCGGTAGAAACCCGACATGACCCAAGAAACTTCTTACCTCTTTGATCGAGGTAGGAGGTGACATGTTTTCAATGATTTCAATTTTAGCCTTGTCAACCTCGATACCTCGTTCAGAAACCAAGTGTCCTAGTACAATACCTTCCCTCACCATAAAGTGGCATTTTTTCCCAGTTCAAAACAAGATTTACCTTTTCATATCTTTCAAGAACTTTTTCAAGATTAGCCAAACAGTTATCAAAACTTGATCCATGTACCGAGAAATCATCCATAAAAACTTCCATTATATTTTCAACAAAATCCGAAAAGATGGACATCATACAGCGTTGAAAAGTAGCAGGAGCATTACACAGACCAAAAGGCATCCTTCTATAAGCATAAGTGCCATAAGGACAAGTAAAAGTTGTCTTTTCTTGGTCGCTAGGATGAATGGGTATTTGAAAGAATCCAGAATACCCATCCAAATAGCATTTGATCAATAAAAGGGAGGGGAAAGTGGTCTTTTCGGGTCGCTTTATTAAGCTTCCTATAATCGATGCACATTCTCCATCCCGTGACAGTCCTAGTAGCAATGGATTCATTTTTCTCATATTTTTATAACTGTAATGCCTCCCTTTTTAGGTACTACTTGAACAGGACTAACTCATTTACTGTCTGAAATTGGATATATAACCCCAGCATCAAGGAGTTTAAGTACTTCTTTTTTCACAACTTCCTTCATGTTAGGATTTAATCTCCTTTGATGCTCAATGGAGGGTTTACAATCCTCTTCAAGTAATATCCTATGCATACATAATGAGGGATTTATTCCCTTAATATCCTCAATAGTATATCCTATAGCTTTAGGGTATTTCTTGAGAATATTAACTAATTTATTTGTTTCCACCACATTTAAGTTTGCATTGACAATAACGGGAAAAGTAGAGTTTAGGCCCAGAAATTCATGCCTTAGAGATGATGGGAGAGGCTTTAGTTCCACCTTTGGAGCTCCTTTTGGAAGAGGATCAGATTTCTCCTCAACCAAGTCTTCAATGCCCAAGTCTTTTATAGGAGGATTTTCATCCAGCAATTTGGCATAGACTTGAGCTTCTTCAGCCATTTCTTTATTTGTGCTGCCTATTAGACAGATTTCTAAACCATCGTGTGAAGATGATGCTAAAGAGCAGTCTTTCACGCATTGGTCAACAATATCAACTCTGCAACAAGAATTCTTAATTGAAGGACTCTTCATAAGATTAGCAAACTCAAACTCTATCATTTTGTCACCCAGATTGAATGCCAACTTACCATGTTTGACATCTATTAAGCCCCTGCAGTGGCAAGATAGGTCTTCCCAACAAAATTGGAACTTGGGAATCCTCCTCTATCTCCATCACAACAAAATTGGCCGGTATAAAAGTTTGTCCTACCTTAATAGGAAAATCCTCTAAAATCCCGGCCGGATATTTAATGGAGCGGTCAGCCAACTGTATAGTCATTTTGGTGGGTTTCAACTCCCCTAGGTCCAGCCTCTTAAAAAGGGATAATGACATTAAACTCACACTGGCTCCTAAATCACACATGGCTTTGTTTATAGTTTCACTCCCTATCACACATGGAATAGAAAAACTTCCAGGGTCTTTTAGCTTTGGTGGCAGTTTATTTTGAATGATAGCACTACATTCTTCAATTAGAGCCACTATCTCATTGTCATCTATCTTTCTTTTCTTAGACAGAATTTCTTTAAAATTTTTGCATAAGATGGCATTTGAGACAGTGCATCTGTGAAAGGAATGTTTATGTAGAGCTTATTCAAAAGATCAACAAATTTTTTAAACTACTCATCAAGTTTTGTTTTTGCAAACCTTTGTGGGAAGGGAATGGTGGGCTTGTATGGTGGAGGTGGAACATATGGTGTTTCTTTTTATTTCTCTTCCTCTACTCCCCCACTTTGTGAGTTTTCTTTCTCACTCTCATTTTTCTTATTAGCACCCTTTGATTCCTCTAGTTGTTTTCCACTCCTTAAGGTGACAGCATTAATTTGGGCTTTAGGATTTGGTTCTGGCTGTCCATGAAATATTCCGGAGGGGATCTAGAGGATGAAGCGACCTGCTGGGCCACCTGAGAAATTTTTTAGCATTTTGTTGTGAGTAGTGATAGAGTCTGTAACAGCCCAGGTCCAACGCATTGGCCACCCCGGCACTATTACCTCACGGTCTTCTCTACCCCTCTTGTAGAATTTTTGCCTTCCGTGGGAATCGAACCTTGCACCTGAGGCATAAGTGCAAGTTAAACACACCTCCCACTACCAAGTATACACAATAGCAGAGACTTCATACTTACTTGGTTCTTTCTTGGATGGAGATGACTGTTGGGTGCGAAAAGTAGTTGTGCAAGTATACACAATCGCAACAAGTAATACAATGATAAGTAGAGATCGTTCCCACAGGGATTGGAATTAATTTAAGAGTTTAAGAGATTAGCAATTTAGTGAAACAAGTCAAGTGACAATAACAAATGTGAAATTGTAAACATAATAAGTTTGTGGTAAAACAGTAATGAATTTAAAGTGTTAAAGAGTAAGTTGGATAGCTCATTTGCTATGTAAATTCCCAAGAGTAGAGTGTTATAATATTAGACACTGTAGCGTTAAGCGCTGTAGCGTATGGAAGCGTGCCTTTCAGTCACTGTCGCCAGGGTTTTGTTACAAGAATCCTATGTCTAGGCTCTAAATAAGTTCACCCCTGTATAACGAAGAACTTACAGCTTTCACCTTATGAACTATTACTCCCCTATGTCTAGGGTTAAGCACAAGTCATTTAAATGTCTTCAAATTACCTATCATTCATATCAATCCTTGAAGTCTCTTCGTAAACCATGTATGTACCTACGAAGCCCCTTATTTTAGTTGATCAATCCCAAAAAGCATTATAACACAAGGAATGAAACGCAAACATCATAATATTATATAAACACTACTCAAGGTTCATTACAAACTAAGAACAATCCAACTACAAGTGTTTAGCTCATGACAAGCATCATCAACACAACATAAACTGAAAAGTTCATATTACCGTAGGTGAGCAAGAGAAGAATGGTTACAAAAGATGCACCCCAAGAATCCCAAGTCATACACGATGGATGATGCTATTGCGTGAGCAAACCATAGGTGAGATAATAAAACTAAACTAAAAATAAAGCTTAAGAGTAGAGCAACAATGGAGGAAGTCTAAAATGTCAAGTTAGTTCTTTTCTCCCAGTACGTACTCTTTCTATCTACGAATGGTATATATTAATATCTATCCTATGGAGAAGAAGATACTTAGATATTATCTCCAACTCCATAAAGTGGCTTTACAAAAAGGGCAATGATTACAATCATCACCAACTATCACATGAGCTTCAATTAGGACACACCAAGTGTCTTATTGAATCCACTTGGAGGCTCCTATGTCAGGCTGAGAAGAAGAAGATCCGAATGATGACTCATCAAGCAGCAAGTGGCTTCATAAATATCCTAGTGGCCAACCGTCCCATAGCGCTATTGCGCTTACCACTGCATAGCGCTTACCGCTGCAGCACTTAGGCAAAACATCAATATATTCACAAAGGCACCTATTATGCCCAATATTTAGGAAATCACATCTGAACCTATATTTATACTTTTAATTACATATTTACATATTAAAGTACTAAAATTACTTGAGAACTCAGTTTGATTTACGTATTAAGAACATAAATAACAAATATAAATATGAGTTATCACACCCCCAAACTTAAACCATTGCTTGTCCTCAAGTAATGACGCTTGAATAAGACAAGAAAATAAAATGACAAGAAAGTATCAAAACATAACTAGCTGCAGCTTTTAAATCAAACAGAATTTCACAAAAAAAATTCTCATGCTAGGCCAACATTTCAAGACTATATTGAACACACTCACACACCATTGTGTTTCACAACAAATAGAATTATTACTGCTCAATTGTGAGTGTGTGACTTCAAAGCTTAACTCAGTTCCTAGCCAATTTCAGCATTTCTCTTAGGCTTTGGATAGAGTAGCTTTCTTTTGGATTAGTCAAAGAATTTTTTCAAAAGGGAGAGTGGATTAACAAATTCACATAAGCAAAGGGGGGCTTCGAAGCACAACAAAGGGCCTTGATTAGGTATTTCAGATCTTCGGCCAGTGCACTAAGTTTTGATTTGGTGATTTCTTAACGCTGTAGCGTTAGACGCTACAGCGCTGGTGGATTGATGAACAAAATAAGTTACTGCCTTTATTACTGAACTCCTTATATGCATTTCTTTCTTTTGATTTTTCTTTTCTTTTTCTGCATTTTTGGAACAGTTCAGTATTTTTGCTTCAGGCATTTTGCAACATTTGTCATTACCATTTTTACACTTTTTAGATCTTATTGCACTGACCTTACTATCATCTTTATACCTAGCCTTAACATAACCGATGCACCCCCAAACTTAGCTTCAAAAACTACTCTCAATTTTTAGTCGAAATTTGACTATCCCTTGGTTAACTAGGACTAACTTCAGCCTTAGATGATCCCTAGCTAACTAGGTTCTTTGCTAAGCTTGGAGTTTTGTGTGAGAGCAGAAATAAAACTATTTCATTGTTTAGACAAGGCTAGTCTACTCACAAACACCCAATCATCAGTTAATTTGGCTACATAAGTTCAATTTTGTTGCTATAAAATTTAAAAAGTGCAGCTACTCATATCTTTTATTTAAACAAACATAATATGACATAATATTAATAATTATAATTAACAAGCATAACATAGTACCATGAGGCCCTCCCCCAAACCTAAACCTTGCAGTGTCCCCACTGCTTCATGCATCCTAAAAGGGAGAGGCCTTTGAGTCCACTAAACAAAATACATAGAAAATGTAAAAACAGAAATACTAGAACACTAGGCTTAAACAGCCAGACATGTGTTTTTTTTGAAATGCTTACCTGCCACTTCTTCTTGAGCCTCTTACTTGCTCTTGAAGGGCAGGGGCTGCTTTTGTGGGCTTCTTTTTCTTGGGGGGCTGTGGAGGTTTCTTTTCTGCCGCTACAGCGGTAGCCGCTGTAGCCTTGGTGTTAGGGTCCTCTGCTTTTTTATTGGCTGCCATTTCAGCCAATTTTTCAGCAGCTTCTCTTTCTGCAGAATGATCAGTAGTAAGGTCCTCAGATACATCTCTCTGTGGGGACTTGGCTATAGACGCTGTAGCATCAGCCGCTATAGCGCTACCTGGCACCTCTTCCTGTGGAGGGTCATCTGCCAATCTGATCCCAAGGTTTCTCCTTGCTGCATGGTAAGAAACGTACTTTTTCTTGGGTGTCTGGTGCTGCTGTGGTTGCTCTGTTAGCTGCTGTGGTTGCTCTGTTAGCTGCCGTGGTTGCTCAATAGCTTGCTCTTCATTTGGTGCTTGTAGCTTTGGTTCTTCTTGCTGTGGGTGGTTGATGGGTGATTTGGGTGGTTCAGAGCTGGTGGTGTTGAAGTTTTTGCTGGGGATTTATGGGGTTTCTTTGGGCTAGGGGTTGGGTCACACTATATTTGTTCCTCCTCTTCACTCTCAACCTCTTCCTCTGATGAATCCTCCTCTTCATCACTCACTATTTCCCTCATTACTGCCTCTGTTTCTTCTTCATCCTCCTCACTGATTTCTTCCATCTCTTCAGATCCTAGGCTTTCTTCTTCTTCCAGAATCACCTTCTTATTCTTTTTCGCAGGGCTCTGCCTTTTCTTCTTTGCTGGGCTTCCCACTTTTTTCTTGCTTTCTTACTCCACCTTTTTAGATGGCTCTTCGTCAATTAGCCAGTCGGGAAATTCAGGTGGTTGTATAGTGGCCTTTCCCTTTGAGATCTGAGCATACATAGCCTTTTCCCATTCAAACTTTTGCTTTACAAAGCGACAGAGATACTGCTGCTGCAGCGTCAGGCACTGTAGCATCGCAGCATCACCTGATGCTGTAGCGGCAGGCTTTTGCTTTGGTTTGAATGCAGTGGGGAAAGCTCCCAATGTGGACCTCCTTTCTTCTTTGGGCTCAACCTCTACATCTGCATTAATGCACATCTCAGTGATTAGGCATGGAAAGTAAATATTACCTCCCTTCTTTACTCTGCACTTCTCCATTTCTCTTGAAATCAGCTTTCCTACATCAATCTGCTCCCCTGCCATGATAGCATCAATTACTATCAGCCTTTCCTTCTCCACAAACGTAGTGTGAGAAGTTGGCAGCAAGGAGTGTTTGATAAAGCTGCACCACATGTTTTCCTTTTCGCACAAGTACGCCTTCTTCAACTTGTATTCAGCCCCAAATTTGTCCCATGTAGCTCCTTCTACACAGATCCTCTCCCACACACATTCCATTTCTGCCTTTCCCCAGGTTTTGACCTTGCTCTCCAACGCTTTTCCATGGTAACCTAGACGGAAGACATCATTTATTAATCTTGCATTGAAGTTAACGATTTTGCCCGTAACCATAGAATAGGTTTGGGGCTTTCCATCCTTGGGTTCTTCAATTCCTGCATAAAACTCCCTGACCAAGGACACCAGGTATTGTTTGCGATGCTTGATGAATTGCTCCCAACCCAGCGCTGTCACAGTTGCCGTGAAAGCGTCCGAGGCCTTATCAGTTTTGAACCCTCTCTCAGCGATGAATTCCGTTTTCCAGAATTTCTGGGGATCAACATTAGTCATTTCAGTCTTGGATGATCCTGCTTCAGTGTTTGCTCTCTTCCCAGACTTCTTTAGGGCTACTTGTTTCTTAGTCATTTTTGTAGCTTTGAAAACGTAGTAAAACGTGTGAAACTTATGGGTTTCTGTGTTTTCCGTTTGGGAAAGATGAAGAAGACGGTTACGGATGGTGGATGAGACGGTGAAGAAATGGGGATGTTAATTTAAGAAAGAGAACGTGTGTGTGGGAAGTTGAGATTGGGAAAACGTGGAGAATGTGACCGTTGCAAGTGTTATGATGGAGAGAGAAAAGTGAACGTGCTTGATGTGACTGGACTGAGCATAGAGCAGTTGAGATAAGGTTGCCAGATGCCACGTCACCCCTGCTCTGTTTCTTGGTTTTTTTAAAGTTTGACTTTTTTATTTGTAACCAGCGGCAACCGCTATAGCGCTTTGAACACAGCATGCGCTATAGCGTCAATTGTTATCTCCCAGCAGCAGACTGTATCTTCCAAACTCCTCATACTTATACCTGCACAAAATTAACATAAACACAATATAGGTTAGTTCAAAAACCTTGGGTTGCCTCCCAAGAGCACTTGCTTTATTAGTCTTCAGCCAGTCTTCCTCTTTTACTAGAGGTCTTTAAGTTCAATTGTGGTTTTGTCCCTTACCACATTCTCACCAATGTATTGTTTGAGTCTTTGACCATTTACCTTGAAGGTGGTGTTGGTTGCTTCATCATAGAGGTCCACTGCACCATGGCTGTATAGTTTCATTAACTTGAATGGGCCTGACAATCTTGACTTCAACTTCCCTGGAAATAATCTTAATCTTGAGTTGAATAGCAACACCTGCCCTCCTTCCACCAGCTCTCTTCTTTGCAGCTTCTGGTCATGCCATACCTTGGTCTTTTCCTTGTAGATTGCTGCATTTTCTTAGGCAAAATGCCTAATTTCTTCCAGTTCATGCAATTGCAACATTCCAGCACCTCCTGCTCCATTGTAGTCAAAGTTGAGCTTTTTCAAGGCCCAATGGGCTTTGTGTTGCAGCTCAATAGGCAAGTGACAAGCTTTTCCATAGACAAGCCTGTAGGGAGACATCGCTAAGGGTGTTTTGAAAGCTGTCCTATAGGCCCACAAGGCATCATCTAAGTGCATTGACCATTCTTTCCTTGTAGGCCCTACCATTTTCTCAAGTATCCTCTTGATTTCTCTGTTGGATAACTCAGTTTGACCATTTGTTTGTGGTTGGTAAGCAGTGACAATTTTGCGTTTGACTCCATATTTAGCCAAGAGGGTCTCAATTAATTTGTTGCAAAAATGAGATCCCTCATCACTAATAATGGCTCTTGGAGTTCCAAACCTGGTAAATATATTTTTTAACAAAAATTTGCTCTGGGACTTAGCATCATTGTTGGGTAGAGCAACAGCCTCTACCCACTTTGAAACATAGTCCACAGCTACTAAGATATAAAGATTTCCATGAGATGGAGGGAAAGGACGTCCCACGAAATCCATTCCCCAAACATCAAAGAGTTCTATCTCCAGGATGTTTGTCATTGGCATCTCATGTTTACTTGATATATTCCCTATTCTCTGGCATCTATCACATCTTTTCACTAAGTCCTGAGCATTTTTAAACAGTGTAGGCCAGTAATAACCTGATTGCAATATCTTTGCAGCTGTTCTGATCCCACCAAAATGCCCGCCACAAGGCGCAGCATGGCAGTGCTGTAGCACTTGGTCTTGCTCCTCCTCTGCAAGGCATCTCCTCATTAATTGGTCTTGACACTTCTTATAGAGAAAAGGTTCATCCCAGTAATATTGCTTTACTGTGTGGAAGAACCTCCTCTTTTGCTGATAATTCATCTCAACAGGTACCACCTTGCTAACCAGAAAATTTACAATGTCAGCATACCAAGGTGTTGAGGGTTCAGGCGCTACAGTGTCTAGCGTGATAGCACTAACCGCTGCAGCGTTTGATGCTTCAGCAGTTATTGCCAACAGCTTCTCATCTGGGAAGTGTTCCTTGATTTCTCCTCCTGCTGTACCTGCATTTTCTCTTTCTATTCTGGATAAATGATCAGCAACTTGGTTCTCCACTCCTTTTTTATCACGAATTTCTAAATCAAATTCTTGGAGTAGGAGAACCCATCTAATAAGTCTTGGCTTTGCATCTCTTTTAGTGATCAAATATTTGATGGCAGAGTGGTCTGCAAAGACAATCACTTTAGTGCCCACCAAGTATGATCTAAACTTGTCAAATGCAAAGACAACAGCCAAAAGTTTTTTTCTGTGACTGTGTAATTCAATTGAGCTTCTATTAGTGTTCTGCTAGCATAATAGATTGAATGAAAAATTTTATCATACCTTTGCCCAAGCACAGCTCCAATGGCAAAGTCGCTTGCATCACACATAAGCTCAAAAGGCTTACTCCAGTCAGGAGCTACAATAACTGGTGCAGTTATTAAAGCTTTCTTCAGTTTCTTGAAGGCTTGCATGCAATCTTCATCAAATATGAAAGGGATATCATGCTGCAACAATTGGCACAGAGGCTTGGAGATTTTTGAAAAATCTTTTATGAACCTCTTATAGAATGCAGCATGTGCCAAAAAACTTCTGATGCCTTTGATGTTTGTTGGAGGAGGTAGCCTTTCAATGACTTCTATCTTTGCTCTGTCCACTTCCAGTCCCTTCTTGGAGATTCTGTGCCCCAAGACAATACCTTCTTGTACCATGAAATGGCATTTTTCCCAATTCAACACTAGGTTAGTCTCCTCACACCTTATTAGAATTTCTTCCAAGTTGGACAAGCATAGATGGAATATTTCCCCAAACACAGAGAAGTCATCCATGAATACTTCCATGGATCTTTCAATGAAGTCTGAGAAAATTGCCATCATACATCTCTGGAAAGTGCCAGGTTCATTACACAGTCCAAATGGCATCCTTCTAAATGCAAAGGTGCCATATGGACATGTGAATGTTGTCTTTTGCTGGTCTTCAGGGACTATTGCTATCTAGTTATAACCAGAATAACCATCTAGAAAGCAATAGAATTCTTTCCTAGCTAACCTGTCCAGCATCTGGTCAAAGAAAGGCAAGGGGAAATGATCTTTTCTTGTGGATTTGTTTAACCTCCTATAATCCATGCAAATCCTCCATCCTGTTACTGTTCTGGTTGGCACACTGCACAGGACTAACCCATGCACTGTCAGAGATTACAGTTACCTCTCCCTTCTTTGGAACACACTGCACAGGACTAACCCATGCACCGTCAGAGATAGGGTAAACAATACCTGCATCCAACCATTTGATAATCTCTGTCTTCACCACCTCTTTCATGATGGGCTTCAGTCTCCTCTGCCCTTCAATGCAGTTCTTGGAGTTTTCCTCTAACACAATTCTGTGCATGCAGATGGTGGGGCTTATACCTTGAATATCTGACATTTTCCACCCAATTGCTCTTTTATGTCTTTGCAGTGTACCAATCAGATCCTGTTCCTGCTCATCTGAGAGATCAGAAGCTATTATAAGTGGTAAGGTTCTGTCTTCCCCCAAATAAGCATATTTGAGGTAGGTGGTTGTTCGATGGAAGACAGATTCTCTCTTATGTCAGAATTTTCTTGTTCAAGAGATTCATACTTTCTGGCCCAAACTTCCTTTACTGTCAGTTCCACTTCTTCTGCAGTTTCTGCATCAGAGCCTGAATCTTCACTTTTGTTCAGTAGCTACTCCAAGTGATCAGTGCTTTTTTGAAAATGTTTTTGAACCACTTGGTCTAGAGAGACCACAAATGAGCATTCTTCAGTATTGGGGTATGGAAACTTCAAGGCATTGAGGACATTAAATTTGACTTCTTGGTCATTGACCCTCATGGTCAATTCTCCTCTTTGCACATCTATTAGTGTTCTTCCAGTAGCTAGAAATGGCCTTCCCAATATGATAGGCACTTCTTTGTCTGCTTCAAAATCTAGAGTCACAGAGTCCACAAGGAATAAAAATTTATCTACCTTTATTAGAACATCTTCTAGTATTCCTTCTGGATAAGCTAGTGTTTTGTCAGGTAATTGCAGAGTGACTGATGTAGGCCTGGAAGTTCCTACTCCTAACTGTGTATATATGGACTTTGGCATTAGATTTATGCTAGCACCCAAGTCACATAGAGCACGGCCAGAGTAGAAATTTCCAATAGAACAAGGTATAGTAAAGCTGCAAGGGTCCTTTGACTTCAGGGGTAGTTTGTTCTGCATAATCATACTGCATTCCCCAGTCATTGCTACTGTTTCAAATTCCCCAAGCCTTCTCCTCTTGGTGAGCACATCCTTCATAAACTTAGCATAGTTTGGCATTTGTTGGAGGGCCTCCACCAAAGGTACATTAATGTGCAGTTGTTTAAAGACTTCCAGGAATTTGTTGAATTGTTTGTCTTCCCGAGCCTTCCAAAGCCTCTGAGGATATGGAGGGTCAGAATATGCTGGAATAATTTTGGGTGGTTGTATCTGGGCAGCAACAGGCGCTGCAGCGTCAGCTTTAGGCGCTGTAGCGTCTGGGGTAGAATTTTTTTCTTTGTCAGATTTTGTATTTTTTTCATCACCTGAAACAAGTGATGGCCCTTGCAAATCTTTCCCACTCTTTAGAGATATAGCTTTGACATGCTCCTTCCCTTGAGTATTAGAAGTTGAAGCTTCAGTAGTGGATGGCAATGATCCACTTGCTCTTTGGGTAAGAACATTAGCTATTTGCCCCATTTGTACCTCCTGGTTTTTGATGGAAGCTTCATGAGTTTTCAGGGTTGTCTTACAGTCACTCATGAAGCCTTTTAACAGACCTTCCATGGAATTATCAATAACAAGGGCATTCTGCCTTTGATAGTTTTGAGTAGGGAATCCTGGTGGATTAGCTGGAGCACTGTAAGTTGGTGCTGTAGCATTGCTGGCTCCCCATCTGAAGTTGGGGTGATTCATCCAACCAGGATTATAAGTATTTGAGGAGGGGTTATTATTCTTGTTGAAACCCACGTAAATCACAGAGAGAGGTGTGGATACCTTGTATTGCAGGTAAACTAATATTGCAGGATAAGTTTTGATGATGAAAAAGACAAAGGCAAAGTTGATGGCCAAAGTTAATAAAAGTGACGAAACATCAAAGTCACAATCCAAGACAAACAAGCTCAAGAATTGAAGATCCAAGTTTAAGGGCAGTCCTTAGATATAAGGGTAGTCCTTAGGGTTTGGGTGTATCTTAGGAAAAAGTGTAAGCTCTTTCGAAGGTCAGCTCGTATCTCAAAGTCTCACACACTCACAAGTTTTTCAAAGATGCATGCATACTTACGTAAACATTCTTATCATCTTTAAAAACATAAAAATCGATTTCCTCATGCATAAACATACATCAAAATCGATTTTCAGGTCAATCAGAAAAGAAAGAATCGATTGTCAGGTTATGTGGTATCATTGCATAAATCGATTTTCACGCCAAACATTCTCAAACAAAGAATCGATTCACACACTTTTAAACTAAGCTGAGAATCAATTCCTACATGTCTCAGGCAAGCTGAGAATCGATTCATACAAGTTTTAGCTTAGTAAAGAATCGATTCCTAGCCCTCCGTGGTTCTCAAGAATCGATTGTCCCTATTTTTCAAACAAAGTCAAAATCGATTCCTCACTTAAATGAATCGATTCCTAGATGAAATGCTTTCAACAAAGAATCGATTCCTACACTATTTTCAACGTAAACTTGATTTTCTCATAGCCTATAAATAGGCACTGCATTACGTTCATTTTTTCACACAACCCATTTCACGAATCAGAGAACATTTTGAGAAAAACTCTTCACGCTTTTACTTCTGCTCGTCACGCACCGTTGGTCCGTCTGAGCTGATCTTTCGCTAAGAGTTAGTTGGGGTTGCATTCTCCAAGTTGTAATATCTGCCTTCGTTAGAGGTATTTCTGTCTTTACATTTGTTATTGTTTAATTGTTGTGATTTGTACTAGGGAGTGGGGTATCTCTCTAGGGTAGCTGTTTGTACTAGGAAGTGGGGTATCTTTCTGGGGCAGCTGATTGTAACAGGGGTGGGGTATCTCTTGTTATTGTTGTAGTAGATTTGAGGGCTCTCCATAGGTGGGGTATCCTAGGAGGAGAGTGCCTGAGTCTGTAAAGGTTTTCCAAGGCTGTAAGCCTTGTTGTTTTGGTTAGTGGAAAATCTCACAAGGGTGTGAGGACTGGACGTAGGTCACTAGGAGGTGACCGAACCAGGATAAATCTCTGCGTGCTTTACTGTTTTCCTGCTTTACTGTTATATCGCTTTACTGCTTTATATTCTAATTCCTTCACTTCCACTTAACCTGCGCGGAAATTGATCTAAGTCATTGAAAAGGGGAAAAAGTTTTCGAAAGATCTGAAAAGTTTTTAAATCTCAATTCACCCCCCCTCTTGAGACTGAAGCCACTTGGTAACAAGTGGTATCAGAGCTAGACTCTTGTGTAAAGGGCCTAGCAGCTTCAAGAGAAATGGCTTCAGGTTGGTCTACGCAAGAGGGTGCTTCTCTTACCCGTCCTCCGGGATTCAACGGGAAAGATTACGTATATTGGAAAGAAAGAATGAGAATCTTTATTGAAGGGGTAGACTTAGATATTTTGGATGCTGTGGAAAAAGGACCCTATGTCCCCACGCACATAGTAGATGGTGTTCTCACAATAAAAAGTAGAAATGAATGGTCTGATGATGAGAAAAGAAAAGTGCAACATAATTTACGTGCTAAAAATATTATTACTTCTGCTTTGAGTGCTGATGAATTTTTTCGAGTTTCAAACTGTAAATCTGTCCAAGAAATGTGGGATAATCTCCAAGTTACTCATGAGGGTACAAGTGAAGTGAAAAGGGCAAGAACAAATACTCTTACCAGAGAGTACGAACTGTTTAGAATGAATACAGGTGAAACAATACCAGAAATGCAGAAAAGGTTCACTCACATAGTGAATCAGTTAAGCTTGTTGGGAAAGTCATTTCCTGCAGAGGATCTAATCAACAAAGTTCTGAGATGTCTGAATAGAGAATGGCAACCCAAGTGTAGCGACCGAAAAATCCTGGCGAGGATTCCTCGAAGGTTCAAAAATGAAGCCGCCACCAAAATTTAGTTTAAGGGCAAACAATGGAAAGTCCCTTTTGGAATGGATAAGGGTCCTTGAGACCAGATTAGGGTTCGGGAGTCGGTTATGCGTGGGGAAGGTATTAGCACCCCACGACATCCTTTCTAAGGAAGGTTACCTGCTAATTAGTTGTAGAAGGGAAAGTTAATTTTGAAAACATTTATTTTTACCCTTTTGTTGTGAATTAAATAAAGAAGAAAATTGATGTTTTATTTGAATTTAAGAAAGGAATTATTTAGGAAAAGACTAAAAAAGGTTTTTTATTAGTGCAATTGACAGATGTGGGCCCCCATCTGCTCCTACGTATCTCTTGGTAGAGAATCAAATCACACGTAGTTCTTGGTAGAAAAATGTTTGTTCGTTGGTGTGTTTTATTTAGGGATTTTAGGACTCCTGAGTGATCAGTTCATTTGTCCTAAAACGACGACTAACCTGACTGTACAGTCGGCTTAGTCCCCTACTTTATGAAAATAGAGTTTTTGGAGTTTGGAAAATGGTTTGATGTGTGTTTGTTTGATTTTATTGGAATAGGGGTTTTAGGATTCCTGAGCCGTACGACTCATTTATCATAGAACGCTGACTAACCCGTCTGTACAGTCGGCTTAGTCCCCTATTTTGAAAATTTGATTTGTGGGAAGAAATGTGTTGGTGTTAATTTTAATTTAAAAAATGTTTATTTTAAATAGGGATTTTAGGGCATGATCCGTAACGGTTCATTAGTGACCTAAAAAGCAGACTAACCCGACTGTACAGTCGACTTAGTCCCCTATTTATATTTTGGAAATTAAGTAAATTATTTATGATTTTGTAGGTTTTTGTAAAAGAAAATTAATAAAAACGAAAACAGAGGGTGCAATGGTAAAATGGGGTGTAATTTGCAGAATGGGGGTGTATTATTAAATAGGGGGCGTGACTATGAGTAGTCCACGTTTTGGTTTCTGGGCTGGGCTGCGAATGGGCTAAGCAGATGGCGTTGTTGTTATGAAACAGAGGGGGTGTGGGTAGTAATCTGATTGTTTTGATTTTTAAATAAAATAAGTAAGTAAGTAAGTGGGTGAGAGTATAAAGGGAAAGAAGGGATTTTGGGAACCCTAATTTTCCCACACTCAGCGCCGTTCCAACAACAATTAGAGAGAGAGAGGGTTAGAGTGAAAATGGAGTGAAAAACGCAGCTGAGAGAGGGAACGAAAGGAAAACGAAAGGGAAGGGAAGATGGAGCCTCACTGCGGCGGTGAGGGAACGTCACCGCGCCGGACTAGCTCCGGGGCTGCACGATGACAACGACGACGCGAAGGCTCTGGTGAAGATGACGGACGGCGACAACACGACAGCGACGGCCGGTGGTGGCTACAGAGGCGACTGCGTTTTCACGAGCTTGGAGGCGAACGGTGGACGACAGCGACGGTGGGTTTGGTGGTGACGGCTCTAGGCGGTTCATGGCCAACGACCACCGTCTACGGTGGTCAGAACCTAAGGGGGTGAGTTCTGATTTTTTGTTTTTACGGTTCTCTTCTTCTTCTACTCTTTCTTTCTTATTTTTGATGTTTTTTTTTTGCTGTTTCTGTGGGCGGTTCTTGGTGCGGTGGCGGAACGCAAACGACGACGCAGTGGAGCGCGGCGGCCACGCCTCATGGCGATGACCTCCGCTGGTAATGGCGGTCGGAGCTGGGTAAGTTTTTTCCTTTTTTTTACTTTCTGATTTCCTGTTTTGATCTCTGCTACATCTGTTTCTGGATTTCTTTGTATTTGCTGTTCTGAACCCCTAAACTTAAATTTTTACAACTAAACCTATTTGATTTTATCCCTAATCCTAGTTTTCATAAACCCTAAATCCTAATTTTAAACTGATTACTTAACTTTTGGTCAAATTAAATCTAAACCTAATCTTTCTAACTACAAGGGAGCTGTTTCTAACTACGGATCATACTTATGTGATGCTATATGTACAAATTATGAACATCTCAAAAAACTAAAGCATTACGAATTAAACATCTGCACCTACATGTTTCTATTTGTGTTTTCGGATTTTACATGATAAACAGAAAATACCAACCTGTATTCCAGCTTCTGAACTATTGTTTGGCTGCTGTTAAACCCTGCTACTGTTATCCTGGCTGCTGCCAATCCTCCTGCTACTCTTTCTGGATTTTTTAGTGTTTTGTGATTAGGGTTTCAATGCAAAAACCCTAATCTTTTGGTTCTGAG
Source organism: Astragalus membranaceus (assembly GCA_039519185.1). Lineage (NCBI taxonomy): Eukaryota > Viridiplantae > Streptophyta > Magnoliopsida > Fabales > Fabaceae > Astragalus > Astragalus membranaceus. The sequence goes on along the minus strand of CM076853.1, from coordinate 26,777,831 downwards.
TTCTAGGTAATTTCTGTCTGTATGAATTTCTGGGTGTCAATTCTCTGTGTATCAGGCTTTCTTATATAGGCACCAATTTAGGGTTTTTCTGATCCTTCTCCCTATTTGTTTCCATTTTCAGGTGCTTGGGCTTGGGTTGGAGAAAATGGGTGCTTGGTGAGCAAGAAATGGAATAGGGTTTCAGCTGCTGTTTTCTTCTTTGGCTGGGGCGCCTCTTTTGCCTTTTTCCATTTTTATGTATTTTTTATGTATTTTCGGATTATATTATTTGTATTTTTTGATTTTTTTTATTTTTGGATTATTGTAAATTAATTTTTATTAATTCTGATTTTTATTATATTTTGGGATTCGGACAGATTTATTGTTTTTGGTCAAAATGGAAGAGAATGATTAAATTGGGCCAAGCCCAATCGAAACTAAACATAGGCCCAATTTAGACAAATGACTAGAATAAGGCCCAATTAGAACAATTTTCTAAAGTCAGGTCTAATCTAGACAAATTACTATCATAGGTCCAATAACCACATAGGCCCAATTAGGCAAATGACTAAAACATTAGACATAAGCCCATTAAAAAAAACTGGTTCAAAACGCTAAGCGTAAGCCCAATTAGGCAAGCTAACAAAATCAGGCCCAATTGGACAAACCGGTCCGATTTAGAAGCAAACAGCGTTTGAAATGCCATGGGCTTGTGACACGGGGTTAAAGTGATTATTATAAAAGACCGGGCAAAATTAGGGTATAACACCAAGGTTACTGCTATAGCTGAATCAAGAAATTTAGCTACTATGACTCTGGCTACTCTGTTCGGTAAACTTCAAGAGCATGAACTAGAACTCACCCGTCTAGCTGAGCATGAAAATACAGATAAGAAAAAGAAAAGCTTGGCTCTAAAAGCATCTAGTTCTAGTCGGCTTGATGATAGCGACGACTCAGATGATGAGGTTGATGAAAGTGAAGAGAATATGGCTCTTATGGTTCGGAAGTTCAAAAGGTTCATGAAAAGCAACAACTATCCAAGAAAGAACTTCAAATCAAAAAGGTTCTCTAGCAAATAAAGCTCATCCGGTCCTCCTACTTGTTATGAATGCGGGAAACCCGGGCACATGAAAATGGAATGTCCTAATCTACAGAAAAAGGACTCCAAATTTGAAAAGAAGGCATTCAGGGATAACAAAGGAAGAAAAGCCTACATCGCATGGGAAGACAACTGCATGGATTCATCAGATGCATCAGAGGATGAAGAAGCTCAAGTTGCATTAATGGCTGATCATGAAAGCGAGAATGAAAACGAGGTATGCTTCAAGGTACAATAATAGAGGAAGAATCCTCGGTGAAGGTAAAGTTGGTAAAGATTTATCTACTGCTATTGATAATGTGCTCTATGTTGAAGGTCTTAAACATAATTTATTAAGCATTAGCCAACTTTGTGACAAAGGAAATAGGGTAATATTTGACTCAGGTTCATGCATCATTGAGGATAAACAAAGTAAACAAGTTAGAATGATAGGAAATAGAGTAGAAAACATATACATGATGAGTTTAGATAGTGTTTCATCTCATAATGCATGTTGTCTCATTAGTAAGGAAGAAAACTCTTGGTTATGGCATCGTAGGACAGCTCATATTCATATGGATCATCTTAACAAGTTAGTGTCTAAAGATCTAGTTAATGGTCTGCCTAATATCAAGTTTGAAAAAGATAAATTGTGTGATGCATGCCAAAAGGGTAAACAGGTAAAAGTGTCCTTTAAATCAAAGAATATTGTGTCCACTAACAAACCTTTGCAGCTGTTACACATGGATTTATTTGGTCCCTCAAGGACAAAAAGTTATGGTGGAAATTACTATGCTCTAGTTATAGTAGATGATTATTCAAGGTTTACCCGGACTCTCTTTCTGGCAAATAAGAGCGAAGCTTTTGGAGCATTCAAAAAGCTTGCTCGCAACATTCAAAATGAGAAAGAATTGAAGATCATCTCAATTCGATTCGATCACGGTGGAGAATTTGAAAATGAAAAATTTGAAAACCTATGTGAAGAACTTGGTATAAATCACAACTTCTCAGCACCTAGAACTCCTCAACAAAATGGAGTTGTTGAAAGGAAAAATCGATCATTGGAGGAACTTGCCAGAACAATGCTAAATGATCACGACATCCCAAAATATTTTTGGGCGGATGCTATAAGTACTGCTTGTTATGTTATGAATAGAGTTTTGATTAGGAGTATTTTAAAGAAAACCCCCTATGAACTTCACAAGGGGAGAAAACCAAATATTTCACACCTTCACACTTTTGGTTGCAAATGTTTTGTATTGAATAATGGAAAGGATAACCTAGGAAAATTCGATGCTAAGGCTGATGAAGGAATTTTTCTTGGTTACTCTTTATCTAGCAAGGCCTTTAGAATTTTCAACAAAAGAAATAAGGTAATTGAGGAATCTGTACATGTTACATTTGATGAAACTAACCTCAAAAGGCTGGGAAAGGTTATTGATGATATTGCAGATGAACCTGAAGAGTTACAGATAGGTGAGAAGAAGAAAGATAAAGAGGAAGAAACAAAAACCACCTCTCAAGAGAAATCAGAAGAAGGATCAAGCAGTGAACTTCCCAAGGAATGGAGAATCCCAAGGGACCAGTCGCTTGAAAATGTCATAGGTGATGTAACTAAAGGGGTAACTACTCGTAACTCTCTTAGAAATGCATGTAATCATATGGCTTTCGTATCTCAAATTGAACCTAGAAATATAGATGAAGTTGTAGTTGATGAACATTGGACTATTGCTATGCAAGAAGAGTTAAATCAGTTTGAAAGAAACGGAGTGTGGGATCTAGTTCCTAGACCTGATAAACATCAGATAATAGGCACAAAATGGGTGTTTAAAAACAAGCTAGATGAGTCAGGTATAATAATTAGGAACAAAGCTAGACTAGTTGCTAAAGGTTATAATCAAGAAGAAGGAATAGACTATGATGAAACATATGCTCCTGTAGCTAAATTAGAAGCTATTCGCATGTTACTTGCTTTTGCATCAATCATGGATTTTAAATTTTATATCAAATGGATGTTAAGAGCGCTTTTTAAATGGTTTTATCCAAGAAGAAGTATATGTTGAACAACCACCTGTCTTTGAAAATTTTGAAAAACCGGACCATGTTTTTAAACTCAAAAAGGCTCTATATGGTCTGAAGCAAGCTCCCAGAGCTTGGTACGAAAGATTGAGCAAATTCCTACTCAAACATGATTTTCAAAGAGGGAAAGTTGACACTACACTTTTCATAAAAAGGTCAAAAGATGACATCTTACTCGTGCAAATTTATGTGGATGATATCATTTTCGGTGCTACTAATGAATTGCTTTGCAAAGAGTTTTCAAGTATTATGCAGAGTGAGTTTGAAATGTCAATTATGGGAGAACTCAACTTCTTCCTTGGGCTTCAATTAAAACAAACAAACAACGGCATCTTCATATCTCAATCAAAGTACTGCAAAGAACTACTCAAAAGATTCGAAATGGACAAAGCAAAAGAAATGTCCACACCAATGAGCACCTCATGCTACTTAGACAAAGATGAAGAAGGTAAACCGGTAGAACTAAGACAATATCGAGGTATAATTGGCTCTCTTCTCTACTTAACTGCTAGTAGACCGGACATCATGTTTAGTGTTTGCATGTGTGCTAGATATCAAGCAAATCCAAAAGAGTCGCATTTAGTAGCTGTCAAAAGAATAATGAGATATCTGGTAGGCACTCAAAATGTTGGTCTGTGGTACCCAAAAGGCGCCACATGTAGCCTTATTGGATATTCAGATTCTGATTTTGCAGGATGTAAGTTGGATAGAAAAAGCACTAGTGGAACATGTCACATACTAGGTAGTGCATTAGTCTCATGGCACAGTAAGAAACAAGTCAGTGTCGCACTGTCAATTGCAGAAGCAGAATATGTTGCAGCAGGAAGTTGTTGTGCACAAATCCTCTGGATGAAGTAACAACTTCTTGACTATGGTATAGAACTAGATCATATCCCTATAAAATGCGACAATACCAGCGCTATCAATCTTACAAAGAACCCCATCCAACACTCTAGGACCAAGCATATAGAGATAAGACACCATTTTCTTAGAGATCATGTCCAAAAAGGGGACTGTGTAATCGAATTTGTTGAATCCGCAAAACAGCTGGCTGATATTTTTACAAAACCTTTACAAAAAGAAAACTTCTTCTTCATTCGAAGAGAACTTGGAATCATTGATTCCTCTTCATGCTGTTAGATTCGCAAATTTTTATTTACAGTGACCCTCTTTGATCATGACAAAAAGGGGGAGAAAAATAGAAGTTATAATTTAGCATCCATATACATTATCATAGCATTACCACTTTGCATATAGTCAATAAAACAGGTGGATCATCATGATAGGGGGAGTATCATATATACATTATCTGTTTGAACTAACCTCCCACCTTGAGATGAGTTAATGTTTTGTCATCATCAAAGTTTAAGGGTAGTCCTTAGGGTTTGGTTGTATCTTAGGAAAAAGTGTAAGCTCTTTCGAAGGTCAGCTCGTATCTCAAAGTCTCACACACTCACAAGTTTTTCAAAGATGCATGCATACTTACGTAAACATTCTTATCATCTTTAAAAACATAAAAATCGATTTCCTCATGCATAAACATACATCAAAATCGATTTTTAGGTAAATCAGAAAAGAAACAATCGATTGTCAGGTCATGTGGTTTCATTGCATAAATCGATTTTCAGGCCAAACATTCTCAAACAAAGAATCGATTCACATACTTTTAAACTAAGCTGAGAATCGATTCCTACATGTCTCAGGCAAGCTGAGAATCGATTCATACAAGTTTTAACTTAGTAAAGAATCGATTCCTAGCCCTCCGTGGTTCTCAAGAATCGATTGTCCCTATTTTTCAAACAACGTCAAAATCGATTCCTCACTTAAATGAATCGATTCCTAGATCAAATGCTTTCAACAAAGAATCGATTCCTACACTATTTTCAACGTAAACTTGATTTTCTCATAGCCTATAAATAGGCACTGCATTACGTTCATTTTTTCACGCAACCCATTTCACGAATCAGAGAACATTTTGAGAAAAACTCTTCACGCTTTTACTTCTGCTCGTCACGCACCGTTGGTCCGTCTGAGCTGATTGTTAAGATATTGGCAAGTGTACCAAATTGTTCAAGTAATAAATCGGTAAGAACCGGATATCGTCCTCAAGGATCGAAGTCAATTTACGAAGACGTTGACAACAGCTAATAGAAACCAAATTAAAAGGGGTTTGTTTGATAATTGTTGAGCTGTCGAGCTCGAAGTAAAGCAATAAAATATTTTTATGTTTTTAATAACAAAAGCCGAAAAACGAGTTGAAAGAATACGATGGAAAAGAATGCTAGGGACGAATTCCTATTAATTTCACCCTATTGCCACTGATTTAGTTTGAAAGTTAATCCCTCTCTCTAATCTTGCTATCAAACTCACAACATTAACTAATTCCTAGTTCCTTAGGTAACTAGTCCTTTGTCGATAACTAAAAGCCCTAATCCCTTAGGTGATTCTAATTACCAACAAGCATTAAAGTAAGCATTTGTAATATACTACAATTCATAGAATATCCCTAAACCACAAATTGAAGGTATCGAAATTCAAACATTCAATAATAAAACTCCCATTTCATAATTGAACAAAAGATCATTGTATGAGTTTTCCAACCATAAAAAGCATTAAGCGTAGAAATTCGATACACAAAATACGAGAGAGTACGGTACGAATATGATACTAAACCAGCGACAATAGAGTTACATCAATCTTAATTCATCCCTAACATAAAGAGATTTAGCTATTCATGATTAATGAAGAGAAATCAAGAAAATTACAAGTGGAAGATGATGATGAACACATATGAAGCTTCAATCCTTGTTCCCAAGTCTTGATTCTTCAGTAGCCGTCAGACGGAATCGCTCCTCTTTCAGTTCTAGGGTTCCAAAAACGTCCAAAAGTCCTTCAAAACGCGTGCTGGGCCTGATTTAATGTGTTTTCCGGAGTTTTGCGCCTCACTTGCGCTCCCAGCGCAACATCAGCGCAACTCTGCATGACTGTTCTGCCAATCCGCGCGCGACTCGCGCTTCCAGCGCCACTTAGGCGCGACTGAGGACGCTACAGTGATTCCTGCGCCTCACTTGCGCTTCCAGCGCAGCTTCAGCGCAACTTGGCTATTTCCTTATATTTTTGAGCCTGTTTGCTTGTATTTCTTCATTCTTCTCTTCACCTGGTCCCTGGGCACAAAAATACCACAAAACCCAGCATAAACACTGCAAAGCAATTAAATCCCAAATAAAACAACTTCTTAATTTTCTCCTAACACTTTCCATTCATTCATCAAATTATTAAGTAAAATTCCCCTTTTTTGCAGTGAAAACATCATGTGATGGGGATTCATCACAACCCCCAACTTGGACGTTTGCTTGTCCTCAAGCAAAGACACGACAAAACAAAACCAAGACAATCTCAACATCAGATAACATGCAATCAATGGTGAATCCCTTTCTAAACAAGATAATTACGAACAATCAAAAGACAAGTTGAGCGGCAACTTTCAGACTGGTCACTCCAATTCCAACCCACACGTGGTATTCTTACTAGCATCATCGTGCTCAATAGTGCGTGTGTGACACTTAACTCAGTTGGACCATAGCTAGATTCAAAATGTATTCACCTAAAACTAGAGGGTTTCCTTCCGAGAATGCCAAAAATGGTTCAAAATATAGGGTAGATTAACGTTTCCACATAAGGATCAAGGGGCTTCAAGCACAACAAAGGGTCTTAAATAGGCCTTCCAGATTAGACCAGTGCACTAACTATTACCACAGACATTTCACACGCAACACAACTATGCACATTTGTTTTTGGGCTGCAACCCCTTTCATTACATTAGTATTTGGATTTGATCCACATTGGCTCTGGGACATTGCAGCAATTATCAGTTTAAACAACACCACACGGCATACACTTTAGCGTTACGGGTAGACGCTACAGTGCTGCACACACGCACCCCTACACACACGGCATACATTATAGCGTTACGGTTAGACGCCACAGTGCTGCACACACACATTAACACACACGGCATACACTATAACGTTACGGGTAGACGTTACAGTGCTGCACACACGCACCCCATGCACTGATCCTCCTACAATCATCATGCCCAGCCTTAGTACCACTGATGCACCCCCAACTTAGCTTCTACAACTACCCTAAATTTTTAGTGAAATTTTGGCGATTCCCATGGTCCACCACACTAGCTTAGCTGCCCACATCTCTAGGATCACTAAGTTCCACTGGTTAGTGTTTTAAGTGTGGAAGCAAGATTGTACTAATTTGATCACCACAGGGGTATTATTCGCTCAGTTCTCCCGAGTCATCACTAAGTTTGCTCAACTGTCTTTTTTTTTTTTTTTTTTTATTATTATTTTTTTTTTTTTAAAAAAAGCAGGGAATTCACCACATGACTGCATTATTTCTGATAGTAAAACTGACCTGACAATAGGTCCTCCCCCCCACTTAAACATAGCAGTGTCCTCACTGATTAATTTAGGGGAAGACCTATTTACAACGACTAAGACTAAAACAACAATAAAATTAAAATTAAACCTACGAACTACAACTACTAAAGGAAACACAAGGCACAATCAAATAAAGCAAAAGAGAAGGGAGAGATAAAAAGTAACCTGGCGGTGAGTAGACTACTCAACCGCGTCCAGAGTCTGGAGGAGGCGCCTGAAAAATGTCCGCCTCAGGATCCAACTGCTCTCCCCGCTGCATCATGCACATAGCTCTGTACATGCTTCTCATCCCTATCTCCATCCGCTCCTGTCTGGCTGCCATCTGCTGCTGATCCACTGCTAATAAATCCATTCTTGCTTGAATATGCTGAAAGTCCTCAGCGTGTGGATCAACCCAAGGTTCATCCATGGAGAATGTTGGTTCTTCCTCTTGGTGCTGCTCTTGTGGATGTTCTTCTCTGTGCCCTGGCTGCTCAAAATACCCACCCCCTGTGATGGTCCGAATCCAAGACCCAGTGATTGCAGCAGATGGTTCAATGGTCTCTTCATCGGCATCAGCAACAACTCCTGCTCTCTCACATAGCAAGGCAACGAGGCTGGCATGCCTCCAATAGCTAGGCGGGCTTCCACCCTTAAAGTTTGCAAAACAGCTTATTTCCTGGTTAAGCTCCCATCCTATATTGACCGGCTCTCCTCTCATAATGCACGCAGTGAGGCATGCCCTCTCAATGTTCAGCTCTGATTGGTTAGAGCTAGGGCATATAGTTGTGAGGACGAAAGATGCCCATGCTCTAGCAACTGGGGTGAGAGAAGTTGTCATTATTTTCCATGGTACCCCACTCCTATTCCTCACCCAATCCATTCCCGGTTTGCACAATGCCGCAGAGATCTCAGCTGCTCGCTCAGGGTTGTTCTTTATCCTTTCCCTATCGGCTTTGGTTCTGAGTCGGCTGTCCAAGATTTCCACATGTCGGATCCCAAACATCCCATTGATAGTGCTAGAGTCATAAGGGATATTATGACCCCGCACGTAGCTTGTGGCCTCGGGGAATGTCAATCTCCCATCAACTGCTTGCTTGGGACAGATATTCGAGAAGAATTCATAAACTAACGCTTTGCTCGCTCTTCTCGGGTAGGATACAAAATTATTCCACCCCCGGTTGTTAATGTTTTGCTGCATATCCTCGAAGTCACCGGGGTGGAGAATGATCGCCCTTTCCTTCACCCAATTGGAGTTAGCATCAATTGACTCATAGAACTTTTCACACCCCAAAGATCGAAACAAGTCGGAGTTGTAGGATGGGATGTGTGCTTGGGAAGATGAACCCCTGCGAACCGCCTGCCTCTTCCGTGAGCTCTGAGCCATTTCCTGCATACACCAAAGTTCAAAGTTGTACAAGTGGGTGAAGGTTAGTGCACATAGAACAAATAGTCAAATTGCACAAGATCATCACCACATTGCTTCCTTGATGGAAACAAAGAGTTCACCTGGACAGTTTACCAAACCTATTATAAGCACAAATTCTTGTTCACACATTTTTGATTGAGGCATTTTTACAAATATATAGCATGCATAACTACTCCACATATGAACAACAACATCCAACAACCTTCACATTCCCCAAATTTGTTTCTTTTTCATTGCAATCAACTAGTCTAACAACATCACAACCAATTAACCAGTTCACAATTCATGTTTTTATCAATTCCAACTTATTCAAAATCTGGTACAAAGCATAATTTTGGAAAAAGCATTGAGTTTACTTACTTGGTTTATGATGTTGAAGAACTAGATGATGCAAACAAGGAATGTTGGCAAGAAATTCTGGTGATTTTGGCCTTGGGTAGCAAAAAAAAGAATCGTGACCTAGAGAGGGGGGAGAGAACACGCGAAGAGGAAGGGAAAAAAAAATGCTGCGCAGCTTCAGCGTGTGTGAGGCGCAGGTTTATATGCCAGAGTTGCGCTTGGGGCGCAACTTAAGCGCGACTTCAGCGCGAAATGGCAGATGCACGCCCAGTTTTTCTGTGTGTTCGCGCCTGGAGCGCGACTTCAGCGCGAGTTCAGCGCGGAATGGCAGAACGCACGCCTTATTTCCTGTGTTTTTGCGCTTGGAGCGCGACTTCAGCGCTAGTTCAGCGCGAAATGGCAGAAACTCAAGCCAATTTCTTGTGTGTTCGCGCCTGGAGCGCAAGTTAGGCGCGGATTCAGCGCGGTTTGGCAGAAAGTCTTTTTAACATGCAAAAACACTGTTTGTGACTAAATGTACCTTTTCTACGAAAAATAATGCAAAAATTTAAATAGATAAGGGTTAAGAAATGTTGGGTTGCCTCCCAATAAGCGCTTCTTTAACGTCACTAGCTTGACGTTACCTCCGGTTTTAAGGGTCGCTTAAAACCAATGCCAGCTTCTCTCTCTCCACTACTTCGCCCAAGTATGGCTTCAATCTCTGCCCATTAACTTTGAAGGATCTTTTTGATTCAGGTTCCTCTACTTCAATTGCTCCATATGGTGTCACTTCTTTGACTACAAAAGGCCCTGACCATTTGGATTTCAATTTCCCGGGAAACAACTTGAGTCTAGAGTTAAACAGCAACACTTGTTGCCCTGGATGAAATTCTTTTCTTGAGATGTTCTTGTCATGATACGCTTTCATTTTTTCCTTGTAGATCTTATTGTTCTCATATGCTTGTAGACGCATCTCATCTAATCCGTGCAGTTGTAGGATTCTCTTCTCCCCACAGGCCGAAGTGGTAAAATTCAAAAACTTTAGTGCCCAATACGCTTTGTGCTCAAGTCCAACCGGTAAATGGCAAGCTTTACCATAAACCAATTGATACGGTGACATGCCTAAAGGTGTTTTATAGGCTGTTCTATATGCCCAAAGCGCATCGTCTACCTTCAACGACCAATCCTTTCTTGAGCTTCCAACTGTCTTTTCCAAGATCCTCTTAATCTCTCTGTTTGAGACTTCTGCTTGACCATTGCTCTGAGGATGATAAGGAGTTGTCACTTTATGCGTAACACCATACTTGGAGAGAACATTGTTGAGTTGGGTGTTGCAAAAGTGGCTACCCCCATCACTGATTAGGACTCTTGGCACACCGAATCTAGAGAAGATGTTCTTCTTTATGAATTTAACCACAGTTTGGGAATCACTCTTAGCAGTGGCACTAGCTTCAACCCACTTGGAGACATAGTCGACTGCCACCAAGATGTACTCACAATTGAAAGAGGGTGGGAATGGTCCCATAAAATCTATGCCCCAACAATCAAACACTTCTACTTCAAGGATGGGATTCAATGGCATCTCCCCCTTACGTGAAATATTGCCAGTCCTCTGGCATTTGTCACAGCTTCTCACGTAATCATGTGCATCCTTGAAGAGGGATGGCCAGTGAAAACCAGATTGGAGAACCTTAGCAGCTGTGCGTTCCCCATTATAGTGCCCCCCACAGGGAGAGTCATGACAATGCCAGAGAATACTTTTACTTTCTGCACCAGACACACATCTTCTCAAAAGTCCATCCGTCCCAACCTTGTAGAGATAAGGATCATCCCACAGGTAATGTTTGGCATCATGGAGGAACTTTTTCTTTTGTTGCCATGTGAGATCTTCCGGGACCTTCCCGGCTGCCTTGTAATTTGCAATGTCGGCGAACCAAGGTCTTTCTACAATGGCAAGCAACTTTTCATCCGGGAATTCTTCCAGGATTTCTTTTTCTAGAGCAGTCACTTTTTTGTTCTCTAGCCTTGACAAATGATCTACTACCACGTTCTCGCTCCCTTTTTTGTCCTTGATTTCCAAGTCAAATTCCTGCAAAAGCAAAATCCATCTAAGGAGTCGAGGCTTAGACTCGCCCTTGGTTAGCAGATATTTAATTGCTGCATGGTCAGTAAAAACAATTACTTTCGATCCAACCAAATAGGAACGAAATTTTTCCAATGCAAATACTATGGCTAGCAATTCTTTTTCGGTTGTTGCATAGTTGACTTGATTCTCATTTAAGACCTTGCTAGCATAATAAATGGCATGAAAAAATTTCTCTGATCTCTGCCCCAATACAGCACCCACTGCGTAATCACTTGCATCGCACATGAGCTCAAACGGAGCATCCCAATTTGGGGCTACTATGACTGGAGCAGAGACCAGTTTTTCCTTTAGGATATTAAAAGCATACAGACAATCATTATCAAATACAAACTCAGCCTCCTTAACAAGTAGATTGCATAAAGGTTTTGCAATCTTGGAGAAGTCTTTTATGAAACGTCGATAAAAACCGGCGTGTCCTAAAAAACTTCTCACTCCTTTTACATTTAGAGGAGGAGGTAACTTTTCTATCACTTCGATTTTCGCTTGGTCAACCTCAATGCCTTTTGCAGAAATTTTATGGCCAAGCACAATACCTTCCTTGACCATAAAGTGGCACTTCTCCCAATTCAAAACTAAATTGGTTTCCGTGCATCGTTTTAAAACCGCATCAAGGTTAGCCAAGCAAGAATCATAAGTAGAACGAAAAACAGAAAAATCGTCCATAAATACCTCAATTGCAGTTTCCATCATATCAGAAAAAATAGAAAGCATGCACCTTTGAAAAGTCGCTGGAGCATTGCACAACCCGAAGGGCATCCTTCGATATGCGAACACACCGAAGGGACACGTGAAAGCTGTCTTCTCTTGGTCTTCTGGGTCTACTGCTATCTGGTTATACCCAGAGTATCCATCCAGAAAGCAATAGAACGCTTGTCCAGCCAACCTCTCCAGCATCTGATCCATGAATGGCAACGGGAAGTGGTCCTTCCTGGTTGCCTGGTTTAACCTCCGGTAGTCTATACACATTCTCCAACCCGTAACAGTTCGAGTCGGAATCAGCTCATTCTTGTCATTCTTCACTACCGTCATACCACCCTTTTTAGGGACCACATGAACCGGACTCACCCATGAACTATCTGAGATGGGATAAATCATGCCGGCCTCTAAGAGCTTTAACACTTCCTTACGCACCACCTCTTTCATTGTAGGATTTAATCTCCGCTGAGGTTGGATCACAGGTTTGAATTCTTCCTCCAGTTTGATTTTGTGCATGCAAAAAGCTGGACTTATCCCCTTGAGGTCTGAGATAGTCCAACCCAACGCATTTTTGTTGCTTCTTAGTACCCTCATCAGCTTCTCTTCTTCCAATTTGGTCAAAGAGCTGCTAATGATAGCTGGATGAAGATCATCATTTGCAAGGAAAACATACTTCAGATGAGAGGGGAGTTGCTTCAATTCAGGGATCTTTTTCTCGGGACTCTCCCCCCTATCTAGCTCTTCTCTTTTCTTTGACACATTTTCTATCTGAGAAGCTTCAAACTGCAGAATACAGTCTTCTATTTCACTCCCCAGATTCTCTTCTGCTTCTTCAATAGAGTTTACAATTACATTCTCCAATGGAGGAACTGGTACTTCCTGTCTAAAGGTCTCTTTCACAGAATTATCAAGTACATCCACCCTAAAACACTGTCCTTTGTCATCAGGATGGCGCATAGCTTCAAAAACATTAAACGTGATCTTCTCATCCTGGAACCTTAAGATTAGCTTCCCTTGTTGCACATCAATCAACGCTCGCCCTGTGGCTAAGAATGGTCTTCCCAGGATAAGTGGTACCTCTGCATCTTCCTCCATGTCAAGTATCACAAAGTCTACCGGAAATAGGAATTTGTCAACTCTGACCAGAACATCTTCCAACACTCCATAAGGATATTTTATTGATCGATCAGCAAGTGTCAGAGACATTCTAGTCGGCTTCACCTCACCACCACCAAGTCTCTTCAGCATAGACAATGGCATAAGATTAATACTGGCCCCCAGGTCACAGAGAGCTTTACCAACGGCTATGTCGCCAATTGCACATGGAATGGTGAAGTTTCCCGGATCTTTCATTTTCTGAGGAAGCTTCCTTTGAATTATGGCACTGCACTCTTCAGTCAAAGCCACTGTTTCATCCTCTTTGAATTTCCTCTTCTTCGTCAAAAGTTCCTTCATGAATTTGGCATATATGGGCATCTGTTCTAGAGCTTCTGCAAAGGGGATATTGATTTGTAGCCGCTTGAAAACCTCCATGAACTTAGAAAACTGCTCATCTTTTTGGTTTTTCTTGCTAGCATGAGGATACGGCAGCTTCACTTCCGGAGGAGGTGCCTTGGGTTTCTCTTGTACCTGCACATCAAAGAACAAATTGTTTTTATTAGTGTTAGACTTCACACCTTCTTCACTTTCCTTACTCAACTCATTTTCAACTCCCCCATTTTTTTCATTTTCATTCTTTTCACTCAACTCTTCTCTTTCATTTTCCACTGACACCTTTTCACAATTTACCACCGGAGTCGGCAACTCCCGACCACTTCTTAAAGAGATAGCCTTCGCAGTCTCATCCCTAGGGTTGTCAACTGTACTAGCTGAGAAACCGCTGTTAGATGATCCAGCAAGCTGCTTTGATAACTGCCCAATTTGAGTCTCTAGATTCTTTATGGAAGCTTCATGATTCTTTTCCATATTCTTTATAGCTTGGTCTTGAGATTGAAAGGTTGTCTTTGTCATTTGCATAAACTGAGTCAACGCTTCCTCCATAGGGGATGGCTTCCTTTGTTCTTGACTAGGTTGCTGCTGATGTGACCCTGCTGTATCATTATTCTTCCAAGAGAAGTTGGGGTGATTCTTCCACCCAGGATTGTAGGTGTTAGAATAAGGGTTCCCACCTTGCTTCTGAAAGTTGCCCATATAATTAACCTGTTCGCTGTTATCTCCATGAGTTGCACAATCACCTTCATGAGCATTCCTGCCACAATAATTACATGACCCCGTTTGCACTGCTTGAACAGTTGCAGGATTTTGAGATCCACTTGGCAAAGCAGCAGCTAACTGTTTAGTGAGAGCCTCAATTTGAAGTGACATTACCTTTTGTTGAGCCAACACAGCACTATTAGCGTCCAACTCTAAAATTCCTGGCCTCTTTGTTGCCCCTCTATCATTTTGAATCCGGTACTCATTAGAAGCCATATGCTCCACTAACTGTCTTGCTTCAGCTTCAGTTTTAGTACCCAAAGACCCTCCAGCTGAGGCATCTAACATCATTCTTGTTTGAGGTCGCAAACCATGACAGAAAGTTTGCAACTGCACAAAGTCATCAATACCATGCCCAGGACATTTTTTTAACAACAGTTTGAACCTTTCCCAAGCATCATAAAGAGACTCAACATCTCCTTGCTCAAAATTTGATATTTCAGCCCTTTTCTTGATGAACTTAGAAATTGGAAAGAATCTTTCTAAGTACTTGCTCTCTAGATCACCCCAATTGTTAATAGTTCCTGCTGGGATAGTGTTTAACCAATCTTTAGCCCTCCCAGTCAAAGTATATGGAAACAGACGCAACTTTTTCTGGTCATCAGTCACTCCTGTAGGATTTGTGGACCCACAAATTTCATAGAACTGAAATAAGTGTTGATTTGGATCTTCAGCATCCGACCCAGAGAATTGTTCTGTTTTCAAGGCAGTGAGGATCGAAGACTTGATCTCAAATGCCACAGCTCCCACAGGTTGGAAGGTGTATGCTTGGACGCCTTGATTTCTTCTACCAAAGTCACCAAGAGTGCGAGCAGGTGGTGGATTTTCTCCCATAATTTCAGTCACAGTTTGTTGCACAGAAGATTCTCCTGTTGTTGCTCTTTGCTTCCTTAGCCTTGCTTCCTTTCTATTAGCTCTAGCGGTTTTCTCAATCTCTGGATCGAAAAGTAAATCCTTAGGATTAACAGCTCCGCGCATGCACTGAGAACACAAGAAACTTGGACAAGTGTCAAAGCAAACTGTGTAATATATATACAATAACCAAAAAATAACAGAAATAAAACTAAAGTGAATGTAAATATGTACGGGTTCGAATTAGCAGTTGCCTTCGAATTACTAGTAAATGTAATTTCGATCCCCGGCAACGGCGCCAAAAACTTGTTAAGATATTGGCAAGTGTACCAAATTGTTCAAGTAATAAATCGGTAAGAACCGGATATCGTCCTCAAGGATCGAAGTCAATTTACGAAGACGTTGACAACAACTAATAGAAACCAAATTAAAAGGGGTTTGTTTGATAATTGTTGAGCTGTCGAGCTCGAAGTAAAGCAATAAAATATTTTTATGTTTTTAATAACAAAAGCCGAAAAACGAGTTGAAAGAATACGATGGAAAAGAATGCTAGGGACGAATTCCTATTAATTTCACCCTATTGCCACTGATTTAGTTTGAAAGTTAATCCCTCTCTCTAATCTTGCTATCAAACTCACAACATTAACTAATTCCTAGTTCCTTAGGTAACTAGTCCTTTGTCGATAACTAAAAGCCCTAATCCCTTAGGTGATTCTAATTACCAACAAGCATTAAAGTAAGCATTTGTAATATACTACAATTCATAGAATATCCCTAAACCACAAATTGAAGGTATCGAAATTCAAACATTCAATAATAAAACTCCCATTTCATAATTGAACAAAAGATCATTGTATGAGTTTTCCAACCATAAAAAGCATTAAGCGTAGAAATTCGATACACAAAATACGAGAGAGTACGGTACGAATATGATACTAAACCAGCGACAATAGAGTTACATCAATCTTAATTCATCCCTAACATAAAGAGATTTAGCTATTCATGATTAATGAAGAGAAATCAAGAAAATTACAAGTGGAAGATGATGATGAACACATATGAAGCTTCAATCCTTGTTCCCAAGTCTTGATTCTTCAGTAGCCGTCAGACGGAATCGCTCCTCTTTCAGTTCTAGGGTTCCAAAAACGTCCAAAAGTCCTTCAAAACGCGTGCTGGGCCTGATTTAATGTGTTTTCCGGAGTTTTGCGCCTCACTTGCGCTCCCAGCGCAACATCAGCGCAACTCTGCATGACTGTTCTGCCAATCCGCGCGCGACTCGCGCTTCCAGCGCCACTTAGGCGCGACTGAGGACGCTACAGTGATTCCTGCGCCTCACTTGCGCTTCCAGCGCAGCTTCAGCGCAGCTTCAGCGCAACTTGGCTATTTCCTTATATTTTTGAGCCTGTTTGCTTGTATTTCTTCATTCTTCTCTTCACCTGGTCCCTGGGCACAAAAATACCACAAAACCCAGCATAAACACTGCAAAGCAATTAAATCCCAAATAAAACAACTTCTTAATTTTCTCCTAACACTTTCCATTCATTCATCAAATTATTAAGTAAAATTCCCCTTTTTTGCAGTGAAAACATCATGTGATGGGGATTCATCACTGATCTTTCGCTAAGAGTTAGTTGGGGTTGCATTCTTCAAGTTGTAATATCTGCCTTCGTTAGAGGTATTTCTGTCTTTACATTTGTTATTGTTTAATTGTTGTGATTTGTAATAGGGAGTGGGGTATCTCTCTAGGGTAGCTGTTTGTACTAGGAAGTGGGGTATCTTTCTGGGGCAGCTGATTGTAACATGGGTGGGGTATCTCTTGTTATTGTTGTAGTAGATTTGAGGGCTCTCCATAGGTGGGGTATCCTAGGAGGAGAGTGCCTGAGTCTGTAAAGGTTTTCCAAGGCACCTGTAAGCCTTGTTGTTTTGGTTAGTGGAAAATCTCACAAGGGTGTGAGGACTGGACGTAGGTCACTAGGAGGTGACCGAACCAGGATAAATCTCTGTGTGCTTTACTGTTTTCCTGCTTTACTGTTATATCGCTTTACTGCTTTATATTCTAATTCCTTCGCTTCCACTTAACCTGCGCGGAAATTGATCTAAGTCATTGAAAAGGGGAAAACGTTTTCGAAAGATCTGAAAAGTTTTTAAATCTCAATTCACCCCCCCTCTTGAGACTGAAGCCACTTGGTAACAAGAGGATTACCTGGACATTCTTCATAAAGATGCTCACCTCCACAATATACACAGTTTGTTGACCCTGGAGAGGCTTGCTCAATGGCTGCTACAGCTGGTTCAGCAGACGCTGTAGCGGTAGCCACTGCAGCATTTGAAGTGCTCATGGATTTTATCATGTTGGTGAGAGAGGCAACTTGTGCAGACAAAATAGAAACTTCACTTATCTCATGCACTCCAGCCACCTTCTTCTGTAGAGCTAACCTTTCTCTTGGCCGTTGGTAGCTATTTGTTGCAATATCATCTATCAGCTCACATGCCTCATTGTAGGAGGTCTTTAACAACACGCCCCCAGAAGAAGCATCTAGCATTAGTCTGGTATGAGGATCCAACCCATTGTAGAAGGTTTCCATTTGGATTATTACTGGTATGCCATGATGAGGAAATCTCCTTAACAGCTCCTTCCATCTCTCCCAGGCTTCAAACAGCGTTTCAGAGTCTTTTTGCTTGAATGCAATAACTTCATTCCTCATTCTAGCATTCTTACTTGGTGGAAAATATTTTGCTAAGAATTTCTCAGCCATTTCATTCCAAGTATGGATGGAGTTAGGCTCTAGAGAAGTTAACCAGGCCTTTGCTCTATCTTTCAAGGAATAAGGAAAAAGTTTTAACCTGAATGCATCATCACTTGCCCCTGGAATGATGACGTTACTGCAGACTTCCAAAAATTGCTTCAAATGTAAATCTGGGTCCTCTTGAGGAGAACCACCAAACTGACCCACTGTTTGGAGCATCTGGAACATCATAGGTTTGAACTCAAAATGAGCTGTTTGGAGAACAGGTCTAGCTATGTTTGTCTCCATGGTTTGGGGATTAAACACAGCATAGTCCCTCATGGGTCTGTCCCTATCATTTACCATGACATCTGGTCCTTCATTTATAAATTTTTGCCTATACCAATCTTCTTGGTCATGCAATGTAGGAGTGGGTGGATGAGTGTGTCTGCCCCCCCCCCCCTCTGCCACCTGGGTCTGATCTACCTCTGGCAGTATGGGTTCTTCCACCAATTGTGGTACCTCTGCCCGAGGGTATTCTGTTATTGGGTTCAGACATTGTGGGCCTGAGCTGTCTAAGTCTCTGAAGTTGTCTCGGTTTCCTGAACCTTTTTTCTGGTTCTGGGTCCAACTCAAATTCTGGTGGTTGAGACCTGTGCATACGCTGTAGCGTCTACCGCTGCAACACCAAGAAACAACACACCAGTGTAAAATTCTCACTAAAGTTACTAAAAACTTAAACAATGAAAATTAAATGCAATCCCCGGCAACGGCGCCAAAAACTTGTTGGGTGCGAAAAGTAGTTGTGCAAGTATACACAATCGCAACAAGTAATACAATGATAAGTTGAGATCGTTCCCACAGGATTAGCAATTTAGTGAAACAAGTCAAGTGACAATAACAAATGTGAAATTGTAAACATAATAAGTTTGTGGTAAAACAGTAATAAATTTAAAGTGTTAAAGAGTAAGTTGGATAGCTCATTTGTTATGTAAATTCCCAAGAGTAGAGTGTTATAATATTAGACGCTGTATGATAAACTCCAAATAAGTGCATTTTTTAGGGATATTTTTGAGTCATTTTTAGAGTAGTTATTACGAATTAAATAAATAAGTGACTTACTTTACTCTTTATTTTTGCAGAAAATATAAAGTCCTAAATAATATATATATAAATATATATTCATTTGGCAAAAGAAATGAAAGGCATGCAAAGCAAAAAAGATAAATAGAGTAATGGTCCAATCATCAAGAAGCAATAGAGTGGAGTTGGAATAAAGAAGAAGGGCTTGCATTAAGAAAGACTTGAATTAAGATAAGGCCCACATGAAGAGAAAAGAATCCAGCCCATGATTGGTTTTCAATGGATGCCAAGCACAACCCTATGAGATATCTATAAAAGGAGCCGCACTTTTGGGAGGAAAAAAACAGTAGCCGCGTGAGAAACAAAGGATAGAAAGAGTATACGCAAGAGAAGTCACGCACCAACGGTAGCACCGGCTTGGAGAGATGAAGTTTTGGGTACCCGTTTTTGACACCGTGAGAGAGCTCTGGAGCAGAAAAAGGAGACTAAATTTTCAGGATCAGAAATTTCTCTATTCCGGGTTATTTTTATCTCTGTAATTTATGACTCCTAATTTTATTTTATTGTTCTCGAACACTATGGATAGCTAAATCCTCTTCTAGGGTCTTAGGTGGATCTTGCATGTTTAGAGACTTTTTTTATGTTCTAATTTCTGGTTTAAATTCCTATTTTTATTTCAATTAACATTGTCCTATTGTTTTTATCACATAATTAGGATTAGCTACCCTATGCATGTTCATAATCAATTAGTTGATCAGCGACCGTACTGCAATTAGTTGGTGGACCTATAGGATAATTGGGGCTATAATTAATGCATGACCAAATTTTAATTTAGTCTTCCAATCATTCAACCTTTTTGCTCTTTATGCTTTTCTTAAATTTAATTTCTTGCATGACCAAACAAGGGTTAATTTAGGAAAAAGAATATTAATCGCGAATGACCAAACGGATTAGTAGTTTTAGTAAAGGGATTGGTAATTAAATAAAGTAAATGAATTTAAGTAGGAATTAGACATAGTGGAATCGAAGCTTGCAAGTGAAACCGTGGCCCTAGACCTCTCTCCATTTATTAAATCTAGTATTTTAATTATTGTTATTTATTTCTTTTTATTTGTTCCATTACAATTCAAATATTTGTTCGTCTAAATAATAAATAATCTCGATTAGTTTGGTACTTGCTAATTAATCCCTGTGGACACGATAATCTTTTATACTACTTCTGCGGTAGAGTACACTTGCTCTAAGTGTGTTAGTGAGAATGAACCGAAAAGTCAAGTATGCACTGATGGGAGAGAATATGCGCCTTATGGATGGACGGGGCGGGGTTAGACTGGGATGATGATGATGACAAGGAAGGAAACTGACTGACTCAAACAAGAGAAACTGCACGTGTCATGCACGTTCACTATAGGAATGCTTCACAGAGAGTCAACATTAGTTAGAACGATGAATTGATGAGCTGCTTCAGTTTTTTTTTTTGTCATGGAATGGATGGGATGCAGTGCTTTTGAAAGACATGCAAATGAGCTATTGATTTGCGAAACTGAGTGCCTTGGAACACCTTGAGTTTGCAACCAAGTAAGGATAAACTTTTTCAAAAAAAGGATGATTGTTTTGCAAGAACGTCTCACTTCTCATCACAACTTTTATTTTATGCAATGAATGAATGAACAGATTATGATATGCAAGTATGATGCAAATGCGTGGAGAACGACTACTCGAAAAGTGTGGCTTGTTCTAAATTATTTTGTTGCAAGACAAAATATGGAATACCAATGCGAATGATGCAAGAATGATGCCCCCCCTTTTTTTCCAAATGATTTTTGATTTTTTTTATTTTTTAGAGGCGAGACAAGATGCGAAATGCCAATGCCCCTTTTTTGAATGATGAGAGATGCAAGAATGGTGATATGAGGCAACTGATTGTCGTTACCCTGAGTAACTTGCCTGAAACATTGAGTGGATCCTGACTCAATACTTCACACAATGTACTGAAACGTTTTGACAATTAGTTGACTCAATTTAATTCCCTATTTGAAATTAAAATACGTGCGACTGGGTCAAAGTGCTCTGACATCGTAAAGTAACATCTCAAATTTGTAGTCGACAAACAAATTTGAGACATTACCCTTCGTCGTTCAAAGGTGCACTTCTATCCATTAAGCCATCACATGAGAAATTTTTCTTTGTTTCGAAAGGATGCATGCAGGGAGAAATGATGTATTCGAACAAAGTGATGAGGTTAATGAAATGATGCACGAGCGCCACATTGACGCGATGTCCGCATTATTTGATGATAGTTTTTGCATAATCAAGGATGAATGAAATGCGATATGGATGATAGATGCTTCTGGTTTTCATTTTTCTTATGCAATGAAATGAAATGCGTGATGCTTGCAATTACTTTCCTAATGCATGGGAGATATTGAATGAAGATGCATGCGAGATGAGACGTTAATGCTTATTTTTGATTTGCGACACAGAAAAGTATTAATGCGATGATGTGATATGGACGGACGACGGAATGAGTGGGTGAATGAATGAACGAATGTGCATTTTGAATGAGGATAACGTAAATTGCATCACTTGATGATTTTTCATGATTATGAGCGAATGAAATACCATAGGGATGATAATAATTTTTTTTTCAGAATTTTGTTTTATGTAATGCATGATGCCATGATGCGAAGTGCGGATGATGATTGCTTTTCGTTTTATTTTTAAACTATGAAATGGAGTGCCTGATACTAACAATTATTTTTAGTGCGTGGAAAGATACGATTCTTATGAAAATGCATGCGAAATGAGATGTTTATTTGATTATTTTTTGTAATGCAAAGAAAAAATGCATGTAGTATGTTTTCTAAAAAAAACTTGTGGAAAATAATAATTTTTGATTTTTCTTGATTTTTGGTTTTTTTTGATAAAAGACGGTATGCACTAATACTTGTTTGAATGCAAGTGCAATGCAATATGTATGATTTCATGTTTGTCTTGGTGCCGGGAATCACGGTGTACTATGTCTTGCCATAGGTTTAACGGTGGATTTTGATTATTTTTTCTTTGAAACACAACAAGGTTAGAATCAATAAGCGAAACAAAGCACATTCCATGCATTCAAACTTAAACAAACTCACACCTCGGAGTATACGCTGTTTCACTTTTGATTCCACATTGTGCCTATGACAAGATTCTTTGTCACTTTGGGATTCTCGGTAAACAAACTTTGATGAAATGCAAGGATGCATGCATGAACTGTAAAAGCTTCTGTTGGATGCAATGCGAGGATGTATGCAAAATGATGATGATGTTTTATGCATATGCAGATTAGGGGAAAACCCTTATTGGCATTAGTTCAAGTTTTTTTGTTGAAAAATGCGGGCCGTACGTGATTTCATATAGCCCAAGTAAGAGAAAGGCTACAACGACAACTCTTTCTCTCCCTTTTTTGAAAATGAAGTGGACCACATACTGCCTCGTACGGACCGATAGAAGAAAGGCTACAACGGCAGCTCTTTCTCTACTTTTTATTTGAAAAACCTCCTACTCTTTTTTGAAAACATGTCTATATTACAATGCAACACACAATTTGGTATGCCCCATGTGTCCTACGAAGGTGGGGACCTAAGTTCTATGACAACTCAAATGTTCCTTCCATGCGGGTTCTAGTCACTTCCTCACCAGGTTACCAGAGCTAATTCTCTTTCACAATAGCACCCACAACGATGGAACGCCATCTGGTGTGAGGCATCATGGAAGAGCATACTCTGGCTGAAACTTTCGTGAGAGTCGGAAGGACAACAGTCCAATTGCCAGTCACTACTCATTTCCACTCTCCTAGGTTTTGTCAGACCTTGGGTTTTAGGCCCCTCTCAAAGCATAGTAAGCATAAGGTGTGAGTGTGTGCAGCAAGGGCATACCGCCTAAAACTACCCACATATACCCCACCTGCAAAGGAAAACCCAGAACAGTCCAAATAATAGCAGGTAATAACATGTCGTCTACCCTAGGGTTCAATATCACAATACCAATAATCCAACCCAGGTTTCAGCAACAGTCATATGCACTGCTTACCTCAAGAAAGGGAGCGGAGAAGAAGGGATCATAATAGAATGGGAGGAAATTCATGTTTTCACCTTAAGAAAGGGAGCAGAGAATAGGGGACATGGGAATTGAGGAATGCATGAACACGACATTGTGAACAAATAGAAAAGGAATAGAACAAAGCTTTCAACTCAATTAATTTTAAACCACACATCAAGTTAACTAGGCTTGACCCTCGTCTTTTTAAAAAAAATGTCCCCAGTGAAGTCGCCAGCTGTTGCGCCCGAAAAAGTCCCCGAGGGAGAACCTTCCTCGTTCACAACTTTTCTTAAGACAATGAAGCCGCCACCAATATTTATTAAGGAAAATATTAGGAAAACCTTCTTGGAAAGCGATTGGCCTTTGAAAACTGAGAGTTTTGGGTTCGGGGGTCGGTTACGCGCGGGGAAGGTGTTAGCACCTCACACGTCCTCTCTACTGAGAGGGAACCTTTAATTAAATGTGTGGTTTTTATATGTTGACCTGAAAATATTTAATTTGCCTCTTTATTTCTTATTGAAAACGAATTAAAGAAACTTAACAAAATTTTTACTTTTTGACGAGAAAGGAAAAAAAAGGGTTTTTAGAAAGAAGTGCTTGACAGGACATGGCCCGCTCCTACGTATCTCCCGGTGCGATGGAGAATTCAAAGCTACGTAGTTCTTGTGTAGAAAATGTTTGTGTGTTTGGTGTTTTTTAATATAGGGGTTTTAGGATCGCGTGATCTGTGTTGAAAGACCACTGGGGGTCTGAAGGGCCGCTGGGGGCTGAAGGAGCGCTGGGGCTCTGAAGGACCACAGTTCACTTATCCTAAAACGATGATTAACCCGGCCGTACGACCGACTTAATCCCCTACTTTGAAAATAAGATTTTTGATTTTTGAAAGAGATGTGTTTGTATTTTTTATTTAGAAATCATTTGTTTTTGCGCTTGACAGGGGCGTGGCCCTGCTCCTACGTATCTCCGGGTGGAGAATCAAAGGCGACGTAGTTCTAGGTTCTTTTGAAAATGATTGTTGAAAACTTATTGTGAAAATGATTTTTATTTGTTATGCTTGACGGGATGTGACCCGCTCCTACGTATCTCCTGGTGCGATGGAGAATTCAAAGCTACGTAGTTCTTCGTTGTTTGGAAAACGGTTTTTGTTTTTTATTCTTTTTGGAGTTTTTCGCAAAGGGGTTGAGCGTTCGCAGTGACCAAACAACAACGGTTTAGAGTGGTCGCACTACTAACTCTTGTGAAAATGAATTATCATTAACGACCAAACGGCAACGGCGCGAGTGATGATTAATGATAATCGGTTTTTATTTTGAGCATTGAAAAGGTTTTCGCAATTGAGGGAGAGCGTTTGTGAGGACCAAACAACAACGGTTTAGAGTGGCCACACTACTAGCTCCCACGGGAATGAAATCATCACCCACAATCAAACGGCAACGGCGCGAGTGATCATTAGTGGTGATTAGTTTTGACTTCGACGTTTGAAAAGATTTGTTTTTTTGAAAAATGTTTTCGTTGATTTTAATCGGAGAGAACGTCGTGATGAAAGGAATTTGCAATTGGATTGATTTTTGTTCGGGGAAACATTTATCTATCATTTAAAAAAAGGTTTGAGAAAAAATAAGTTCGTTTAGGGAAAAGAAAATTTATTATTTGGGAAAAAAGGGTTTGTAAAAAAAAACGTTTATCTAGGGGAAAGAAATAAAATTTGAAAAGAGAAACAGGGGGTGAAACAGTAAAATGGGGGGTGCAAGTGGCAGGAGGGCTGTGTCATTAAAAAGGGGGTGCAGATAGTGAGCCCAGCTTGTTTTTGGTAAGCTGGGCTGGGCGTTTGGAAACCATGGGCTTGCGAGGGGGAGGCGCGCGAAGTAAACAGGGGGTGCACATAACAATCTGAAAAAAATAAAAAAAAGTGAAAGTACGAAATTACCCCTGAGCTAATAATATAAAAAGCTAACCTAAAATAGAAAACCCTAATTTGGCTTTCCCTTTCACGGCGCCTCACCCACCCCCTAAATCGCAAAAACCTAAATTTCAATCTCCTCCTCCTCTCCAGGCGCCGTATCTTACCCTCACTCCCTCTCCTCTCCGTTTCACTTCTCTCTCTTCGCCTACCCTGACCTCCTCTCTCTCAATCGCGCCTCTCCTTCATCTCTCAATCGAACGGTGGTTGCGACGTCGATGGCTGTGGTTTGGCTCGGTGGTGGCGATGGGTGGCTCGTTAGGTGCGAAGGGGTTACGGCGTGGTGGTGAAGTGGTGGGGTTTTTTGGACAGTGGTCGCTCTGGGGTGTGGGGCCGTGAGAGAGAGAGGAGAGGTGATGGTGGAAGGATCTGTGATCACGTTTCAGAGGTGGGTCACGGTTGAGATGGGGGTTGTTTTCGTGGTGAGGAGAGAGAAAGGGCGCTGGTGGTGAGGAGGTGGCGTCGTTGGTGGCGGCGAATGGAGAGGTGAGGGTTTGGCCGTGGTGACAAAGGGAGAGAGGCGGACGGTGGGTCGTTCACGGCGAGCAACAGCGGCGGTGAGAGAAGGCTTCAACGGTGAGGGGGTTCGGTTTGACGGAGGGGACGATGGTGGTTCACGGCCAACGGCCACCGTCTACGGTGGCCGGCGTCTACGAGGTGAGTTTTAGCACATTTTTTCTTGGGTTTTTACGGTTCTCTTCTCCTGGTGCTTCTATTTTGTTACTGTTTTTTTTTGTTGTTGTTTATGAACCCTATCAACCCTGTTTTCCTTAAAACTGAACCTATTCCAGATTGGTTGTTAATCTTTCTAACCAAAGAACAAACTGTTTCTGACTTTGTTTTCTTCCTTAGAACCGATTTGGTCATGATCTTATTTACCCTATTGGACCTATTTATCTACACACCACTGAACACATATTTAACAGATAATGATAATAATAAAAATAGTCTTAAAGTTACGATATCTGCATACATTGTTTGGTGCGTAAACATCTAAAAAGGAACATAAAGCATGACAGATTAGGTACCTACATGTTTTCAGATTTTCGGATAGAAGCAAAAAAAACCTGCTTACTGTTGCTTCTCTGTTGTTTTTGGCCTTTCTTTGTTTCAGCTATTCTTGATGCTTTGGGGTTAGGGTATTAGCGTGAAACCCTCATTTTTGCTCTGGACTTCTCTATGTTTTGATAATGGTATCAGTTTTTGTGTCTCTGTTACTGCGTGTATTGCTGTCTATGTGTATATTGCTGCTTTTTGTGTTCTCAGTGTATTTTTGTTGCCTACGTGTATGTGGTTTTTTTTTTTTACTGTTGGTGTTCACTGGTATTTATAGGCTGATTGTGGTGTAGGTGTGGTATGCTAATGCAGGGGATCAAAACTCATGGGGAGACCAGTTTGTTGCTGCTGTAGTGGAGCAGAGAGGGAGCAGCAAGGAGGTGGAGCAAAGGCTGTCTTGCTGGTGCCAAAGTGGTAAAAGAAACAGAGAGCAAGAAGAAAGGCTCATTGGCTTGGTGCTCAAAATGTCCACCCAGCAACCAGGCGCATACTGCCTCTGTTGCTTTTCTTTCCCTTTTTTTTGTTGAAAAAATTTGTACTCTTTTTATTTATTTATTTTGTACTATTGCATAAGAAATTTGTCTATATGTGTAACAATACAAAAGGACAGCAGTTTATTTGTTTATTATTATTTATTTATTTATTTATTTTTATGATAATAAAAGCGGTAAAAACGAGACGCAACGACTCACACAACTCGAAACGGAACGCGCGCTCGCCTTAAGACTAGGAACGCGTACGCGATTTGAATACGCATGCGCGTACGTTATTAAAACCGATTTTATTTTATCCTCACTTCTCTAAAAAGAAAACGGTAAAAATGTGCGCCGACGCAATTACTCACACGACTCGAGACGAAACGCGCGCTCGCGTTATTCAATATTATTTTTATTATTTTATTTTTTTTGTGACTCTTTTTGAAAGTAACGAGTGTCAGACAAAATCGTTGCACGGGAGAGCCAAAGACACCCGCGTTTAGAACCATATGCGAAGCGATAAATTTTTTGGGATTTTTCAATTAGTCGGACAAAATTGGGGTATGACAGAGAGTCAAATCAAAATAGTAGCTCCTACTGAAGGGAGTTATATTGAAACAAAAGATCCTATTAATGAGAGCGATTGTGAGGAGAATGAGAAAGATCCATTGGTTCTTGATCTGAAGAAAGAGAAGAAAGCCCAAATTTTTGGGCAAATTGTTTTAACCATTGGTGATACTGTGATTGAGGTTCACCGGGGAAAGGTAACTTTAAGGAGTGGTAAAGAAGGTGATGTTATTAAAGCTTTAAACTCCAATGAAAATTTCTCTACTTTAACTTCTCCTTATTTTGATGATGTGGTTGAAACTAACATTTTTTGTGAATTAAAGATGCGGGACCTTTTGGAAAAAAATCTTATTTTGCAGGATCCTAGCATAATGGTGGATGGAGATAAAATAAAAATTTCACCATCCTTTGAAGTTCATCCACCACGTGGAAAAAGAAAGAATAATGTGAACCACATTGTTAGAAAGCTAAGAAGGTGTACTGCGTTAGATGTAAAATTTGCTCTCGGAGAGCCCCCAGATTAAGCACTAACTATCGTCAGGCTCACGACGTTAAACAAGCGCTTCGCAGGAGGCAACCTGTGTTTTATTTTCAGTTATTTTCATTTTCTTTTAATTTGTTTCATTTTGTTTTTAGGAATAAAGCTTAGACTGCAAGCTCTCTCAGGGAAGTCACTCTTACTCTCTTTCATTTATTTATTTGTGCTCATATTTGATATTTTGCATTGAGGACCATGCTTTATGCTAGTGTGGGGGAGGAGAGTTTAACTTTGTCAATTCATCTCTATTAATGTACATACCCACTGTATAAGTTGATAGTATTTTTTCTGGCTTATTTTAGCGACTTATGCTTCAAGTTGAAAAAAAATAGAGATTTTGCCTTTAGGGGATCTCATAATTAATTTACTTGACAGACTTGTGCTTAATTGTAACTGTGAGGATGTCCTTAGGAAGCTGATAATTAGCATTTGTCTCTGTTGAGTACTTTTTGTGAACTAGCTTCTAAATGTGAGATCTGAGCCTTCATAAGGGGATTGATACTAAATCAAAATTTTTTTACCCATTTCCTTTCTATGAGTGTGTTTCCCAATTTGCTACATTCTAGAATTTGTCTTTTGACCATTTCAAGGCGAAAATTGATTTGCATCATGTAAAAAGATTTGGGGAATTTAGGTATTTTTCTGGCCTCAGAGTTGTTTGTTGAATTTATCCATTAGTTGCCCCATTTGAGCCTATTTGTTATATTTTTTCTTTGGTATCCAGATATAATTTTTTCGTTTTTTGTGGTAACCATTTGAAATTAAATTTTGAGCAACTATTGAAAGTTACAATTTTGTCCTGTATTTCAATTGTCTATCTCATCGGGACATAAAAACAAAATAGGAGTGGCTAATGTGGTTACAAGTACCTTTTCCTCCTAAGAAAAATATAGAAAAATGAAAAGTTGAAAAAAAAGAGAACAAAGGAAAACAAGGAGGAAAATGCACATCAAAAGAATGAAAGAGCCAAAGGGCAAATAAAAAAAAAGAGCTGACTCAATAAAAAAATGTGAAGGAAGTGATATTAGCTTGGGGTTTGAACAAAATTTGTAAAATAGATAGGAGCTCCATATTTGGTTTCAAATGTTACTATTTGTTTCTTTTTTTTAGCCCTTTGATTATCCCTTTCTTCTTATTTCCTACCTTGCATGAATTCACCCTGGCCCCATTACAACCCATGAAACCCCATCTTTGGCATGCATGTGAACTATTTAGTGGAGATTTGGTCAAATTACAAGCTTATGGTAATGTGCATTTTGTGGAAACTTGAGTGTATATTTCCCTAGTCCCTAAACACTTAGAGAGATTGTGAGCGAGTGCCTTTGTTCACAAAAATGTATTCCTCAGGGACATGAGCCTCTAATTGGGAAATCTTTTGGCACCTCATATGTGTTATATTGTCTATTGTCTGTCATTGTGCTTCTAACTTTGGGTCCCTTATTTGGCTGTCTCTATTCCTTATTTGAAAATGTTGTTGAGCCAGAGAATTTGCTTGAGGACAAGCAAAAGTTAAGTGTGGGGGAGTTGATAAACTCCAAATAAGTGCATTTTTTAGAGATATTTTTGAGTCATTTTTAGTTATTACGAATTAAATAAATAAGTGACTTACTTTACTCTTTATTTTTGCAGAAAATATAAAGTCCTAAATAATATATATATATATATATATATATATATATATATTCATTTGGCAAAAGAAATGAAAGGCATGCAAAGCAAAAAAGATAAATACAGTAATGGTCCAGTCATCAAGAAGCAATGGAGTGGAGTTGGAATAAAGAAGAAGGGCTTGAATTAAGAAGGGCTTGAATTAAGATAAGGCCCACGTGAAGAGAAAAGAATCCAGCCCATGATTGGTTTTCAATGGATGCCAAGCACAACCCTATGAGATCTTACCTTTTAAGCGAGCTGCATCTTGGGCCAATATTGGCGCCAAACTTGCTGCTTCTTTTGTGGCTTGCTTCCATTGGTTGACTGCTCACCTGGCTTTCTTCCATTGGTTGTTTAGTTTTTTTTTATCCAATCCCTTATCACTGATTTCTTCTTCCACATGTAGCCTCGTCTCTGTTTCATATCTCCATCCATTTGGCTCCATTGGTTAAAAATCACTTATCATCTTTCTCCCACTCTTTCTCCCACTGTTTCTATCTCTCACTCTCACTTGTGTACCCAACCTCCATTTCTTCCTTTCTTTCCTTCTCTCTCCTTCTTCTTCTCTTTCTTTCTCCGGATGAATCATAGCATCTGTTTTCTTCCTTTCTTTCCTATTTTTTCCCTCATTTTTCCTTCCCTGTCCTTTCTCTCCCTTTCTTCTCTCTTCTTCTCGTCTTTTGCTTTCAATTTTTTTAACACAATAATTTTCTCCACTTTTCATGATCCATAGATACAAAGAAGGGTTACAAAGAGGGGTTTGCTAGAGAGAAAAAGAAGGATATCAGAGCCAGAGAACTAGTGATTAGAGAGAGAAGGAAGAGAGGGAAGAGGAAAGAACAATTGTGAAGGGAAGATCAGCGACTCGCCAGGGAGAGAGAAGGGAGAGGCATGATGGCGACGGTGCCGGGATATGACTTGCAGGAGGAAGGACACCGCAACAAGGTCGCCGAAAATCGCCTATATACGGCGGAAACGCGAGGGTATGTTTTTTCCGTTTTTTTCACTCCCAATCCCTCTATCTTTTATGTTTGATATCCTTCTCTTTCATCTTTGCATGTTCTTCCATGGTGGCAATGAAGATGTGGTGAAATAAATTTAGGGATTTGCACTATCTAAAAAGCACCACAGCGGTGGCTGCGACGAGAAGTGGCGGTTGTGGTGGTTGCGACGGTGATGGAGAGATGCGGTGGTGAGAGAGTTGGTGGCGGAGCTGTGGTGGTGTGAACACTGTGGGATTGGCAGTTTCTGTCGCGATGGTGATGGTCGGAAGCAACTTTTGGCTTCTTCTTTTTGCTCTGCTTCTCTTTCTCTTCTTCAATTTTTACATCAATTTGGTTTTCTTCAAAGAGGTAACAACCTGTTTGATAAAATTCCCCAATGGGCTGACTTGTATTTTTTTGGAACAATAGTAATAACAATGCTATATGAAGAAAAAATGTGTGATTCCAGTTTTCCACTATTGCTAATTTGCAAACTGATGAGTAGAAATCATTTTTTAATCGTTTTAATCAAGTGTGTGGGTGACTGGGTGTGTGTGTTTGGGTTCAATCACTTACTGATAAATTTATGTTGTGTGTTGTAGTCCCTATTCTTGAATCAATTTATGCTGCTTTTTATCTTTCTCTGGAAATAAGTTACATTGTCAACCAAATAGTTGCTTGTGGGTTGTAGTTTCGTCTCTAAGTATCAGTATTGTATTTAATGACCATTGCAGACTAGAATTTTGGGGCTGAATGCTTCGTATTATCTCAAAACAGGAGAACATTTTGTTATTTCAATCAATGTTTGTTAAATACTTATATCACGATGAATTCACAAAACTGTCTTTCCTTTTTATTTCCTCTACTCTATTTTGATTACCAAAGTAACATTATTTTGTTTCTTCTCTTTTGAAACTTTCTATCAGTCCAGACTTTGGAAACATAGGATTTCATCCGAGTTTTCTTCATTAACACCGCGGTGAAGTTTCAGCGAAGTGAAGTTATAAGCGAAGTTTTCTTCTTTTGCACGGCGGTGAAGTTGTTGAAGCAAAGTGAAGCTACAAAGTTGTTGAAGCAAAGCAAAGTGAAGCTTCATCTTAATTTCTTTTGGTCTCTTTCCCTGAGAGAATTATCCAAATCACACTTGTGTTTCTATTCCACAACACTACATCAGCTGCTGAGACAAAATTTGCAACGAAAGGTTTCAGAGAAAGGGAAACTTTATAGACCACTTATATTTATGTTGACAGTTTCTTCTTCTTCAAAGTTTGTATTGGAGCACTTATATATATATATATATATATATATATATATATATATATGTGAATAGTCATCACATATTTGTTGATTGCAAAGTGTTTGTTGTGCTATTTTTTTGGCAAGTTTAAGTATTTATGTTGTTGATTTTGTGTGTTTGTGTCAAGATGAGAACACCAAATTATCTGAAGCACAAATTTTCATTTTTAACATTCTTCCTCTACCTCTCTTCCATTATTGAATTCAAAGTTTGGAAGGAAATTTGAAGCCCTCGGTTCTGCAAAAAACTCCAATAGAATTTAGTGGTTTTTATTGATTTGTAATGGACTTTTGTTTAATTTATTTGAATTTACTTATTTTTTCTAATTCATTTGGTTTTTTTTATGCCACTGTATGGGTGAAAAGGCATCGGTAATGTTTCCTGTCTCAGGGTTTTAAAAAATAGCCAAGTTCATCTATTTATTTCTTGAGTTTGGATACTTGAATAAGGTGTTTGATGAAATTACAAAGAGGGTCAGTTGATGTTGGCATCCAAGTTGTGTATATTTTAACATGGTCTTTAACCATTGGTTTCAAACACATGATGGTTGATAGCTAACCACAAAATTTCCATTTAATTGAAACTTGAAGTTGAAATATATTGACTTTTGTTTGTCATCGTTGAGTATAGCAATTTATTAGTCTAATCTTATTTTTGACAATGATTTTTTTTCCAGGAGGACCGGGTAGGCTCAAGTATGAAACTACAACCAATTTTTATAGAGCAAAGCATAACTTATATTGTCAATACTTTTTGGCAACAATTTCAGATAGCAAATCTGGTGATGTTGTTGGGTGTAATTAGGAGCATCATCTTAATCTTGGCCGGCTTCCTTTGCTTCTTCCCTCTTCAAGCTTGCACAAGTTTTCCTCTTGAACTGAACTTTTCTCCTCTTAACTCAACCATTTCTTTTACTAAATTTAATGCAATGTAGATATAATTGGTGTACTCATTTAAGGGAAGAAGCAGCTCACACTTTTGCATCAGAGAGACAAGAAGCATAATCACGGGTTAGTGTTTTCTTAATTGCTTGCAGAAACCTAAAATGTCTCTATGCCTTGGTTAGCATTTTATTTGGACTTATAATTGCAGAGACCTAAAATTTCTTTGTTCTAAATAGGCCATCTACTAAAAGCCATTCTGTAACATGCTACTATTGTTGACCTATTTGCTATTTAGATTTATTGTTTTTTAATTTGATATGAGTTTACTTCATGCTTAGAGATAGTCAACTTCAAGCTAGACACATATTTTCATGATACTGAACCAACACAATATGAAGCTTTTGAGGTTACTTTTTCTATTGATAATATTTGGGACAGACCAAGTTATTTTACTTTTTGCTCTTGAAGCATAAGGTGTTTTATATATAATCTGGACACATATAATTCCTTTAATGTGTTCTATATGTGCTTCTATTTATGTGATGAAACTTTAATTTGTATTCTATAACAATGATATTGATATTGATTTAGGAAAGCAACTTAGAAGTGGAAATAAAAAAATGTCTCAGGTATGATATGCTTCTGAATTTACTAATGTCTTCAACAATGTTCCCTATTCACAATTTATTGACAAAAAGCCCATTCCAATTATATACCAGCCTTCCTCAATGTGGTGTTGACCTTAACATTAATTGTGATTTCATACTATTCTTCTTCTTGAGTTTTGTTAAATAGAGACGAAGAATAGAGAGACGATATTGGTCACGCAGTTCGGCCAATGTTTGCCTACGTCTGCGACTACAGAGTAGCTGTAGTTCCGTCTTATTAACTGTATATGTTGTTGTGTAAAGAATACAAGCACCAATGAGTTTAAATAGACTATACTATATGAAAACCTAACGGGCCTGGGCCGAATACACATATAAATAAATCTACTATTTACACCACATCTCAACACTCCCCCTCAAGCTGGAGCGTATAGATTGTAGGCATCCAGCTTGTCACATATGTAAGTTATTCTTGGTCCTCGAAGAGCTTTTGTGAAGATGTCTGCCAATTGATCATTAGAACCAACAGATGAAGTAGCAATGTCGCCGGACACAATCTTCTCACGAACAAAGTGACAATCAGCTTCAATGTGTTTGGTTCGCTCATGAAAGACTGGATTGGACGCAATATGTAGGGCTGCTTGATTATCACAGATGAGACTCATAGTGCCTATTTTACAAAAACGCAACTCTTGGAGAAGATGTTTCAGCCACGTGAGCTCCTGAGTGGTAAGCGCCATAGCCCGATATTCAGCCTCAGCACTGGATCTGGCAACAACATTTTGCTTTTTACTTTTCCATGAAATTAGATTTCCACCAATAAGAACACAATACCCAGATGTGGACCTTCTATCAAAGGGGCAACCAGCCCAATCAGCATCTGTGTAAGCGACAATATTTGAATCACCTCTATCCGTGTAAACAAGACCTTTTCCAGGAGCTCCCTTGATATACCTCAGGATTCTAGCAACGGCATCCCAATGACTGTCACAAGAAGAATTTAGGAATTGACTCACCACACTAACAGCATATGAAATATCTGGCCTCGTCATGGTCAAGTAATTTAACTTTCCAACTAGCCTCCTATACCTTCCTGGATCTGAAAATGGCTCCCCCTGATCTGGTAGGATCTTGACATTAGGATCCATAGGAGAGTCAATTGGCTTGCAATCCAGCATTTTGGTTTCTTCTAAAATATCCAAAGCATACTTTCTCTGGGAAATAGCAATCCCTGCCTTAGAATGAGCTACCTCAATGCCAAGAAAGTAACGTAACTTTCCAAGATCTTTGACCTGAAAGTGGTGGACTAGATGTTGTTTAAGTCCTGCAATCCCATCATGATCATTACCTGTAATGACAATATCATCGACATAGACAACCAGATAAATACATTTGTGAGAAGAGAACTTATAAAAGACAGAGTGGTCAGCTTCACTCCGAATCATGCCATACTCTTGAACAACACTACTGAATCTCCCAAACCATGCTCGAGGGGATTGTTTAAGACCATGCAAGGCTTTGTGAAGTCGACAAACATACCCACGACACTCCCCCTGAGCAACAAAACCAGGTGGTTGCTCCAGATAAACTTCTTCTTCTAGATCTCCATGGAGAAACGCATTCTTGATGTCTAGTTGATACAATGGCCAATGTCGCATTGCAGCCATAGAAAGGAATAGACGAACAGAAGCCATTTTAGCCACCGGTGAGAAAGTATCACTGTAATCAAGGCCAAAAACCTGAGTATAGCCCTTAGCAACGAGGCGTGCTTTCAGACGATCAATACTCCCGTCTGGACCAACTTTGACAGTATATACCCAACGACACCCAACAATAGATTTACCAGGAGGAGGCGGCACAAGAGTCCATGTCTGGTTAGAGTCTAAGGCTGTCATCTCATCAATCATAGCTTGTCTCCAACCTGAATGAGAAAGAGCTTCCTGCGTGGACTTAGGAATGGTGATGGAAGAAATAGCAGAGACAAATGTATAATGCGAAGGTGATAAGCGGTGATAGCTGAGGAAATTATAAATAGGATGAGGGTTACGGGTGGAACGTGTACCTTTACGCACTGCAATAGGAGGGTCTTCTGACTCGGGAGGTGGATCCGGAGTAGAAGAGGGAACCGGGGCAGGAGATGAGTCACTAGGATCTTCGGTAGGAGGTGGGTCGACAGGAAGGAGACGAGCACGACGTTGATAAGTTTGCAAGGGGGCGGGACTAGAAGGACTAGGAATTTCCGTAGGAGAGGGGTGATCTATCTGGTCAATGATGGGTGGGAGAGGAACTACCGGGACAATGTTAGGAATAGGTAATACTTGAGAGACAGACTCAGACTCAATGAGAGATGCAAAGAAGGGAGCATCCTCAAAGAAGGTAACATCAGCAGACATGTAGAAGCGATGTGTGGAGGGACAGTAGCATCGATATCCTTTTTGAACTCTTGAATAGCCAAGGAAGACACACTTAACTGCACGAGCAGACAATTTATCAAGTCCCGGAGTAAGATCATGAATAAAACAAGTGGATCCGAAGACTCGAGGAGAGATACGGAACAAGGGCTCATCGGGAAACAATATGGAATGAGGAACTCTATTCTGAATAGCAGAGGATGGCATTCTATTAATCAAGTGCCCTGCAGTGAGGACAGCATCCCCCCAGAACTTCAAAGGAACATTAGCATGAATAAGTAAGGTGCGTGCTGTTTCAATTATATGACGGTTCTTACGTTCAGCAATCCCATTTTGTTGTGGGGTATGGGGACAAGATGATTGATGTATGACGCCATTTTCAACCATAAAAGAATTAAATGATGTAGAAAAATATTCTTTCGCATTATCACTGCGTAAAGTGCGAATAGAACAACCAAATTGATTTTTGATTTCCTTAAAGAAATTTTGAAAAACACCAAGAAGTTCAGATCTATCCTTAAGTAGGTAGATCCACGTACATCTAGAAAATTCATCAATAAAAGTGACAAAATATCTATGTCCTACAACTGAAGTGACTCGACTCGGTCCCCATACATCTGAGTGAAGAACATCAAAAGGAGAACGAGCTTGAGACTGAGTACTGCTATGGAAGGAGGAGCGAACATGTTTCCCAAGCTGACAAGACTCACAATCTAATGACTGCAGATGAGACAAATGAGGAACCATAACTTTGAACTTCTTGAGACTCGGATGACCTAACCGACGATGAAGAAGACTGGGGGACTCTGTAGTAGAAGTGGAGGCAATTGTAGATGAAGGATGGATGGGCTGGAGGTAGTAAAGTCCATGTGACTCATATCCTGTACCAATCGTCCGCTTCGTACTCCGGTCCTGTATAACAAAATAATCATCATCAAAAGTTACAGAACATTTTAGGCTTCGAGTCAGACGACTAACTGAAATTAAATTAAATGGGCAATTGGGAACAAGTAGAACATTGTCAAGGGGTAAGGATGGAAGAGGAGTGGCTTTACCAATGCCACTAGCTTTAACTTTTGATCCGTCGGCGACGGTAATATAATGTGGGGTGTTAGGTTGGGATATGTTGGATAAAAGAGATGGATTACCAGCCACGCAATCAGAAGCTCCAGTGTCCATAATCCAGGAGTCAACAGGTGATGATTGAGAGAAACAGACTGTAGAATTACCAGAATGAGCAACTGTTGCTGATGATGAAGCCTGGGAAGTCTTATACTGCAGGAATGCCTTATACTCCTCATCAGAAAGAACATTTTGTTTAGTGCTTCTCTGTTCAGAATCATTAACCTGAGTCACATTTACTGGTTTCTCTGGAAAGCCATGAAGGGAATAACACTTGTCTTCAGTATGACCAAGTTTCTTACAATAAGTGCACTGAGGACGTCCTCCGACACGACCTCCTCGACCACCCCAACGACCATGACCGCGTCCCCCACGACCTGCAAAATTAGAAACAAGAGCAGAAGATTCTATGTTAGTCTGAGATCCATTCCCTCCAGTTCCTTCCAATCCAGGAAGACGTATGAGACGCCTGATAAGATCCTTTGTTGAGGGAATGTCTGATGCAGAAAGAATGTTTCTCCGTACTGATTCATACTTTTGATGGAGACCATGAAGAACATAGATCATACACACATTATCTAATTTTTCAAGCATCTTCTTCGGGTCATTGTCGGTCACAAGGAGCTTGAACTCATTTGCTGCTGACTGAGCTTTATTAGCATATGTCATGATGTTATCTTCTGTCATCTGAAGGGTGGCTAAATTATGAATAACACCATAGAGACGCTGGATATCATTAGAATAAACATTCTTAGCCTTCTGCCAAATATCATAACAAGTGGTGTATGAACGATAATGGACCAGCAACGAGGGTTCAATGGATTGCCACAAAAGAGAGACCAATTGACAATCTGCATGTTCCCAATCTTCACGCAAATCCTTACCAATCTCTGTAGAATTCTTGGTGAGGTGATCTAAAAGTCTTTGTCCCATAAACCACATTTTGACAGAGGCAGACCAATTCAAATAATTATCACCATTGAGTTTCTCCGTTGTTATAGAGGGATTGCCGGAGAAAACATAAGACACGAGACTCTTACCTGTCGATTCAGATTTGTTTTTGTCATTTTCTGAAGTTGAACTCATTTTTGACAATAATAGGAAGGCTAACCACAATCAGAGAGGAGCAGTAGAAAGGCGTGGTACGGAATGAACAGTAACGCCGTACGGACAAACAGGACCACCGTACGGATGAACGGTACGCCGTACGGACGGACAACAACACTGCGTACGGATAAACAGGGGCGTCGTACGGATAAACAGTGTGTCGTACGGATGAATAGTGATTTCCGTACGGAATGAATAGTGGCGTCGTACGGAATGAACAGTGACGCCGTACGGATGAAAGGGACTGTATGACTTTCGTAGCACCTAGGGCCGTTGAGGATGAACAATCAACGGGACAGCTAGGGTTCAATAGCGTGACGGCGCGACGGCTAGGTTTTCAAGCCCAGTGATCATAGGCTTTTGATACCATGTTAAATAGAGACGAAGAATAGAGAGACGATATTGGTCACGCAGTTCGGCCAATGTTTGCCTACGTCTGCGACTACAGAGTAGCTGTAGTTCCGTCTTATTAACTGTATATGTTGTTGTGTAAAGAATACAAGCACTAATGAGTTTAAATAGACTATACTATATGAAAACCTAACGGGCCTGGGCCGAATACACATATAAATAAATCTACTATTTACACCACATCTCAACAAGTTTTATGCAATGCAAATTTATCTACGAATAAACCCATCATATGCATCTATGTAATTAATATATTGAATTCTGACATGGTTAGCATGTTTTAAACTGATTTGGTCAATGGCATCTAGCAAGGATTATTTACTCTTTGGAACTTTGCTCAGACCTTGAGAATTTAAGCTATAGTTCCATTATGAATTCTTAGAAAATGTCAAATTAGTTTATTGGATTTGGGATGCGTAGGCAATTTGGATAATCATTTATTTCAGAGTCAGTTATAGATTTTCCTTAACTTTCTCTTTTTAGGGTGACACCATTTAATATATCAAAGTAGTTGCCATGGTGGTGGGGTCTGGTGTCATTTTGCTTTATACTTCAATAGGGCCTGCTGTTTGCAAAGTGTCCTTGATGAACTAAATGCCCCTACCAAGAACTAGAGAAGCATTTTGAGAAGCGAAAAGGACTCAAATTATGCATGGGTTGGTAAAGCGAGGGACATGTTGCAGTGTGTCTTTGATGGTCACGCGGAAGGTTAGATCAAATGTTTATTGTTATTTAATTTTCCTAATGTTACCACTTTGCATTTTTATGCAACACTTGGTAATTATTGACCATGTTATAAGCGAATCACTAATAATTTTGTCCTTTCAGTCCACCTCTAAATCATCGTTGTGTTACTTAGTTTTTTGTTATTTTTATCCTTTAGAAGTTGTTGGGATGATGCCTAAGTTATTTTAGAGTAATGGAAGTTTCTATCCCTTTTTGTGCAGGTTAAATGAAGACCTGCTGACAAGATGTTTGGCTGTGATTCCACAAGCATTATCCCTAAAGAGACACCAATAGAAATACAAGGACATGCTGGAGACCCTGTTGGTTAAAATTTTTGCAAGGCAAGATAGTCTATTTCTTAAAAGCTACTAATTTTAAGCATGGGAAATATTGCATTCCTTTAAGTTTCCCATATATTATGGTTCATTCTTTTACTTGGAGAATGAATTGCTACTTGGTGGTGGATGATGAAGGGATTGATATTCCAGCTTTTTACAAGCAAAAATGAGCTCCCCTTTTAGCCAGGATCTGTTAAGGTGGTTAGTGTATAGCCTTGCCATTACATATTGTGGTACCTTTCTTCTACTTTAATTTGTAAGTGAAGCCTTTTCTTAAAGCTTTGATCCCTTCTAATTTTTGGCCAAATCCTGCCTTGTGCCATCGTGTATTGTGATTTTTACCATTTGATTGTCCCAGTGTTTCCTGCCATATGCCTAGAACTACTATTTTTTTTTTGTAATTTACAAATGTGATCCTTTTTATAATTGTTGTATGACTATATTCTGATTTCACTTGGCCATAATTGTCTTCCTTTTTTGTTTTCCTAATTGTTTGCCAATGGTGACTTCTACATAGGACCATGGATTGATAGGTTTCCCATGGCCAAGGCATTACATATGGGTGCATGTATGTTGGTGAGTGGAGCAAAGGTTGCACCACAGGTATGGGTCTGTTCCTTCCTTTTTCCCTTTCATTTCTCTTTTTTTTTTTTTTTATGGTTTTTAATGTTCATTTGTCTCTATTTTTTACACCATTACATGCCATTTACAATTCATTTGCCTCTAATGCTCTAAATTGTCATTTTAAGTTACATCTATTTTACTCCCTTCTTATGTTTTTTAGGTTGCTGGTTTCTGAAAGATCACGCTAAACGCGTCAATCGGATGGGGATGAGAGAGAAGCTCTCACTTATCATTCTCTGTCAGCATTTTAAATTTCAAATGTTAAGGGTCGTATCATTTGGCTCTCTTGCAGTGAGCAATTGGCACTAGCTGTTTTTGTTCATTGAATTGGTGCTGCATTTGCTCGAGTTCTTTCTCCACGTATTGAACAAGCTCAAAGGATGTAATGAAGTATAGTTGTTGGAGGGCACTCTGAACTTGGAAGTAGAATGTTGAATCCGAACATTGATTTTGCCATGGATGTGGGTGGTGTTGCAGCAGGAACGGTGCTAATTTCCATTTGGTTTGTGTGG
Source organism: Astragalus membranaceus (assembly GCA_039519185.1). NCBI lineage: Eukaryota > Viridiplantae > Streptophyta > Magnoliopsida > Fabales > Fabaceae > Astragalus > Astragalus membranaceus. Next base: position 26,737,406 of record CM076853.1, on the reverse strand, counting down.
CCATATGGGGAAGAAGTATGTATGTCAGGTATTCGTTTACAATGTACATCTTTTATGAATCACTACACCTTAATGGTGGGAGAAGAGGAGAGATGCAGCACGAAAGAGGGAAACCAGAACGGAGATCCACCAAAAGAAGAGACGAAGGGGGAGAAGAAACATTGACTTTCAATAATATTAGTGGTAAATATTATTCAGTGAGTCATTAGTCTTCTTGATGACATGCAGCAGCTGTCTGAAAACATTGGAAGTGCAAAGACACATGTTGATGGCTGTTCCTCGTTCTTAAAAGCCGCTATCAAGTGAGACTTCACAAAAAGTTTAAAATACTATTATAGATTATACTTACATTACAAAATATATCAGCAATAGTTGGACAGAACCATGCAGCACATTCAATTTTAGGGACTCCAGGGCAGAGTATATGGCACTAGAGCTGTATGGGGAAGATTACACAGAGATGGTGGACAATATTTACTTGAAGTATTTCATGTAACTTTTATATATCTTTTATCAGTTTGTTCTATATTTGATAGGAAAACGATCCAACATTGAAAGGAAGGGTAAAGAAAAGTGATGCCCGAGAGTTGCAGAGTTTTATCAGCATTATTACTACAAAAAATATATCCAAGCTTTACAAAATGCTGATGAATTGGTCTATATTATTTGTTTTATAATATTTATTCAGCTTGCTCTTATTTACTTATTCTTATTCTTTAACTTTTCATACATACCCTTTATTTCTAACATAACTTTTCATACATACACCTCACTCTAACCTTACTCTCATTTGTTGTGACTATTTAACTCTTTGCTATTCGTCGTTTATTTATTTATTTTTTGATGAGTTATTTGCTTTTTATTGTCTTATTTATTTATTTATTTATTTATTGATGAGTTATTTGCTTTTTATTTCGTCTTATTTATTGTCAGGAGGGGAAAGCAGTAACTCAGAATCAATAGAACTGCAGGAATATTAAATTCAGCATAGTTAGGTCTTTAATCTGATTTGGATGGTTAAACTATGCTTCGTTGTGTTTATGTTGATGTGCTTTTCTAATACTTCAAATTTTTCAACTATATGTTCTTGGTTTTGTAATACTATTGTGACTTATTGGTGTGCTTATCCATTACTTGAAACTTTTTAAGTTTTTCTTAATATATGTGATCTTTTTAGTTATTTTAGTCGCTAATTAGAAGGATTAATTTAATCGATACTAGCTTTTCCCGTGCATCGCACGGGTGATTAGGCTAGTATCTATAAAAGGAGCCGCACTTTTGGGAGGAAAAAAACAGTAGCCGCGTGAGAAACAAAGGATAGAAAGAGTATACGCAAGAGAAGTCACGCGCCAACGGTAGCATCGGCTTGGAGAGAGGGAGTTTTGGGTACCCGTTCTTGACACCGTGAGAGAGCTCTGGAGCAGAAAAAGGAGACTAAATTTTCAGGATCAGAAATTTCACTATTCCGGGTTATTTTTATCTCTGTAATTTATGACTCCTAATTTTATTTTATTGTTCTCGAACACTATGGATAGCTAAATCCTCTTCTAGGGTCTTAGGTGGATCTTTCATGTTTAGAGACTTTTTTTATGTTCTAATTTCTGGTTTGAATTCCTATTTTTATTTCAATTAACATTGTCCTATTGTTTTTATCACATAATTAGGATTAGCTACCCTATGCATGTTCATAATCAATTAGTTGATCAGCGACCGTACTGCAATTAGTTGGTGGACCTATAGGATAATTGGGGCTATAATTAATGCATGACCAAACTTTAATTTAGTCTTCCAATCATTCAACCTTTTTGCTCTTTATGCTTTTCTTAAATTTAAATTCTTGCATGACCAAACAAGGGTTAATTTAGGAAAAAGAATATTAATCGCGAATGACCAAACAGATTAATAGTTTTAGTAAAGGGATTGGTAATTAAATAAAATAAAGGAATTTAAGTAGGATTTAGACATAGTGGAATCGAAGCTTGCAAGTGAAACCGTGGCCCTAGACCTCTCTCCATTTATTAAATCTAGTATTTTAATTATTGTTATTTATTTCTTTTTATTTGTTCCATTACAATTCAAATATTTGTTCGCCTAAATAATAAATAATCTCAATTAGTTTGGTACTTGCTAATTAATCCCTGTGGACACGATAATCTTTTACACTATTTCTGCGGTAGAGTACACTTGCTCTAAGTGCGTTTTTAACGCAACACTGTAGCGTTAAGCGCTGTAGCGTATGGAAGCATGCCTTTCAGTCACTGTCGCCAGGGTTTTGTTACAAGACTACTATGTCTAGGCTCTAAATAAGTTCACCCCTATATAATGAAGAACTTACAGCTTTCACCTTATGAACTATTACACCCCTATGTCTAGGGTTAAGCACAAGTCATTTAAATGTCTTTAAATGACCTTTCATTCATATCAATCCTTGAAGTCTCTTCGTAAACCATGTCTGTACCTACGAAGCCCCTTATTTTAGTTGATCAATCCCAAAACAAGTTTGAAAGCATTATAACACAAGGAATGAAACACAAACATCATAATATTATATAAACACTACTCAAGGTTCATTACAAACTAAGAACAATTCAACTACAAGTGTTTAGCTCATGACAAGCATCATCAACACAATATAAACTGAAAACTTCATATTACCGTAGGTGAGCAAGAGAAGAATGGTTACAAAATATGCACTCGAAGAATCCCAAGTCATACACGATGGATGATGCTATGGCGTGAGCAAACAGTAGGTGAGATAATAAAACTAAACTAAAAATAAAGCTTAAGAGTAGAGCAATAATGGAGGAAGTCTAAAATGTCAAGTTAGTTCTTTTCTCCCAGTACGTACTCTCTCTATCTACGAATGGTATATATTAATATCTATCCTATGGAGAAGAAGATACTTAGATATTATCTCCAACTCCATAAAGTGGCTTTACAAAAAAGGCAATGATTACAATCATCACCAACTATCACATGAGCTTCAATTAGGACACGCCAAGTGCCTTATTGAATCCACTTGGAGGCTCCTATGTCAGGCTGAGAAGAAGAAGATCAGAATGATGACTCATCAAGCAGCAAGTGGCTTCATAAATATCCAAGTGGCCAACCGTCACATAGCGCTGTAGCGCTTACCGCTGCCGCACTCAGGCAAAACATCAATATATTCACAAAGGCACCTATTATGCCCAATATTTAGGAAATCACATCTGAACCTATATTTATACTTTTAATTACATATTTACATATTAAAGTACTAAAATTACTTGAGAACTTAGTTTGATTTACGTATTAAGAGCATAAATAACCCATATAAATATGAGTTATCAATGACGCAGTTATAGCTCGCTCACTTGTCCATTGATAATGGTTTTGAGCCATATATTCAATTAGAGCATAAGCTTCTTCCATATTTTTATTCATTAGAGCTCCACCCGCAGTAGCATCCACAATCATCTTAGTGGCATATAGCAATCCATTGTAGAAAGTATGGATTATTAACCATCTCTCTAGTCCATGATGGGGGCATAGCCTTAGCATTTCTTTGAAACGCTCCCAAGAATCATAAAGAGACTCCCCGTCATTTTGAGTGAATCGTGTAATCTGATTCCTCATTTGTGCAGTTTTGCTCGGGTAAAAAATCTAGCAAGGAATGCCTGCCTCAATTGTGCCCATGTGGTGACAGATTCATTTGGTAATGAATGAAACCAAGCTCTAGCTCTATCCCTTAGTGAAAAAGGAAAAATCTTAAGCCTTATGGCCTCTGGGGTCACTCCATTTAGTTTCAGAGTGCCACAATATTCAAGAAAAATAGAGAGATGAAGAATTGGGTCATCAGTAGCAGAACCGGAATATTGGTTCTGCTGGACCATAGAAAGAAGGGATGGTTTAATCTCAAAATTGTTTGCATCAACATTTGGATGCACAATAACAGCATGTGGCTCTGCCGTAGAAGGCGTAGCATACTCTTTGAGAGCACGATTTGCGTTAGAAGCCATCTTTTGGTTATTGCGCAATTCTCTTCTTCTTCTATGTAAAAACCTTTCAATCTCAGGAATTGGTTCAACAATTTGTCCAAGACTTCGGACTATTCACATTCAAAGAAGAGAAACATAAATTTGACAGAAAAAGTAAAAAAAAATTAGTCTAACCGATACCGAAAAAGAAATCAATATCACAAAAGTCCCCGGCAACGGTGCCAAAAACTTGATAGGCCGCAAGTGCACGGTTCGATCCACAGAGACTTTGTAATTACCGATTTCGGTTTCGATTGTGATTAGCTAAAAAGAATGATTTGTAGATGAAGTTGATTAATTGAAATTTAGGAATGTAAAGAATCTCGGGTTATTAGTTTCATCACAATGATGAGAACCCTTGTAATTCTTTAACTATCCTCCAATCCACAAAAGTAATATATTCTAAAGGCAATGTAACATATGTAATCATAGTCTTCTTTCAAAGTAAAATGATGTGTTTTGATCTAACTTTCAATCCTATTCTCATGGTTGAAAGTTAGTAAAACCCTTTAAGAACAAAACCTTTTAAATGCCTCAAGAGAATTAGGATTATTCTCGTATCTTAATTCTCTTGTCTATTTTCATAGGTCAAACATAAAATTTCACCTTTTGGTACTTCACTCTAATGTTTAAAATAAGATTTAGGCGTAATTTAAATAGATTAGAATTACAAAACAGTTGGAGTGGAGAATAGTCTTTGGGAATTACTAGGGACCTATCATTGGATTACTCCCAACAACCCAAGACTGTATTTCTACTCACTCATGCTAAATATAAACTTGCAATAAGATAAAGAGACATAATTGTAAATTGCGTAATGTTAATGGCGGAAAGTAAAAGAAAGCTATAAAGGACTGAAAGTAGAAGTGCAGGAATAAAAGTGCAGAAATATAAAAGACTGGAAAGTAAGAACAGAAATTAAAATTGCAAGAAAGTAAGAAATGATAGAATAACTTGGGTTCACTTTGAAAGTAATTTCGCACTCTGAAATGAGCTCTATTTATAGCCTATAATGATAGACAAGCCATTAAACTCGAGTTACAAGCCATAAAGGAATGGAATATGATCAGTTGTAACAGTTTTCTGAGTCTGAGACATGCGCACGGCTCGTGCTTCAGATACGCACGGATCGTGCCTGCAGTGAAACTGTTGAAATCCTGGCTCTTCACAAGGCGCAGGGGTCGTACTTCATCACGCACGGACCGTGCACTAACTTCTGTTACTCTGGCTGATTTTCTTCGCTTTTCACCAATAGGCCGGGCGCACGGGTCGTGCTTTATAACGCACGGACCGTGCTGAGATTTCTGATACTTAGCTTCATTTTCAGGTTTTTGTTCCTTTTGTTATGCCTTTTTGGTCCTTGGTCTTTAATCATCCAAAATTCCTCGTTTGCTCCATAATTAGCCCTAAAAATAAAAACAAACAATTTGTAGTAAAATAGCTCAAAAATAGAACTAAAATTCCACAAACTTTATTTAATTTAATTTACTTAAAAGACGGTAAAATAAGACTTATCATATTCCGTTCGGTCAAGGTATCCTGGTCCTCATAGTCCTCTCCTTGTTGTTCTTCAGGGCATTATCAGGCAAGGTATCCTGTTCGTTCATGGTATCCCGGTCCTGTTGTTCCTTGTAGGGCAGTATCAGGCAAGGTATCCCGTTCGGGCAAGGTATCCCGGTCCTATCGTTGTTCGTCGTAGGGCGTTATCGGGCAAGGTATCCCGTTCGGGCATGGTATCCCAGTCCTATTGTTGTTGTTGTTGTTGCTGATGATTGTAAGACAGTATTTGGCAAGCTAGGTATCCTGATCCTATTGTTGTTGTTGTTGTTGTTGTTGTTGTTGTTGTTGTTGTTGTTGTTGTTGTTGTTGTTGTTGTTGTTGCTGCTTGTAGTCTTAGGACCAAACGTGAGGTCGCGACACTAGGATTAGCTGAAAATTAATTAAAGATTGTTTGTGCATGCGTATGAAAGTTGTATCCACTATTGTGGATTGTTTCTTGTTTTGTGGTAGTCTTGTTGTTTTAGTTTCAATCTTATATTCCTTATATGGTTTGGACGCTATTTCTCACTTGTGCACCTTTTTTTAGATTGAGTTCCAGGTGTCGATGGAGTTACCTTCTACGACCGTGCAGTGGGAGAGATTTGATTTTACGCGTTGATGTCACTCTATTTTTAGTTTATTGGATAAAAGGCTAATTGCTCTGATTATGTGACATCGGGATTTGGGTTGTACTCTTATTGTTATAACTAAGATCATTATTGTTATTATATTGGAAGAAATGTTTTATCGCTTAGTATTTGATATTATTATAAATCTTGTTTATATGATTTAAGGAGTTGGATGACATATTTTACTTGCGAAAACTATTTCAGAAAATGAATTGAAATTTTTAGTTTTAAAAACAATTCATTCGTTTTTCGTACTCTTTCTTTTATAATTACTTTCGGGGTAAAAAGTGTCAACATTCACAGCGTTCAATCTGCACTATGTAAGTATATAGAAGTAGAGAGAGAAGTTGTCAATTTCTTTCTTTCCTTCACACAAGAAATGTGAAAGTTGTAACAGCCCGAAAATAGTAGATTAATTTTCTAGTTAATTAAATGAGGTTTAGGTGGTAGGAGATAATTAATTAATTGATTTAATTAATTATTTAGGGATTTTATGTGATAGAATATTAGAAATAATTAGTTGTTAGTATATGTGGATAGGTGGTGGCGAATTAGAGGTGTTAGTGGAGGCCCATGATTAAGTCATAAACTAAGAAAGCCCATGATTGGTTAAGTGAGCCTATAAATAAGGAGTTTTTAAGTTAGGGTTTCATTAGTTGAGAAAATTAGATTTTGTGAGAGAGTGAGAGCTAAGGAGTGGCGGCCAAGGCAAGGAAAAAGAGAGGAATTTCGTGGCTTCCATAGAGAAAAAGAAAGAGAGGAGTTCGTGACCAAGAAAGAAAAGAGGAGAGAGAAGAAAAGCTAAGTTTTTCAAGGTTTCTAAGCCTAAGGATTCGAGTTCTTCAATAAGGTAAGGGGGCTCTCGTTCATAGTTAATAATTTATAAACCACGAAATCATGGGTACTAGGTGTTAGGAGTAGTTGTTTAAATTGCTGTTGATGTTTATAATATCTATATGTGGCTGAAGTGTGATGGTTGTTTGTGTTGTTGAATTCACTGTTTTGAGATGTTCTGACATAGGTTTAGTATTTCAGTGACTGAGAACGTTTTACTAATTGAAAAATTATGTGGTTTGTCATTTCGAAAACTTGATTGAATGCTTGTTAATTTGGCGCTGAGTTGGTTGCATTTGGAGTTGTAAAACTTGAGTTATAGGTGAAACAAGTTAGGTTAAAATTCTGGGAACGATTTGGGTAGAGGTTCAGTATTTCGGTAACTGGGAACGTTGTGTTGACTGAAAAATTATGTGGTTTACTGTTCTGGAAAATAGACTTGATGCTTGTTAATTTGACACTGGTTTGGTTGCGTTTAGAGTTGTGTAGCTCGAGATATGAATTCCACAAGTTAGGGTAATATTCTGGAAGCATTCTGGACATAGGTTCGGTATTTTTAAAACTGGGAACTTTCTGTTCGTCAAAAAATTATGGGACCTTTTTTGTTAGAAAACAGACTTAATTTTGGTCACTTTGGCACTGGTTTGGTTAAATTTGGAGTAGTGTAGCTCGAGTTATGAGCGTCCCAAGTCAGGTCAAATTTCTGGACTTAAACTAGGTATAGGTTCAGTGTTTCAGGTCTTGTGTCTTCAATTGAACTCTGATTTGAACGATTCTTTTTCCATTAGAAACTATACTCAAATTGCTTTTGTTAAGGCTAAGGTTTTGTTCCATTTGGTCAAGTGTAAGTCAGTTTAGAGTGATTTGAAGTGGAAGGACAGAATCTGTCCAGTCTGGGAACCATTCGGGTTGTTTCTAAAAACTGTACTAACTGGCTAATAATGTAAAGGTGATGTTTATGACGATGTCGTGATGTGATTGTGATGTTTATGATGCATATTAATGGTGAATATATCTTGGTGTGATTGGTGTGCTATCCTTAGAGCTGAAAATTTGGAGATGTATAATGGTGTTGTATATATTTATATGGTGTGAATAATTATTGGTGAATGGGGTCTATGATCCTCTTTTGGTGTTGGTGAATAAGTAAAACTATTGGTGAATATGCTATGGCGTACTTTGGTGATTTTGTTGTGATTGATGCATTGTCATGGTGTCACATAATCATATGCATTTTTGGTGAATAGGCTTCGGCCTTAGGCTTCGGCCTCATTATAAATTTCTGGTGAATAGGCCTCGGCCTCCTAAAAATATTTTGGTGTTTGGTGAATGCCCTCAAGGCAATTTTGGTGAATGGATCCACATGCATATGCCCAGTGGAGTTTTGGGTTGCATCTCATACATTGCATACGCGTCCTGTGTTTGATTGCGTCTTCTTGAACTAATGGTGTAACTGCATTCTGGGTGTAACTGTATTTGGTGTGACGGTACTTGGTGTAACAGTATTCGGCGTAACTGGATTTGGTGTAACTGTATTATTGGTGTAGTAAATTGATGGTATCCCTGGTGTGCCTATTATACTGTGTTTCTTGTTTTATTTATTATTATCTATGTATTGAGACTCACCCTACTGCGTCGTGTTGCCTCGTATGTCGGCAACCTGCAGGTGACGGTGACTGAAGGTGGCTAGAGATTCTTCTTCTTGTATGGTCGAGTCAGCTCTGATACGTAGCACTCGGGAGGGTTGTCCTTGTGTCTTTCCTTATGTGTTATGTATATGCATTTCTAAGTTGTAAACCTTTTGAAGTATGATTGCCAAGTTAAACCTTTTTATTTCCGCTGCACGTTTTTGAAAAGAAGTTAGTTATAATTAAAGTACTCTGTTTGCGAAGTGGTTTTCCGGTTCGAAAAATGTGACACTCTTTTGGCGCGAAAAACTCTGATATTTTTTGTAATAAACCGTTGGGTAGAAAAAAGGGGTGTTACATTAGTGGTATCAGAGCAATGGTTGGTCCGTCCGGCCAAGTCATCGAGTCGTTGTGTCGATTAGCGACCAACTGTTGTCTTTTTAGTGCTAACCAATGTTTACGTTGCAGGTACATCAAAAGTTGCCAATGGTAAGTGATCTAGTGGGGGAGACATCCCTACTAGTGTTATGTGTTTTGTGTATCCCTATGTGCTGTTGTCTGGTTTGTTTTTGACCTTCCCTGCTGTGTGAACTGTGTGTGATTGTTAGTGGGAGAGTGTTAGTTTTAGCGGGTAAATTTCGAGGGCGAAATTCTTTTTAGAGGGGGAGAGTTGTAACAGCCCGAAAATAGTAGATTAATTTTCTAGTTAATTAAATGAGGTTTAGGTGGTAGGAGATAATTAATTAATTGATTTAATTAATTATTTAGGGATTTTATGTGATAGAATATTAGAAATAATTAGTTGTTAGTATATGTGGATAGGTGGTGGCGAATTAGAGGTGTTAGTGGAGGCCCATGATTAAGTCATAAACTAAGAAAGCCCATGATTGGTTAAGTGAGCCTATAAATAAGGAGTTTTTAAGTTAGGGTTTCATTAGTTGAGAAAATTAGATTTTGTGAGAGAGTGAGAGCTAAGGAGTGGCGGCCAAGGCAAGGAAAAAGAGAGGAATTTCGTGGCTTCCATAGAGAAAAAGAAAGAGAGGAGTTCGTGACCAAGAAAGAAAAGAGGAGAGAGAAGAAAAGCTAAGTTTTTCAAGGTTTCTAAGCCTAAGGATTCGAGTTCTTCAATAAGGTAAGGGGGCTCTCGTTCATAGTTAATAATTTATAAACCACGAAATCATGGGTATTAGGTGTTAGGAGTAGTTGTTTACATTGCTGTTGATGTTTATAATATCTATATGTGGCTGAAGTGTGATGGTTGTTTGTGTTGTTGAATTCACTGTTTTGAGATGTTCTGACATAGGTTTAGTATTTCAGTGACTGAGAACGTTTTACTAATTGAAAAATTATGTGGTTTGTCATTTCGAAAACTTGATTGAATGCTTGTTAATTTGGCGCTGAGTTGGTTGCATTTGGAGTTGTAAAACTTGAGTTATAGGTGAAACAAGTTAGGTTAAAATTCTGGGAACGATTTGGGTAGAGGTTCAGTATTTCGGTAACTGGGAACGTTGTGTTGACTGAAAAATTATGTGGTTTACTGTTCTGGAAAATAGACTTGATGCTTGTTAATTTGACACTGGTTTGGTTGCGTTTAGAGTTGTGTAGCTCGAGATATGAATTCCACAAGTTAGGGTAATATTCTGGAAGCATTCTGGACATAGGTTCGGTATTTTTAAAACTGGGAACTTTCTGTTCGTCAAAAAATTATGGGACCTTTTTTGTTAGAAAACAGACTTAATTTTGGTCACTTTGGCACTGGTTTGGTTAAATTTGGAGTAGTGTAGCTCGAGTTATGAGCGTCCCAAGTCAGGTCAAATTTCTGGACTTAAACTAGGTATAGGTTCAGTGTTTCAGGTCTTGTGTCTTCAATTGAACTCTGATTTGAACGATTCTTTTTCCATTAGAAACTATACTCAAATTGCTTTTGTTAAGGCTAAGGTTTTGTTCCATTTGGTCAAGTGTAAGTCAGTTTAGAGTGATTTGAAGTGGAAGGACAGAATCTGTCCAGTCTGGGAACCATTCGGGTTGTTTCTAAAAACTGTACTAACTGGCTAATAATGTAAAGGTGATGTTTATGACGATGTCGTGATGTGATTGTGATGTTTATGATGCATATTAATGGTGAATATATCTTGGTGTGATTGGTGTGCTATCCTTAGAGCTGAAAATTTGGAGATGTATAATGGTGTTGTATATATTTATATGGTGTGAATAATTATTGGTGAATGGGGTCTATGATCCTCTTTTGGTGTTGGTGAATAAGTAAAACTATTGGTGAATATGCTATGGCGTACTTTGGTGATTTTGTTGTGATTGATGCATTGTCATGGTGTCACATAATCATATGCATTTTTGGTGAATAGGCTTCGGCCTTAGGCTTCGGCCTCATTATAAATTTCTGGTGAATAGGCCTCGGCCTCCTAAAAATATTTTGGTGTTTGGTGAATGCCCTCAAGGCAATTTTGGTGAATGGATCCACATGCATATGCCCAGTGGAGTTTTGGGTTGCATCTCATACATTGCATACGCGTCCTGTGTTTGATTGCGTCTTCTTGAACTAATGGTGTAACTGCATTCTGGGTGTAACTGTATTTGGTGTGACGGTACTTGGTGTAACAGTATTCGGCGTAACTGGATTTGGTGTAACTGTATTATTGGTGTAGTAAATGGATGGTATCCCTGGTGTGCCTATTATACTGTGTTTCTTGTTTTATTTATTATTATCTATGTATTGAGACTCACCCTACTGCGTCGTGTTGCCTCGTATGTCGGCAACCTGCAGGTGACGGTGACTGAAGGTGGCTAGAGATTCTTCTTCTAGTATGGTCGAGTCAGCTCTGATACGTAGCACTCGGGAGGGTTGTCCTTGTGTCTTTCCTTATGTGTTATGTATATGCCTTTCTAAGTTGTAAACCTTTTGAAGTATGATTGCCAAGTTAAACCTTTTTATTTCCGCTGCACGTTTTTGAAAAGAAGTTAGTTATAATTAAAGTACTCTGTTTGCGAAATGGTTTTCCGGTTCGAAAAATGTGAGACTCTTTTGGCGCGAAAAACTCTGATATTTTTTTTAATAAACCGTTGGGTAGAAAAAAGGGGTGTTACATAAGTGATTCTAAATCTCTAAGCGATAAGGAAAAGGGCATCGTGTCTCTCCTGCAGGGTCTTGAAGCTTAGGATGAATCTGAATTTTCCCATGCCCTTGATAGCTAGCTTCAACATGCTCACATCAAATGTCCACAAGTTGCACCACCTCTCCAACTTCCAGGGGGCATTTAGAAACCATGACAATGCTCTTATTAAGCCACATAAGGTTTTTGTTGCACAGGCTACCTGAGACAAGGACATCTTTAAAAGATCTAACATCCCTAAAGCTGTCCCTCCAATACTTTGTCTTTTCAGTTCTCAGTCTTGAGCTTGTTCTCTTGAAGACGTTGCTGCTTTTCCTTCCTGTTTCTGTCAAACCTTGCCCAATTCACAGTTAGTTGTTCACCTTCAAGGAGTCTCCCATTCGTTCTCTCAACTGCAAGTTTTGCAAATTTTTTGTTTTCGAACCTTACGAATCCTGCTTGCTCCCTATGGACTGGATAGAAGTAACTTTTTGTTTATATAAAAGATCGAAGGTAGTAAAACTCCCTACACACATGTTTAACGTCAGAAATTTTTTTAATATACAAGGATATAATTTTCCCAGTTTCTTAGCCATGTATGTATCCGTCGGTGCACATGTCCCCAACTATCGCCAGCCTCGGCAGCAAAGATCAACGTAAACATTATAAATAACTTTATTTACTATTTATAATGAGTAATGTTATTTTGCCAAAATATTTTAACCAAAAATAGTCAAAAATCAAGTTACAACACCAATTAACCAAGTTTTATAGGTCATTAACCAACCTGTTTTTTCAGTATTTTTAGTCAATGGCCTAGAAAACTGTAAAAAAACAGGTTGGTTAATGACTTATAAAACTTGGTTAATTGGTGTTGTAACTTGGTTTTTGGCTATTTTTGGCTCAAATATTTTGGCTAAATAACATTACTCATTTATAATAGTGTAGGTTAATGCTGACTTACTGTCGCATAATGCTCTGTGCTGGAGTTGGCTTTTAGAAAGTCATTGCCAATCGATCAATTGCTAGACTCTTGAAATGGCATCAATGTAGCTACTCGAGAAACAAATGTTGCTTGTTTGCAAGGTATGCAACCTCTATAGATCTATGGTTTGGGCATCATTGATGTCGGGGATAAACACGTGAAAGGGACAAGAAAGGAAGTGGCGGTGCTAAGGACAAGAGGAATGAATAGGGCAATATAATATTAGGTAAAAGCTGCACTGAATTTCATAAAAGTAGAGTCTAAACTACATGCTACTGACGTCTATATTTATATACAATGAAACAGGCCCAGACCCATAATTTCGACTAGCCCATTCGACTGGCCCATTTCGACTAGGTTTCTAACTACACCTACTATTATTACAAGCAATAGAATTACAAGGCATATCTCAATATTCCCTCCTAATTCACATTGCTGAGTGACATCATCCCAAGCATTGTTCTCAATTCTTCGAATCTTCCCTTTTGCAATGGCTTGATCATTGCATCAGCTACTTGAAGTTCCGAACAGCAATATTCCAGATTCAGCTTCTCATTGTTTACTTGATCACGCAGGAAGTGATATCTGGTCTCTATGTGCTTCGACCTACCATGTGCAACAGGATTCTTGGCGAGATCTATCGCAGACTTGTTGTCGATTAACAACTTCATTCCTTCGACCCTGTGCACTCCAATTTCGACCAATAGCATGTTCAGCCATGATGCTTGACATGCTGCAAAGAAAGCAGCTACATACTCTGCTTCACAGGAGGACAACGCAACTATACTTTGCTTCTTCGAGCACCAAGAGATGGGTGTCGATCCATAGATAAAGACATACCCACTTGTGCTTTTTCGATCACTCCTGTCTCCACTACAGTCGGAGTCAGTGTAGCCAAACACTTCATTACCATTCTTCGACACACTCTTGCTAGGGAACAGAATACCATAACTTTGTGTTCCCTTTACATACCTTAGTACTCTTTTTGCAGCTACCATGTGAGAGCTTTTCGGCTTCTCCATGAATTTGCTGATCATTCCGACACTAAACATAATGTCAGGTCGAGTGTTGCACAGGTACCTTAGGGAGCCCACGATCTGTTTGAACAAGGTGGCATCTACTTCAATCCCTTCGTCGTCTTTCGACAACTTGCTGCTAGTGTCTGATGGTGTCGAAACTTCCTTGCAGTTGCTCATGTCGAATCTTTTCAGGATATCAGCTGCATACTTCGACTGGTGCAGGAGTATACCCATACTTGTCTTGGTAAACTCCATCCCCAAGAAATATGATAGATGTCCCAGATCACTCATTTCAAATTCTGACATCATCACTTTCTTGAAGGCTTCGACTTCGACTTCATTGTTGCCAGTTACAAGTAGATCATCTACGTACAGGCACAACAACAACTGAGTCGAAGTTCCAATCTTCTTCACATATACTCCATGTTCATTAGTGCATCTAGTGAACTTCTAAGCCAAGAGAAATCCATCAATTCTCTTGTTCCACGCTCTTGGAGCTTGCTTGAGCCCATACAGGGCCTTCTCCAGCTTATAGACTTTGTCTTCTTTACCCTTCGACTCAAAACCAGGTGGTTGACAAACATAGACTTCCTCCTCCAGAGGTCCATTCAGAAACGCTGACTTTACATCTAGTTGATGTAGGGGCCAGCCTCTATGACTTGCCAATGCCACTACCAATCTTATGGTTTCGATCCTGGCTACTGGGGCAAAGACCTCATTGAAATCCAAACCAGGTTTCTGCAGGAACCCTTTGGCTACTAGCCTGGCCTTGTACTTGGCCACTTCTCCATTGGGCTTGACTTTGGTCTTGAAGACCCACTTCACCCCTATGGGTTTCTTTTCTTTTGGAAGTTCGACTAGCTTCCAAGTATCATTCTTCTCGATTGATTTCAACTCGTCAATCATTGCTTCCTTCCACTGCTTGTGACTAAGGGCTTGCTCCAGGCTCACTGGTTCTGCTTCTGCCATTAGTGCAAAGTGTGTCAGGTCTCCCTCTGCTGTAATTGTAGATATCTTGTGTTGCAGGCTAAGTTTTGATGATGAAGTGGTTTAGAGGTTTTGATGATGAAAAAGACAAAAGCTAAAGTTGATAATAGTAAAAAGGCCAAAGCCAAAGTTGATGGCCAAAGTTAATAAAAGTGACTAAACGTCAAAGTCACAATCCAAGACAAGCAAGCCAAGAACTGAAGATTCAAGTTTAAGGGTAGTCCTTAAATATAAGGGTAGTCCTTAGGGTTTGGGTGTGTCTTAGGAAAAAATGTAAGCTCTTTCAAAGGTCCGCTCGTATATCAAAGTCTCACACACTCACAAAGTTTTTTAAAGTTGCATGCATATTTACGTAAACATTTCTATCACCTTTAAAATAACAAAATCGATTTCCTCATGGATAAACAAATATCAAAATGGATTTTCAGGTAAATTAGAAAAGGTAGAAATCGATTTTCAGGTCATGTACTTTCAGTACATAAATCGATTTCTGAGCCAAACAATTTTTAAGGGAAGAATCGATTCCCAATCTTTTGCACATAACTGAGAATCGATTCCCACTTGTCTCAGGCAAGCTGAAAATCGATTCATACATATTTTCACTAAGTAAAGAATCGATTCCTAGCTTTCCAGGGTACTCAAGAATCGATTTCCCATATTTTCCAAACAAAGATAAATCGATTCCTCACCTAAATAAATCGATTCCTAGATCAAATACATTTCAACAAAGAATCGATTCCTACACTATTTTCAACGTAAAAATAATTTCCTCATAGCCTATAAATAGGCAGTGCTTCACGATTCATTTTACACAACACACAACACAACCCATTTGCATGAAACAGAAAACTTTTGAGAAAACTCTTCACGCTTGTACTTTTGCTCATCACACACCGTTGGTCTGTCTGAGCTGATCTGTTGCTAAGAGTTAGTTGGGGTTGCATTCTTCAAGTTGTAATATCTGCCTACATTAGAGGTATTTCTGTATTTACAATTGTTTATTATTTAATTGTTGTGTTTTGTTCTAGGGAGTGGGGTATCTCTCTAGGGTAGCTGCATGTACTAGGAAGTGGGGTATCTTTCTAGGGCAGCTGATTGTAACAGGGGTGGGGTATCTCTTGTTATTGTTATATTAGATTTGAGGGCTCTCTATAGGTGGGGTATCCTAGGAGGAGAGTGCCTAAGTCTGTAAAGGTTTTCCAAGGCACCTGTAAGCCTTGTTGTTTTGGTTAGTGGAAAATCTCACAAGGGTGTGAGGACTGGACGTAGGTCACTAGGAGGTGACCGAACCAGGATAAATCTCTGCGTGCTTTACTGCTTTCCTGCTTTACTATTATACCGCTTTACTGCTTTACATTCTAATTCCTTCGCTTCCACTTAACCTGCGCGAAAATTGATCTAAGTCATTGAAAAGGGGAAAAACGTTTTCGAAAGATCTGAAAAGTTTTTAAATCTCAATTCACCCCCCCTCTTGAGACTGAAGCCACTTGGTAACAGTAATAGCAGAATCTGGGTAAGTGTCGAATCCTTCTAGCCTTACTGATCTCTGCCTTTCCCTTTGCGACCTTCTTAAAGGTTTGACAAATACACCCAGGACATTCTAGTGTATTCATCAATGAAGGTGACAAAGTACTTATTCCCTCCTAAGGAACATACTTCGAAAGGACCACAGGCATCAGAAAATATCACCTCTAGCTCCTTCTCTGCTCTGCTAGGTACTTCTGATTTAAACGAGTTTCTTGGTTGCTTCGACTTGCAACAACTCTCGCAAACTTCGACAGGTACTTTTACTGCAGGCAACCCATGAACCATCTTCTTTTCATGTAGTTGACTCAAGCTCTTGAAGTTGAGGTGGCCAAATCTTCTGTGCCACTTCCAGTGCTCCTCTTCGACAGTACTCTTGAGGCAATGTTCTTCGACTACTTGCAATTTGATCTTGAAGGTTTTGTTACTCTGCATTAACACCTTCAGGATCAACTTCTTGGTCGAATCAAACAGGCTGAGACTGTTATCACCCATTTCGACGGTGACTTTCTTCTCGATCATCTGCCCAATACTTAGCATATTGCTCCTCATATCTGGTACATAAAATACCCCTTGGATGTAGCAGCACTTACCATCTTTCGACAGGAACTTTATGGTACCTACTCCTTCAGCAGTAACTCTACTGTTATCTGCAAACCTTATATTTTTGCTTATCTGCTCCAGTTCGACAAACCACTCCTTGTGACAACACATGTGATTTGAACATCCTGTGTCGAGATACCATTCGACAGACTTCTCTTCAGTCGAATTTGTATCAGCCTTCAACAACAGTAATTCTGGGTCAGTAGCTGTCATGAATGACAATTCTTCATCATCATTGCTGGCAATGTTGGAGGCATCACCAGTGTTTCCACTGCCCTGCCACACACACATTGCACAAGCATTTTGAGCATCGCAAGTGAATCCACTTATACAAGTGTTCCCACTATTTTGCTCGCTACTTTCAGCAATTCCTTCATCGAGTCGAATCTCATCTTCGACAGCCATCAACATTAACTCCTCTGAGTCAGAGTCTGAGTCACCATCATTAGCAAACTTGGCTTCTGCATCTTTATCCCTAGGAACTTTCTTGTTTTTACACTTGTTCCTATAATGCCCAAATTGCTGACAGTTATAACACTGAACTTTCGACAGGTCTCCCTTCTTTTTGTCGAAAGATCCTTGTTCTTTCTTCTTACTGCTTGATCCCTTTTCTCTACCCTTCTCCTTGTTGCCTGCCTTCCAATTTCTCTTAGAGGAGTATGAAAGCAAGGCTTGTTCAGTTTCTTTCTCTGAACTTCTCTGCCTTATTCTCAATTCATGCGCCTCTAAGGAACCCTGAAATTCATCTAACTTCAATGTATCTAGGTCCTTGGATTCTTCGATAGCAGTAACAACGTAGTCGAATTCCAGGGTTAAGAATCTGAGCACCTTTTCGACTTTATTTACTTCAGTCACAGTTTCACCATTACCTTTCATTTGATTAGTTAATGCTACTAACCTCGTAATGAAATCTCCAATCGATTCTCCATCTGTCATCTTCAAGCCCTCGTATTGCTTTCTGAGCGACTATAGACGTATCTTCTTCAGCCTATCTGCTCCTCCATACGAATTCTTTAGGATGTCCCATGCTGCCTTTGCTGAATCACAGTCGATGATCAGGTTCAGGATGTTGGAATCAACGCATTGGTGAATCAAAAACAGCCCTTTTCCATCTTTCTTCCTCAGCGAATGGTGGTTGTTCCTCACCGCTTCAGTGGCGTTTGCTGCCAAGGGTGGAACACCATCATTCACGACATCAAGTACATCTTGATATCGAAACAGCACCTTCATCTGCGCACACCAACGTTCATAATCCTTTCCGTCAAAGACTGGGAGGTTCCCCGGAATACCTCCACCAGAGTTGTCTCGCGCTGCCATGAATCTTGATAGATTTTGTGAGGATCTAACAAGCTCTTGATACCAGTTTGTTGGGGATAAACACGTGAAAGGGACAAGAAAGGAAGTGGCGGCGCTAAGGACAAGAGGAATGAATAGGGCAATATAATATTAGGTAAAAGCTGCACTGAATTTCATAAAAGTAGAGTCTAAATTACATGCTACTGACGTCTATATTTATATACAATGAAATAGGCCCAGGCCCATAATTTTGACTAGCCCATTCGACTGGCCCATTTCGACTAGGTTTCTAACAACACCTACTATTATTACAAGCAATAGAATTACAATGCATATCTCAATAATTGATGGGGATGATGTAGCAGGATCCTGTGGGATAGCCTGCACGAACTCGAACTAATGCAAGACCCGATCAAGTAAGTGTTGGTGCCTAGCGTCACTTTCACACTTGATCCAACCAAAGTATCGAGACATCTTTTGAAGAGGAAAGTGTTGACGATGGGACTCGTGGAGGAAACACCACGCTATCCATCGTCAATCGATCTAGATGCCCTAGTACGACATGTTCAATGCATGACCACTATATGACATGAGTTAGGTGGTTCGAGTAAGATGCTCCCCATAATCCCCATTCAAAAGGTAGAATGTAATGTTAGTAAAGTGCTCTAGAATTCATGCTTATAACACTACAAAAAATTTAGCGAGGGAATTAGCGAGGGACTGAAAAATCCGTCGCTAATTAGCGAGGGACCTAAAAATCCGTCGCTAATGACAGAATTAGCGAGAGACTAAAAATTCGCTCACTAATTCCCTCGCTAATAAGTTTTTTTTTTGTAGTGTAACAAACAACACAATGCAATAGGTCGCCTCTTCCCTATGTGACGAGCACCCTCGCCTCACTCCATGTCTAAAAAACAAAATGTGAGATGTAATAAGTTAATTAGTATATAAAATCCATATGCCAAATTTGGGTAAAACACACATCCAAAATTGTATACAATACACATCTAGAAGGAAGCTTTCAGATATATACGTGATTCACACATTTTTGGATGTGTTTAGAAGCACGCACCCAAATGTTTTACTTTACAAATTTTAGATGTGCCCAAATGTACTCATCTGGATGTGGTAACATACATTGTTTAGATGGTGTATTTGGAGAAAACAAGACACACAAAAGTTTACCTAAAATAAATGCAATAACGAACATGAAAAATAGTAAGGCTGTGAGAATACTTTGTGATATGTGTGAAAATGAAAGAAAAAAATTAGAAAATTTTCAATAATTTCGCGAGATAGAAATTAAAGGTTGATGATGTATTGTTTCTGACAATGGAGAAGTGGGAGAGAAGATGGAATGTTTTTTTAGCTCTAGTGTGAGATTTTTTCGTGTTGGTTTTTAGGAAAACTTCTCGTTTGGATGTTCTTTTTGAATAGGGTTTAAATTGTAAAAAAAAAATAGTGTGTGGGTGTGGGGGGGATTATAGCAATTAGGGGAGGGGCGACAGTAAAGCCCATAAATATATACATTCAAATGCAAATTAGTCTTTCTACAATTCATTTTCAAGGCTATTTAAAACATATGGAAATATAATATCTCTGTTCATATGCGAATTTGTCTTTAGACGATTCATTTTATAGACTAATTAGAACAGCATGAAATATATTTCCAGAGAAAACTTGTCTCCATAAATATTTTCAGACCCATTTTTTATGTTTCCAAATTTTTTGGTGTTTGATTTCTTTTTTTTTATTTAAAAATTAACTGGCTGTATCTGAAAGAATGAATACTTAATTGATAAGGATGTGAAAAAAAAATAATTGATAAGAATGTATGCAAGAAAAAGTAGGTGGTGTATTTTATAATTTCCGTAACCTATCGCGCTAAAAAGAGCAGTCACTACATGGATATCATGCTAGTTTCAGCACCCCAAGTTTCCATCAACACCTCCCAAATCTATTATTCTTTTCCAAAAAATTCCCCAAGTTTCCATCATGCTAGAGGGAGATACTTTTCATTCTTGTGCTAAAAAGTCCAAACACGTGCATTCATATCCCCATCGTCTGTCCCTCACTGTTGGTTGCGTGGCAGTTTTAGCGACATGGGAACGCCGACTCCAAGATTCGAACTCGAGTGCGAGCGATGATAGTGTGTGTGTGTGGTGTTTATTTGTCATTTTATCTAATAGACCAAAAAAAATGTACCCATCCTCTTTGGGATGAGTTGGATTTTCAAATTTGGAGTCCTTTAAATTTTTAAATCAAAATGAATGATAAAATAAAAAAACATTTAACAAAATGTCTGCGGTTTATACTAGTTGAATTTGACTCCCATCGGATGGAACTTTCTTTCTTACCCATTAAGCTAGCAAATAACATGTAATTTATTGTTTACTCTATTTGGAAGTTTCTTTTGGGAATACTATATGCTAATTAAAAAAACTGCTTGTTTTTTAAACAAAGAATGGAAATAAACCCATGTTAAGGAACTTCGTTAAAACTTTGTGATACAAAATTCTCACTAAGAAAAAATATCTATACGAAAAAAGAATAAAAAGAAAAAACAAAAATACAGAATAAATAGCTATGGGACCAAAACTAAAACCCATGGTAACTTATGTAAACCTTTAACTAGGCAATCACAAGCGGTTATTATAAAATCCGATAACAAAATATATATCATTTACTACGACAATTATGGAAAACTAAAGAGTCGGCACATGTGTCTAGTCAGTCGAATACAATTACACCATTTAATTTGGAGATTCCATGGAAAAGACCACTATGGCTATCCACGGAGTGTTTCAACATTTTTAATAAAAGAATAATCTCAGCTCATGTTTAGGAGTAAAATTTCGCCCTTGACAACACCGAACTTGTCACCGGGAGAATTGAACCTATGAACACCAAATCAACTCCTATGTCCCAAGATATATAGCTTATGCCACTAGGCCGACAATAATGTTGGTTGAATTGCTTTTATTTCTATTACTAAATTATAAATTTATCAATATGTTTATATTAGAGGTTGGTGAACTATAAACTAAACTAAAGTGAAAATTTAGGCTATTGGATTAGAACTACACCGTGCATCATGCAACTTTTAATTTTGAATGCATGCTATATGTCGTCAAAAGGTTCAACCTTTGTTGACAATTAAAATAAATATTTAAGTTTACTTCCAACGTGTAAAGGAGCATATATTAAAGGTGCATGCATGGTGTTGGAGTCAATCAGGCAGCAAAATGGATAGATAACTAATAATAACTTTTGTAATAACTTTTCAGTCGTCACAATCTTTGTATTGTGATGTCGCAGTTCTATATAGTCCACAATTTTCACGTTGCTAACCAATAAAAGCTTTTCTTCTTTTTAATATAAACTGTGCATTTGTGTGCATAAAGTGAGATAAGATAACAATGGTAACAGTTGAACCCTGTAGCTACGTCTTTATCCAAAACCGTCACTATATATTCTTTTGGTTTGTGTTTTTAAATTGGTGGCA
Organism: Astragalus membranaceus; assembly: GCA_039519185.1. Taxonomy (NCBI): domain Eukaryota; kingdom Viridiplantae; phylum Streptophyta; class Magnoliopsida; order Fabales; family Fabaceae; genus Astragalus; species Astragalus membranaceus. Next base: position 26,715,734 of record CM076853.1, on the reverse strand, counting down.
ATACATGAGTTGGTCGCTTTGAAATCAAAATTGACACTCTAGTGGGAGGTGATATATATCAAGCTTTTCTACGGCTGCTATATATTCACATTGTGCAAGTGAACCTATTTGATATTTCACTTCCACTTTTTACTACAAGGGTGTGTAAAAGACGGTGTTGCTAGTATTTCTCTTTACGACAAAAACATAGAAATTTGTAGTCTTTTAAAACTGTAATTCAGGTTGAACTGGGACATGTGAAGTATCAAATAAGTGACGGTGCAAGTCAGCCTAATTTACCTATGGACCCAAGATGATCATTTGATGCTAGCAATATCTGATGTGTTTTTAGGACTCTATGGAAAAGTGGGCGAAGGCTCAATGCGGATAAAAAAACACTATTTGAAATTGTTTATATGTTTACAACTGGATTCGTGCTTGTGATTTTTTGGGAAGCCTCCGAGTTCTTGTAAATGGCTCTCCAACGGAGGAAGTAAATATCTCCCGGAGGCTTAAACAACGGGATCCACTTTCTCCTTTCTTATTCCTCTTGGTGCCTGAGGGCCTTGGGAGGAATAGGTTCAGTGGCTTTAGTTTGGGTAACCCTCTAGTGTAGATATCCCATCTCCAGTGTGCGGACGATACCCTCTTGATTGGAGAGGCTTCAGTTGCCAATCTGTGGGTATTAATGTTCTGTCATCTTTCCTTCAATTGGCTGCTGGCTTTATCCATTGTAGAATTGGTTCTTTACCCTTCAAATACCTTGGGCTACCAGTGGGTGCGATTTCTAGGCGATTAGTAACTTGGCAGCCCATGATTGATACCCTGAGACAGAGGCTGAACGGGTGGGGGAATAGGTATGTGAGTTTTGGGGGTCGGGTGGTTTTAATTAATGTTGTCCTAAATAGTATTCCGAACTTCTATATGGAATTCCTAAAGATGCTAGTCAAAGTGTGGAAGGTGGTAGTTAGGATCCAAAGAGAATTCTTGTGGGGTGGGGTTAACTTGGGGAAGAAAAACTCGTGGGTGAAGTGGGCTGAATTCTGCAAGCCGAAAACGACAGGAGGTCTGGGGATCAAGGACCTTCGTTTGTTTAATTCTTGCTTATTTGGGAAATGGAGGTGGAGATTGTTTTTGGGGGATGATTCCTTCTTAATAAGTGTCCTCAAAGCTAAGTATGGTAGGGATATTATTGGAAATACTGAGTTGATTCAAGTGAACCCTCCTTACTACTCATTCCAATTGTGGAAGGATATTTGTAGAGTGGGGATTGAGGGGGAGAATAGGGAGAATAACTTGGACGGGTTCCCAGATGGTGTGGTTAGAAAGGTGGGGAACGGGGAATCAGTTCGTTTTTTGCACGATAATTGGATTGGGGAAGCACCCATGAAGGTGGCTTTTTCGAGGCACTTTGCTCTCCACTCAAAAATAGTGCAGTATTCAGGAGGCGAGGGATCTGGGGGTGGGTGGCATGGCTTGGAATCTCTCTTAGAGGAGTAGGTTCTTTGTCTGGGAAAAAGATCTTTTGGGGTTTTTTGTTCGCATTGTTATCCTCGGTGGTCCTCTCCTCTCTGGAGGACCGGTGGATCTGGGAGGGTTGTTTTTCCCCAGATTTATATATAAGGGTTGTTTCCATAAGATAATTGTCTAAATTAAATGTAGAAATTCACAATAGATAAATAAAAAGATAGAATAAGTTGGTACTAATTTTACCTTTTTAGCTAGTTAACTCATAGAAATTTAAGTATTTTTAGATTTTTTTTATGATTTTTTTTGAAACGGAAAAATAATGTTATATATATAAATTGTGTTTTTGTGGATCACAAATACAAGATACCACCCTCTCAACTAGGAGGAGGACCTACGTAAGTGCGCATCATCAAAAACACATAATAATGGTCCAAAACAATGAAAAAGTCCATCCCATCTAAGCATCGGTAGGACCACAAAACCAGTGTTAAGAATCATAGGATCATACATGCATAGATCAAACCCATATGAGAGATAGAGAGCATAAGAGTACTCATGTGGTAAAAGAGGTAAAAACTCTTCATAAGGAATCATATTGAAAAAAGATAGTAAAAGTGATCAGAATATATGTTCTATATATATATATATATATATATATATATATATATATATATATATATATATATATATATATATATATATATATATATATATATATATATATATAGCTCTAGGAAAGTTTAACTAACTAGCAATTCCCTAACAAACTAATTACCACTAAACTAATTTTTATTTAATTTTATATTTCTAATAGCCTCCCTCAAGCTGATAGTGGGATTACCACAACAGCTTGAAATACAAGAATTATTCCAAGCACTAAAATAAAAAAAATTACAAAAGAGAACAAAAAAAGTGTTAGCAAAAACAAGCAACAGTTCAGCCCAAATCACATCTGAAGAATGAATGTTGGCCCAAAGCATGAGGAAGCCCAAAACATATCTGGCCCAAGGTTCTCCAATATTGTATGATGTGGTTGTCGCGATCATGTGGTTGAAGCCCATGGCAGAGGAGCTCCCACAATGGTTCCGGCGATAAAACCAGTTTCCATTGATCAGCAAAAAGCAACTCGTCTTCCAACTTCATCATCCATGGTGGTGCAGTATCCATGGCAGTGCATGTTGGAATGTCGCGGTGATTGCTGAAAACAAAAGCAGAGAACGGCAAACAGTAATTCGTCTTCTTCCCTCGTAGTCCATGGCGGTTCTGTTGACGCGGTGGAGAAGAGATTCACCGATAGGCAAAGGTCCATGGCGGCATCGTGTTTGTGTTCCTTGAACCTGTTGCAAACAATAATGGCGCCATGGTTGTGTGTAATGAACTCACAGCAAGAAGCGGATTCAACTTGCATTCTCCCTCAAGATTAAACAAGGTTGATTGCGAGAATTTAGTGTGTTGTGTGGAAATCGAGCCCAAATCAGTGTTCTGAACTTGATATGGCACATCAGATCTTTGATCTTCAACATGTATTTCCTTCACAAATTCTTCAAGAACAGGGAAATCGCTAGATAAAATGGCATAAACGAAATCATCGCTAGCATCAAGGAGTGCGACGAGACTTTGATTGGCGAAAGAAGAGGAGCAGAAGATGAAATTGGAACTGAATCTTGAATTAGCGTTGCTGAAGAAAACGCAGGTTAAAGGATTGATTTCAGGAAACATTGTGTGCTCCTTCAATTGATTCGCTGGATCCAGATCTATTGGCTTTCCAGTAGCAATAAAGGTGGAGTCGCGATCTCCTCCTTTGCGATTTCTTTTTCTTCATTTTTGGTACAAATGTTACAATCAGTGACAAAATCAAAGCCACGTTCAGTTGCAATCCCTTCGTAGTGTTGGATTGAAGATTCACAATATTGGATTCAAGATCCATAAACTGTGATGCAGCGTTACCAAATCCTCCAATGTTGCTCTGTTTGACGGCAGCAAGGGGACATCTGATCTCTCCGGTGGTGACAGTTGATTCATCAAATTCTGGTTCGATTGGAATTAGCGGAGCTACCGAAATCATTTCCACATCTGAAACTTGATCAAAATTGCCAAAAACGATTTCGAGACGGTTGTTTTCATGACAGAGCTGCGAAGTATCTTCCTCTTCAAGATCGGAGAACATCCATGGTGGAACGTCATATTTCGTATCGCTGAAATCTTCATCGGTGACTGAATTAGAGTCGAAAATGGAATCGGAAGCGTCATCCTCATCCCTAGGGTATCGCTCCGATACCATGTTAAGAATCATAGGATCATACATGCATGGATCAAACTCATATGAGAGATAGAGAGCATAAGAGTACTCATGTGGTAAAAGAGATAAAAACTCTTCATAAGGAATCATATTGAAAAAAAAAATAGTAAAAGTGAATACAATGTGCTCTATATATAGAGCTCTAGGAAAGTTTAACTAACTAACAATTCTCAAACAAACTAATTACCACTAAACTAATTTTCATCTAATTTTATATTTCTAATAACCAGTTACTTCTATTCCCTGGAAATACATTCCAAGAGGTTCACACACCACTCATAGAACAGACTATGGTTTGACTTAGCCTTAACCAGTAGCCAGTTCCACGAGTAAGACTGTCGAAAGGAATGTCTTTAAGAGTTCAAAAGGTTAATAAGAGAAAATAATCCCGTGCCTACTTTCCCAAATCGCGTAGAGAACAAAATGTCAAATCACATTTAGACCATTTTCTACCTCTTCTAATACTAATCCCCGAGTAAAGGATAGAGAATAAAGTAGGGAGATCAGGCGGGAGCACCACTACCAGACCAAACCACCTATTGACTAAGAACCCTAGCCTTTCAGCAAACAAGCACCTCAAAAACAAATGGGTCTCCGACTCCATAGGTTCAATACAGAACAAACATCTAGTAGCATGAATATATATATATATATATATATATATATATATATATATATATATATATATTCATATATATGAAATTATGTATTTTGTAAAATTTACAATACATTTTTTAGAAAATATTATAGGTTATTTTTGCCCCTACAAGTAAATTTTTTTGAATCTCTCACTAATGAAAAATATTAAAAAAACGCGGAGAGCCTTAACCCTTCGTGAAACCCTTCTTCCCTCTCACTTTTGTAATGTTTTTTACTTATAGAAGAAATCCACTCGAGAGAGGAATATATAAAATCATGCTCGCCAATCAGACCAACAAGCACCGATCTTGAACCCTTCCTTCATTTGGAGCAACCATTGTTGACTAAAAATAGGTTTGTTTCCCAAAGCTTGAAGGTGCTTAAGTTCCGTATATAAATTTGTCTACATGGGAGGGAGCCACTACCTATGTTGTTGCCACTAACCCGTAATGGGTACTGTTCTATAATAGTGATATGATTACACCAATCTTGACGATGATAATCTTAACTAGCTAGCTTTATGATATTGGTATTTTTTTAAATTCAATTAATGTGGTAAGCATCTACCTAGTTGCACAGAAATCTATATATTAAAAATACTAGTTAATGGAAAATGATGAGTCTAAACTCATTAACATTTCTCTTACGGAATGATGACAATGGTTAATAAATGTAACAACGCTTTAAAGTGTAGCTACTTGTTAATTACTGTAGGCTTTTTGTTGGGGTTTAGTGGTCCAGCTCCCCCACTAAGGAACGACCATATTATTGGTTTACAGGAATATGCTATTTGGAACCAATAGGGATTTGTGTAAGATAAGTTAGACTAATTTCATATAAAGGATCGACGTGCATACGGTTTGTTGTGTAAGCTAGTGAGAATCAACTTAGGACTTGTTATTTAATTTATTAATTACTTACATTATTGCATGACGATTTTCAACCTCAATCTCCATTAATTTGTTAACTCGTAGGTTTAGGCCTAGGACTTATAGCATGTGTCATAGTTTTGAAGCAAAAACAATACTAAAACATTTTATTATAAACTAATTTAAATGACAGCGAACAGATTTGAATAATGTTCAAATCTTAAGGTTTTGTGATACTGCTACTAATGACATCGGATAGATTTGAATAAACTAATTAGGAGGGGGGCCAAGCTAAGAGAACCTGTGGCCCCTTTTTGTTTTTACTAGTGGTCGAGAGTTTTGGCGGACTGATCACAAGTGCAAGGGTTTTGGCCCCGAGAGGTTTTCATGAGACCCCTTGTAGTTGTTAGGGTTGGAGTTATTGAGATATGTCTTGTAATTCTATTGCTTGTATTAATAGTAGGTGTAGTTAGAAACCTAGTCGAAATAGGTCAGTCGAATGGGCTAGTCGAAATTATGGGTCTGGGCCTGTTTTATTGTATATATATATATACAGACGTTAGTAGCATGTAATTTGTACCCTACTTTTATGAAATTCAGTGCAGCTTTTACTATTCATTGATATTGCCCTAATCATTCATCTGACACCTTGCGCCGCCACTTCCTTTTCTTCTCCCTTTCACGTGTTTATCCCTAACAAACTGGTATCAGAGCTTGTTAGATCCTTACAAAATCTATCAAGATCCATGGCAGCGCGAGACAACTCTGGTGGAGGTATTCCGGGGAACCTCCCAATCTTCGACGGAAAGGATTATGAACGATGGTGTGCGCAGATGAAAGTGCTGTTTCGATATCAAGATGTACATGATGTCGTGAATGATGGTGTTCCACCCGTGGCAGCAAACGCCACTGAAGCGGTGAGGAACAACCACCATTCGCCGAGGAAGACAGATGGAAAAGGGCTGTTTTGATTCACCAATGCGTTGATTCCAATGTCCTGAACCTGATCATCGACAGTGATTCAGCAAAGGCAGTTTGGGACATCCTCAAGAACTCGTATGGAGGAGCAGATAGACTGAAGAAGATACGCCTTCAGTCACTCAGGAAACAGTACGAGGCCTTGAAGATGACAGATGGAGAATCGATTGGAGAATTCATTACGAGGTTAGTAGCATTAACTAATCAAATGAAAGGTAATGGTGAAACTGTGACTGAAGTAAATAAAGTGGAAAAGGTGCTCAGATCCTTAACCCTGGAATTCAACTATGTTGTCACTGCTATCGAAGAATCCAAGGACCTAGATACGTTGAAGTTAGATGAACTTCAGGGTTCCTTAGAGGCGCATGAATTGAGAATAAGGCAGAGAAGTTCAGAGAAAGAAACTGAACAAGCCTTGCTTTCATACTCCTCTAAGAGAAATTGGAAGGCAGGCAACAATGAGAAGGGTAGAGAAAAGGGATCAAGCAGTAAGAAGAAAGAACAAGGATCTTTCGACAAGAAGAAGGGAGACCTGTCGAAAGTTCAGTGTTACAACTGTCAGCAATTTGGGCATTATAGGAACAAGTGTCAAAACAAGAAAGTTCCTAGGGATAAAGATGCAGAAGCCAAGTTTGCTAATGATGGTGACTCTGACTCTGACTCAGAGGAGTTAATGCTGATGGCTGTCGAAGATCAGATTCGACTCAATGAAGGAATTGCTGAAAGTAGCGAGCAAAATAGTGGGAACACTTGTATAAGTGGATTCACTTGCGATGCTCAAAATACTTGTGCAATGTGTGTGTAGCAGGGCAGTGGAAACACTGGTGATGCCTCCAACATTGCCAGCGATGATGATGAAAAATTGTCATTCATGACAGCTACTGACCCAGAATTACTGTTATTGAAGGCTGATACAAATTCGACTGAAGAGAAGTCTGTCGAATGGTATCTCGACACGGGATGCTCAAACCACATGTGCTGTCACAAGGAGTGGTTTGTCGAACTGGAGCAGATAAGCAAAAGGATAAGGTTTGCAGATAACAGTAGAGTTACTGCTGAAGGAGTAGGTACCATAAAGTTCCTGTCGAAAGATGGAAAATGGTGCTACATTCAAGAGGTATTTTATGTACCAGATATGAGGAGCAATCTGCTAAGTATTGGGCAGATGATTGAGAAAAACTTCACCGTCGAAATGGGTGATAACAGTCTCATCTTGTTTGATTCGACCAAGAAGATGATTTTGAAGGTGTTGATGCAGAGTAACAGAACCTTCAAGATCAAGCTGCAAGTAGTCGAAGAACATTGTCTCCAGACCACTGTCGAAGAGGAGCACTGGAGATGGCACAGGAGATTTGGCCACCTCAACTTCAAGAGCTTGAGTCAACTACATGAAAAGAAAATGGTTCATGGGTTGCCTGCAGTAAAAGTACCTGTCGAATTCTGCGAGAGTTGTTGTAAGTTGAAACAACCAAGAAACTCGTTTAAATCAGAAGTACCTAGCAGAGCAGAGAAGAAGCTAGAGGTGATATTTTCTGATGTCTGTGGTCCTTTCGAAGTATGTTCCTTAGGAGGGAATAAGTACTTTGTCACCTTCATTGACGAATACACTAGAATGTCCTGGGTGTATTTGATCAAAAGGAATAGTGAAGTACTAGAAATATTCAAGAAGTTTAAGGTAATGATTGAAAAGCAGAGTGAATGTGAAATCAAAACCCTTAGAAGTGATGGAGGTGGTGAGTACAATTCTCATGGATTTGTCGAATTCTGTGAGAAAGAAGGAATTGTGCATGAAGTCACTGCACCTTACACGCCTCAGCATAATGGTACTGCTGAGAGGAAAAACAGGACCATCCTCAACATGGTAAGAAGTATGTTGAAGGAGAAGAAACTACCTCATAGTTTATGGGGAGAACTTGTAGCCACAGCAGTGTATATTCTAAATAAGTGCTCCACAAAGAGATTGATTGGGAAGACACCTGAAGAAGGTTGGCTGGGAAGAAAGCCGAGTGTCAAGCACCTCAGAATAATTGGCTCAGTGTGCTATAGACATGTCCCTGAGCAACTAAGAAGCAAGCTGGATGATAGAGCACAACAAATGATTCTTGTTGGCTATCATTCGACAGGAGCATACAAACTGTATGATCTTGTGCAGAAGAAAATGGTGAAAAGCAGAGATGTCGTAGTAGATGAGTCGAAACATTGGAACTGGGAAGAAGGCTGTGAGAAACCTACAATGATGGACTTCGACGAAGTCTCTGATCGAGATGATCAGAATGAAGAGGTCGAAACTGAAGAGCCAGAAGAACCCATTGCTGTCGAACCTTTAAGAAGGTCGCAAAGGGAAAGGCAGAGATCAGTAAGACTAGAAGGATTCGACACGTTCCCAGATTCTGCTATTACAGCAGAGGGAGACCTGACACACTTTGCATTAATGGCTGAAGCAGAACCAATGAGCCTGGAAGAAGCTCTTAGTCACAAGCAGTGGAAGGAAGCAATGATTGATGAGCTGAAGTCATTCGAAAAGAATGGCACTTGGAAGCTAGTCGAACTTCCAAGGCAAAAGAAAGCTATAGGCGTGAAATGGGTCTACAAGACCAAAGTCAAGCCCAATGGAGAAGTGGCCAAGTACAAGGCCAGGCTAGTAGCCAATACATCACTTTGGATTTCAATGAGGTCTTTGCCCTAGTAGCCAGGATCGAAACCATAAGACTGGTAGTGGCATTGGCAAGTCATAGAGGCTGGCCCATACATCAACTTGATGTAAAGTTAGCATTTCTGAATGGACCTCTGGAGGAGGAAGTCTATGTTTGTCAACCACCTGGTTTTGAGTCGAAGGGTCAAGAAGACATGGTTTTTAAGCTTGAGAAAGCCCTATATAGACTCAAGCAAGCTCCAAGAGCGTGGAACAAGAGAATTGATGGATTTCTCTTGGCTCAGAAGTTTATGAGATGCACCAATGAACATGGAGTATATGTGAAGAAGAATGGAACTTCGACTCAGTTGTTGTTATGCCTGTATGTAGATGATCTACTAGTAACTGGCAGCAATGAAGTCGAAGTCGAAGCCTTTAAGAAAGTGATGATGTCTGAGTTTGAAATGAGTGATCTAGGACATCTATCATATTTCCTAGGAATGGAATTCACAGAGTCGAAGAAGGGAATATTTCTGCATCAGTCGAAGTATGCAGCTGATATCCTGAAAAGATTCGACATGATTAACTGTAAGGAGGTTTCGACACCAGCAGACACAAGCAGCAAGCTGTCGAAAGATGATGAAGGGATTGAAGTAGATGCCACCCTCTTCAAACAGATTGTGGGCTCCCTAAGGTACTTGTGCAACACTCGACCTGACATTATGTTTAGTGTCGGAATGATCAGCAGATTCATGGAGAAGCCGAAAAGCTCTCTTCTAGTAGTTGCGAAAAGAGTACTAAGGTATATAAAGGGAACACAAAGTTATGGTATTCTATTCCCTAGCAAGTCAGAGTCGAAGAATGATACTGAAGTGTTTGGTTACACAGACTCCGACTGGAGTGGAGACAAGAGTGATCGAAAGAGCACAAGTGGGTATGTCTTCATGCATGGATCGACACCCATCACTTGGTGCTCGAAGAAGCAAAGTATAGTTGCGTTATCCTCTTGTGAAGCAGAGTATGTGGCTGCTTCGTTTGCAGCATGTCAAGCATCATGGCTGATCATGCTATTGGTCGAAATTGGACTGCACAGGGTCAAAGGAATGAAGTTGTTGATCGACAACAAGTCTGCGATAGATCTCGCCAAGAATCCTGCTGCACATGGTAGGTCGAAGCACATAGAGACCAGATATCACTTCCTAAGTAAACAATGAGAAGCTGAATCTGGAATATTGCTGTTCGGAACTTCAAGTAGCTGATGCAATGACCAAGCCATTGCAAAAGGGAAGATTCGAAGAACTGAGAACAATGCTTGGGATGATGTCACTCAGCAATGTGAATTAGGAGGGAATATTGAGATATGCCTTGTAATTCTATTGCTTGTATTAATAGTAGGTGTAGTTAGAAACCTAGTCGAAATGGGCCAGTCGAATGGGCTAGCCGAAATTATGGGTCTGGGCCTGTTTTATTGTATATATATACAGACGTCAGTAGCATGTAATTTGTACCCTACTTTTATGAAATTCAGTGCAGCTTTTACTATTCATTGATATTGCCCTAATCATTCCTCTGACACCTTGCGCCGCCACTTCCTTTTCTTCTCCCTTTCACGTGTTTATCCCCAACAGGAGTATCATTTGTAGCAATGTTTTAAAAACCGGGCCGGACCGGCCGGTTCAACCGGTTGAACCGGGAACCGGACCCCCGGGCGGTTGGTTCAACCCCATTTGAACCGCAGTCCTATTGAACCGCCCAGAACCGGATCGAACCGGGGAAGAACCGGGTTGAACCGCGGTTCAACCGCTTTGAACCGGAAACCGAACCGGATTGAACCGCCCGAAACACATTTTTTATTTTTAAATTTACTTTTTCTCCAAAATTTAATATTTTTTATTTTTTATTTAATAAATTACTCATCATGGTTGAACCGGTTGAACCGATTGAACCATGAACCGGAGGCCTCGCCGATTTGATCTCCGGTCCGGTTTTAAAAACATTGATTTGTAGTCTCTTCAATAAATTTTTTGTTTATAAAATAAGTGATGAAGTCTAACAAAACCTTTATTGAGGCTTGTCCGTGGGGAATTTAAGTAGTTTGGTTTACTCGTGGGAGCAAACTTCAAGAGTCTTAATGGCGAAGTGCAACGGAAAATTGACATGCTGAAAAGACGTCTAGGAGGAGCTAGGGGGAATAAATATCTTAGCTTTGGGACCCTTGGACACCTGTATAATCCTCATTAATTTAGTTCTTAATAGTACCTCAATTTTCTATCATTCTTATGAAAATGTTAGTGAAGGTTTCGAAGGAGGTGGTGCGTATTTATAGGGTGTTCTTATGGGGTGGAATCAAAGCAAAGAACAAAATGACTTGGGTAAAGTGGTAAAAAATTTGTAGGTCTAAAAGGGAAGGGGGCATGGTTGTAAAGGATCTACTGCTTTTTAATCGCCAAGATCTTTGTGGTGGAAAGGTTCATGTAGGGTGCGGGTGTGTCTGGAACTCGACTAGGAGTTGTTCTTTGATGGGTTGACCAAGAAGGTGGGATGCATGCAGTGGCGGACCTGACTTGTTATCAGGGGGGTTCAACTGAACCCCCTGGAAAAAAATTTGCACTTATCACCCTATATAAATAGTGTAAATCTCCTAAAATTTTGATTTTGAACCCCCTGAAAATTTTAAATTGTACTAGTAGACCAAGTTTTGCACCCATTTGACACTGGCCTTAAAAAAATTGACACCTCTGACCCCGGGGTCCTGGGTCCGCCACTGGATGCATGACCTCTATTTGATTTCGCAGGATATGTGGGTAGTAAAGGGTTAAGTATTAAATTGAATAGAGACTAAATTGATTGTGTTGACATGTAATTAAAATAACAGAGCAGTAAAATATTTAGTTGTTTTTAATTTAAGAGCGTTAGGAACAAGTTCAATTGATTTCATCTTTTTGCATAATGAATTTAATAAATTACCAAGTTCTCCTATGGTTGAATATCGAATTGTCTTAATTATTCTAATCCTAGAGAGAACATTTATCCATAATAAAATTTCACATTCCTTAGGTGACCCTAATTAGAAAATAAGCATTATTCTAATCCTATTGAAGATATGGAGTTGATTGACGTGCCGGTTTTGGGAAAGAAATTTACGTGCTTCGGATCTGATGGCAGGGCGAGCAGGTTAGATAGATTTTTGTTGTCGGAAGGGTTGGTATCTAGATGGAATATTAGTGCCCAGTGGATTGGTGATAGGGAGATCTCTGATCATTGTCCTATTTGGCTGGTAGCGTCGGAGCTTAATTGGGGGCCGAAACCATTTAGATTTAATAATGCCTGGTTGGAGCATAATAATTTTGCTAAGTTTGTTAGTGACTGTTGGGGTTCTTTCAATGTCGAAGGTCAGGCTTCTTTTGTGATCAAAGAGAATTTGAGAATGTTGAAGGAGAAACTCAAGTGGTGGAACCGCGAGGTCTTCGGTGTCAAGGATTTGAAAATAAATAACATCGTCCGGGAGCTGAATGAGATTGAAAGAGTAGCGGTTGAGGGGGGAATCATTGATGATGCTAAACGACAACTCCTAAGCAATGATTTCTGGGAGGAATTACATGCAAAAGAAAGCCTCATAGCACAGAAATCCAGAGTGAAGTGGTTGGCAGAGGGTGACTCAAATAGCAAATTTTTTCACGCATGTATCCGAGGTAACAGGCATAGAACTCAGTTACTGAAAATTTTGGAGGATGGTAGTTGGATTGAGGATGTGGTGGGTGTAAAACGGGCGGTGAGAGATCACTTTGAAGGAAAATTCAAAGAGGAAGATTTTAATAGGCCAACATTGGATGGGATCCAATTTAAGCAAATAGCTGAAAGGGATAATGTTATGCTATTAGCGTCGTTCTCGTTAGACGAAATAAAGGAAGTTGTGTGGGAGTGTGATGGGAATAAGAGTCCGGGGCCGGACGGTTTTAATTTTAATTTTATGAAGAATTGTTGGGAGCTAATTAGCACGGAGATTTTGGGTTTCTTCAACGAGTTTCATAGATTGGATAAGTTGCCTAAAGCGGTGAGTGCCTCGTTCTTAGCGCTCATTCCAAAAAATCACAATCCCCAAGGGCTGAATGAGTATAGACCTATCTCCCTCATAGGAAGCTTATATAAAATGTTAGCAAAGGTGCTCGCGGGAAGATTAAAAAAGGCTCTAAAGGAGGTCATTTCGGATTCCCAAAGTGCTTTCTTGCTAGGGAGAAATATTCTTGACGGAGTAGTGGTGGTCAATGAGATCATGGACATGGCAAAGAGGAACAAGCAAAAGTGCGTGATTTTGAAAGCTGATTTTGAAAAGGCCTATGATTCGGTCAGCTGGTCCTACCTTGATTACATGTTGAAAAGGTTAGGTTTCGAAGAAAAGTGGAGAAGGTGGATGAGGGTCTGCTTTTCATCAAACTCCATTTCGGTATTGGTGAATGGTAGTCCAGCTGAGGAGTTTGTGGCTCAAAAGGGTCTCAAGCAAGGTGACCCTCTTGCTCCTTTCTTGTTTTTAGTTGCTGCAGAAGGTTTAGCGGGGCTAGTCAGGAAGGGGGTTGAATCTAGTAGCCTCCACGGTTTTAATGTTGGACCATCCCTCTCAGTAGAGTTGCTACAATTTGCGGACGATACCATCTTCTTTTGTGATGGGGGGGTGAGAGGAGTGTGTGGTGCTTGAAGGCAATTTTGAGGAGTTTTGAATTAGTCTCGGGGCTAAAGGTAAACTTTGCAAAAAGTAACGTTATTGGTATCAATATTGAAGACCGTGTAATGGATGGGATATCAAGTTTCTTGGCATGTAATTTGGGCTCGAAATCCTTAAAGTTCTTAGGTATCCCGGTTGGAGCCAACCCAAGAAGAGTGAGTACTTGGCAACCAATTATTGATGTTGTTAGAGCAAGGCTAACTAGTTGGAAAAGTAAGCAATTATCAATTGGGGGGCGTGTCACACTTATTAACTCGGTATTGGCCTCACTCCCGCTCTATCTTTTTTCGTTTTACAAGGCTCCAAAGAAGGTGATTGAGGAAATTACAAAGTTACAAAGGAGGTTCTTATGGGGAGGAGATGAAGAAACGAGGAAAATAGCTTGGGTAAATTGGGATTTGGTTTGCACACCGAAGGATAAAGGAGGACTTGGTGTGAAAAATTTAGAAGCTTTTAATTTGGCCTTACTAACTAAGTGGAGGTGGAGAATTTTAAAGGAGGAAGGAAACCTTTTATGGAAAGAAGTAGTGGTGAATAGGTACGGTGTGGAAGGTAGATGGACAAATGAAAATGAAGTATGGAGAGCTTGTTACAAACATTCCCTTTGGTGGCGTGACTTGTGCTTGTTGGGCGAAGGAACAAATCTGGTTACAGGGTGGTTTGATAGATTGGCAAAGCTAAAACTTGGTAAAGGAGATAAGGTTCGGTTTTGGACAGATTCGTGGCTCGGAACGGAGGTGTTTTCTGTCATGTTTCCTTCAATTTTTAGCAGATGCAGTACGCAATCTGCTTCTGTATCTGAGATGGGATTATGGAGCGAGAATACGTGGCATTGGAATTGGATTTGGGCGGAGGAATTTATGCTTGAAGATGCACAGGACATCGGCTATTTGCAAGAGATGGTGCGGCCTGTTCAGCCTTCGCTGCAGGCAGACGATAGCTGGTCTTGGACCATTGATACTGCCGCTGGTTTTTCTGTTAAATCTTGTTATTGCTGGATGAATTCATTATTTGCAGGTGAAAGAGGACGGCTGGAAACACCCACTGCTGAAGCCTGCAAAAAGATATGGAGAAATGACGCTCCCTGAAAGGTGGTAATTTTCGGTTGGCGAGTGTTATTGGACAAAGTCGCTACGCGTGATGCTTTATTTCGACGTGGTATTTTACAAAATCAGCGTGAGCACTGCTGCGTTTTGTGCTTTAACGAGGATGAAACTGCGAAGCATTTGTTCTTAGATTGTGCAGTGGCCCAGACGACTTGGCAGCAGATTTTGTTATGGTTAGGTGATAAGTCATGTTTTAGTATGTTTTTAGTACTTATTTTAAGTAGTTTATTTGATGTTTTGATTCTAGTTTAGAGCTATTTTACTACAAATTGTTGGTTTCTATTCTCAGGTTATTATTGAAGCAATTGAGGAATTTTAGTGCTTAAAGAGCAAAGGATCAAAAGGCAAAAGAATGGGGAGAAGAATAAGAAATAGAAGGTGCAACAATCAGGTTTTGGAGGGAAGCTGAAAAAATGGAAGGAAGCTGAAAAAACCCTGAGCACGACCAGCGCGCCTGGGAGGCACGATCCGTGCGCCCTGGCACGACCAGTGCGTCCCTTCTGATGGCCAAAAATGTTACAACTCTTCCTATTCCGTCTTTATGGATTGTAATTGATATTTAGTGCTTTGTCTCTGATCTTGGCCTATAAAAAGGACCCCAATGTAGCTTCACATTCATCCTGGATCTTTGTAATTTTCACTCCAAGTTTATGTTAAAGTTCTCGCAATCTTTCTGTTAAGGTTATTGTTATTCTGCCCTTTTTACAATTCAGTCTTTTACACGCTTTATTTTATTTCTCGCTATTTACATTATGTCCTTCTCTTCTACTCCCTTGTCTACAATGAGCAATTGTGAGTAGACTTCTTTTAGTCTTGGGATTATGGGATACAATCCAATGATGGTCCCTAATTAATCTCAAAGCTAAGCCCTATCTTATGATTGCTTTGACTTTTAATCTAATTCCATTGTGCCAATTTGCATAACCCAAATTATGTCAGGCGAAGTACCGAAAGGTGAAACCTGACATTAGAACAAATGGAATTAGACAAAGTGACCAAAGCATGAGAATAGTCGAGGTAACTTTGGGACAATAAGGTTGTGCTTAATGGGTTTCGGCGATGATCAACCATGAGAATAGGCTTGATCATCGTTTCGAGACACGTTCTTGTATTCTGAAAGGAAACTTGAATTAAACCGCAAGAATACCTTGAATTAAACCATCATTGTGATCTAACCATGATCCTCAGACGCCTTTTATATTCAAAGTTAAAACCAACATTTCCTACTTAACCATTCTTTTTCAGCTAATCACCACTGAAACTAGATTGGTAGTCACGTATAACTCCCTGTGGATCGATAATTTTTATTACGCGATATAACCGTACACTTGCGGCTTATCAAGTTTTTGGCGTCGTTGCCGGGGAGTTAGTGATATTGATCAAAATTTTGGTGCCGGTTAGACTGAAAATATTTCCTTTTTTATTTTATTTTCTTATTCTCTTCTTCTTTGAATGCAAAGAGTCCGAAGTCTCAGAGAAATTGTTCAACCAATTCCTGAGATTGAGAGATTTCTACATACAAGAGGAAGAGAATTGCACAATAACCAACAAATGGCAGCTAATCAAAATCGTATTCTCAAAGAGTATGCTGCGCCTTCTACGGCAGAGCCCCATGGTGTTATTGTGCATCCCAATGTTGATGCAAACAATTTTGAGCTTAAACCGTCTTTACTATCTATGGTCCAGCAGGACCAATTTTCTGGATCAGCCACTGATGATCCAAACCTTCATTTATCAATATTTCTTGAATACTGTGGCACTTTGAAATTAAATGGAGTGACTCCTGAAGCCATAAGGTTGAAACTTTTCCCTTTCTCTTTAAGGGATAAAGCCAGAGCTTGGTTTCACTCACTACCCAATGAATCTGTCACAACATGGGATCAACTGAGGCAAGCATTCCTTGTCCGATTCTTTCCCTTAAGTAAAACTGCTCAACTGGGGAATCAGATTACAAGATTCACTCAGAATGATGGGGAATCTCTTTATGATGCATGGGAGCGTTTCAAGTAAATGCTAAGGCTTTTCCCCCATCATGGACTAGAGATATGGTTGATCATCCATACATTTTATAATGGTCTGTTGTACACCACAAAAATGACTGTTGATGCAGCTGCAGGTGGTGCCCTTATGAACAAGAATATTGAGGAAGCTTACGCCTTGATTGAAGACATGGCGCAGAATCACTACCAGTGGACAAGCGAGAGGGCCGTCACGGCTCAATCTGCACAAAATAAAGAACCGGGTAAGTACGAAGTTTCTGCCCTTGATCATATAGCTTCTAGAGTAGATGCGTTGTTTGCTAAGTTTGATAAAATGAGCGTGAGTGCTGTCTCTCCTACTACATCTTCTTCTTTTTCTTCTTGTGAAACCCTAGGGCATCTACTGCTGGTTCTGAGCAAGCTAATTTCGCTCAAAAGGGGGATCCATTTTCAAACACTTATAACTCCGGATGGAGGAATCATCCAAATTTTTCATATAAAAATCCTCCATCAACTCAACCAGCATTTGGAACACCCCCCCGGTTTTCAAAATCAAAGGCCACCTCAAAAGTCCAACTTGGAAACCTTATTGGAAACTTTTGTGTTAACTCAAACTAAGCAAAATGAAGAGTTCAAAAACCAAAACTCATTTTTGAATGATACTCTTATCAAGTTAACAACAAAAGTGGACTCTATCTCTACTCATAACAAAATGTTGGAAAACCAAATTTCTCAAGTGGCTCAACAAGTCGCTTCATCCTCTAGATCCTCCGGAACCTTTCCTGGACAGCCAGAGCCAAATCCCAAAGCCCAAATTAATGCTGTCATTTTAAGGAGTGGTAGACAATTAGAAGAGCCTAAGGAAACTAATGAGGATAGTGAGAGTGAGAATGAGAAAGAAAAAGAGATTCAAAATGAGTGTGAGGTAACTGAGGTTGAAAAAAGAGAAAGAACCACCTTATGTTCCACCACCACCTTACAACCCCAAGATACCATTCCCTCAAAGGTTAGCCAAGTCTAAGCTAGAAGTACAGTTCAAAAAGTTTGTTGATTTACTGAAAAAACTTCACATTAACATTCCATTCACAGATGCCCTGTCTCAGATGCCATCATATGCAAAGTTTTTAAAAGAAATTTTATCCAAGAAAAGAAAAATGGATGACAATGAGACAGTAGCCCTGACTGAGGAATGTAGTGCTATAATTCTAAACAAACTTCCACCAAAGCTTAAGGACCCAGGTAGCTTTTCTATACCATGTGTGATAGGGAGAGAGCCCATAAATAAAGCCATGTGTGATCTAGGAGCCAGTGTGAGTTTAATGCCATTATCCGTTTTCAAAAGACTGGTCCTAGGAGAGTTAAAACCCACCAAAATGACCTTACAATTGGCAGACCGCTCCATTAAACATCCGGTTGGAATTCTTGAGGATATTCCTATTAAAATAGGAGAAATTTTTATACCAGCTGATTTTGTTGTGATGGAGATAGAGGAGGATTCCCAAGTTCCAATTCTGTTGGGGAGACCCTTCCTTGCCACTGCAGGAGTGCTAATTGATGTCAAGCATGGTAAGTTGGCATTCAATGTTGGTGATGAAAAGGTAGAATTTAATATTTAAATTTATGAACCAACCTTCCTTTGAGGTCTCTTGTTGCAGGATTGATTTGTTAGAGACAAGTGATGTTGAGGGTATGGCACCCAAGTATGAGAAAGGGATTCTTAAATCAAAATCTGACAATTTGAACAAATCCCCACAAAAGATCAAGAGTAAAGGGAAAAAACGGGCTCGTTGAAAAGGTGTCTTCACAAAACCCACATGGGTAGATGATGTTAAAGGAAGAATGTCACATATAGGGGGAAAAATGAAGAAGTCAAAACCCCTCAAAGTCTGGAAAGTTAAAGGGACGGACATCCCTAAGTTGGATCCAGGATAATCACCATAATCGTCAAGCTAGTGACGTTAAAGAAGCGCTGCGTGGGAGGCAACCCACTGGTTTACCTTTGTCTTGGAATAAGAAGAAAGCTACAAAGTATCGATCAATGTGAGCTTTCTTACCCCCTCTCATCTATTTTACTCTATTTTACATTGAGGACAATGTCTAGTCCAAGCATGGGGAGGGTATCTTGCCCTGTTTTACTGTTTTCTTGTTTTTAATTTCTAGTTTATTTCAATAAATAAAGTTCATCTCCCCTTGCTGAAAGTCCTTGTGAGTTTTTGAAGCATGTTATATCTGATCAGGGCCTCTTTTGGATTAAATTTTTGAAATTCATAATATTCATCTTGTGGACAGCTGGAAAAAAATAAAAAACAAATAAAAAAATGTTTGTTTGTTGCTGCTCTTTGGCTTTCACGCACACACTTGAGATTTGTTTCAGGCTATTGGTATCTTTAGGGGGTTTAGAAAAGAAACTAGAAGCTTAGTTCCCTTGGTGACATTCACCGGATGCGTGGTTACTGGAGAAAAACGTCCGAGTTGGGGTATCAAGCAAAAAGAAAGAAAAGAAAAATCAAGCAAAATGGGCTGACCACTTTAGTCCAAAAAGAAAAAAAAAATTGTCATTTAAAAAGTGGTTGGCCCAAATCAAAGAAAAATCAAAGAAAAAGAAAAAGAAAGATTGCTTGAATGTCCAACGTATAAGGACCCTCCTTTGAGACCCGGTCTAATGAATGGAAGACCCAAGCTTAAGAATGCTGGGAACTAGTTCTATGCTGACATTGACATCCCTCCTATTGTGCTAGTACCTAAAACTTATCTCATAAATCACAAAAGCCTAGAGTAGTATGTCTCAAGTCAAAAAGTTGCAAAAGTTTACCCCAGTCCGCTTGAAGTTTCGAAAGGATTCAGAGTTTTTTCCAAAAGTTGGCCCAATGAGTTCTATGGTTTTGCTTGAGGACAAGCAAAGATTCAAGCATGAGGGAGTCTGATAAGTCATGTTTTAGTATGTTTTTAGTACTTATTTTAAGTAGTTTATTTGATGTTTTGATTCTAGTTTAGAGCTATTTTACTACAAATTGTTGGTTTCTATTCTCAGGTTATTATTGAAGCAATTGAGGAATTTTAGTGCTTAAAGAGCAAAGGATCAAAAGGCAAAAGGATGGGGAGAAGAATAAGAAATAGAAGGTGCAAAAATCAGGTTTTGGAGAGAAGCTGAAAAAATGGAAGGAAGCTGAAAAAACCCTGAGCACGACAAGTGTGCCTGGGAGGCACGATCCGTGCGCCCTGGCACGACCAGCTAATCACCACTGAAACTAGATTGGTAGTCACGTATAACTCCCTGTGGATCGATAATTCTTATTACGCGATATAACCGTGCACTTGTGGCTTATCATTAGGGGAACCGATTGGTGACTATGTGGATTTGGTTACTCACTTTGAAGAGTTTGGCAAGTTGATCAAAGGGAAAAAGAGCAAGGGTGTTAAACACCTCATTTGGTTGGCGGTAATATGGAATTTATGGGCGGCGAGGAATAGAACTATTTTCAAAGGCGAGATAAGTACGAATTCAGAAATTGTGTGCGGAATTAAATTTTGTGCTTGGAGCTGGTTCAAATCAAGAAAAGGAAGGAGATGCAGAGTTGAATGGCCGGATTGGGTTAATTGTCCTTTGGGGTGTTGTTCTCTTTTGTAATTTTCTATGGCTGTATTTGTGTTCCTTGAATAACAATTACTTCGTGTTTGTAGGTGGGGGAGAAACAATGGGCTAGTTATGTTTTTCCCATTGTTGCGCAGTTCTTTTATGTGCGAGGTACTCTTTTTCCATGCTGAGTCTTTTTCCCAAAGGGTTTTGGCTCAGGAAGGTTTTGAGGAGGCCCTCCCCCTTCCCATTGTAATGGTTTGGGCATGCCTTGTGCTCCCTTTCAATGAATCACTTGCTTATCTAAAAAAAAATCAATGCTATTCCTAGACTAGAGATATAAATATTACAATTCTCAAGCATTTGTAATTCAAGCTTCCATTCACAATCACAGATCGTAAATTGTCCTAAGAGTGGTCGATTGCTAGAAAGCATTAAGAACAAAGAATGAAACATAATACATAATAGTCATTCAAACAAAAGGGAATCAAATCAAATACATAAAGGATCCATCCAAATTTGCTCATTCCCAACAACAGGAAGTTTAGTTACCGAAAGAGATAATCAAACTTGAGAGAGAAACTGACAACATTGATGCTCCAAGGTCTTGCTCCTAAGTTTGAATCATTAAAGAGGTCAACAAGATGTGAATCTGATAACTCTATTTTATATAGGTTATTTGTGCTCTTAATACTTAAATCAACACAAGTTCTCAAGTAATATTTGTGCTATATTAGGTAAATATTAGTTATTTAGAGGAAAGAAGGGTTAGGAGCTTGTTTGTTATCATTTGACACATTTGGTGCCTTTGTGAATATATTGATGTTTTGCTTGAGTGCTGCAGCGGTAAACCAGCGGTACCCGCTACAGCGCCTATATGACGGTGGGACATTTGGATATTTATAAAGCCACTTGCTGAAATGATGAGTCATCACCCTTATCTCTTATCCTTAGCATGACATTTCAGCACCCAAGTGGATGCTCCAAAGACACTTGGCGCCTCCTACATGTGTCCCATGTGATAGTTGGTGATTTTAATCATCACACCTTTTTGTAAAGTAGCTTTATGAATAATATCTAAGTTTCATGATCATGAATTATTATTATTATTTTATCAAGACTTGCTTAGATTAAATTAGAATAGAATGCTTCTTTAGGTAGTAACATAAGAAGTAACATACGTAGAGAGAGTTTTAACATGGAGGGAACTATCTTGACATAGTAGTTTTCCTCCATTGTTATTCCACTCTTAAGCTTTTATTTTTAGTATAGTTTTCTAGTCTTCATTCAAGGTTTTGCTCACACCTCAACTCCATCCTTTGGATGCTACTTGGGATCATTGGAGTGTATCTTTTGCAACCACTCTTCTCTTGTCTTCATACGGTAATACATACTCTCTAGTTGTATTATGTTGATGGAACTTGTGATGAGCTAACTTTGTTGTAGTTGGATTGTTCTTAGTGTGTAATGAACTTTGAGTAGCTTTTATGTAATATTATGATGTTTGCGTTTTATTCCTTGTGTCATAATGCTTTCAACTTTGTTTTGGGAATGGCCAACTAAAACAAGGGGGCTTTGTGGGTACAGACATGGTTCACAAAGAGAACTCAAGGAATGATATGAATGAAAACCCTTTAAAGACATTTAAAGGAAGTACTACTTAACTCTAGACATAGGGGAGTAATAGTTCATAAGGCAAATGTTGTATAAGCTTAATATACAGGGGTAAAACTTATTTAGAGCCTAGACATAGGAGTCTTGTAACATAACCCTGACGATAGTGACTGAAAGGCACGCCACCAAGGCGCTACAGCGTCTACGGATTCTGAAGCGCTACAGCGCTTAACGCTACAGCGCTTAACGCTACAGCGCTTAACGCTACAGCGTCTAATATTATAGAACACTACTCTTGGGAATTTACATAACTACTGAGCTATCCAACTCACTCTTAAATACTTTCAATTCACTACTGTTTTCACATCTTTATTTATTCATTTGCATTTATGTTAATCACAATGACAATACTTGTTGACAACTTGTATTTGTTACTTGTTTTGCTCACTAGCTAAATTACTAATTTAAATATAGAAGTAAACTCAACAATCTCCGTGGGAACGATCTTTACTTATCATTGTATTACTTGTTGCGATTGTGTATACTTGCACATCACCTTTTCGCACAACAGAATCCTAGCTGTGACAAGCTCCAAAAGCATGTCCTAGGACCGTCTCCAAACCATAATGACCTAAAATTGATGTTTTCGGACTTAAATAACATCAAGAAAAGTGACATGTTTCCTAGCGAGCTACACGTATCACCTGGTGACCTAACAGAAATCATCATCATCGCTTGGCTACAGAGCTTGGTTTCATGGAGACTTGACAAACAACAACTGCTCCAATATCGTTCAATTCCATCACCCAGTGAGCACCACAAAAAATTCTTCCTAGAGGTGTTTTTGATATTTACAAATGTTTTTGATATTATGTTTGTTGAAATAAATAGATTAAATTGAAATTATGTTAAAGATGCTTGTTGTTAATGGTAAAAACAATGTTAGAGGCAAAACATTGCTAGATAGGAATTGAAATTGAGATATAATTGTATTGAAATTGTTGTTGGTTATGGAAAGGGTGAGGAACTAAACTTCACCCTTAATTGTTATTATGTTGTTGTTAAATTGATTGTTAATGATAGAAAAGGGTGAGGCGCACTCAGGTAAATATATGAACATAACTTGTATTCTTGTACGTACGTTGCATCGTTTTGTTAAAATTTACACTAATTTGTATATTGTTTGGTTATACAAAATAGGAGGATTCAAGTTGTTGTGTGTTAGGCCACACTGGGGAGGGACCCTTGGACACCTGTATTCCCCGAGGAGGAGCAGGTGCTAGCTCTGCACAACTGGAAGAAGTTGGTCAGAGGGAAGTATAAGGGTCGCCTCTATGGTGCAGATCCCTATGTTCCCTTGTTACAAAGAGACGTCGATCACATCAACACTAGTGGGGCATATGCCAGTTGACCTCCTCCTCGGCAGAGCTCAGCCGAGGTAGCAGAGCTTAGGATGCAGATGCAGACTCAACAAAAGGAGATCACTGCTTATCAAGACCACACTCGTCGATTGGAGGAAGATATAGCAAGAATGTAGTGTGAACAGACAAAGATGATGGGGATGTATAGGAAGATGCAGCGGAGGCCTCCCTAACCAAAGTAGATATTGAATCCTCTGATAGTGATGAGTTAGACCCCGCCTCCGATGGTGAAGGTGGTAATTGCGGTGGCTTCGACAACTATTAAGATTTTTCTTTTGTTTTTTTAGATATTTATAACACTTTATTTTGGATTATGTTATATTTGGATTATTATTATGACATTATGAGATTTATATAACTTTTGATGGCTATTTATATTTTGATCGATGAACTGATTAATTTAGATTGATTTTCGATTTCTCGACAAATATAAAAAATATCTCATAATAAGCAAGTTGCAAAAAAATAAAATAAAAATAAAAATTGAACTCATAATTACCGACAGACAGAGCCATCGATAAATTTGTCACATGTTATGAAGACCGGCGGCCTTGTCCATCGATTATTACCGAGGGACACAATAACCTTCGCTAATTACCAACGACGTATCGACGGACAAAGCCATCGCTAATTACCAACAAATTTCATTTGGCTGTCGTTACGTGTTTCTGACAGGCTTCCTTCTGACGACCCTGATCCCATTGGTATTCCATTGGAAATAGATGATTACCGACGCTTTTTGGTCATACCGATAGCCTTTGCTCGTTGGTAATCACCCTTTTTCTTATGGTGGAGGTATGTAATCGCCAGACGATCCGACCGCCTTCTTTGAGTGTTTTTACATCCTTTTGGTTGCTAGGTGATCTCCCTGCGTAGCTAAGTGATGAGACACAAAAAATAGAGGAATTAAGAGTATCAAGTGTCCCAAAAACACAATTATAAAAAAAATCCCCAAAAGACTGAATTAACAACCAACCAAAGTCTATGAACTTACAATTAAAAACTATGTTATTCTACTCCAAAACTATAATTCGAAATTACCTCTCGTGCAATGCACGAGTTATGTTTATAGAATATATATATATATATATATATATATATATATATATATATATATATATATATTACATATTTTTGATTATATTCTCTATAATAATAATTAAGGTCAATATAATTGTGTTGGTCAATTATTTAATCTAAAAACGAAACAACTAAAATAAGCATCACTAGTGGAAAAATGGGATTCAAAGTCAGACATTTCGGACATTTAAAGTCGGACATTCACCCGATTTCTATCAAAGCGACTTAGAAAGTATGTTTTTTTACAGTCGGATTAAGGTCCGACTTAAAAAGTACGTTTTTAAGAGTCGGATTATTAGTGCGTCCGACTTTAATTATGGCCTGTGGAAAACCTTTAACTTCGGGTTTTTTCTGAACTCCGACTTTAATTATGGCCTGTGGAAAACCTTTTAAAGTCGGACGTTAGTTGCGCCCGACTTTAAATGTTCCTTTTTTTAAAAAAAAAAATTTATTTGGTACTTCCCCTGAATTGTAGAATATATTATTTTCCTACGGCATGGATGCATTAGTTACTAAAACCCCTTCTTACACTTGAAGTTGCAATCACAATCCAAATCTCCATCCACAAATAATTCCCAAATCTTTAAACAAGTAGAAAAATCAGCATTAATTCCAACAAGATAAACACTTCATATTAATGATCTGGAGCCCGATGTAGGTTAACAGCAGATTCATGATTCATCCTATACACTCTCCAATAGAGAACTAGCTTTTTCTTGCAAAATCTGCCAAGCTCCATTGACATGTTTCACTTCTGTCAATGGTGCTCCTACTGTAAAATCTGCCAAGCTTCCAACTACCTGTGTATATAATTCATTAAATACAGTAAGTAATTAAGATAAGAAGACATTCTATATTATGCAGTTTTTCCTAGAAGGAGGAATACCTTGAATCTTATGTCTTGACCAACAAGCTCCTCAAAATGAGCAGCCAATGCAATGTGGTTTCTTATGTGAGTTTGCAGTCCTTCCAATCTGTAGAGTCGCATCATCATCCACAGTTTTAATGATCTGGAGCCCAGTGTAGGTTAACAGGAAAGGTTACATATCTGCCGGTAAATATGAATCTTTAATGTGTATAGAATTTTTTATTAGAATTAGAAAGAGATAGTAATATACTACCAGTACCAAGGGTTTAATAAAAGTCATGACATATGAGGTTCTTATTACCTCTTAAATGGGGAAAGAAAAAAACCAGTAGACATACAATTCCATAAAATTCCAAGATATATTACAAATCACGATCACATGCAAATTAAGTATTACATATGTATCAAAATGGAGGAATAATGCTAATTTATGAGAGAGAGAGAGAGAGAGAGAGAGAGAGAGAGAGAGAGAGAGAGAGATTTGAACACCATATACAAACATGTATAAGGAAAATTTCGAAAGACACACCTAAAGCGGCGCCCAAGAGGAATTTGCCAATCTTTGTAGTCTATGACCAGGTTTCCATGAGAGGCCTACAAATTCAACGCCATGAGCACACAATAAGACAAGGACTTAAGGTGATTCAATAGTTTGAAAATTTCTCACAGCGAAATTTCAATAATAAAAGGATGTAAATAGAAAAAATACCTTGTTTTTCATAAATTCGGGATTTATAGGCAGTGACTGAATCAAAGCACTCTTGTCCTGTATCAACTCATCATAAATTATACTCATGCAATATTGGTTATGAATTAAATTGAAATAATACAAATAAAGTTTTAGAAGTGACATTGAGAAAGTGCATTATGGATACCTTAACCCAAAGTAGTGAACAGTCTAAGTTTGTCTTAAGCCATTTATGGGCATTCATGTTAAATGAATCTGCTATTTTGATACGCTATTTGATAGAGTATCATTTGAGTAAGAAGATACTATTTTGCTAAAACGCAAAATAGCTATCTGCAGGTAGAGAACCATTTAGTCTAAGAACGTACCAACAAACAGATACTATACTCAAATTTGTTTATTAGGATTGAATAAATTGCATGCTTTGGTAAATGATTAATATAAATACCGGCGACACTGTAAGCTAAATCATCTTCATCTGAACATCGTGTCGTCGCACCACATCCGATTACCGGCGACACTGCAAGTGCAATGATAGAAATAAACAATTCCACCCTCAAACCCTCCAACTTGAAATGAACATAAACACTTTTGATGGTAGCCCTTGAACAATAAATAAATAAATTCTGCAATTTTTAATCACTAATCAATTACAGGTTTCAAAGAGTTTGAGACTAACAAATAATAATATAGCAAAGAGGGGTTTTCCCCAAATGTTTAGATAACAGAGAGGGGTATCAACATTTGATTGGCACGGGGAGAGATGATTGTTTCACCTGTTATACACAACCATAACAAATATCTATGATTGTTTCACCTTTCCATAGCTATTACTAAAACTCTAATCATCCAGAACTTGAATTAGAAACTGGATTATGGACAATCCAAATTACAAACACCACCAATTGGTCAAATAAATATGAACATAAAAAATAAAAAACATTTTATGCTCTTACCTCTCAATTATTGATCTTTTACCCTTTCATTCATTGAATTCAGTTCCAAATCAGTAGCTCAGACAGTAAGTACTACTAGTACTACTAACAGACAGGCATCACAACAACAACAACAACAAACAATGGCTAAAGTTGGTGTTCTCCTTTTCCTTCTCTTCTTATCTCTCACATCAGGCATGTGTTCTATGCTCCTACATCTTTTTTTCTCCTTTAATTTCTTTTTCTTTATCTCAATTGGTTTTGATTTACACATATACAAACTTCATTCATCAATGTCTCTCACTTTAGCTCTCACATCTATTATCAAAATTAAAATTTCTAACTCATGATGTATCATTAGTACTATATATAGCATGAATTAAATACTGTACTTTCTCCCTTGATCTCCCTAGTTGCAAATTGGTCCAATGTTTAGTGATATTAATCTCAATTAAGTGTACTAATTAACCCTAACGACACTTCTGTTTTATTTTCTGGTTTTTTCTACTTTTCACATCTGCAGGGGAAAATCTAGTTATGGTTAATGGATAGGTAAATTTAACCAAATATATTTCTCTAGTGGCTTGGGAAGAAATTATATATTTCTCTAGTGGCTTGGAATGTGTGATTTATGGAAATTTGATAGAGAACTGTCTGAGCTACTGATATGGAACTAAAATTACTATGAGTGGTATCAAATTACACCAAATAAGAAAGTGATTCTTGCAAAATCAGAACGGGAAAACTATCAATTCTAAAAACTCAGAATCAAAAAACAACAAACCCTAACAAATTTCACAAAACAACAAGGCATATAACAAAACCCTAATAATGTAAAATCAAACATAGCAATAGCAGAATAAGAGTTGTGGATTACCTTTAAGAAAAACCAGAAAAAAGTAAATCAACGATCGAAGGTGACGGTGACAGGGAGAGAGGGTGACGACGAAATAGATGGAGACGGCGGCAGGGATGAGAGAGCGATAGAGGAGAGAGTGACGGCGGTAGGGAGGAAGAGAGCGATGGAGCTTTGGTGGAGAGAGCGATGGCTAGAGATGGAACGGTTAGTGTTTTCTGTTGAGAGCGTCGAACGGTTAGAGAGGGAGCTTTGGCGGAGAGAGCGAAGGTGACGTTGACTGACAGGGAGAGCGATGTTGAGAGCGTGGTGGAACGATGGAAAGATTTAGGGTTCAGTAGTGGAACGATGGAAAGAGTTCAGGGAGAGCGATGTTAGCGTGGTGGAAGTGAACGATGGAATTGTTATGGTTATGGTTATTTGTAAAAAAAAATTGTTTTAAGTTTTTTTTTTAGAGTAGGAACGAAAGTAATAAACGCAAGGAACGCGCGCGTTGCAAAAATAGATTACACATTTCAAGTCGGACGTAGTAGATATCCGACTTAAAAAGGTGACCGCAGAATTTTTTCCCCTACGTTTATTACAAAATTGCCACCGCACCGCTTTTTTAAGTCGGGTATTTGGGCATCCGACTTAAAAACACCCTATTCTTTTCCTGTTTTTGCACTAGTGCATCCTTAAAAAACCTAAAAAAGAAAATAAAAAAAAAATCGTTCAGTATAAACAATATAAAAAATGTGTGAGATCAAATGGTTGTCCATGTTATGCTAAAAAAAGGTAGTGCATATTAGTAATCCTCCTGCAAAGTTGATGGATATATACTATATCCACATATAAAATTTCATTACATTCCCTGAAAAATAGTTTTTATTGGTGAAACAATGTTAGCATTTCAAAATAGTTTAATGACATATATCGAGGTCAAAATTTAAAGTGGAAAAAAATGCTCACTTGAATCATTTCAGTTAAAAATGAAAACAAAATTAAAGTCTTTTTTGGGGAAAAACTAAAGTTTTTATTTGGAATATCCCAATTATTTTAAATTCAACTCTATAATAACATGTCTATCATCTTCTCAATGTCTCAATTAATTGTCTAGAATTTGTGAACTAAATTACGAGTCATTTAATTCCATTTCCAATTTCCAAATTGTGTGGACCCCCCTCTCCGACAACTACTACAAAGT
Organism: Astragalus membranaceus; assembly: GCA_039519185.1. Lineage (NCBI taxonomy): Eukaryota > Viridiplantae > Streptophyta > Magnoliopsida > Fabales > Fabaceae > Astragalus > Astragalus membranaceus. The sequence continues at coordinate 26,686,841 of CM076853.1, read as the reverse complement.
GCCATGCAGTAGAAAAAACCAAGCAATAGGCAACTGTACAATTTTCATCTCCCTCACGCTCATTTTTCTCTTATTCAACCCTCTCTCGTCTTATTCTCCCCATCTCACTCCTCAACCTTCATCTCTTGATCTTCTTTCACCACCAATGGGACAACTGTAACACCCTAAATATTTAATTAATTTATTTAATTAAGTATTTAGGAATTTAAATTAATTAATTGGATTTAATTTAATTATTTGAAATTATATTAAAATGTGTAGGTGGTATTAGGAGATGAAGGCGCCAATTAGCTAGACTTGGGCTTAAGTGAAAAGCCCAAGCCCATGACCCAAGTGATATGCGAATACACAAGGGTCTTGTGAGTTAGGGTTTTGTGTTTGGCTTTTGCGAAATTGAGAAGAGAGAAAGGAGAAGAGAAGAGCGCCGTAGGAGAGGAGAAGAAGAGAGAAGAAGTCGCAAGCTCCAAGGGCCAAGGGACGTGATTCTGTTGCCGTGGTTCCGTTCGCGACTGTCGCTAGGGCTTCTATTCTTCAAATTCGAGGTAAGGGGAGTTCTATCAATTTATATAATAGGTTGTATGATAGGTTTTAGGTAGTGATAGCCTAGATTTAACCATGATCATGATTATGTTTGTGAATTCATGTTCTTGTTGATGATGTATGCGTGATGTTCATGGTTTGTGGCTAAAAATCTATTTTTGGTGTGGCACGGGCGCCTAGGGTGCCATATGTTTGATGGATGTTGTTGGATTTTGTGCTGAATTGTGTTGCGTTGTTGTTGCGGTCTGGGCGCCTCATGGGCGCATGTGGCGTGTTGTTGTGGCTGCCTTGGCGCAGGGGCGCCATGGGCGCCATTCTGTGTGTGTGTATGTTTCGGTTGTGCTGTGTATTGGCGCAAGGGCGCCAAGGGCGCCTTGTGTCAAAATGTTCCTGTCGAAATTGTTGCCTGTTGAAATGTTGTTGTCGAAATTTGTTGTCTGTCGAAATGTTGTGGTCGAAATTGTTGCCTGTTGAAATGTTGTTGTCGAAATTTGTTGTCTGTCGAAATGTTGTGGTCGAAATTGTTGCCTGTTGAAATGTTGTTGTCGAAATTTGTTGCCTGTCGAAATGTTGCGGTCGAAATGGTGCCTGTCGAAGGCGCCCTGTTGCTGGGCGCCAGTTTTTGCGTTTTGTGCTGCTGGGCGCCAAGGGCGCCAGTGTGCGAGTGTGATGTGTTGCTGGGCGCTGGGTGCCAGGTGCCAGGCGCTGGGCGCCCAGGGCGCCAGTTTTCAGGATGTTCCCAAATTTTTACGAAAACTGTTTTCGCTATATCTTTTGACTCGGGCATCCGTTTTAAACGTTTCAAAAAGTGTTGAGAAGCTCCTTCAGTTGCCTATCTGTGTGTCCCATTTTGAAAAATAAAAACTTATTATTTCTGAAGGTTGCTGGGCGCCCCTAGTGGCTGTTCCCGGTGGTCGTTGCTGTGACATTGAAAAATCGTTTTGAAGTCTTTAAAAATCCTCTTTTGTGTATAACCAGTGGTTTTCACGTTTTAGTGTTAAAAGTGATGATTTTGACGATGAGGCCCTTAGTGGCTAGTTAAATGACCTTTTGCCCTTAGTGGCCAATGTTGTTGATAATGAAGTGTAAATGACGATGATGCCCTTGGTGGCTAGTAAATGACGTTTTGCCCTCGGTGGCTATGTTTGTGTTGATGATGTTGATGGATAAGTGACGAGGAAAATAAGTGACGTTGAGGCCCAAAAGGCTAAGTGATGATAAGGCCCAAAAGGCTAAGTGACGTTGTTGGGTGTAAATTGTGAATTGACAGGTGCTGTGCCTCTTATTTGGCAAATTGGTAAGTGACGGGTCACATAGTTGACCGTGATTGTGTGTTTGTGTGTGGTGCATGTCATAGTGTCTCATGCCTCCCATATGCATAAACCCAGTGACGTTTTGAGGCCCAAAAGGATAAGTGACGATGAGGCCATAATGGCTAAGCGACGTTTGTGAAAAGGTACCTCATGCATATGCCCGCGAGTGGGTTGCATTTCATATGCTTACATGACATAGTGATGAGTTATTGTAGTGACGTAAATGATGATTGTGATGTGATTATTTTAGAGCTGTGACTTGACTTATTGCTTATCATGTGATTTATTATATGGATTGAATTGGACTCACCCTTCTGTTTGAATGTTACCCCTATGCGGTAACGTGCAGGTGATTACGAGTGAAGGACTAGGTACCTTCACTACTTCGAGTCGAGTCGTCACGCTCTGATACGTAGCACTCAGGGGGGGGCGAACTTGATGTTTATGAATGATTTCAGCTGTTATGTTTTTTTGTTGACGATTCTGTTTTATTTTGTTATTCCGCTGCGTAGTTGGTTTTATTGACGTTAAGTTTAATTGCGATGATAGCTGTGTTTTTGAGGCTCTCCTCTTAGTGACGTGCTACGTGATGCAGGATTATTGTGTTTGAGCTGTTTTATTGAGAAGCATTATTTTATTGAAGTATGTGTAACATTCCTCCTGTGAAACAAATTTTTGAAAAACTCTGATATTTTTCCAATTAAATTAACGGGTAGAAAAGGGGTGTTACATTAGTGGTATCAGAGCAGTTCGGTCTGTCCGGCCAATGTTGTCCTGTCATAGTGTCTTATGACAATAGGTTAGTACTAAATTCTTGGTTTGTGCTGCAGTGATAGTTTGAAATGGCTGGGAGAAACGACGCCGCTCTTGCTGCTGCATTGCAGGCTATGGCTCAGGCTGTGCAGGGTCAGCATAATGCTGGAGAGAACGCTGGTTTTCGGAGTCTGACTACTTTCCAGAGAGAAAATCCGCCCACCTTTAAGGGCAAATATGATCCAGATGGTGCTATGGCTTGGTTGAAGGAGATCGAGAGGATATTCAGGGTGATGGACTGCACTGTTGAGCAGAAGGTCCGTTTTGGTACCCACATGTTAGCCGAGGAGGCCGACGACTGGTGGTTGGCTACTAGGCAGAGATTGGAGGCTGTGCAGGAAGAGATTACTTGGGAGGTATTCAGCAGGGAATTTCTGAGAAAATATTTTCCTGAAGACATCCGGGGAAAGAAAGAGATAGAGTTCCTAGAACTGAAGCAGGGTGGTATGTCTGTGACTGCGTATGCGGCGAAGTTTGTGGAACTGGCAAAATTCTATCCACACTACAGTGAGGCTACAGCTGAGTTCTCAAAATGAATCAAGTTCGAGAATGGGTTGAGGCCTGATATCAAAAAGGCCATTGGTTATCAGAAGATTCGTGTGTTCGCTGATCTGGTTGACAATTGTAGAATCTTTGAGGAGGACAGTACTGCGCATTACAAAGCCACGTCTGAGAAAAAGGGTAAGTTTCAGAGTCGAAGCAAGCCGTATGAGGTTCCTGCGGGTAAGAGTTATCAGAGGTCTGCTGGGGGTAAGAATTCTAGTGGGGGAGATGCTCCTGCTAGCATTGTCTGTTATAAGTGTGGCAAGCCTGGCCACAAGAGCACTACATGCAGGTCTGATGAGAGAGTTTGCTATCGTTGTGGTAAAAAGGGTCATATGGCGGCCGAGTGTAAGGTCAAGGATGTGGTGTGCTTCAACTGGGTGAGTCTGGGCATATCAGTACAAAATGTACAAAACCGAAGAAGGAAAGGTCTAGTGGGAAGGTGTTCGCATTGGCAGGAGAGGAGCCTGATGAGAAGGATGGTCTGATTAGAGGTACGTGTTTTATTAATGGTACTTCTCTGAAATCTCTTATTGATACTGGTGCTACCCATCGCTTTATATCTGTTGATTGTTGTAAAAGATTGGGTCTTGTTTTATCTGCTATGTGTGGGGATATGGTTGTCGATACTCCTGCGAAGGGGTCGGTGATGACTTCCCAGGTGTGTTCTTAGTGTCCCGTGTCGATCTTCGGCAGGGTCTTTGTTGTGAATTTTGTTTGCTTGCCGTTGAGAGGTCTGGATGTAATCTTGGGCATGGACTGGTTAGAGAATAACCACGTTCATATCAACTGTCGTAGCAAGTCGGTCAGTTTCGGAGAAGAAGATTCTGTGTTGGTATCTGCCGGTCAGTTGAAGAAGTTGAGGGAAGAAGGAGTTCAGCTATTTGCGTTGATGGCATCGTTGTCTGCTGAGAGTCAGGCTGTTATTGAAGAACTGCAAGTGGTACGCGAGTTTCCTGAGGTTTTTCCTGACGAAATTCCGGGTGTGCCGCTGGAGAGGGAAGTTGAGTTTTCGATTGATCTTGTACCTGGTACGAGGCCTGTGTCTATGGCACCGTACAGGATGTCGGCGTCCGAATTGTCTGAGTTGAAGACGCAACTTGAAGAATTGCTTCAGAAAAAGTTTGTGAGACCGAGTGTGTCACCGTGGGGAGCTCCGGTATTGTTAGTGAAGAAGAAAGATGGGAACATGAGGTTATGTGTGGACTATCGTCAGTTGAATAATGTAACTATCAAGAATAAGTATCCGCTTCCGAGGATCGACGATCTGATGGATCAGTTAGTGGGTGCCCGTGTTTTCAGCAAAATTGATTTAAGGTCCGGATATCATCAGATTAAAGTGAAGGATGAAGATGTTCAGAAGACAACATTCAGGACAAGGTATGGGCATTATGAATATTCAGTGATGCCGTTCGGGGTGACCAATGCTCCTGGTGTATTTATGGAATATATGAATCGTATTTTCCATAATTACCTAGATCGGTTTGTAGTGATCTTCATAGATGACATTCTAGTTTATTCTAAGTCAGAGGAAGAGCATGCTGAGCACCTGAAGACAGTGTTAGAAGTTCTGAAAGAGAAAAAGTTGTATGCTAAGTTATCAAAGTGTGAGTTCTGGCTGAAAGAGGTGAGTTTCCTTGGGCACGTGATTTCTGGTAATGGTATTGCGGTTGATCCGGCAAAAGTGGAAGCAGTGTTGGAGTGGGAGGCTCCGAAGTCCGCAATAGAGATTAGAAGCTTTTTGGGTTTGGCTGGGTACTACAGGAGGTTCATCGAGGGTTTTTCCAAGTTGGCCCTTCCGTTGACTCAGTTGACTTGTAAGGGTAAGGTTTTCGTTTGGGATGCTCGGTGTGAGGAAAGTTTTATAGAACTGAAAAAGAGACTGACAACGTCGCCTGTTTTGACGTTGCCTAATCCGGAGGAACCGTTTGTTGTATATTGTGACGCTTCGAAGATGGGTCTTGGTGGTGTGCTGATGCAAGATGGGAAAGTCGTTGCGTATGCGTCGAGGCAGTTGCGGGTTCATGAGAAAAATTACCCTACGCATGATTTGGAATTGGCTGCTGTGGTATTTGTGCTTAAGATTTGGAGGCACTACCTTTATGGTTCGAGGTTTGAAGTGTTCAGTGATCATAAGAGTCTAAAGTATCTGTTCGATCAGAAAGAGTTGAATATGAGACAGTGTCGGTGGTTGGAGCTCTTGAAGGATTATGACTTTGGTTTGAATTATCATCCCGGCAAAGCTAATGTCGTGGCTGATGCTTTAAGCAGAAAGTCTTTGCATATGTCGGCAATGATGGTGAAAGAATTAGAGTTGATTGAGGAATTCAGAGATTTGAGTTTGGTTTGTAAAATGACACCTCGCAGTGTCAAGCTGGGAATGTTAAAGATCGATAATGATTTCCTGGGTAGCATCAGAGAGGCTCAGAAGTCAGATGTCAAGTTAGTAGATTTAATTAATGGGGTTGGTCAATCTGAAGATGAAGATTTCAAGCTAGATTCCCGTGGTGTGTTGAGGTTCTGAGGTAGGATCTGTGTTCCGGATGATGCGGAGATGAGAAAGGCAATTTTAGAGGAGGGTCACCATAGCAAGTTGAGTATCCATCCTGGAGCGACTAAAATGTATCAAGATCTGAAAAAGATGTTTTGGTGGTATGGTATGAAGATGGATGTGGCACAGTTTGTGTATGCCTGTTTGACCTGTCAGAAATCGAAGGTTGAGCATCAGAGGCCTGCGGGGTTGATGCAACCTTTGGAAGTTCCAGAGTGGAAGTGGGATAGCATTGCGATGGACTTTGTGACTGGATTGCCGAATATAGTTAGGGGTCATGACGCTATTTGGGTGATCATTGATAGGTTAACGAAGTCTGCTCACTTTGTTCCTATTAATATCACTTATCCGGTGTCGAGGTTGGTAGAGGTTTATGTCAAAGAAATCGTGAAGTTGCACGGTGTTCCGAAGTTAAAAATGAGTTCGGGTATCATCCTCAGACAGATGGTCAGTCGGAGAGGACAATTCAGTCGTTAGAAGATTTGTTGAGGGCTTGTGTATTGGAACAACGGGGTTCATGGGATTCCTACCTTGCGTTGATTAAGTTTACCTATAACAACAGTTACCATTCCAGTATCGGGATGGCACCGTTTGAAGCATTGTACGGTCGAAAGTGTAGAACGCCATTGTGTTGGTATGAGTCGGGAGAGAGTGTAGTGTTGGGGCCGGAGATTGTCCGGGAGACTAAAGAGAAAATCAAGATGATCCGTGAAAAGATGAAGGCTTCGCAGAGTCGTCAGAAGAGTTATCATGACAAGCGAAGGAAAGATTTAGAGTTTCAGGAGGGTGAGCATGTGTTCTTGAGGGTTTCTCCTATTACCGGTGTTGGTCGAGCGTTGAAATCGAAGAAGCTCAACTTATCAGATTTCTGAGATAATCGGGAATGTGGCTTATAGGGTGGCCTTACCGCCGAATCTTTCGAATTTGCACGACGTGTTTCATGTGTCGCAACTTCGGAAGTATGTTTCGGATCCATCTCATGTGATCCATATGGATGATGTAGAGGTGCGGGATAATCTCACTGTGGAGACGATGCCCGTACGGATTGAGGATCGTGAAGTGAAAGTGCTTAGAGGCAAAGAGATTGCATTAGTGAAAGTGGTTTGGCTAGGAGCTGCCGGTGAGAGTATGACTTGGGAGCTGGAGAGCAAGATGCGAGAGTCCTACCCAGAGTTGTTTGATCAGGTAAATTTCGAGGACGAAATATTCTAAGTGGGGGAGAGTTGTAACACCCTAAATATTTAATTAATTTATTTAATTAAGTATTTAGGAATTTAAATTAATTAATTGGATTTAATTTAATTATTTGAAATTATATTAAAATGTGTAGGTGGTATTAGGAGATGAAGGCGCCAATTAGCTAGACTTGGGCTTAAGTGAAAAGCCCAAGCCCATGACCCAAGTGATATGCGAATACACAAGGGTCTTGTGAGTTAGGGTTTTGTGTTTGGGTTTTGCGAAATTGAGAAGAGAGAAAGGAGAAGAGAAGAGCGCCCTAGGAGAGGAGAAGAAGAGAGAAGAAGTCGCAAGCTCCAAGGGCCAAGGGACGTGATTCTGTTGCCGTGGTTCCGTTCGCGACTGTCGCTAGGGCTTCTATTCTTCAAATTCGAGGTAAGGGGAGTTCTATCAATTTATATAATAGGTTGTATGATAGGTTTTAGGTAGTGATAGCCTAGATTTCACCATGATCATGATTATGTTTGTGAATTCATGTTCTTGTTGATGATGTATGCGTGATGTTCATGGTTTGTGGCTAAAAATCTATTTTTGGTGTGGCACGGGCGCCTAGGGCGCCATATGTTTGATGGATGTTGCTGGATTTTGTGCTGAATTGTGTTGCGTTGTTGTTGCGGTTTGGGCGCCTCATGGGCGCATGTGGCGTGTTGTTGTGGCTGCCTTGGCGCAGGGGCGCCAGGGGCGCCATTCTGTGTGTGTGTATGTTTCGGTTGTGCTGTGTATTGGCGCAAGGGCGCCAAGGGCGCCTTGTGTCGAAATGTTCCTGTCGAAATTGTTTCCTGTTGAAATGTTGTTGTCGAAATTTGTTGTCTGTCGAAATGTTGTGGTCGAAATTGTTGCCTGTTGAAATGTTGTTGTCGAAATTTCTTGCCTGTCGAAATGTTGCGGTCGAAATGGTGCCTGTCGAAGGCTCCCTGTTGCTGGGCACCAGTTTTTGCGTTTTGTGCTGCTGGGCGCCAAGGGCGCCAGTGTGCGAGTGTGATGTGTTGCTGGGCGCTGGGCGCCCAGGGCGCCAGTTTTCAGGATGTTCCCAAATTTTTACGAAAACTGTTTTCGCTATATCTTTTGACTCGGGCATCCGTTTTAAACGTTTCAAAAAGTGTTGGGAAGCTCCTTCAGTTGCCTATCTGTGTGTCCCATTTTGAAAAATAAAAACCTATTATTTCTGAAGGTTGCTGGGCGCCCCTAGTGGCTGTTCCCGGTGGTCGTTGCTGTGACATTGAAAAATCGTTTTGAAGTCTTTAAAAATCCTCTTTTGTGTATAACCAGTGGTTTTCACGTTTTAGTGTTAAAAGTGATGATTTTGACGATGAGGCCCTTAGTGGCTAGTTAAATGACCTTTTGCCCTTAGTGGCCAATGTTGTTGATAATGAAGTGTAAATGACGATGATGCCCTTGGTGGCTAGTAAATGACGTTTTGCCCTCGGTGGCTATGTTTGTGTTGATGATGTTGATGGATAAGTGACGAGGAAAATAAGTGACGTTGAGGCCCAAAAGGCTAAGTGATGATAAGGCCCAAAAGGCTAAGTGACGTTGTTGGGTGTAAATTGTGAATTGACAGGTGCTGTGCCTCTTATTTGGCAAATTGGTAAGTGACGGGTCACATAGTTGACCGTGATTGTGTGTTTGTGTGTGGTGCATGTCACAGTGTCTCATGCCTCCCATATGGATAAACCCAGTGACGTTTTGAGGCCCAAAAGGCTAAGTGACGATGAGGCCATAATGGCTAAGCGGCGTTTGTGAAAAGGTACCTCATGCATATGCCCGCGAGTGGGTTGCATTTCATATGCTTACATGACATAGTGATGAGTTATTGTAGTGACATAAATGATGATTGTGATGTGATTATTTTAGAGCTGTGACTTGACTTATTGCTTATCATGTGATTTATTATATGGATTGAATTGGACTCACCCTTCTGTTTGAATGTTACCCCTATGCGGTAACGTGCAGGTGATTACGAGTGAAGGACTAGGTACCTTCACTACTTCGAGTCGAGTCGTCACGCTCTGATACGTAGCACTCAGGGGGGGACGAACTTGATGTTTATGAATGATTTCAGCTGTTATGTTTTTTTGTTGACGATTCTGTTTTATTTTGTTATTCCGCTGTGTAGTTGGTTTTATTGACGTTAAGTTTAGTTGCGATGATAGCTGTGTTTTTGAGGCTCTCCTCTTAGTGACGTGCTACGTGATGCAGGATTATTGTGTTTGAGCTGTTTTATTGAGAAGCATTATTTTATTGAAGTATGGGTAACATTCCTCGTGTGAAACAAATTTTTGAAAAACTCTGATATTTTTCCAATTAAATTAACGGGTAGAAAAGGGGTGTTACAACAACCGCATCAGTTTGTCATGAGCAACAGATTCACTCCAAATCTGAACAAGCAAGCCCTTAATCGTCAATTACCTCACTGTCGAGCTGCAAGTCTATGACTCTTCGCCCTATGCTTTTCTGTATAGTACTTGAGATTTCTAATTTTTTTTAGATGGTTAAATTTCTTTGTATTTTTTCTGATATGAAATATTTAGATGCTTATCATTTTAATTTTTTGTTTGGACGATTTTATTCTCTAGTTTTTATCCTCTTCATATTCTAGTTTGCAATATTCAACTCTTACCTCTTGTTTTAACTATTTTTCTATTGAGACTTTGTGATGGTCTTCTGAAACACGTGTGGGTTTGTTGAAGAAGAACGAGTTTGTGATGGGTAGCTAAAATTTTACCAAACCCTAAAGGAAACAAAAACACACTGATAAGTATCGCACTTTACATATTTAATTTGTCACAACTTTTTTTGTTGTGTAAACCAGATTTGATAAGTTAAGATTTTTCGAATCCTCAAGTACCCAAAAACACATTGCTTAAGGTCGAACATTGCATACTTTACGTAAACCGGTTATTGAGGAACGAACTTTGCGTATTTGAACAGTTAAAATTATTTGCAAACTCTAAAATACCCCAAAACACACAGGTTAAAGTCAACCATTACATATTTTGTCACATAATTAATTTTTTTATAACCAAACCGGTTATTGAGGAAAGAACATTGAGTATTTGAACAGTTAAATTTTGTTCCGAACCCTATACACTATTTTGCATTGTACTTTACATATTTTGTCTCAAAATTAATTTTTTTTCACCAAACCGATTATTGAGGAACGAATTTCACGTATTTAAACAGTTAAATTTTTCCCGAACCCTTAAGTACCCCAAAATGCACTACTTAGCATTAGACTTTATGTAGTTTGTCACGAAATTAATTTTTTTTCAGCAAACTAGTTATTGAGGAGCGAATTTCGTGTATTTGTAAACTTATGTTTTTTCTCAAACCCTAAAGTACCCCAAAACACATAGCTTAGCATCGCACTTTACGTATTTTGTAACAAATTTAATATTTTTTTCACCAAACTGATTATTAAGGAGTGAGCTTAACGTATTTCACTACAAGAATTTCGGTGATTTCCGAGGGAAAAATCCCTCGGAAAAGCAGGAAAATCGGTCGGTAATTCACGTTTCCGACGGAATTTCCGACGGACAAAATTCCGTTGGAAAAACGGTCCTCGCAAACGATTTCCGAGGAAATTTTCCCTCGGAAACGCTTCCGTCAGAAATCCCTCGCAAATCCCTCACAAATATCCGTCGGAAATCCCTCGCAAATTCCTCACAAATATCCGTCGGAAATCCATCGGTACGCATTGATAAATAATTTTGGAAAATCATCAAGTTACATACAAACCCCATTCTATTTGCAATTGCTGTCAATTTAATTCAGACTCAGCCAATGTAACTAGCCTATAATTAATTCAATAGAAATGCAACTAGCGTATAATTCCAAACCAATATAACTAATAATCACATATACAAACTTATATTTCCAAACCAATGTAACTAAAAATCTCATAAAATTATAAATCATTCGGCTACATACAAACCCATTCTATTTACAATACGACTTCCCTGCCAATTTAATTCAGACTCACCCTACCAATTCAATAGAAATTCAATCCAAACCAAATAATTTCAACTACCCTATAGCATTCTATTTCAAGCCCAATTTAATCAAAACTAGAGCATTCTATTTCAAGCGATCACACACATTAATCAATGGACGTGCATCTGCAAGTTTGGCCTCCATTAGAATTTTTTTTGCCTTCCCAGCATCATAGAAGTTTGATTCCCTAGTCACGCGCTCTACCTCCTTAATTTGTCCAGTTTTAGCAGCAACTTCAATGTACTTGAAGTGAATATCAGGATCCTCACTATATACAACAGAAGAAAGAATCAAATTTACAATAACGGGTGCAAACTAAATTAGAAAAAGTTTGAAGAACATAGTAATTATACTTGACAAGAACAATAGAAGAGTTGAACAAAGAAAAAATTTGATCAAATACCTTCATAATATTAACTTCATAAGATCCTGATCTAATGACTCGAAAGATCCTCTCTCCAGTGTACAATAAAACTGGAAATGCAATGTAAACCCATGTCAAGTTTGATTGCAAAATTGTATTTGATTTCTTATTTGTAATCTCAAGAAACCATTTGGTGTTTTTGTATTTGTTTTTCTGGAAAGAAAAGGTATGTATAATGTATAATGTATATGATACGATGGATGCAGAAAAAGAAAACAAATTTACTGAGAGGATTTATGTGAGAGAAATGAACTAACAAGTAGGATCTGTATATCCGTTTGAGCATAACATGTCAATTGAAAAAAGCAAAAGAAGAATTTGTCAAAGGGATAAAAGATTTCATTGAAAAAAACTAAAGACGAGGAAGAAATGGTAACCAGTTCTATAAGGTTGGTCGGAGGATTAAACCAGAAGTAACAAAATAAAAACACTCCAAACATTTTCTACAACATATTGGACTTACCTTGCAGAGACCATTAGGCATTTCTTGCATGACACAACCAGAAGGAAGCTTCCTACAGTGGATGAATGAGCTTCCATTGACAGCATTGCGACTGATATCGATCGAAACATCGACCACAGCCCACACACCTTCTGCATGCTGCTTGCAGAACCGGAGGAGACTCAGCTGACGGACCGGGACTAATGGTGAAGGCACTTGAACCTCAGCATGCATCTAAAAAGCGTAATTAATCGTGAATTTATTATCGGTTCGCGCAAAAATAATGTAGCCACTACAAGAATTTAGGGTATTACTGGCTAACTCAATTCCCCAGTAATGGTTAAAATCGGCCAGAAATTGCACTTTACTGGCGGATTTAGTCCGCCAGTAATCAGCTAGAAAAACGGTCGCAGGTAACTGTTACTGGCTGATTTTCAGCCAGTAATTCTTGGCGGATTTACTGGCCGAACTTCAGCCAGTAATTACTTGCCGAAATTCGGTCAGTAAATCCGCCAGTAATTACTGGCTGAAAATCAGCCAGTAAATCCGCCAGTAATTACTGGCTGAATATCCGCACTAAACAACCAAATTCCGCCAGTAATGTATTATATATTTTTAAAAAAAAATATTTTGAAAATGCTTTTTTATATTTAAAATTTGTTGATTTAAATATTTAATTCATTTTTTTATTTAATTTCTTTAAAAATAATATTTTAATTCATTTTTTTAATTCAAAAAATAAAACAATAACTAAATATTTTTTCTAAATGATAAAATTTTCATAAACTACAAAACTCAGAAGCGGTTTGAGCGAATGCGAGTATGGCGGATACAACGGGTAAACGGGTGGGTTGAAGCGGTTGGAATTGGAGAAGAAAAACTCAACGGAAGCTAGAGCAACAGAAAGAAAAATAGCCATTTCTAAATGAGACACTACAAAACTCAGAATAAAAATTCTAACTTTTTACAACTATAAACAGAATCAGATGAAAAGGAGCAACTTTTTATATTGTTTGATTCACTGAGGGAAAAAGATAGAAACTTGGAATAGATCTACAAACAACACTTCTTTCTACCATCCAACTGCAACACTTAGACATGGTTATTGTAGATCTACGCCATCAATGCTCAGAGACTTGAAATCGTGGTGACCTGTCACAACAAAACTGATCGGTGCTCCTTCAATATTGTTGCCGCTGCTGCCGTCGCGTTCAAGCAGTTGCCTTCGCTGACGACTATCAACCCACTTTTCTTTTTCTTTTTTCTGGAAAAGAAATAGCCTCAGGAAGAAAAGGGGATACTATTGTTTAGTAAAATTAACAGTATAGTGAGAGAGGTAACAAAAAGAGTAGGGAAATGTTCACATGATTTGAGAGTGAGAGAGGTGACAGAGAGAAGAGAGATGTTTTTTTTGAGAAGAGAGAAAAGAGAGTTGGGTGTTGAGAAAAAATTGATTACCTTCCTTTCACAGTGAGAGAAAACACGTGCATCGATGAGAGAGTTGAGAGAATTGAGGCTGTAAAAGTTTTCAGAAAGAAAAAAAGTATACTCACTTTACTGGCGGAACTGTCACAGTTACTGGCGGATTGACTGTGACGCGTCATGTCACTGATTTATTGTCAGCAAATACTGGCGGAAGTGTTTTTTACTGGCCAAATTAATTTACTGGCCGAATATATTGGTCAACACGCGCTTTTCACTGGCATTTTGTGGCTGAATATTCCGCCAGTAACTGCAATTACTGGCAGATGTATTTATTTATAAATTTTTTAAAATTTTTCAATTAAATTCCGCCAGAAATCACTACTAAATCCGTGTTTAAATCCGACAGAAATGTTATGGAATCCGCCAGAAATGTACTGGCAGACTAAATCCGCCACAAATCGCCAAATTCCACCAGAAAATTTACTGGCTGACTGATTCCGCCACAAATGTTTAGCCAGTAATGCAAGTAATTCTTGTAGTGAGCGAAGTTGAAGAAATACACTGAAGAGAAAATACCAGAAGTAAAGCTCCATTTCTTGTTCCACCTACACCACTAGATATAACATCTAGGGTAACAGCTTTTGCAATCATAATTGGAAACAATTCTGCCCAACGATCCTATTGAAAGAAATAATGAATTAAATTTTTTTCATTAAACTATATGCCAAATTTCATGAATATCTAGAAAATAAACTAATATGACATATAATATCTATGAAATTTCTTAACTTGTGAGTGATTGCTGTTAGGACTTTGGCAAGTGTACCAAATGTCGTCGCAAGTAGTATAATTTTACGGTAAGTACCGGTCGTATCCACAGGGATTATGATTCATTATCAATAGGCAAGTTGTTAATTCTAAGTCGTGATACTTGTGATAAAGTTGGTTTATTGTAACAACGAGATAGAAAATGCAATAACATAAAGTAACGATAGAAGCGATTCGGAATTGATTCCTCTCCCCTCTACTCTTATATGACATCCAGCCCCTCTCAAGTTATTACCCAAATTATCCGATTCAATTCACTAATTAAGGTTAAGGACAATTCCTTGCCTCAAAACCCCTATTACCCTAAGAGTTACCCTAATTCCTTAGGTGAGTCATGCCAAAGGGTAATGCATTAAGATCAAGAATTTTATATGAATTCACACAAGCTACCCCATATCCCTATGATGATTACTAGCATGTGATCCAAACCCCCCAATTTCCAGCAACAAACCCATATTCCTATGGCGATCATTAACCTAGATCATGACAAATATCATGTGTACTTGTAAAGCATTAAGAACATGGTGATTTGGACAATGGATAAAGTGAATAACAACCATATACTTGACCAATAGGGAACATCCATACAAGAGTTTTAGGGAGGATCATCACTCCCAAATCAAATCTAACAATTACATGGCATAATAAGGAAGAGGATTAAAGAGTAGAAGAAGATTACATAGAGATGGATCCATGAGAACCTCAAAACCCTTGTTCCCAAGGTGTTGGGAAGGCCCCAAAATCACCTCCAGCTGCTGCTCCAAACCCTAGAATCGTTCCCAAGCCGAAGAGAGATTCAGAAAACGCAAAACTGATATTTTAACCAAAGTTTCGGCCACGCATCGCGTCGCGATGGTGCCTGGTCGCGTCGCGACTTTCTCCAGAAAGTTTGGTCGTGGCGCGATCGTTCTGGCTGCTTGGTGCGAAGGCTGTCTAATCTTTTTCCTTTCTTCTTTTCTCCGTTTCGTCACTAGGCAAGTGTCTGGTTCGCTAGTAGACGCCACATCAAATTGAAGGTTTTTCATACATTTTGTTACAGCTCCACACTTATTACAAAAAACTAAAATTATGCTAAAACCCTTAGCAATTGGCTGAATCAAACCATAAACCACCGACATTTTGGTTGCAAACTGAATGAAAATCATCATATAATAATGACTCAACACAACCCCAAACTTAGATCGTTGCTTGTCCTCAAGCAATTCACTCAATTCAGGCCGTGGCAATTTGTTATTCAGCTTCCACATTGTTCACATACCACAACTCCTCCAACACATCAGAAGATATCATCCAATCATAATATAGTAGCAAGACAATTGAATTGGAAAACACAAGATCATAAGCAGGCAAGCAGTCTCAAGTCCTCTCTTTTCCACACATCTCACTACTGTTTCGCTCTTTGAGGTGTTTATGGTATTCACTCAATTCACAATACTTGCATCATCGTTTCATAGGCTTGAACAATTACTATACAAATCAATACACAAGAACTACACACACACTTTTTGAGGACTTTCAAAGGTTGTAATGGGGCTTAGGTAAGGATGGATAAAATTTGGATAAGTAGGTTAAAACTTGGAGTTAGGCCTACCTCTCAATTTGTCAATTTTTTACATTCTCACTCACTTACCATTTTCCCAAAGCATTTCACAAGAGAAGGAATTTCATACAAAATATTATATATATTTTTTTTATATAGCATCGCGACACGAAGGCATGCTATCGCGACGCGAAAATAAACAGAAACATATATAGCATCGCGACGCGAAGGCATGCTGTCGCGGCGCGAAAATAGACAGAAACCAGAACTAAAACATTTTTCTCTTTTTTTTCTCCTTTTTTTTTCTTTTTATTTTCTTTTTATTTTCTTTGTATGTTCCATTCTCTTGTATACCACCCCAAACTTAGATTGTTGCTATTCCATGAGCAACCCCAAACTTAGAATTTTTCCCCACTCTCATGCTTTTATCTACCTAACTCCAAGTTAAGAAAAACTAGGCTATGATTTGCAGGGAAAAATAAAAATAAACAATTAGGCTCAGAAGGGCTAACAAGGGATAACAATTAGTGGGTTGGCTTGAAAGGCTCAGGGGTGCCAAAATTTTTGCCTCAGTGTGTATGTAAAACATATGCATGACAGTTAAGTACAAGCTCAAGTTCTGCAGAATAATGCAAGCAAGGAATAATCACACAATGAATAGAGTAAGTGTTTGGCTCAAACCTCTCAGCTGGGATTTTTAAGAGATGAACTTTCGAGAGCTTGCCCAAAGATGATCTAGATCTTCCTCAACCTTTGACTTAACCACTGACACTATCTGATGATAAAATCTGATTTGGAGGAAATCACATAGTAGCTGCAAAACATGTTAGACTGAACAACCGCCACAGAGAATTAGTTCAAAATTGTGGTGCTTCATCATCAATGTAAAAATTAGACAGCAGTACAACCAAAATGCAATATCAACTTCTTCCGGTTTGCCTTTTATGATCTTCAAATCTCGGGGTCAAGCAGCAATTCTTTCGAATCTTGCCCCCGCATAGACAGCTTGCTGAAACACTAACAAACCATCAAAAGGTCCAACACAATAACTAAGGATCTAAATAAATAAAACACACAATAAAATACTGAAATAAATAAATAAATGAAAACAACCAAGAATTAACTCATTCACTAATTGACAATGAAATCAACAATCCCCGGCAACGACGCCAAAAACTTGTTAGGACTTTGGCAAGTGTACCAAATGTCGTCGCAAGTAGTATAATTTTACGGTAAGTACCGGTCGTATCCACAGGGATTGTGATTCATTATCAATAGGCAAGTTGTTAATTCTAAGTCGTGATACTTGTGATAAAGTTGGTTTATTGTAACAACGAGATAGAAAATGCAATAACATAAAGTAACGATAGAAGCGATTCGGAATTGATTCCTCTCCCCTCTACTCTTATATGACATCCAGCCCCTCTCAAGTTATTACCCAAATTATCCGATTCAATTCACTAATTAAGGTTACGGACAATTCCTTGCCTCAAAACCCCTATTACCCTAAGAGTTACCCTAATTCCTTAGGTGAGTCATGCCAAAGGGTAATGCATTAAGATCAAGAATTTTATATGAATTCACACAAGCTACCCCATATCCCTATGATGATTACTAGCATGTGATCCAAACCCCCCCAATTTCCAGCAACAAACCCATATTCCTATGGCGATCATTAACCTAGATCATGACAAATATCATGTGTACTTGTAAAGCATTAAGAACATGGTGATTTGGACAATGGATAAAGTGAATAACAACCATATACTTGACCAATAGGGAACATCCATACAAGAGTTTTAGGGAGGATCATCACTCCCAAATCAAATCTAACAATTACATGGCATAATAAGGAAGAGGATTAAAGAGTAGAAGAAGATTACATAGAGATGGATCCATGAGAACCTCAAAACCCTTGTTCCCAAGGTGTTGGGAAGGCCCCAAAATCACCTCCAGCTGCTGCTCCAAACCCTAGAATCGTTCCCAAGCCGAAGAGAGATTCAGAAAACGCAAAACTGATATTTTAACCAAAGTTTCGGCCACGCATCGCGTCGCGATGGTGCCTGGTCGCGTCGCGACTTTCTCCAGAAAGTTTGGTCGTGGCGCGATCGTTCTGGCTGCTTGGTGCGAAGGTTGTCTAATCTTTTTCCTTTCTTCTTTTCTCCGTTTCGTCACTAGGCAAGTGTCTGGTTCGCTAGTAGACGCCACATCAAATTGAAGGTTTTTCATACATTTTGTTACAGCTCCACACTTATTACAAAAAACTAAAATTATGCTAAAACCCTTAGCAATTGGCTGAATCAAACCATAAACCACCGACATTTTGGTTGCAAACTGAATGAAAATCATCATATAATAATGACTCAACACAACCCCAAACTTAGATCGTTGCTTGTCCTCAAGCAATTCACTCAATTCAGGCCGTGGCAATTTGTTATTCAGCTTCCACATTGTTCACATACCACAACTCCTCCAACACATCAGAAGATATCATCCAATCATAATATAGTAGCAAGACAATTGAATTGGAAAACACAAGATCATAAGCAGGCAAGCAGTCTCAAGTCCTCTCTTTTCCACACATCTCACTACTGTTTCGCTCTTTGAGGTGTTTATGGTATTCACTCAATTCACAATACTTGCATCATCGTTTCATAGGCTTGAACAATTACTATACAAATCAATACACAAGAACTACACACACACTTTTTGAGGACTTTCAAAGGTTGTAATGGGGCTTAGGTAAGGATGGATAAAATTTGGATAAGTAGGTTAAAACTTGGAGTTAGGCCTACCTCTCAATTTGTCAATTTTTTACATTCTCACTCACTTACCATTTTCCCAAAGCATTTCACAAGAGAAGGAATTTCATACAAAATATTATATATATATTTTTTATATAGCATCGCGACACGAAGGCATGCTATCGCGACGCGAAAATAAACAGAAACCAGAACAGAAACATATATAGCATCGCGACGCGAAGGCATGCTGTCGCGGCGCGAAAATAGACAGAAACCAGAACTGAAACATTTTTCTCTTTTTTTTCTCCTTTTTTTTTCTTTTTATTTTCTTTTTATTTTCTTTGTATGTTCCATTCTCTTGTATACCACCCCAAACTTAGATTGTTGCTATTCCATGAGCAACCCCAAACTTAGAATTTTTCCCCACTCTCATGCTTTTATCTACCTAACTCCAAGTTAAGAAAAACTAGGCTATGATTTGCAGGGAAAAATAAAAATAAACAATTAGGCTCAGAAGGGCTAACAAGGGATAACAATTAGTGAGTTGGCTTGAAAGGCTCAGGGGTGCCAAAATTTTTGCCTCAGTGTGTATGTAAAACATATGCATGACAGTTAAGTACAAGCTCAAGTTCTGCAGAATAATGCAAGCAAGGAATAATCACACAATGAATAGAGTAAGTGTTTGGCTCAAACCTCTCAGCTGGGATTTTTAAGAGATGAACTTTCGAGAGCTTGCCCAAAGATGATCTAGATCTTCCTCAACCTTTGACTTAACCACTGACACTATCTGATGATAAAATCTGATTTGGAGGAAATCACATAGTAGCTGCAAAACATGTTAGACTGAACAACCGCCACAGAGAATTAGTTCAAAATTGTGGTGCTTCATCATCAATGTAAAAATTAGACAGCAGTACAACCAAAATGCAATATCAACTTCTTCCGGTTTGCCTTTTATGATCTTCAAATCTCGGGGTCAAGCAGCAATTCTTTCGAATCTTGCCCCCGCATAGACAGCTTGCTGAAACACTAACAAACCATCAAAAGGTCCAACACAATAACTAAGGATCTAAATAAATAAAACACACAATAAAATACTGAAATAAATAAATAAATAAAAACAACCAAGAATTAACTCATTCACTAATTGACAATGAAATCAACAATCCCCGGCAACGGCGCCAAAAACTTGTTAGGACTTTGGCAAGTGTACCAAATGTCGTCGCAAGTAGTATAATTTTACGGTAAGTACCGGTCGTATCCACAGGGATTATGATTCATTATCAATAGGCAAGTTGTTAATTCTAAGTCGTGATACTTGTGATAAAGTTGGTTTATTGTAACAACGAGATAGAAAATGCAATAACATAAAGTAACGATAGAAGCGATTCGGAATTGATTCCTCTCCCCTCTACTCTTATATGACATCCAGCCCCTCTCAAGTTATTACCCAAATTATCCGATTCAATTCACTAATTAAGGTTACGGACAATTCCTTGCCTCAAAACCCCTATTACCCTAAGAGTTACCCTAATTCCTTAGGTGAGTCATGCCAAAGGGTAATGCATTAAGATCAAGAATTTTATATGAATTCACACAAGCTACCCCATATCCCTATGATGATTACTAGCATGTGATCCAAACCCCCCCAATTTCCAGCAACAAACCCATATTCCTATGGCGATCATTAACCTAGATCATGACAAATATCATGTGTACTTGTAAAGCATTAAGAACATGGTGATTTGGACAATGGATAAAGTGAATAACAACCATATACTTGACCAATAGGGAACATCCATACAAGAGTTTTAGGGAGGATCATCACTCCCAAATCAAATCTAACAATTACATGGCATAATAAGGAAGAGGATTAAAGAGTAGAAGAAGATTACATAGAGATGGATCCATGAGAACCTCAAAACCCTTGTTCCCAAGGTGTTGGGAAGGCCCCAAAATCACCTCCAGCTGCTGCTCCAAACCCTAGAATCGTTCCCAAGCCGAAGAGAGATTCAGAAAACGCAAAACTGATATTTTAACCAAAGTTTCGGCCACGCATCGCGTCGCGATGGTGCCTGGTCGCGTCGCGACTTTCTCCAGAAAGTTTGGTCGTGGCGCGATCGTTCTGGCTGCTTGGTGCGAAGGTTGTCTAATCTTTTTCCTTTCTTCTTTTCTCCGTTTCGTCACTAGGCAAGTGTCTGGTTCGCTAGTAGACGCCACATCAAATTGAAGGTTTTTCATACATTTTGTTACAGCTCCACACTTATTACAAAAAACTAAAATTATGCTAAAACCCTTAGCAATTGGCTGAATCAAACCATAAACCACCGACATTTTGGTTGCAAACTGAATGAAAATCATCATATAATAATGACTCAACACAACCCCAAACTTAGATCGTTGCTTGTCCTCAAGCAATTCACTCAATTCAGGCCGTGGCAATTTGTTATTCAGCTTCCACATTGTTCACATACCACAACTCCTCCAACACATCAGAAGATATCATCCAATCATAATATAGTAGCAAGACAATTGAATTGGAAAACACAAGATCATAAGCAGGCAAGCAGTCTCAAGTCCTCTCTTTTCCACACATCTCACTACTGTTTCGCTCTTTGAGGTGTTTATGGTATTCACTCAATTCACAATACTTGCATCATCGTTTCATAGGCTTGAACAATTACTATACAAATCAATACACAAGAACTACACACACACTTTTTGAGGACTTTCAAAGGTTGTAATGGGGCTTAGGTAAGGATGGATAAAATTTGGATAAGTAGGTTAAAACTTGGAGTTAGGCCTACCTCTCAATTTGTCAATTTTTTACATTCTCACTCACTTACCATTTTCCCAAAGCATTTCACAAGAGAAGGAATTTCATACAAAATATTATATATATATTTTTTATATAGCATCGCGACACGAAGGCATGCTATCGCGACGCGAAAATAAACAGAAACCAGAACAGAAACATATATAGCATCGCGACGCGAAGGCATGCTGTCGCGGCGCGAAAATAGACAGAAACCAGAACTGAAACATTTTTCTCTTTTTTTTCTCCTTTTTTTTTCTTTTTATTTTCTTTTTATTTTCTTTGTATGTTCCATTCTCTTGTATACCACCCCAAACTTAGATTGTTGCTATTCCATGAGCAACCCCAAACTTAGAATTTTTCCCCACTCTCATGCTTTTATCTACCTAACTCCAAGTTAAGAAAAACTAGGCTATGATTTGCAGGGAAAAATAAAAATAAACAATTAGGCTCAGAAGGGCTAACAAGGGATAACAATTAGTGAGTTGGCTTGAAAGGCTCAGGGGTGCCAAAATTTTTGCCTCAGTGTGTATGTAAAACATATGCATGACAGTTAAGTACAAGCTCAAGTTCTGCAGAATAATGCAAGCAAGGAATAATCACACAATGAATAGAGTAAGTGTTTGGCTCAAACCTCTCAGCTGGGATTTTTAAGAGATGAACTTTCGAGAGCTTGCCCAAAGATGATCTAGATCTTCCTCAACCTTTGACTTAACCACTGACACTATCTGATGATAAAATCTGATTTGGAGGAAATCACATAGTAGCTGCAAAACATGTTAGACTGAACAACCGCCACAGAGAATTAGTTCAAAATTGTGGTGCTTCATCATCAATGTAAAAATTAGACAGCAGTACAACCAAAATGCAATATCAACTTCTTCCGGTTTGCCTTTTATGATCTTCAAATCTCGGGGTCAAGCAGCAATTCTTTCGAATCTTGCCCCCGCATAGACAGCTTGCTGAAACACTAACAAACCATCAAAAGGTCCAACACAATAACTAAGGATCTAAATAAATAAAACACACAATAAAATACTGAAATAAATAAATAAATAAAAACAACCAAGAATTAACTCATTCACTAATTGACAATGAAATCAACAATCCCCGGCAACGGCGCCAAAAACTTGTTAGGACTTTGGCAAGTGTACCAAATGTCGTCGCAAGTAGTATAATTTTACGGTAAGTACCGGTCGTATCCACAGGGATTATGATTCATTATCAATAGGCAAGTTGTTAATTCTAAGTCGTGATACTTGTGATAACGTTGGTTTATTGTAACAACGAGATAGAAAATGCAATAACATAAAGTAACGATAGAAGCGATTCGGAATTGATTCCTCTCCCCCTCTACTCTTATATGACATCCAGCCCCTCTCAAGTTATTACCCAAATTATCCGATTCAATTCACTAATTAAGGTTACGGACAATTCCTTGCCTCAAAACCCCTATTACCCTAAGAGTTACCCTAATTCCTTAGGTGAGTCATGCCAAAGGGTAATGCATTAAGATCAAGAATTTTATATGAATTCACACAAGCTACCCCATATCCCTATGATGATTACTAGCATGTGATCCAAACCCCCCCAATTTCCAGCAACAAACCCATATTCCTATGGCGATCATTAACCTAGATCATGACAAATATCATGTGTACTTGTAAAGCATTAAGAACATGGTGATTTGGACAATGGATAAAGTGAATAACAACCATATACTTGACCAATAGGGAACATCCATACAAGAGTTTTAGGGAGGATCATCACTCCCAAATCAAATCTAACAATTACATGGCATAATAAGGAAGAGGATTAAAGAGTAGAAGAAGATTACATAGAGATGGATCCATGAGAACCTCAAAACCCTTGTTCCCAAGGTGTTGGGAAGGCCCCAAAATCACCTCCAGCTGCTGCTCCAAACCCTAGAATCGTTCCCAAGCCGAAGAGAGATTCAGAAAATGCAAAACTGATATTTTAACCAAAGTTTCGGCCACGCATCGCATCGCGATGGTGCCTGGTCGCGTCGCGACTTTCTCCAGAAAGTTTGGTCGTGGCGCGATCGTTCTGGCTGCTTGGTGCGAAGGCTGTCTAATCTTTTTCCTTTCTTCTTTTCTCCGCTTCGTCACTAGGCAAGTGTCTGGTTCGCTAGTAGACGCCACATCAAATTGAAGGTTTTTCATACATTTTGTTACAGCTCCACACTTATTACAAAAAACTAAAATTATGCTAAAACCCTTAGCAATTGGCTGAATCAAACCATAAACCACCGACATTTTGGTTGCAAACTGAATGAAAATCATCATATAATAATGACTCAACAATTGCTCTAATAATAGAAAGCTCGGATTCCTAATTTATGTTTGGATTCGCGGTGGAAAGCATGTCGATGCAGAAGCTAGAACTCAGAGCTTCGACTTCGACGCACGTCTATTAGGTTATCACCGCAATACCAAACACAAATTCAATCCCTTCAAAACTACTTGTTATCTTTTCTTAATAGAACAAAATTTTCAGCAAATTTATCCATACTTGCAGTAATAAATTAAGCAATCTAGCATCAGTTATAAATAACATACCTAGGCAGATCGGACACTGAACTTCCTTGCGTACATCTGACAGTCTTATAGCCACATATCTGCAAATAAACACCCAAAACATAGAGGTGGAAAATTTAGAATCTGATACTTTAAGGAGATGAATCATTGCAGATGTCAAATGTCAAATTCCCAACCCCTTGCCTTAGGTCAATGTATAATGCATTATGCTAAGACAGCAGCAGATCTCAAATGTCAATGTATAATGCATTATGCTAATGAGTTTCAATTCCAAATATACCAATTGATTCATTAATAGACCATTTCATTTTCAATCATTCCAAATATATTTTTAATGAATCAAAATGCAAGTAAACTATCAATTGAAGAATATCGTAACTTCTGATAAATTTCTCAAACTTTCTCAATCTAAAATATCAGTTAGCAGCAAGCCAGCAACTATAATGATTTTACTAGTTTGTGAAACAAATAGAAATCCATTAATATCCAAAGAAACCAAACTAGATATTGATTAAGTAATAAATAAGAAAAATTACCAAACTCAACAGCAACAACAATATTCAGCGCAAAGTCAAAACCCACTATAATTTACAAATAGTAATTGTCCCTCAAGTATCAAGGATTTTCATTAAAACTGCAGTAAGCATTTCCAACAGTAAAGTATACCCTATTTCTTATTAGCACACGCATTAATTAAAACAAAGAAATCAAAAGACATTTAAGAAATTCATAGTAACTTGCTAACCAAAAGAAGCATTTCCAAAACTAAGTACAAAGTAAAGTTCAAGTTTCAATGTTTCAAAGTTCAAACTTCTCAAAACCCCTTGCCAAAAATTTTCTAAAAAAATGAAGAAAATATGATAACTTCTTAGTATCACCGAACAAGCAAGAGTGTATAAAAATATTAGACAATGAACAGCCCAAGTGCTTTAATGACAGACACAACCACACACACAAAGGTAATTACACAAAAGAAGGAACCTTGCTTTGCTTGAGGTTTCAGCAGAAGTGTCTCTTCTCTTACACAAGGAAAAACCACCAAAGCCCTGCAAAGAGTGAAAGAAGAGGATTAGAATCTAAACAAGTCCAATTTGTTTACCACTCTCCACTGATTTAGCCCCTTGTCAATTAGACATTAACTATGACAAACATGGCATGAGTATAGCCTTATACCAATTAGACTCAGAGCCCGCAAAATTAGAGCCTATATTTCATTCTTAATCGAATTAAAGCCTACCCATTCGGGAATACGTTATCTTTTTTCTCAGTACTGACAAATCATTGCCTCCAGCTAACTTTTCACTTTGCAACAAGAAATGAAGCTTAAATCTACACGGGTCTAGAAGACAAAAGGGTAAAAAACATCAAGCAGAGCAAATCGACTCTAATGAGATTAGGGTTTTTAGTAAATCAAAAATTAGTAAAACAAGAGGGGAACACAAACTAGACCAGAACATAATGAAAAGAAACAAAAAATAAAATAAAATCAAATGAAAGAAAAGCACCACTTAGCTGGAATTTAAGGTCCAATGTTAAGGACGTCAGGAGGTTGAGATGGACGATTGTGAGGTTACAGACAACGGCGGTTTGGGTAGGTTTCAGAGTCTTGATTACTACGACGATGGGTTTGGTTTGGATGCGATGTTGGGTCGAGGTTGGTTAGGCAATGGGTTAATGTTTCGGTTGGTTGGTTGCGGCGGCGATGACTAAGGACAGATGCAGCAGCAATGGGTTTTTGGTTGTCTAAGGTTGGCTGCAGCGCTTCAATGAGTGGGTCGCTACGGATCGGGTCGCTCCAGGATGCACGAAGGATGCGGCGTTGCAAATGTTTGGCTGTTGGCTGGCGATGTGAGTTATTGGCGCAAAGTGGTCGATGGCGGCGACAGCGGGGAGACGGCGTTGGTTAGGTATAGGCGGTGTGGGTAAGGGTTGGTTGCGGCGCTGCTAGAGAGTGGAGAGTGGAGAGGTGGTGGTAGAGAGTGGAGAGGATTTAGGGTTGGTTGCACACTGGTCTCTGAGATATTAGAGTGGAGAGTGAAAGTAGTAAGAGTGAATGATGGGTTGGTTGCGCGATGAAGACAGTTTTTTGTTTCAAGTGAAAAACATTTTGCAAGGGATATTCATACATTTCCGACCGAAATTTCCCTCGGAAAGTAGCGAGGGATTTAAATTTCGTCGGAAATATAAGCGGGAAATGCACTAAACACGTAGCGAGGGAACTATCCGTCAGAAACTAAGATATTAGCGACCAAAAAAAATCCCTCAGAAATATGTGGTAGGTAAATCAGCACATTCTTGTAGTGTTTGAAATGTTAAATTTTATTTAAATCCTAAAGTACCCCAAAACACAGTGCTTAGCGTTGCACTTTGAAGGAGAATAAAAACCTTATTTAATTAAGAAGCAAAAAGGAATTCAAGATTGGTGTATGACATACGCTAGCCGTCCGTGAACTATGGGATCCTATGATGATTGTGATAAAGAAAATAGCTATCAAAAAATTAGAGACTGCCTTTTGCCTTTTCATCACAACCAAGAGTTGTTGACTCATATTGCGGCTATTCAAATCCACATAAAAGTAGTCAAAAAATGATCACGTTTTGATTTGAACTTTGAAGCCTTATAGCCTAGGTGACATTGGCCCATCTTTGTCCCTTTGAGGGCATTTCTACTTGAGAATATTTGCTATTCTTTTTAGGCTTAAATAGCCATTATCCATTTATCTCTGTTGTAAAAAAAAAGTCAAAAAATACCATGCAAAATGTAACATTATTCAGTTACTCCTTACTGTTATTTTGGTTAACACTGCTAATTAATTGCTGATGTGGATGCCTAGCCAGATCAGTTGCGTGGTTAATTGATTGCATTGACATAAGCTTCGTATTTCCACCACAAAGATATCTATGCTTATAAAATACTCATGTTCATCCAACTCTTCATATAAATTTCTGTCATGTTCCCATTTTTGGTTCAACTCCCTCAATTCCAAAACTTCACACTCTAACTCACCGTTTATTTTTCTTACCTAAGCAATAAAAAATGTTGTCATACATCCAATTTTCCTTCAACTTTCGTAGCACACAAACTTCACATTCTAGTTCATTGTTCCTTTTCTAGAGCTCAGTGATAGAACTTGTATCACAAGCCACTTAACTTTAACCTGACTTTCTTCAACAACATATTATAACTCTCTACTTGTGCTCTTTTCCCTCTCAAACTTTTTCACTCTCTTTGTAAATTCTTCCTCTGCATGATACCTTGTTATACTCTCATTTTCAACCTTATCTGTCCAATCTTTGCATGGAGACTCCCGTCCTACAAGATAAGTCTTATGCTTTGTGTAATACATTTTGCAAAACATACGTATAGTTGTATGTTTTGCATAATTTTGAGTAGAAACATGTATAGTTTTATAAAATTCTAATTTTCCATCAAATTTTGAAAATTGGTTTGGCAGAATTATGTAAACTGTATATGTGAAAATTAAATAAAATAAAAAAGTACTTAAAACTGGATATTTGGAGTCGGTTATTAGCTATATCTACTCCAAATATATTAAAATATCTATATTTGGAGTCGATTGTACAATCGACATCAAATATTGTCTTTAAAACACTTGGGATCGATTATCAAATGTAGTTTTTTACTCAAAAAATGCATGTTTTGGACATATATGTTGGGGGTGAGTTGTAGCTGTAAGACTCCAAATTGAATACTTGGATCCGGTTAGTTAACGGACTATAAATGCTCTTACTTTTAATTTAATGTCGGTGACATACAAATCGAACTAATAATCGACTCTAAAGGGCCAAAATAATCGACTAAAAATGTCTTTTTTGCACTAGTGGATAATATATATACACCGAGTTTTAAATAAATGAGTTACTAGAATGTATATCTAAGTTATATAATTCAGTGTTTAAAAACATATTATATAGTATATATTAAATAAAATTTATGAATTAATAACTTTTAAATTTGTCATATTCTATAAACTTAATTAATTAAATTAAAAAAAGTTTAAATTCAATAAAATTTGACGTTTACAAAAACAACTACCTAATACGACTAACTTTGACAGAATGTATATTTAAATAAATATATTCTTTTTTATAAATAAAATAAATAAATAGATTCTTCATCATACGTAAATAACTAACACTTAGGGCAGGACAAACGGTCGGTCAGTTCGGTTTCGGTTTGAGAATCCTCCATCCATAATAAACCGTGACTGTAAGAACTCCAACCATTTCCGACCAACTGAGCGCCGGGTAAGACGGATGCGGTTCGGCGGTTTCGACGGTTTAGACGGGTGGCTTGATACGGGTTGCGCACCTTCTTCACAGTGTGACAAATCTTCTCCTTTTTCCCTCTCAAATCATTTTTCTTCCTCCATCGAAGGTCTCTGCGCGGTTGCCGGAGCAAGAAATTTGTAGCTACAGTGGTTGCCTCCTTGGGCTATGGAGGTGACACGCTAGAATGGGGAAGAAAGGTGGTGAGAAAAAGAAAAAAATGAAGCAATGGTGGCTGGCTTGGTGAGAAAAAGTAAATTATGGAAGCAAAAAATGAAGCAATGGAAGCAAGAAATTTGTAGCTACGGTGGTTGCCTTCTTGCAATGGAGAAATACTGAAATAATAAAAGTGAGAAAGAAACACAGTGTGGGTGGGTCGGTGGTATGGAAAATGGGAAAAAAACACAAATGAAAAAAGAATAGAAACAATATAATTAAATTAAAATATACTACTACAGTACTGGACCAACATAGTGCAGATAAAGCCTGGAAAGTAGAAATTGATAAAGCCTGCAAGTTACAATTAAGTAGAGTTGTCACATCGTCATTCAGTAGGTTCAGTAGGCAGCAGTGCTTTATATGGGTCGGTTTCGGTTCCCAGCAGTTTTAGTTTTAGTGATCCGCACCCGCCCATTTGTACCCAATTTAAACCGTTTTTGTCACTTACAAGTCCGACAGTCACACAGACCCGACCGTTCTTGCCGTTTTCGGTTCGGGTTTTCGGTTTTCCGGGCGGGTTCAAATTTTTGTCCAGCCCTAACACTACATAAGACAGCAAAGAAGTCAACTAAACATAATACTAGTACATGCATCGGGGAAAGGAAATAAAAGCATGATTTTTTTTTGACAATAAAAAGCATGATGAAATCTACTACTATTAAATAGGCTTAAATATATGTTAAACCCCTGTAAATATGGCCAAAATTCATTTAAGTCCTTCTAATTTTTTTTAAAATGACCCTTGCAAATATTAAACGTTTGCGGTTAAGCCCCTCGGTCAACTTTTCATAAAAAAATATTAAAATGATAATCAATGCCACGTGTCACTGAACGCCACGTCAGCACTCCATGTCACCACTGCCACGTGGCACTGACATGTGCCACATCAGCAGTCAATGGATGGCTGCCACGTGGCGCTTGCATCGCAATAATGTGGGACACCTTTGTTACCAAAAAAATTTAACATATTGGAGGAACATAGGTGTTGAACCCATGACCCTAAAGTGGTTGAAACTCACAAATACCACTAAGCCACTAGATTCTTTTGGTAAGTTAAGTCAACTACTAGTATATAATACATAAATAATTCGATTAACAAAATAAAAAAACAAGATCTTCATCTTTCCACATCTGTAACCAGCAAATCTGGGAACAACATCTTCCACAAACACCAACAGATCTTGAACACAAACACCAGCACCAACAAATATGGTAAAATCGAATCTGCAAACACAAACTCATTACGATTTTGGTTGCTTAGTTTTCCATTTCCACCAAAAAAACCTCATTTGCGTTTCCAGATTTGCGATTCCAGATTTGCGTTCACCCAGAAACAATTTCGTTCATCAAAATCTTGAAAAACATCAACAATAACAACAAAGGAAAGTGAAGTTAATGATTCATTTCGTTTTAATCATCGTCAATAACCCAGAAACGAGATTATCAATAACCGTTTGCGATTTCGTTCATCCCTTTGCGATTTCGTTCATCCATTTGTGTTTTTCTCTTGGGTTTGATTTTTGAAAGAAGATGAAGATCAATAACCGATTTTTTTTATTTAATTAATTGGAATGATGTATTATATATCTGTAGTTTACTTAATTTATTCAAGGGTCATTTTAAAAAAAAAAAATTGCAGGGGCTTAAATAGATTTTGGCCATATTTGCAGGGGCTTAACATATATTTAAGCCATTTTTTATGGAAAATTGACTGAGGGGCTTAACCGCAAATGCTTAATATTTGCAAGGGTCATTTTAAAAAAAAATTGCAAGGGCTTAAGTGGATTTTGGTCATATTTACGGGGTTAAGCCTATTAAATATTCCATAGAATAGAATCTATTTGTGATTTTTTCTTGTTTTGTATTGTCGCGGCCGATCAATCAATAATCTATCATTACAAGTCATTAAACAACTCATTGGAATCAATCTCCCTAGGACGGCTTGTTTTTTTTCTTTTTGATACAACTAGTATTTTACCCGTGCGTATTGTCGGTGTATTGTCATGAAGTTATAATAGTAATTCGGAAGATAATCATAAGTGGTGAACAATGTCTAAAATGTATGATTTGAAATTCAAAGTGGAAAGAGATAGGTATTATGTCATATAACATACAAATGAAAATTATATTGGGTCG
This sequence comes from Astragalus membranaceus, assembly GCA_039519185.1. Taxonomy (NCBI): domain Eukaryota; kingdom Viridiplantae; phylum Streptophyta; class Magnoliopsida; order Fabales; family Fabaceae; genus Astragalus; species Astragalus membranaceus. The sequence goes on along the minus strand of CM076853.1, from coordinate 26,656,431 downwards.
AAGAAATTAAAGGAGATTGACAATCAGAATTACATTGATCCATAATAATGTATTTGGACATTATTAGAGGTAAAATATGCATCCCCGTTGACCCTCCTGTTGGCATTTGTGTTGGCACTCCCGTTGGCGCTCTCGTTGCCACTCCAATTGCCTCTCCCGTTGCAGCTCCCACAACCATTGAATATCAATGTTATGTTGAAGACAGAGAGATGGTTAAAGTGTTGAATATGTACCCCAGTTGACCCGCGCTCCCGTTGACAGTCTCGTTGCCTCCCTCGTTGCCACTCCCGTGCGGCTCACAGAAAAAGAAAATGAGATTTAATTATTGATATTTTTAGGAAAAATAATTTTGAAATTTTTACTAGCGGTATCGATTTTTTGACAAAGAGTAGTGGTTAAATTTGCTAGCATATTATGACTTATTTTTTTTCTATATAATTTAATAATATTAATTTAATTACAAAAAGTTATTTTGTAATTTTTGGCAGGGGTTAAAGTTTTTTTACAATTCTTAGTGGTTAAATTCAATGATTTTAATAGAGAGATCTTTGCCATTTTCTTTTATATATATATATATATATATATATATATATATATATATATATATATATATATACACACACACACACACACTACTACTACTACAATAAAATTGGTGTCTAAATTTGGCGTCACTAACACTTATAGACTGAATAAGGGACAAACTGTCATTTTCCGTCTCTAACTTTCTGTCGCTATTTCATCTTTTTCTAGTATACATAACCAGAAGTAGAGGGAAATGTTGAAGTTAAAAAACTAGTAAATTCGCATATTTTGGTCAATGTGAGGATTATGAAATTGATAGTTGATATATATATATTGTAACTAAACAACTATCTCAATCTACAATCCATAACTAAAATGGTCACTTGGAAATGGCTAAAAGGGAATTCATTAAAATTATTCTCTAATCAAATTAAGAAAATAAAATAATGTGTCAAAATCGGAATATAAATTGATTGAAGTGATTATATGGTTGTACAATGATAGGACCAAATATCTTAGTTTAGTGTTAATATATATAAACCAAATAAGATCATTGGTGTAATTAGTGAGACATAAACAAAGACAGCTAGTAACTTTAGCTTCAATTCATGAGGTTGAGATAATGCATTATTTTACATCCACTATCATATATATAATAAGTCACAACATTGTACAACCTTAGGTCAATTTCAATAGATTAATATATTCTTATACGCCGGAATGAATCTTGTTTAAGATTAATTGTTTCTTATGTTGATATCTCTCTCCAAGTTTTTTAAATTAGTTGCGATTGCAGGTACCTAGTTGTATTTACACTTGAGGTGCTAGCTCAGTAGTAAGAGCTTAGGCTTGTATCCTAAGGGGCTGAGTTCAAATCCACTTTGACACAGTTATAAAATGGTCATTAGTGTCACTTTGATTAATAAAATTTAGGTTTAAATATATATTACCCCACTGCAAATATACCCATTATCCAGTTACCCCCCTACAAAAAAAAAACATTTAAAACAAACCTTGCAAAATATAAAGTTATCCAGTTACCCCCCTGCCGTTAATTTTCTGTTAAAAAATGTAAAATGTCACATATCCAGTTACCCCCCTGCCACGTGTCACCATATTATTGGGCCTTTGTGACACGTGGCACTGACTGCCACGTCAGCATCCTGGTCAACAGTGCCACGTCAGCAACCAATGGATGGCTGCCACGTGGCACTACTTATATCACTCAAAAATAAAGAATTTTGTCCCCAATGAGTGTTGAACCCGTGACCAGCCACTCACACACACACCCCCTAACCAGTGAGCCACGTTATTACTTGTGATTATTAACACAACTACTAATATATATTACATTATTGTCAATAAAACTAAAAAAAAAATCATCAACAGAAACGAAATTCTGGAGGAAAACGAAACGTTCATCATTCATCAGAAATGCATCCAGAAATTAAAACTGAAAACAATCATCAGTTCATCATCAATACGCAAGTGGATCTGTAACATATATTTGTACATTAGAAATCATCTTCCCACATTAGAAATGCATCGAAGGAATCGAAAGCAGAATCAGGATCGAAGGAATCGAGAGAAACGAGAAAAACCCAGGCTTGTTGTTGGTTCTTGAATCAGGATCGGAGGGGGTGAAGGAATCGAAAGCAGAATCGGTGGAATCGGTGGAATCGAAAGCGGAATCAGGCTTGTTGTTGGTTCTGGGTTCAACAGATCTTCAATCGTTCTCTCTCAGTTCGTCTCTCTCTCTCTCCTCTCTCTCAGTTCGTCTCATCAATCGTTCATCATCATCATTTACCCAGAAACGAAATCTTCATCATCAATCGTTCGAAATCTTCATCGTTCAATCATCGTTCATCATCGTTTTTGTTCAGATTTTTGTTTGATTTTGGTTGATTTTGTCCAGAAACGAAATCTTCAAAATGCAAAATTGTTCAGATCTGTAACCATATTCAAATCGTTGATGAGGAACGATGATGAGGAAGATACGCATCTGAGTTTTCAAGATGTTTAATCTGATGTTCTTCAATCTGATGTTTAATTACCCAGATGTTCTTCAATCTGATGTTTAATTAGTTGACTTTTTTTAATTTAAGTAGTAATTATGTAATATATATTGGTAGTTGAGTTAGTAATCACAAATACAAATGTGGCTCAGTGGTTAGGGGGCGTGTGTTTGAGTGGCTGGTCACGGGTTCAACACTCATTGGGGACAAAATTCTTTATTTTTGAGTGATATAAGTAGTGCCACGTGGCAGCCATCCATTGGTTGCTGACATGGCACGGTTGACCAGGATGCTGACATGGCAGTCAGTGCCACGTGTCACAAAGGCCCAATAATATGGTGACACGTGGCAGGGGGGTAACTGGATATGTGACATTTTACATTTTTTAACAGAAAATTTAACGGCAGGGGGGTAACTGGATAACTTTATATTTTGCAAGGTTTGTTTTAAATGTTTTTTTTTGTAGGGGGGTAACTGGATAATGGGTATATTTGCATGGGGGTAATATATATTTAAACCTAAAATTTACTGCTCAAGTCAACTCTTGTTGATTTCGTAGTTGCATCCAATTATCGAGAGATTATAGTAAATCGTAAATTTTAGATTATTTAAGTAATGAGTATAATATTAATTTAATAATTTTTTTTTACAAAAAATTAATTTTTAAAGTTTTGTTAAAGGTACGTCTTTTTTTGATAATGGATAGTGGTTAAAATTATTAATTTTAGTTGTTTGAGTAGAATATAAAAATAGTGATTAATTGATTTATAATATCATTTTTTTTATAAATATAGTGGCAAATGGAAAAAAATTTAAATGTTTTTCACCAAAAAAAAAAGTAAAAAAAAAATGAGAAAAAAGAAACTAACTAGACACGAACAAACTCGACTCCCGAGGCATCCGCTACCAAATGAGGAGACAGCCCAAGAGGAGGAGACTCAAAGACAATCCAGGGGTCAGAACCAGTAGCTTCAGCTTTAACTAAGAAGTCCGCACAAGTATTCCCTTCCCGAAGCGTGTGAATCAACCGAACAAACCAATCTCTATGAATCAAGTCTTTTATATTCTGAATAATGGGAGCATACTTACTCCATTTGTTTGGAGGAGATGTAACCAAGTTGAGAACATTCTGAGAGTCTGAGTAGCACACATGCGAACGGTATCCTCGATTCCTAGCAAACCGGAGACCATTATATAAAGCTAACAGCTCAGCATGAAGGTTATTAGAAATTCCAATGAAGCCCGCAAATCCTCCGAGCCAAGAACCACTCTCATTCCGTAAGAGACCGCAAAAACCTGACCTGTCAGGACTTCCAAGACTGCTTCCATCGACATTTAGAATAATTGAATCATCCTTAGCAGGGTGCGAACAAACCAATTGAGGAGGAGAAACTGATGAAGTAGCACCCTTGTAGCACTTTAGAATGAGACATGCCAAGTTATGAATGGATAGCTTCAGAGCATAACTGCTAACTATTTCCCTAGCTAAGACCAAAGCGTTTCTAGCTCGCCAAAGGCGCCAAACGACTGCTAAGAAAACATGCGGGTTGTTGCCACTGATGCCAGCCTGAAATACTCACATTGCCCTAAAATTTAAATTAAATAATGGTAGTACATGTATCTGGATTAAATTTAATTGAGATACATATATATATATATATATATATATATATATATATATATATATATATATATATATATATTGTTTGTGTTTTTGGAGGGGCGGAGGGCGCTTCAGGTAGGACTGTTAGTTCAGTTCACAAGCAGAACTGCACCGAACTGAACAAAACTGTGTTAACAGTTCTCCGAACTGAACTGTGTTAATAGTTCAGTTCGGCAGTTCGAGTTCGAACTGAACTGTTTAAATTCTGAACTTTTTTTTGAACTGTTAAGCCCGAACTGTTACCCAGACTACCCAAACTGTTTTTTTTAAATAATAATAGTCTTTTGTACTTTTTATAATTGTTTTATTCAAATTTTTAGTACCCGAAACCGAATTGTAATATCTAGGTCCATAACATTGTAATATACTATATAACCAAATCTAGAACTCTTAACCAAAATATACTATTCAAAAAAATTAGATCATTTTGGCTGATGAAGTTTCTGATTTTCCAACAAAAGGCTGCAATTTACAAGATTGAAACTTTCCAAATGATTGAAACTTCCTCTCCCAGCTTACCTCCTTCTGGGGGATCAAGATTGCAAACAACCAGCAAAATAGAACTACTTTGCACCACATAATTACAAACAAAACGTCCAGCATCATCTGGTATCATCACATCATAATCTCCCTTCAAGTTTTTCAAGATTGCATCAGCTGATAAAGAAGTCTTCAAAATAACAATAATAACAAGTTAGGAAAATAAATAAGAGGGCACACAGGTGTTGTTGATCTTTTGTTGTCACGAGACCCTAGTCAATTGGAACAATCCAGATCTAATGGAAAGAATGCAATTCATATGACTGCCAAACAGGGACACGTTGAAGTTGTGAAAGTATTGCTTGCCAAAGATCCTCAAATTGCTAGAAGAACTGATAAGAAAGGCCAAACTGCACTACACATGGCTGTGAAGGGACTTTGTTAATTTTAGAAAACAGAAACAGTTTTCATTCTCAGAAAATATAATCAACATCAGCCAAAGGATTGAATCATAATAATAATCAACAATGATCAGGCTATGCTTGCGACAATGGTCGCCCATCACTCTTCCTCCCGTGCTGAATGCACATTCGGATGCCACTATTGAGACAGGAATTACCAACACCTCCCGAGCTATGCTTGCAAGGATGGGGAACCTTATAGAATTGACTTTCCACCAACCCAATATATCAAAACTTACATTTTTATTGTAAGCTTCAGCTTCTTCCTTTAAATACTTGTCAATTTTTGACTGTGGATCAGTTCTACTACGCCCAGTTGTTTTTAGATAGAGGTACATTGGATCATCTTCATCATCATCGGGATGTGATTCTGGTTCGCTACTAAGCTCTATACCTTGATATTGAGTATACAGTGCTTTTAGGGAAGTCATCACTTTTAGCTTCAATTCGGTTGCCTTGGTAGCATCAACACATAGAATACCAATATGATACTCCAAAAACGAATACTTCATGCTAGGATCAAGTACAAGAGCAATCCATAGCAAAATATTCATTGAGTGGGGATCTCCCCAATATTTGTCAAATTTGGTTTTCATACTCTTTGCCATTTTCTTTATGCTCTCGTTGCTACTCTCTAAATATTTCCGGATCTTTGTCCCAATACCAAAAACCTCTTTCATGTAGAGATTGCTGGTGACATAAGAGGTTTCGGACATACTTTTAGTGGAAACCATAAACATTTCCAAAAAAGGCACCACATCCCTAGCATGATGGAATGACGTCTCTCAATTGCAACAAGGAAAAGGCATTTTGATATTTTAGGGCCGACCGTAGCATGTAGAATGTAGAATTCCACCTTGTATCAACATCAAGAATAAGAGAAGTCCTTTCAGTAATCCTCTCTTGCTCCGCACATTCCATGAATTTTCTTTCTCTTGCAGGAGTAACCGTGACATATTTAATAGCAGCCCGAATTCTCATAATGGAAATATCAATCTCTTTTAGTCCCTCCTTAACAACCAAGTTCAAGATGTGCGCACAACATCGCATATGGATATAATCTCCATTTAAGACAAGGTTGTCCCAAGACTCCATCCTGCTCTTCAAGTATTTCAACCCAGCATCATTTGCTGAAGCATTATCAACGGTTATGGTTAAAACTCGTTTTAACTCCCACCCATTTAGAAACTCCTCAATATACCTCGCAATAGCCTCTCCCGAAGGCCCCGTAATTTGACGGAAGTTTATAATTTTTTTTAAACTTCCATTCACAATCAACATAATGCACAGTCAAACTCATGTAAGTGAGATTTTGAGCCGAGGTCCATGTGTCAGTGGTAAGACAAACTCTTCCACAATGTTTTGAAAGAATTGCTTTCAACTTCTCCTTCTCTTCCATGTAAAGATTCCAGATATCACGTCTCACTGTAGATCGTGATGGGATGTCAAAACGAGGTTGCATAAGGTTCAAAAACTTCTGAAATTCTTCATTCTCCACAAAACGAAATGGGAGCTCCGCACTCACAATTGTCTTCGCAAGATGAAGTCGGCATGCCGCTTGGTCAAATTTCGAGTAGCTTGGCGAAGATGTTACTTGTCCTTCGGTAGCATTTGACTTTGCTTTCCTTTGCCTTTTGTTTGATGTATTTATAGGGGACTCCTTGCATCTAACCAAATGGTTCCTCATTGAACTTGTTCCACTCTTATACTTTATTAAGTCTCCGCAATAGTGATATTTAGCGTACATTTCATCACCGGGTTGTTTATCAAAGTGGTCCCACATATTAGATCGAGACTTACGCTTAGAAGGTTTCGGAAGAGGCGGTAATGTAGCTCCCGAGGCAACTGGTATGGTATCTACCTCCGGCTCTTCAACATTTTTCAGTAGTGTAAAGTCCAGGATTTGATCGTGCAACGACATCGAATTTTCCTACAATGATAGACAAGAATTGTAAAGATGAAACAAATCTATTCCCTAAAAAACTTCAATGGCAGCAAGTCAAACATAGCACTTATGCCTTTCTACCAATATAGCATCAAAAACATAGCAGTAAGTCAAACAAAATGTTAAATACAAGAGAAACTTCAACTTATCAATTATGAAAAAACAAGGACTTATTTAACATAAAAAACATAGCACTTACTTAACATTCTGTATTTAACATACAAAAGAAACAGAATGTCAAACAAGAATTGTAAATATGAAAAAAAACCAACAAGGCAACATCAAAATCTCAAATACAAAAGACACTTCAACATCAGAATGCATACACTTGCAATTAGGGTTCTGAAAGAAGATTTGAATGTTACCCCATTTTTCTAACATCATTAGAGTTCACAAATGATCAAGAAGACACAAGTTACACAACCCAGAAAAAGTGAAGAAACTTACCCAGAAGATGCGTTCTGCGAGAGTGCAAGAGAAGTTCGAAGAAGATGAACTGCGGTTGAAGATGAAGATGAACTGAACTACGATTGAAGATGAAGATGAACTGAACTGTGATTGAAGATGAAATTCGAGGAAGATGAAGTTGCTGATTAGGGATTTAGGGTTCGACGTTTTTCAGTTCTCAATGGTTTTTTTTTAAAACAAAAAGGAAAGGAGCTTCGTTAAAACCTTCTGATGCAAAACCCTCCTTAAGGATAAAAACACCAAGAAGGAAAGAGTGCTCCCCCCCTATTTCATAAAAAACAAAAAGCAAAAATACAAAAAGCAAGGGGGGACATAAACCAAAACCCTTGCAAACAAAAATTACAAAAATTACTGCCTGAAACGAAAAGAAGGAAGACCAACCCTATTACGGTTAAAATCATCCTGAATAAAAGTGGGAATAGAATTCCACCATTGGAAACCAGACAGGGTAGTTCCATGAGACGCAAGCTTATCAGCACAGTGATTCCCTTCCCGAAAAGAATGAGTGCAACTGAAAGTCATGGATTTTTGAAGACCCATGCAATTAAGCCAGCGGTTGCGGGTACTCCAAGGCACAATGGAGTGAGACGAAATGGCCATAACAGCAAGCTGAGAGTCACTCTCAATCCATAAACGATGCCAACCTTTATGGAAAGCCACTTCAATGGCGACCATGACTCCAACAAGCTCAGCATGAAGAGCGTAATTTGTACCAAGCGGAAGCATGAAACAACCAAGAGATTCAGCATTACTATCGCGAAAGATACCCCCACAAGCAGCTAAACCAGGAGAACCCCTCGCAGCGCCATCTGTATTACACTTAACCCAAAAGCAAGGAGGGGACTTCCAAATAACCTCTATAGTTGTAGGAGCCTTACGAGGCTTGCAATCAACCGAAAAAGCCTTAAGAATCAAAAATTCCTGCATGGAGTTTGACGTGGAACCCTTGCTGAGATTACCAGAAATGCTCACATTTGCCGTGATCAAGTTTTTTAGGTGAGTGGGAAAGATCTTCTTGTTGTCAAAACGAATCTGATTCCGAGAGTGCCCAATAGCCCAAAAAAATACGTTAATAACAGCGGCGGTAACAACATCTTTCACTTGGTCGGACCAAGGGCGCAGACAGACATCAAAAATCATCTCCGGGGAGGAAACATTAATATTAATGGAAAGCTTACCACTAAGCCAGTCCCAGAGCTGCTTAGCGAAAGAACACTCACAGAAAAGGTGCAATGAGGTCTCATATTCCGCTTCACAGAGACTACACATGGAAATAGTGCCACAACCACGGTTTCTAAGCTGCTCATCTGTAGGCATACGGTTATGAAGGATACGCCAGACAAGAAGAGATTTGGAAGGAGGGATAACACTACTCCAAATATTTTTAAACCACCTAATAGGCTGCCCAATAGGCCTATAATAAAGATAAGCCGTTTTAAAAGTAAGCATACCATCTGTAGAGTTTTTCCAAATCAGCTGATCCTGAGAGTCAAATGCAGGTAGATCTTTTTCACGAAGGAGCGAAGCCAGCTGAGGAAAAATATTAGAAAGAGATGAAGGAATACACCAGTGACCATTCTGAATGAAGTCACAAACACGGGCCTTTAGAGAGTGCTGACGATGCTCAGGGACATTGAGAAGATTTACCAGAGGGGCCGACATCCACGGATCAATCCAAAAGTTGATACAGTCACCTTTACCAATTTGCCATATGCAATTTTCTTGGATGTCGGATAGATGATCACGCAAATTACCCCATAAAGACGAACTGATATGATAAGAGATCGCAGTATTATTTCTGAAAACCCGGGACCTTAATAAGACAGCCCAACTATTCTGGGAAATGCTGAGTTCCCAACTAAGCTTAAGACAGGCTGCCTTATTTGTGTCTTTAAGGGATCTGATCCCAAGACCCCCCTCAGAGGTTGGCTTACATACCTTATGCAACGCCACAGTAACCACTTTAGGCTGATTGACGTCACCAGACCAAATGAAATTTCTGATCCAAGAATCCACCGTATTCAACAAAGAGGTAGGCCATTTGTATATCAGGAAGCTGTAAACTAACATACTTTGAACAACCGACTTGACCAGCTGCGCTCTTCCGGCAATAGAGAGGAGCGAAGCTTTCCACACTGATAACTTGGCTTTAATCTTGTCAGTGATAGGCATTAAGTAACCAGCTTTAGGCTTACCTTTGAAAATGGGGATGCCCAGGTAGGTGAACGGCAACTGGCCAATAGAGAAGCCCAGCAGATCGGCAATGTGACGCTGCCGGAGATTGGGAACAGCGCCCAAATGAACGGTAGATTTGCAGGAGTTAACAATTTGACCAGAAGCTTCCCCATACTTGGTAAAGAAATTGAGGAGACTATGAATATTTCTCAGCGAAGCTCTGCAAAAAATCATGATATCAACCGCATAAAGGGTATGAGATGGAATCCGAGTGCCTCTAGGACCATTTATTAACTGTAGATCCCCATCATGCACCAACTTGGAAATGCCTCTGCTCAAAACCTCCTCAGCCAAGCAGAAAAGAAGGGGTGAGAGGGGGTCCCCTTGACGCACACCCCGCTTGCAGCTAAAGTACCCAGAAGGCTTGCCATTGACTGAGATCGAAAGCTTTGCAGAATGCAAAAGGGCATTAATCCAATCACAGAATTTTCTATTAAACCCAAAAGCCTTGAGGACTCTAAGAAGGAAATTCCAATCCAGAGTATCAAAAGCTTTCGTGACGTCAACCTTGAGAGCCATCTTACCACCAAAAGACCTATTTTGCAGCATATTAATGGCTTCAGAAGTTAAGCAGATGCAATCCGATATATTTCTACCAGGAATGAAGCCACGCTGTTGAGATGAAACAATACGGGGAGCAATTTTGGAAAGACGGTCAGCAAGTACCTTAGTAATAATCTTAAACTTGAAGTTCGCAAGGGCTATAGACCGAAACTTCTCAATACTGTCAGCTCCGTTGACTTTAGGAACAAGAACGACCAAATCAGAGTTGAAGTTCGGGAGCAGCCAACCCTGCTTGAAGAACTGCTGAACTGCGCTCACCGTGTCCTCCGCAATGATGTCCCAGAGCTGCTGAAAAAAGAAAGCACCAAAGCCATCCGGCCCAGGGGCACCATTAGAATTCATTGCAAAGATGGCATGCTTGATCTCTTCCCTATTAGGAACGTTGGTGAGCATATTGTTCTCCTCACCTGTAACAAGATTAGGGATAATCTCCTCCACCATACCATTGTCAAGACACTGGTTATTAAAGGCGAAGATATTCTCAAAATAATTCACAACATGAGATTCAATTTCATTCGGAGAAGTAAGAAGAACATCACGATGCTTTAGGGCAGTTATTTGCTTGGTAATATGTCTAATCTTGACCATCTGATGGAAAAAAATTGTGTTGCGATCACCATGTGAGTGCCAGTTGAGTCTAGACTTTTCGAGCCAAAAATCCTCTTGGGAAGCTAAAGCTTGCTGTAGCTCAAGCTGTAACACCCCTTTTCTACCCGGAAAATTTTTGAAAAAAATCAGAGTTTTCAAAACGTTTTCAATACACCCACAAGGGATGCTACACTTACACTGTTAAGCATCACACGCCAATAATAAAGTTTCACCATTAAAACAGTGCAACACCTAGCACGTCATAACATCATCAAGCAGCGGAATAAAAATAAAGTTCAAACGAACAGTTATAACATCACCATAAAACTTCAACAACCAAATAATAATGATAATTAGTAAAAATAGCATTCATCCTCCCGAGTGCTACGTATCAGAGCGACGACACCGACTCAAATAGCGAAGGAAGACTTGCCTTCACTGGCAATCACCTGCACGTTACCAACATAGGGGTAACATTCAAACATAAGGGGTGAGATATCTAACATTATAATAGCATATATGATAGGCAGCATGCTAGAATTACGACAACCATATCTACCGCTTCACTACAACACCAATTAATAAATCACCAAGAATCATCATTAACATCACGAGTAAGTATATGAGATGCAACCCACACCAACGGGCATATGCATGTGGTACCAATCATCACCAATAAAGTAGCCACTAAGGGCGTCATCACCTGTATGAGCATCACCATCATCACCTATAGCTCCAAGGCCGAAGCCGTCATCACCAAAATAATGCATATGGAATGAATGCAACGCCATGCACAACACATCAAAACAATCAACAACAATGGTCATCTATGTGACACACAACAACACCAATATTAATAAAAATAGGCACATCACCTGTTATATCCTCACCTGTTATATCATCACCAATAATCACCAATCATCACCAATACACCTACACCTATAGGACAGTCTAACAACTTGACCAACGACCACCGACACCAAGGACGCCAATAAATTTACAACATCGGTGACAACCACAATTTTACAACACCGAGACTTCGATAATTGACAACACCAGGAATGATACCAATTTACAGCAACAGCGACAATAGCTTAAAAAAAAACAGCAACTTAAAATGGTGACAGCAACAGTGATTTTCAGGAAAACATCAACATTTGTTCACTGTGGCAGCAACATTATTTTTTGAAAAACAGCAACATTTTGCTCACTGTGACAGCAACATTATTTGTGAAAAACAGCAACATTTTGCTCACTGTGACAGCAACATTATTTGTGAAAAACAGCAACATTTTACTCACTGTGACAGCAACATTATTTGTGAAAAACAGCAACATTTTACACACTGTGACAGCAACACCAATTTTCAGAAAAACAGCAACAATTGTTCACTGTGACAGCAACACCAATTTTCAGAAAAACAGCAACAATTGTTCACTGTGACAGCAACACCAATTTTCAGAAAAACAGCAACAATTGTTCACTATGACAGCAACACCAATTTTCAGAAAAACAGCAACAGCAACAAAACAGAAACTGGCGCCCAGCAACAGGGCGCCAAGTGAGACAGCAGCACAACAAGAAACTGGCGCCCAGCAGCAGGGCGCCTAGCAGGCAACAACGACAACAGAAACTGGCGCCCAGCAACAGGGCGCCTAGTGCAACAATGGCAACAGCAGACTTGGCGCCAAGGAGCAGGGTGCCTAACACCTCAGCAACAGAATCAGACTTGGCGCCCAGCAACAGGGCGCCTAGCAGCAACACAGAAACTGGCGCCCAGGAGCAAGGCGCCTAAATCAGCAACATGCACAGAAAATACTGGGCGCCTTGGGCGCCCTTCACAGCAACACGGACACGCACCAATCACCACTAGGCGCCTAGGGCGCCATTTCCTGCAACTCAGAAACACACTGGGCGCCTAGGACGCCAATTCCAGCAACCAAGACAGCATCACTGGGCTTGGGCGCCTAGGGCGCCACTTCCTGCAACAAACATAAACAGAACCATGACTGGGCATGGCGCCCAGCAGCAGGGCGCCAATTCCAGCAACATCAAGACAGCAACCACCTATAGACACGCACAGGACATGGCGCCCAGCAACAGGGCGCCTTTTTCAGCAACTAAGACAACACCAAAATTGCACCAAACACCAAACACCAATTTTCACCATGATCATTCACCCAAACATCAAATCGAAATCATCATAATATATTCAAACATTACTAAAACAACATCAACAAGATCAAAGAGGCAACATGGTCCTATCTCCCACATAATCCCCATCATATACCCTATTATAAGGATAATCCTCAACAGCCATCGTTTTAACCTCATTTTCTTCTTCTAACTTCTTCCTTTGCAGAGTTACCTTCTCTACCTCTGCCTGTAATGCCTTTTTGTCTTCCTCTGCTTTGAATAAGGCAGACTTGATCTCACTTAGCTCTTCAGAACTTGGAACGTGGAGCTCTGGGACTTCTTTCTCAACTGGCACCGTATTCTGACGAAGCAGACCAACACTTTGAATTCTTTGGTGGAACCATTGGTAGAAAGCAACATTACCCATTCTCTTTGTGATCTCCTCTTCATTCTTGTAAACCACATCCCCCCAAGCCTTTGAAATTTTCTGAAGCAAGCCCTGGTTCTTTGAGTCTTCCTTATCGAGAAAAATAAGGGCTAACATGTCTTCGGTGGGTGCATTCTTCATGGGATACCCCGGCTGCCTGATGGTAAGAGAAGGATTATAATTGATATAGCCCTGAGTTCCCATTAAGGGTACATTCTGGAAATTGCCACACCGGAACAGTATTGAAGGTCTACTTTCCCAACACGAACGATTGAACCAACAGACCTTGAGAGCACTGAGATTCTCTAAAGTGTGTACCCATTCTTGTGCACTTCTAGCTTCTACCTCGCAATACAAGGCATACTCTACTAAATCTGCAGCTTTCGTCTTATGAGTGACAACATGGTTAAGGAACCAGGTGTAGAGAACATGGAAAGAACAGGCAACCTTCTTCTTTCCTAACACACGGTGGTGAGTGAAGGAATAATAGGTATCTGCAAGAATTGCTGGCACAGGGTTGATCGGATCTTCTTTACTTATGAATGCTAGAAAAAGCCCAATAGCGGTCTCATCAATAAACTTCTCGACCTGAGGGGAAAGGACGATCCCAAAGATAGTTAGGGCTAACAGCTGCTTGAAAGGACCCCACTTCATATTCTGAGCATAACATTTCAACAAACCCTCGAAGTAACTTAGCGGGAAACCCCTGATACGGTTCTTCTTTTCCTTTTGAAGCCCTAATTCCTTCACACTGACTTGTAACAACAAGGAGAGTCTCTGGTCTGAGTACTGATGTTTCTGATATTGGTAAGGTGCTAACCCTGACTTTGAGAACCCCATAATCTGTTCATATCCTTCGAGAGTTGGTGATAACTGAAAGTCTTTGAAGATGAAACATCGAAGGTCCGGATCATAGAATTGGCTCAGAGCCATAATAGCACTCTCTTGGATATCTAAATGTAACAATCTGAGGAGGTTACCATAAGCCTTCTGGAATAAATCTCTCTCTTCTGACTCCATCAAGGAAACAAACTTTTTCAGATTCTCTACATCTATTTTCTTGACAATCGGGAACCTTGAATTAAGTACAATCTCGCTTCTTGATCCCATGTTACTTTATCCTTCCCGCCTAAGACAAAATTCCAAGTTACTTTAAAATCCCGGCAAACAACTTGGATGCATGACGAATGATTTTCTAAATTGGATTTTATTTAATGCAGCTGATGCAGATGATGTAATGATGTAATGATGTAATGATGCGATGATGCTTTTTTGTTTTTGCATAAGGATATTTACAGGTGGTGATTTGAAAATTTTCACACCATATGCCACCTCATATAGGTATTTATGAAAGAGAGGAAAAATATTTTGTTGTTTTTTCGAAAATCATTGAAAGAAAAGAACTTGGCTAAATGGGATAATGCAACACACAATTTGGAAAAGCCCTTGTGACCTAAAAAGAGGTGAGACCTACGATCTAGGGCAATTTAAAGGGTAATCCTCCCATATGGCTCTATTCACTCCCTCACAAGGCCACCAGAGCCACAGTCTCTTTCACAAAACTCCCCACAAATGCAGCAAACTGCTAGGTGTGAGGCATCATGAAAGAGCACGACTCTGGTTGAAACTTTCGCAAGTAGCCAAACGGACAAAGGTCCTGATGGGCTCTCACTACTCGAATCCACTCTCCTAAATTTGCAGACCTGGGTTATGGTCCCACTCAGAATATGTAATCATATGGTACAAGTGTAGTGTGTGTCAAGGGCATTTTCCCCAACACTACCCCACCTGCAAATGAAAACCAGACCAGTCCAGAAAATAGCAATCAATATCAAGTTGTCTACCCTAGGGTTTCATTCCTAAGATATCTACAAACAAGGATATTACTTACCTTAAGAAGAGGAGCCAAGAAGAGGGAACATAATAGAATAGGGGGAAAGATGCATAAACTTACCGAAGAAAGGGAGCGAAGAGGAAGGGATCATGGGGATTAGAAGGATGCATGTGCATAAGCAATAAAAGAAGAGGGGTAGAAGAAGACAAATGCCTATGCTTATAATTATCTATAAAAAAGAAAGGCAAACAAGATATTAATCAACTCACAATACATTGAACCACACGTTTTAGTTAGTTAGGCTTGACCCTCGTCTTTTTTTTAAAAAAAAGGTCCCCAGCGGAGTCACCAGCTGTTGCACCCCGAAAAATCCCATTTGGACTTCTCAATGTACAACGTGGGAAAAGTTTGGAGCCGCCACCAATATTTTAATTTTTGGACCAAAACATTGAAAAAAGGTCCTTTTGAAAAAGGCGGGTGGTCTTTGAAAAACTAGAGACATGGGTTCGGGGGTCGATTACACGTGAGGAAGGTATTAGCACCTCACATGTCCTTTCTACCGAAAGGGAACCTCTAACTAAAGTATGTGGTTTCAATGTTTGATTTGGAAAATACCTAAGTTTGCCTATTTATTCCTTTGTTGAAAGATGCATTGAAAAGGATTTAACGAAAACCCTATTTATTATGGAAAAAGGAGAAAAAGAGCTTTTTAGAAAAAGGGCTTGACGGGACATGGCCCGCTCCTATGTATCTCCCGGTGCGATGGAGAACTCAAAGCTACGTAGTTCTTCTTTGTTATGAAAAGGGGTTTTTGTTTTTTATCTTGTTTAGGTGAGTTTTCGAAATAGGACTAGCACCTAGCAAATGATTAAACTAACCAAAGTTATGGGTAATCACTGCTAAGTACTCTTGAAAATGAGAGTCAATACCATTGGTCAGACGAACCAAGGTTCTGATTGACCATTAGTAAAGACTCGTTTTTATTTGATACTTCGAAAATGGTTTTCGAAAGAGGTTATTTGGCGCGAGTGATCAAACTAACCAAAGTTATGGATGATCACCGCTTTATTGTTCTTTTTTTGAAAAGCCATTGATACCAATGACTAGACGAACCAAAGTTCTGATTAGCCACTAGTAACAATGGGTTTGAAAACTTTTCTTTTGTTTGTTTCATGAGGATGGTTTGCTTATGATTGCAAAAAAAGGTTTTCATTTGTTTTGAAATGAAGTGTTGATGATAATCAAACTAACCAAGGTTATGGGTGATTATCACTAATAACTTATGTTTAAAAGGATGTTTTTGAAAATTGAAAGCGTTCATGACAATCAAACTAACCAAGGTTATGGGTGATTATCACTAATAACTTATGTTTAGGAAAATAGTTATATGAAGGAAAAAAAGGTTTTAATGAAATGCAAGAGGGTAAAAAGTTAAGAACAACATAACCTAATTTTATTTCACTCAAAATAGATCAAAGTGGTGAAATTTCAAGCACAACATATGCACAAAATATGGCCCTTGGCCGAATGCTCATCATGCAAAAACCAACATCAACTTTCATGCTAAAATCCACAAGTTAATACACCAAAACATCACAAGATGCAACCCTATTCTAACACATGTGACTACAATACAAACATCAAGTAAGACATACATTTATTCAATACAACAATTAAAGGAATAAAAAAAACATGGAACCCTAATTTTTACCCTCAAACCCGAAATGCCAACTAGTCCCAAATCAAGTCATTTCTCAACTACAAGTCATCAAACATTCAAAACAATACTTGAAACCCCTTTTTTTACATTTTGGCCGAAGCATCAAGTAATAATTCAAACTCAATTTCATGCCAAAACTTTGTAAATTAACCTACAAAAGAAACATAAGGCACCATCCTAAAATGTAAACATTAAACAAAATTGAATCATATAGGGTAATCTTTTCACTTAGATTAAAGTGCCATGGGCACAAGTGAAAATCAACTTACCCCATCATCAACATCTAGCAATGAGTAAAATAGAACACATAAACCAAGAAAATAAAGTTGAATCCTTTCTAACTATCTTCACCACTTAAATTAAAGTGCACTAGGCACTAGTGGAGACTCACATAGCTAAATCATCAACAACTAACCAAAAACCAATTAAAGGAACATGTGAACTAATGAACTAGATTAGGGTAAAGATACATGAACAAGTAAGCTAGTTTAGCAAATTATCATATGAAAATTAGAGAGCATCTAAATAAAGTATAATCCCTTCTAACCATCTCCTCCACTTAAATCAAAGTGCACTAGGCACTAGTGGAGACTCATATGGCTAGATCATCAACAAATAACAACTAAAAAAATATATTAAACAAGGAAAATTCATAAACAAAGTTGAATCCTATCTCACAATCTTCTCCCTTAAATCATGGTGTTCTAAACACAAGGGAGAATCAAGTTGTAAGATCATCAACAAAAATCACAAGAGTAGTAAACTAAACAAGGTTGAATCCTATCTAGCAAATCTCCCTTTTTCCACATAAAATGCATAAAGCACAAGTAGGGGTCATTTTACTAGATCATCAACATAACAAAAACTTGCAAGCAAATTCTATTGAAACAAACTTGAGAGAACATTTTTGAGCATAATGGTAAGCCAAAAAACCAAGAAGCAACAAAACCTCTAATTATTTTGAAGATTTGCGAAATATATATAAATGAGAAAAAGGTTTGCAAGCTTTAAACAAAATGATATTAAGTATGAAAACACTAAAATCAAATACTCACACAAGATTAGGCATCATTAAGATATATTAAAGTCAAAAATGCGAACTACATATGAAGGGAGATCACATGTTTATTATACAAAAATCAACACAAACTACCTTTTAAAGATGAAAATGATGAATACACAAAATGGTGGATAGAATATGAAATGAAGAGGAGAAGATAGGTCTTAATACAAAATATGTGAAGATGATGCTAAGATAATAGAAATTTTACCTTATCACTAAAATTGGAAGAAAAATTGAAGAAGTAGAGGAAAGGGAAATGAGGGGAAGCTACGGTTTTAATGGAGGAGAGGAGGAGAAGGATTATGTGCTTGATTTTTCTTGAGTGTGAGAGGAATGGATTGGAGGTAGTTTGATGATGAATTGGTTAAGAGAAATTGAAAAATGGAGGTGGTTTAGGGGTGGAGAAGCTACGGTTTTAGAAGAGAGGAGGAGGAGAGGAATTATGTGAAAATCTTAGAGTGAGATCAAATGAGAGCTAAAAAGGAAGGGGCCTCTTGTGAAGAAAGGGAGGGCATTTATAGTTTTTTTCTAGGGTTAAGGGCACTTTGGTCTCTTATTTTTTTAGGTGCTCTAGGATTGCATCTAAATTTTGAACCAAGGGTCAAGATCAAATGTCACATGGATTAGGGGCAATTAGAAAGCACAAAGTGAGGAGAGAGACGGCTGAGGGGTGTAGCTTAAGGAGGTGGGTGAAGGATAAGTTTAATTACAAAAATGTATTTTCTCATGAAGCATATTACAAGAGTGCCATTTTAATTCAAATGAAGGGTGAGGATTGCATTTAACACCTGAATGGAAGGCCATGATTTAAACACAATTTGCAATCAATAAAATAAACCAAAAATGGGGAAAAAGGGCTGGAATTCGCAGCCAAAGGATAAGAGAGAGAGAGTAATTGCAAGTTGTCATTGTACTATTTGCCTCCCACTACCTCTCTAATTATCCTTTCTTTTTCTTGATTTTTTTTCTAGATAATTCTTCATTAATCTTACCATTTTGGGCCTCATCCTATGATTCAATGATTGGGCTCTGAATTTTATGATCTCACCAATCCCAAAATTGATTCATTGACCCTACCTCAAAGGAAATGACCATTTTGCCCTTTTGTTCAAAAACCGAATTTCATGCCAAAAATACTCCTATGATGCATAAAAAAAAATGCACAACTCCACTCACTTGGACTCACATAAATTCCTCAAGAGATGCATAGTGGTTTTTACTGAGAAATTATTTATTTTAGTGAAATGACCAAAATGCCTTTTTGGTCCCAAAAACCCTAATTTGCTCCAAACTTCAATTCCACTCTAACAATGATCCTGAGACCCTTTGGATGACTCTAAAACTCTAGAAATGCATGCATGATGAGAAAATATGCTTTTTTGGCGAAATTACCAAAATACCCCTTGAACTGGGAAAAACCCTAGAAGCCCTACAAATTCTCTAAAATGTTCTAAAATGCCATGCAATGCTTTTCTAACCCTAAAATGCATTCTGAAATTTCTAAGATGTAAGCATGATGCTCTTCCTAACCTCTAGGATGAATACCAAGACTTGATTTATTTATTTTTGATTGAAAATTAAGGTTTTGACCTAGGCCGGACAAAATTGGGGTATGACAGCTGCCCCTCTTTATCTGAATTTTAACAAGGAATATGAGTTGGCCGAAACATATTCCGAGGCAAAATAAAGATAAAGAATTCAGAAATTATACCGATTTTGTCTGCTTAGGGAAACCCGAACTTTCTCCTGCTTCTTCTTTTAAAAAACAATAAATAAAAACTGGTGTGCAAGCAGAAAAGGAAAATGGGCACTTTCGTGCAGAAAGCGGTAAAATAAGCACCTGGCGTGCGGAAAGAAGAATAAGCACCTGGCGTGCAAAACAGAAAAATAAGCACCTGACGTGCAAGAAGAAAATAAAGCATCTGATATGCAAAAGAAAAATAAGCACCTGACGTGCAAAACAGAAAAATAAGCACCTGACGTGCAAAACAGAAAAATAAGCACCTGACGTGCAAAACAGAAAAATAAGCACCTGACGTGCAAAAAGAAAAATAAGCATCTGGCATGCAAAAAAAAAGAAAAATAAGCATCTGACATGCAAAAAAAAAGAAAAATAAAGAAAGCAGAAAAGAAGGTATCGGCCCTCAGTAAGCCGACACCATAGGCTGCCTAAAGCCCTTTAACGAACCGCGAACGATCCGAGCTTGCCCCTGGGCATGGTGGTCTTCACGAGCGACCGGGGGAGGGTACTTTATCAAGTCGCGATCTCGATATTTCCCTAGGACTGCGCCATGTCTTAGGCCGACACAACTATCCTTTTCGTCTGAACCTAACGAGGTCTGAATGACTTACCTGCAGCTCGGATACAGGTTGAAGTCTGAATGGATTCACTAATCCTGTTGGTTGATTGGCGCTTGGGCCTGAATGGACACTGGGGTCCTGAATGGATTCACTAATCCTGTTGATTGGTTGATTAAGGTACCTGCATACATTAGCCGATGCAAGGAATGGTGCATGGAGTGTGGATGCATGTTATGCACAGGCATGTCATGCAAGGGCATGTTATGCAAGTGCATGCAACGTTATGATTTTGGTGATGATGAATGTGGTGGAATGCTATTTCTTGATTTTTCTTTTCTTTTGTCAGCTTTTTTTTCTGACTGTTTGTTCTTTTCTTGTTTTTTTTTTATGATCAGCTTTCTTTTTTCAGATCGTTTGTTTTTCTCTTGTTTTTTTATTTTTTTTATTTTTTTATGATCAGCTTTCTTTTTTCTGATCGTTTGTTTTTCTCTTGTTTTTTTGTTCTTTCGACTTATTTTCTTTTGCTGGTTCGTCCGACTCGTGAGACTGAGGTATGGATTAGAATTGCGATGGCGTACGAGCCGAGCACCAACTGCCTTGCGATTTGCCATCTGAAATGGTCTATGAGTGCAATTATTCTTTTATGAGCTTAGTTTTTCTGAGCAGTTATTTCCTTCTCCTGACTTTTGAGAATTCCGCAATGATTGTAACGTTCTATGATTTATGCACATGTTTTACAGGTCAATGTTACCATCATCGTAAAACACTTATTTGAGCAGAAAAAGCAGAGAAATAGGAAAACAAACAGATATGAGAAAGACTGAATTTTATTGATATGGAAACCGGTCGCACAAGAAGTTGCGCCGACTATTCAATACATTGGAAGATTTAAACTACAAAAAGACACGAAAAGATAGAGAAGCTGATTTCTGACTGTCCGTCTCTATGGAACAGTGCCAACATTTATGTCTTCGACTCTGATCATCCTTTCATCCAAGTCTTCAGGGGGAGTTGTATGCCTTTCTTTACTTTCCATGCCCAAGCTTTCTGACCCTAATTTTTGCCTGGATCGCCCTTTGCGGGTTTTCAATCCACCGGGTCGCTCTAATTTTGCCTAGGCCGCCCTTTGCGGGTTTTCAACCTAGCGAGCTAATTCTTACTTGGCTTGTCTTTCTCTTTTTTCATTCATTTCTTTTAGGCATAATACTTCTTCACCTGATCGGAATTGACTGTGTTCTTTAAATCTTCTCCATCCATATTCGTGAGTATCAGCGCTCCTCCGGAAAAGGCTTTCTTGACTACATAAGGGCCATCATAAGTGGGTGTCCACTTCCCTCGAGGATCAGTCTGGGTAGGCAAGATCTTCTTGAGCACTAAGTCTCCCTCATTGAATTCACGGTGTCGGACCTTCTTGTCAAAAGCTGTTCTCATTCTTTGTTGATACAGCTGCCCATGACACAAGGCTGCAATTCTCTTCTCCTCAATGAGATTTAGCTGATCCAGACGTGCCCGCACCCACTCTGCTTCTTCCAACTTAGCTTCCATGATTACTCGCAGGGATGGTATCTCAACCTCAATAGGGAGGAATGCTTCTGTCCCGTATACCAGGGAGAAAGGAGTTGCCCCAGTTGAGGTACGCACTGAAGTACGGTAGCCATGCAGAGCAAAGGGAAGCATTTCATGCCAATCCTTGCATGTGACCACCATTTTCTGAACTATCTTCTTGATGTTCTTGTTAGCTGCTTCGACTGCCCCATTCATCTTGGGTCGATAGGGAGAAGAATTATGATGCTGGATTTTGAACTCTGCACACAGATCCTTCATCATTTTGCTATTTAGGTTACTGCCATTATCAGTGATGATCTTGTCAGGAAGACCATAACGGCAGATCAGATCTTTCTTCACAAATTTAGCAACCACTGAACTGGTCACACTGGAGTACGAGGCAGCTTCCACCCATTTCGTGAAATAGTCAATGGCCACCAAGATAAAGCGATGTCCATTTGATGCTTTGGGTTCAATGGGACCAATGACATCCATTCCCCACATTGAAAACGGCCAGGATGCAGTCAAAATATTTAATCTGGCAGGCGGCACATGGATATGATCAGCATAAATTTGGCATTTGTGGCACTTTCGGACAAAACTATAGAAGTCACCTTCCATCTGCAACCAGTAATAGCCTGCCCTTAAAATCTGTCTAGCCATGGTATGCGCACTAGAATGAGTTCCGAATGAGCCCTCATGTACCTCTCTCATGATTCTTTCAGCTTCTTCTTTGGCAACACACCTTAAGAGGACTGAGTCATAATTCCTTTTGTAGAGAATCTCACCACGGAGGAAGAAATTCCT
Source organism: Astragalus membranaceus (assembly GCA_039519185.1). Classification (NCBI taxonomy): domain Eukaryota; kingdom Viridiplantae; phylum Streptophyta; class Magnoliopsida; order Fabales; family Fabaceae; genus Astragalus; species Astragalus membranaceus. The sequence continues at coordinate 26,633,654 of CM076853.1, read as the reverse complement.
TGACAATCGCCGAAGAGTTCTCTTGTCATTCTCAGATGCCCCAGGAGGATATTCTCTGCTGATAATATACTGCTTGATGTCATGATACCAAGGCTTGTCATCGGGCTCTTCATCTATGGCTGTACAGTAATGATGCGCTGGGAGATCCCGATGTTGGATTCTGATATGAGTTAAGTTTTTGTCGCAGCTGACATTGAACATTGATGACAGAGTTGCCAAAGCATCGGCCAATTGATTTTCATCTCGAGGGATGTGCTGGAAAGTAATTTCGCCGAAAGACTCCATCAATTCTCGCACATAATCACAATATGGAATCAATTTGGGATCTCTGGTCTCCCAATCGCCTCTTACTTGATGAATAACCAAGGTTGAATCCCCATACACATCGAGCCTTTTAACTTTCCATTCTAAGGCTGCTTGGATCCCCAAGATGCATGCTTCATATTCTGCGATGTTATTAGTAACATAGAAGCTCAATCTGGCAGTGACTGGAACAAAACGGTTATCTGGGGAGATTAACACAGCCCCAGCTCCGTGTCCCCACACATTGGATGCGCCATCAAATATCATCCTCCACCTTTCATCCTCTGGAGACTTCCCTTCATCAAATAGCGCCATGATGTCTTCATCGGGAAAATCATACTGCATCGATTGATAATCTTGAATTGGCTGGCATGCTAAGTACTCGGCAAGTGCACTGCCCTTGACTGCTTTCTGCGTGACATACAGGATATCATACTCTGACAACAACATCTGCCAACGAGCAATCCTTCCTGTGAGCACTGGCTTTTCAAAAATGTACTTGATTGGATCCATTTTAGATACCAACCAGGTAGTGTGACTCAACATGTACTGTCTTAAACGACGAGCAGCCCATGCCAAGGCACAACAAGTCTTTTCCAGCATTGAATACCTTGTCTCACAGTCAGGGAATTTTTTACTCAAGTAGTATATGGCATGCTCTTTCTTTCCAGATTCATCATGCTGCCCCAGCACACACCCTATTGAATTGTCCAGCACGGTTAGATACAAGATAAGCGGTCTCCCAGACACCGGCGGCATCAGGATTGGTGGATTCTGAAGGTACTCCTTAATTCTTTCAAAGGCTCTTTGGCAATCATCATTCCACTCTACTCTTTGGTTTTTGCACAACAGCTTAAAGAGAGGTTCGCAGGTGGCAGTCAATTGGGATATGAATCTTGAGATGTAGTTCAGTCTCCCAAGGAAACCACGGACCTCTTTTTCAGCTTTTGGCACCGGCATTTCAAGGATTGCTTTAACTTTATCTGGATCAACCTCTATCCCTTTCTGACTGACGATAAATCCCAGTAGCTTTCCGGATCTCACACCAAAGGTACATTTGGCTGGGTTTAACCTGAGCTTGAACTTCCGTAGACGTTCGAAGAGTTTTCGCAAATTAACAATGTGCTCCTCATCAGTCTTGGATTTTGCAATCATATCATCTACATACACCTCAATTTCTTTGTGCATCATGTCATGGAATAATATCACCATTGCTCTCTGATAAGTCGCACCAACATTCTTGAGCCCAAAAGGCATCACTTTGTAGCAGAATGTTCCCCAGAGTGTTATGAAGGTGGTTTTCTCCATATCTTCCGGAGCCATTTTGATCTGATTGTACCCTGAATACCCATCCATGAAGGAGAATAGAGAGTGCTGGGCTGTACTGTCTACCAGAATATCAATGTGAGGCAAAGGGAAGTCATCCTTGGGACTAGCTCTGTTCAGATCCCTGTAATCGACACACATCCCGACCTTGCCATCCTTTTTCGGAACAGGGACGATATTCGCTACCCATTGAGGATATTTGGCCACCGCTAGAAATCCCGCATCAAACTGCTTTTTTACCTCATCTCTGATCTTCAATGACATCTCAGGCTTCATTCTTCTCAATTTCTGCTTGACTGGTGGGCATTCTGGCTTCACGGGCAGTCTGTGCTCAACAATGTCGGTATCTAACCCTGGCATATCCTTGTACGACCATGCAAAGACATCAACATAATCACGCAAGAGTTGGATCAGCTTTTTGCGTTCACCATCTTCCATGGCAGTACCAACCTTAACCTCCCTTTTGTCCTCTTCTGTACCCAAATTGATTATTTCAACCGACTCTTCATGAGGCTGAATGACCTTCTCTTCCTGCTCTAGTAATCTCATTAATTCCGGAGGAGTTTCCCAGTTCTCCTCAACACCCCCTTCAGTTTGGTTAATTGGATGATCAAAATCATAATATGACTTATTGGCACTGTTACTTTCAGGAACAATTACTTTCGATCTGCATACGTATAAGCAGAAAGTAGAATGAAAAGCGAAACAAACAAAATAAAGCGAAAAGAAAGAGAAAATAAATGAAGACAAAGAAATTTTATTGATGAAATTCAAAACAAGCGTTTTTATTGATGATGGTGTCATTGAACATAAAAACATGCGTGCCCTAACAAACTATCATGAAGCCTTGGGCAGAGCTAAAGGAATGCATTACAAATCATTACTTTGAACTATAAGTGATGGGCAAGTCTACAGCTTCCCAATTCCCGAGCTCTTCTTCAGCTTGACAACGACGGACTAAGCTGACACCGCCTTCTTCATCCTTCGAACCATCCTCAATAGCAGTAATCTGATCTGGGTTTAGCAACCCTGCACTCTTGAAGCTTTGACGAATGTCCCAGATAGGAATCCTCTTTGGCTCTGGGTTCCAGCCTCTCAGCTTGGCCAACCGCACTCCTCTTCTTTCTTCAGCCACCTTCCTCTTTTCAGCCTCAGTTGGGCAGTATCCCAAACCAAAACGATCTTTGTTCTCCTTCAACTGAATAGGAGCACAGATTCCTTGTCCTTCTTTTCCCAATCCGCGTCCTAACTGGTATCCCTGGGCCATCATGATCCTTGCAACCATTTCTTCATCTTTTGACAGCTTCATCACGGATGACGACAACCTACCCCCTTCAAACACGGCATTGGCAATCTCAAGGGATTGAAAAGAAGTTTCCAGCGACTCTTCAGCTGCTTCCACATAGCGGAAGGGAGAAGGCTTGTTGACTAGCATCTCCTCCTCTCCAAACACCACCACAATCTTATCATCAACTACAAATTTGACCCTCTGATGCAAAGAGGAAGGAATAGCCCCGGCCATATGAATCCATGGCCTCCCAAGTAAACAGCTGTAAGATGAAGAGATGTCCATGATTTGAAAATTCACATAGAAGGTCTCTGGCCCAATCTGGATAGGAAACTCCACCTCTCCTATTACTTCCTTCTTTGATCCATCAAATGCCCTTACTAGGGTCGAACTAGGCTTCATGAAGGAGCAGTCCACATCCAACTTGTTCAAAGTGGACTTTGGCATAACGTTCAGAGAAGAGCCATTATCAATCAGCACACGGGCCAACACAAAGTCCCCACATTTGACAGAGATATGGAGGGCTAAATTGTGTTTCCTCCCTTCTGGGGGAAGTTCATCATCGGCAAAGGTTACATGGTTTGCAGCCATAATATTCCCAACCACCTCATCAAATTGACCCACAGAAATGTTTTGAGCAACATGAGCCCCGTTCAGCACTTTCATCAGGGCAGCTCTATGTGCTTCTGAGCTCAACAGCAATGACATCATAGAGATCTTCGCAGGGGTCTGGCTCATTTGATCAACTACCTTGTAATCACTCTGTCTTACAATTTTCAAGAACTCGTCCTTTTCTTGCTCTGCCACCTTTTCTTTCTGGGCATTCTCCACTTCTTTGTCTTTCCCCTTTCGTGCCCTATCTTCAATCTCTTTAGAAGACTCAGCCTGGGTAACCTTGGGAACATACATGCGGCCACTTCTCGTCATCCCACTTGCCCCAGTGATGTTAGTGACAACAGAAGCATTTGGAGAATCTTCCACTGGAGGCAAGGTGCTGTACTTCCACGGCACTGCACTGTTTTTCTCGTAAGGGAAAGGAGCAGGCACTTCAATAATTAACGGCTGAGACTTGGTTTGAGCCGGCTTCGAATTATATAGTATCTCAAATGGTTTTCTGGCCTCTTTGCCATTATTGAATTGTAACATGAGCACATTTTCTTCTTTCTCGACTACCTCCAACCGAACCACATAGCGGTCCATCAAATCTTGTAAAACAGACTTAAAATCCTCACAAGCACCCACACATACGGGATTAGCACACACACAACCTTTCTGAATTACTCCCCATCGGCACAGCTCAGCATATATGTCTTCCATAGGAGTCTTGATACTTTCAACATTCTTTATCATGATCTGACTCCCAGAATCCTCTATAGCATTGGCAGAGGGCATCCCATGTCCTGGCAGAGGGTTCGTAGTTGTACTTGGGCTATTTGGCTTGAAAGAAATCCAATTAGCATCAATCAAATCTTGGACTACGTACTTAAAAGCCTTGCAGTCCTCCACTGTATGGCAACCTCCTCCACTATGAAAGACACAAGTGGCCTCAGCATTGTATCCTTTGGGGAAAGGAGGTTGCAGAGGTTTCGTGAGGCGAGTTTTAATCAAATTCTTCGAAATCAGGTGATTGAACAATTCCGTATATGTCATTGGGATTGGATCAAAATTAACCCGTCTTCTTTCTTGATAATTTTGGGCTCTGTAGCCCGAATTAGCTTGCTGAGATTGAACTGGAGCAGGCATTGCTTGCTGTGGGGAATTGAATGATGGACCTCCCCCTGTAGTGATAACGTTGGTTTCTCCCTCCTTCTTCTTAGGGAAATTAGAGAAAGCTTTCTTCTGCCCACCAGAATTGCCAAAACCGCCGGCAATTTTTCCACTTCGCAGTCCATGTTCCAAACGTTCCCCAATGATTACCATGTCAGAGAAATTAGAAGACACACTACCCACCAACCGCTCATAATACATTCCCGGGAGAGTCTCCATGAACATATACACCATTTCTTTCTCCGTCAATGGTGGTTTTACCTGGGCTGCTATACTTCTCCACTTTTGGGCATACTCTTTAAACGATTCCCTGTCACCTTTGCTCATGTGTTGTAGTTGAGACCTGTCAGGAGCAAGATCCATATTGTACTGATACTGTTTAAGGAAGGCTTCAGAAAGATCCTTCCAACTATGGATATCAGAAGGCTGTAACTGCATATACCAGTCTAGGGACGCTCCAGTCAGACTGTTTTGAAAGAAATGGGTCAGCACTTTATCATCATGGGCATAGGCTGCCATCTTCCTGACATACATTGTCAAGTGGCTGGAGGGACACCCAGTACCGCGGCACTTGTCAAAATATGGCGCTTTGAATTTGGGAGGTATAACAACTCCCGATACAAAACACAGGTCTCGTGCATCCTTAGCTCTGGTACTTGATCCTTCCATTGCTCTCAGTCGTTCTTCCAGCAAATGATATCTGTCTCTTGGCTGTGCATTTTCAACCATCTGGCCCTGAGGATAGCTCCCTGGACTGAAGTAGTAACCCCCATACTGAGCGGGGTTCCCCATTTGGTAAGCAGCACTTGGAGGATTCACAGCAATCTCCGGAACAGGAGCAGGGAAACTTCTGGGAGGTGCAATACTGGGACTTGGGATGTGAATGTGCGGCACACCCGTAGTTCCAACAGAAGTAACCACAGCAGGCTGACTTGTTACCAAAGGAATGGCTTCAGCAATGGATGGTGTATAATTCATGGGCATCCCCCAAGGGTATATTTGTGCATTTGGCTGCCTTGGACCGCTTGTTCCTGGAGACGGACTAACTTCTGGCCTGGAAAGGGGCTGAACAGTTACAACTTCAGCTGACACAGGTGGAGGAACAAAGGTGACGACCCCTTCTGGATTTACTACAGCGGCGGCCCCAGCAGCGGCCCCACTTCCCAAATTCTGCAACATATTCATTACCTCGGCCATTTGAGCTTCCATGGCCGCCATCTTTGTTTTCAGAGCCTGATTTTCCTGAGCCAGCTGCTCCGGATTGAGGATCTCTATCACTGGCTCTTCTCTACCCATGGGGTCCTCATTCTCGGGAATCTGGTTGCTAGCCATCAGCTGTGCTTGAAGACGTGTGAAGTAACGATGTGGCCGAACCAGCTTGCCTTCTTTTCTGTTTGAAACCATTTTTATTAAATGAAGGAATAAATTAATGAATGCAATGCAATGCAGATGACCCTTTATTTTTATGTTATTTGTTGTTTATTGCCGGGAGTTACGGTGCAACTTGCTTTTGTCGTAGGCGTAGATTCAAATATTTTCAAGAACATAACGCGACTGGGATCAACAAGCGAGGTGAGCGTACTTCATTCAAGCATCATAACTTTAATCATTTCAAGAGAAGATCAAGATACAATATCCTTTAGTCTGCAATACAATGCTTTGAAAAGGAAAATACAACATTCTTTAAGAAAAGAAAAATTACACTTTCCTAGTGAACATTCTAAGGAGAAGATTATAATGCGTTAAAATCTAGTGGCATATGGCCTTCAACTTCCTTTTCTTCCCTCTTTCCTTGCTTGCGGCAGCGGCTTTCTCGGCCTTCTCCATGAGCTCCTCAGTCAAGACTTTGCAGAAATTTACAAATTCATATACGTGCACCGGGGTATTGAAGGGAAGCATCTCGGCTTCAGCCCTCCTTAGCCTCCTGGGAACCCCTACCATAGCCTGATTGGCTAGCTCCGACAGCTTCGAGAATTTGCTTTTCCATAATTGAATTTCATCTTTGAGCTCCTTGATAATCTCCTGATCTTCAATTTTTCCAAGCAAATCTAGATAACGCCGTTCCCAATATTGGCTCTCCACTCGAACCTGCCTGTATGCATCTTCTAGATGGTAGAGGTCTCTTTTCAGTCCATCAGACATTCCCCTTTCAACTCTCAAAGCCTGCTGATATTCTCTAAGAATTTCCTCAATAGCATTTCTTTCTCGCCCGAGGATTCTCAGCTGGCCCCTCAATTCTCCCACCAGATGCGACTCTTGACTTGACTCCATAACCCTTGCTTTCCAACCCTGAGCCTCTTCAAGTGTCTTTCTTGTTTTTTGTTTGTATTTTTGGAGCTCTTCTCTGGCTTCTTTCAGACGCTTTTGAGCTTCTAGTCTGCTTTTCTTTTCTGCTTGGAATTGCTGGACACTCTCCTCAACAGCCATCGTTTTAACCTCATTTTCTTCTTCTAACTTCTTCCTTTGCAGAGTTACCTTCTCTACCTCTGCCTGTAATGCCTTTTTGTCTTCCTCTGCTTTGAATAAGGCAGACTTGATCTCACTTAGCTCTTCGGAACTTGGAACGTGGAGCTCTGGGACTTCTTTCTCAACTGGCACCGTATTCTGACGAGGCAGACCAACACTTTGAATTCTTTGGTGGAACCATTGGTAGAAAGCAACATTACCCGTTCTCTTTGTGATCTCCTCTTCATTCTTGTAAACCACATCCCCCAAGCCTTTGAAATTTTCTGAAGCAAGCCCTGGTTCTTTGAGTCTTCCTTATCGAGAAAAATAAGGGCTAACCTGTCTTCGGTGGGTGCATTCTTCATGGGATACCCCGGCTGCCTGATGGTAAGAGAAGGATTATAATTGATATAGCCCTGAGTTCCCATTAAGGGTACATTCTGGAAATTGCCACACCGGAACAGTATTGAAGGTCTACTTTCCCAACACGAACGATTGAACCAACAGACCTTGAGAGCACTGAGATTCTCTAAAGTGTGTACCCATTCTTGTGCACTTCTAGCTTCTACCTCGCAATACAAGGCATACTCTACTAAATCTGCAGCTTTCGTCTTATGAGTGACAACATGGTTAAGGAACCAGGTGTAGAGAACATGGAAAGAACAGGCAACCTTCTTCTTTCCTAACACACGGTGGTGAGTGAAGGAATAATAGGTATCTGCAAGAATTGCTGGCACAGGGTTGATCGGATCTTCTTTACTTATGAATGCTAGAAAAAGCCCAATAGCGGTCTCATCAATAAACTTCTCGACCTGAGGGGAAAGGACGATCCCAAAGATAGTTAGGGCTAACAGCTGCTTGAAAGGACCCCACTTCATATTCTGAGCATAACATTTCAACAAACCCTCGAAGTAACTTAGCGGGAAACCCCTGATACGGTTCTTCTTTTCCTTTTGAAGCCCTAATTCCTTCACACTGACTTGTAACAACAAGGAGAGTCTCTGGTCTGAGTACTGATGTTTCTGATATTGGTAAGGTGCTAACCCTGACTTTGAGAACCCCATAATCTGTTCATATCCTTCGAGAGTTGGTGATAACTGAAAGTCTTTGAAGATGAAACATCGAAGGTCCGGATCATAGAATTGGCTCAGAGCCATAATAGCACTCTCTTGGATATCTAAATGTAACAATCTGAGGAGGTTACCATAAGCCTTCTGGAATAAATCTCTCTCTTCTGACTCCATCAAGGAAACAAACTTTTTCAGATTCTCTACATCTATTTTCTTGACAATCGGGAACCTTGAATTAAGTACAATCTCGCTTCTTGATCCCATGTTACTTTATCCTTCCCGCCTAAGACAAAATTCCAAGTTACTTTAAAATCCCGGCAAACAACTTGGATGCATGACGAATGATTTTCTAAATTGGATTTTATTTAATGCAGCTGATGCAGATGATGTAATGATGTAATGATGTAATGATGCGATGATGCTTTTTTGTTTTTGCATAAGGATATTTACAGGTGGTGATTTGAAAATTTTCACACCATATGCCACCTCATATAGGTATTTATGAAAGAGGAAAAATATTTTGTTGTTTTTTCGAAAATCATTGAAAGAAAAGAACTTGGCTAAATGGGATAATGCAACACACAATTTGGAAAAGCCCTTGTGACCTAAAAAGAGGTGAGACCTACGATCTAGGGCAATTTAAAGGGTAATCCTCCCATATGGCTCTATTCACTCCCTCACAAGGCCACCAGAGCCACAGTCTCTTTCACAAAACTCCCCACAAATGCAGCAAACTGCTAGGTGTGAGGCATCATGAAAGAGCACGACTCTGGTTGAAACTTTCGCAAGTAGCCAAACGGACAAAGGTCCTGATGGGCTCTCACTACTCGAATCCACTCTCCTAAATTTGCAGACCTGGGTTATGGTCCCACTCAGAATATGTAATCATATGGTACAAGTGTAGTGTGTGTCAAGGGCATTTTCCCTAACACTACCCCACCTGCAAATGAAAACCAGACCAGTCCAGAAAATAGCAATCAATATCAAGTTGTCTACCCTAGGGTTTCATTCCTAAGATATCTACAAACAAGGATATTACTTACCTTAAGAAGAGGAGCCAAGAAGAGGGAACATAATAGAATAGGGGGAAAGATGCATAAACTTACCGAAGAAAGGGAGCGAAGAGGAAGGAATCATGGGGATTAGAAGGATGCATGTGCATAAGCAATAAAAGAAGAGGGGTAGAAGAAGACAAATGCCTATGCTTATAATTATCTATAAAAAAGAAAGGCAAACAAGATATTAATCAACTCACAATACATTGAACCACACGTTTTAGTTAGTTAGGCTTGACCCTCGTCTTTTTTTTAAAAAAAGGTCCCCAGCGGAGTCGCCAGCTGTTGCACCCCGAAAAATCCCATTTGGACTTCTCAATGTACAACGTGGGAAAAGTTTGGAGCCGCCACCAATATTTTAATTTTTGGACCAAAACATTGAAAAAAGGTCCTTTTGAAAAAGGCGGGTGGTCTTTGAAAAACTAGAGACATGGGTTCGGGGGTCGATTACACGTGAGGAAGGTATTAGCACCTCACATGTCCTTTCTACCGAAAGGGAACCTCTAACTAAAGTATGTGGTTTCAATGTTTGATTTGGAAAATACCTAAGTTTGCCTATTTATTCCTTTGTTGAAAGATGCATTGAAAAGGATTTAACGAAAACCCTATTTATTATGGAAAAAGGAGAAAAAGAGCTTTTTAGAAAAAGGGCTTGACGGGACATGGCCCGCTCCTATGTATCTCCCGGTGCGATGGAGAACTCAAAGCTACGTAGTTCTTCTTTGTTATGAAAAGGGGTTTTTGTTTTTTATCTTGTTTAGGTGAGTTTTCGAAATAGGACTAGCACCTAGCAAATGATTAAACTAACCAAAGTTATGGGTAATCACTGCTAAGTACTCTTGAAAATGAGAGTCAATACCATTGGTCAGACGAACCAAGGTTCTGATTGACCATTAGTAAAGACTCGTTTTTATTTGATACTTCGAAAATGGTTTTCGAAAGAGGTTATTTGGCGCGAGTGATCAAACTAACCAAAGTTATGGATGATCACCGCTTTATTGCTCTTTTTTTGAAAAGCCATTGATACCATTGACTAGACGAACCAAAGTTCTGATTAGCCACTAGTAACAATGGGTTTGAAAACTTTTCTTTTGTTTGTTTCATGAGGATGGTTTGCTTATGATTGCAAAAAAAGGTTTTCATTTGTTTTGAAATGAAGTGTTCATGATAATCAAACTAACCAAGGTTATGGGTGATTATCACTAATAACTTATGTTTAAAAGGATGTTTTTGAAAATTGAAAGCGTTCATGACAATCAAACTAACCAAGGTTATGGGTGATTATCACTAATAACTTATGTTTAGGAAAATAGTTATATGAAGGAAAAAAAGGTTTTAATGAAATGCAAGAGGGTAAAAAGTTAAGAACAACATAACCTAATTTTCTTGGCCGAAGCATCAAGTAATAATTCAAACTCAATTTCATGCCAAAACTTTGTAAATTAACCTACAAAAGAAACATAAGGCACCATCCTAAAATGTAAACATTAAACAAAATTGAATCATATAGGGTAATCTTTTCACTTAGATTAAAGTGCCATGGGCACAAGTGAAAATCAACTTACCCCATCATCAACATCTAGCAATGAGTAAAATAGAACACATAAACCAAGAAAATAAAGTTGAATCCTTTCTAACTATCTTCACCACTTAAATTAAAGTGCACTAGGCACTAGTGGAGACTCACATAGCTAAATCATCAACAACTAACCAAAAACCAATTAAAGGAACATGTGAACTAATGAACTAGATTAGGGTAAAGATACATGAACAAGTAAGCTAGTTTAGCAAATTATCATATGAAAATTAGAGAGCATCTAAATAAAGTAGAATCCCTTCTAACCATCTCCTCCACTTAAATCAAAGTGCACTAGGCACTAGTGGAGACTCATATGGCTAGATCATCAACAAATAACAACTAAAAAAATATATTAAACAAGGAAAATTCATAAACAAAGTTGAATCCTATCTCACAATCTTCTCCCTTAAATCATGGTGTTCTAAACACAAGGGAGAATCAAGTTGTAAGATCATCAACAAAAATCACAAGAGTAGTAAACTAAACAAGGTTGAATCCTATCTAGCAAATCTCCCTTTTTCCACATAAAATGCATAAAGCACAAGTAGGGGTCATTTTACTAGATCATCAACATAACAAAAACTTGCAAGCAAATTCTATTGAAACAAACTTGAGAGAACATTTTTGAGCATAATGGTAAGCCAAAAAACCAAGAAGCAACAAAACCTCTAATTATTTTGAAGATTTGCGAAATATATATAAATGAGAAAAAGGTTTGCAAGCTTTAAACAAGATGATATTAAGTATGAAAACACTAAAATCAAATACTCACACAAGATTAGGCATCATTAAGATATATTAAAGTCAAAAATGCGAACTACATATGAAGGGAGATCACATGTTTATTATACAAAAATCAACACAAACTACCTTTTAAAGATGAAAATGATGAATACACAAAATGGTGGATAGAATATGAAATGAAGAGGAGAAGATAGGTCTTAATGCAAAATATGTGAAGATGATGCTAAGATAATAGAAATTTTACCTTATCACTAAAATTGGAAGAAAAATTGAAGAAGTAGAGGAAAGGGAAATGAGGGGAAGCTACGGTTTTAATGGAGGAGAGGAGGAGAAGGATTATGTGCTTGATTTTTCTTGAGTGTGAGAGGAATGGATTGGAGGTAGTTTGATGATGAATTGGTTAAGAGAAATTGAAAAATGGAGGTGGTTTAGGGGTGGAGAAGCTACGGTTTTAGAAGAGAGGAGGAGGAGAGGAATTATGTGAAAATCTTAGAGTGAGATCAAATGAGAGCTAAAAAGGAAGGGGCCTCTTGTGAAGAAAGGGAGGGCATTTATAGTTTTTTTCTAGGGTTAAGGGCACTTTGGTCTCTTATTTTTTTAGGTGCTCTAGGATTGCATCTAAATTTTGAACCATGGGTCAAGATCAAATGTCACATGGATTAGGGGCAATTAGAAAGCACAAAGTGAGGAGAGAGAGGGCTGAGGGGTGTAGCTTAAGGAGGTGGGTGAAGGATAAGTTTAATTACAAAAATGTATTTTCTCATGAAGCATATTACAAGAGTGCCATTTTAATTCAAATGAAGGGTGAGGATTGCATTTAACACCTGAATGGAAGGCCATGATTTAAACACAATTTGCAATCAATAAAATAAACCAAAAATGGGGGAAAAGGGCTGGAATTCGCAGCCAAAGGATAAGAGAGAGAGAGTAATTGCAAGTTGTCATTGTACTATTTGCCTCCCACTACCTCTCTAATTATCCTTTCTTTTTCTTGATTTTTTTTCTAGATAATTCTTCATTAATCTTACCATTTTGGGCCTCATCCTATGATTCAATGATTGGGCTCTGAATTTTATGATCTCACCAATCCCAAAATTGATTCATTGACCCTACCTCAAAGGAAATGACCATTTTGCCCTTTTGTTCAAAAACCGAATTTCATGCCAAAAATACTCCTATGATGCATAAAAAAATGCACAACTCCACTCACTTGGACTCACATAAATTCCTCAAGAGATGCATAGTGGTTTTTACTGAGAAATTATTTATTTTAGTGAAATGACCAAAATGCCTTTTTGGTCCCAAAAACCCTAATTTGCTCCAAACTTCATTTCCACTCTAACAATGATCCTGAGACCCTTTGGATGACTCTAAAACTCTAGAAATGCATGATGAGAAAATATGCCTTTTTGGCGAAATTACCAAAATACCCCTTGAACTGGGAAAAACCCTAGAAGTCCTACAAATTCTCTAAAATGTTCTAAAATGCCATGCAATGCTTTTCTAACCCTAAAATGCATTCTGAAATTTCTAAGATGTAAGCATGATGCTCTTCCTAACCTCTAGGATGAATACCAAGACTTGATTTATTTATTTTTGATTGAAAATTAAGGTTTTGACCTAGGCCGGACAAAATTGGGGTATGACAGTCCCCTTCCTTTCTCTCTTCTCCTCTTCGCAACTTTCTTTCTTTTCTCTCCAAAAATGCGCTAATGACTAAACCCTAGCCAAGTACTCTCCTTCATGCGCCTAGGCCCTTGGGCTCTTGGATCACGGGCCCCCGACTACTACTCAGCTAATTACTAATCATCATCCCCTAATTTAAATAAAACATAATTTTATTAATTATTAAATATGACTATACTATTAAAATACCTAAATAATTTAATTAAATAAATAATTAAATTATTTGGGCGTTACAACTCTCCCCCACTTAGAATATTTCGTCCTCGAAATTTACCTGGTTCAAACAGCTTGGGATAGGATTCCCGCATCTTGCTCTCCAGCTCCCACGTCATGCTCTCTCCGGCAGCTCCTAGCCAGACTACCTTCACCAACGCAATCTCCTTGCCTCTTAAAACTTTCACCTCATGACCTTCGATCCGTACAGGCATCATCTCCACCGTGAGATTATCCCGTACCTCCACATCATCCATGCGGATTACATGAGATGGGTCCGAAATATACTTTCGAAGTTGCGACACATGAAACACGTCATGCAAATTCAAAAGGTTAGGCGGTAAAGCCACTCTATATGCAACATTCCCGACTCTCTCCGAAATCTGATAAGGACAAATAAAACGAGGAGTGAGCTTCTTCGACTTCAAAGCGCGTCCAACACCGGTCACTGGAGTGACTCTCAAAAATACATGCTCACCCGCTTGAAACTCTAAATCTTTCCTCCGCTTGTCGTGATAACTCTTCTGTCGACTCTACGAAGCCTTCATCTTCTCACGAATCAACTTCACCTTTTCAGTTGTCTCTCGAACGATCTCCGGTCCAAGCACCACACTCTCTCCAGACTCATACCAACACAGCGGGGTTCTACACTTCCGACCATATAATGCTTCAAAAGGTGCCATCCCTATACTAGAATGGTAACTGTTGTTATACGTGAACTCTATCAGTGGAAGGTAGGAATCCCACGAACCTCCTTGTTCCAAAACACAAGCCCTCAACAAATCTTCTAATGACTGAATTGTCCCCTCTGACTGACCATCTGTCTGAGGATGATATGCCGAACTCAACCTCAACTTAGACCCCAACTTTTCTTGCAAACTCTTCCAGAAATCTGAAGTGAACCTCGGAACTCTATCCGAAACAATACTCATAGGAACCCCATGAAGCTTCACAATATCCCGGATATAAATCTCCATCAACTTCGACACTGGATACGTGATGCTGATAGGAACAAAATGAGACGATTTTTTTAACCTGTCAACAATCACCCAAATTGCATCATACCCTTTTGCAGTATTAGGCAATCCCGTCACAAAGTCCATCGAAATGCTATCCCATTTCCACTCTGGAATTTCTAACAGTTGCATCAGTCCAGCAGGCTTCTGATGCTCCACTTTTGACTTCTGGCAAGTCAAACATGCATAAACGAACTGCACCACATCTCGCTTCATACCAGGCCACCAAAACAACTTCTTCAGGTCTTGATACATCTTTGTAGCTCCCGGATGAATACTCAACTTACTTCTGTGACTCTCTTCAAGAATGGCTCTCTTCATGTCTGCATCATCAGGAACGCAAATCCTACCACGGAACCTCAACACACCTTGTGAATCTAACTTGAAATCCTCGTCCTCAGATCGATCACTCCCGACCGTCAAGTCTACCAGTTTAACATCTGATTTCTGGGCCTCTCTGATGCTGTCCAGAAAATCATTACCAATCTTCAACATTCCTAACTTAACACTCTGAGGTGTCACTTCACAAACCAGACTCATATCCCTGAACTCCTCAATCAGCTCTAACTCCTTAACCATCATTGCCGACATATGCATCAACTCAGACAATTCGGATGCGGACATCCTGTACGGTGCCATAGGAACAGGTTTGGTACCAGGTACAAGATAAATAGAGAATTCAACTTCCCTCTCTGGCAGTACACTTGGAATCTCATCAGGAAAAACATCAGGAAACTCGCGCACCACCTGCAACTCTTCAATGATAGCTTGATTCTCGACAGACAACGACGCCATCAGCGAGAATAACTGAACTCCTTCCTTCATCAACTTCCGCAACTGACTAGCGGATAACAGACCAGACTCCTCTCCTCCAAAACTCACCTACTTGCTACGACAATTAATATGAACATGGTTATGCTCTAACAAGTTCATACCCAAGATTACATCCAATCCGCTCAACGGCAAGCAAACAAAATCCACAACAAAGTCTCTGTCGAAGATCGACAAGGGACACTAAGAACACACCAGAGAAGTGGTTACCGACCCCTTAGCTGGAGTGTCGACAACCATCTCTCCATTCATAGCAGACAATACAAGACCCAATTTCTTACAACAATCAGCAGCAATAAAGCAATGAGTAGCACCAGTATCAATGATAGATTTTAAAGGAGTACCATTAATGAAGCACGTACCTCTAATAAGTCCATCATCTTCAGTAGGCTCTTCACCTGCTAAAGCGAACACTTTTCCACTGGACCTTTCCTTCTTCGGCTTTGGACCCTGAGTACTAATGTGCCCTCCTTCACCACAGTTGTAGCAGGCCACCTCCTTACGCTCACACTCAGCCACCACATGACCCTCCTTACCACATCGGTAACACTTCTTCACTTCAGCCTTGCACACGTTACTCTTGTGACCAGCTTTGCCACATTTGTAACATACAATGCTAGCAGGAGCATCTCCCCCACTAGTCTTCTTGCCAATAGCATCTTTCTTCTTACCCTTACCAGCAGGAACATCATACGGTTTACCACGACTCTGAAATTTGCTCCTCTTCTCATTCATAATCTTGTAGTGAGCATTGTTGTCTTCCTCATAAATTCTGCAACTATCAATCAAGTCGGAGAATACACGGATCTCAGGACGCAGCCCATTCTCGAACTTAATGCACTTGGAAAACTCAGCAGTAGCCTCACTGTAATGCGGGTAAAATTTTGCTAATTCCACGAACTTAGCAGCATACTCAGTCATGGACATATTCCCTTGTTTCAGCTCCAGGAACTCAATCTCTTTCTTACCTTGGACATCCTCTGGATAATATTTTCTCATAAACTCCCCGTGGAACACAGCCCAAGTGATCTCTTCGTTTGCAGTCTCCAATCTCTGCCTAGCCTCTAACCACCAGTCGTCGGCCTTCTGCCAGCATATGCGTACCATAACGAACCTTCTGTGCTGGAGTGCAGTCCATCACACGAAAGATCCTCCCCATCTCTTTCAACCAAGCCAAAGCACCATCGGGATCATACCTGCCCTTGAAGGTAGGCGGATTCTCTCTCTGAAAGGTAGCCAAACTCCGAGACCCAGCATTCTCACCACATTCTGTTGACCCTCCACCGCCTGAGCCATAGCAGCCAACGCAGCAGCAATAGCAGCATCGTTCCTTCCAGCCATTTCAACTAATCACTACAATCATAAACAACAGTTAGAACCAATTGACAATACTTGATCGTCAATGACACACTAACTTGACAACTTGGCCGGACAGACCGAAACTGCTCTGATACCACTAATGTAACACCCCTTTTCTACCCAGAATTTTTTTTACAAAAATCAGAGTTTTCAAAACGTTTTCAATACACCCACAAGGGATGCTACACTTACACCGTTAAGCATCACACGCCAATAATAAAGTTTCACCATTAAAACAGTGCAACACCTAGCACGTCATAACATCATCAAGCAGCGGAATAAAAATAAAGTTCAAACGAACAGTTATAACATCACCATAAAACTTCAACAACCAAATAATAATGATAATTAGTAAAACTAGCGTTCATCCCCCCGAGTGCTACGTATCAGAGCGCCGACACCGACTCAAATAGTGAAGGAAGACTTGCATTCACTCGCAATCACCTGCACGTTACCAACATAGGGGTAACATTCAAACAGAATGAGTGAGATATCTAACATTATAATAGCATATATGATAGGCAACATGCTAGAATTACGACAACCATATCTACCGCTTCACTACAACACCAATTAATAAATCACCAAGAATCATCATTAACATCATGAGTAAGTATATGAGATGCAACCCACACCAACGGGCATATGCATGTGGTACCAATCATCACCAATAAAGTAGCCACTAAGGGCGTCATCACCTGTATGAGCATCACCATCATCACATATAGCTCCAAGGCCGAAGCCTTCATCACCAAAATAATGCATATGGAATGCATGCAACGCCATGCACAACACATCAAAACAATCAACAACAATGGTCATCTATGTGACACACAACAACACCAATATTAATAATTGATCATAGACCCGTCACCTGTCACCTTAGCCCATAAAAATAGGCACATCACCTGTTATATCCTCACCTGTTATATCATCACCAATCATCACCAATACACCTACACCTATAGGACAGTCTAACAACTTGACCAACGACCACCGACACCAAGGACGCCAATAAATTTACAACATCAGTGACAACCACAATTTTACAACACCGAGACTTCGACAATTGACAACACCAAGAACGATACCAATTTACAGCAACACCGACAATAGCTTAAAAAAACAGCAACTTAAAATGGTGACAACAACAGTGATTTTCAGGAAAACAACAACATTTGTTCACTGTGACAGCAACATTATTTTTTGAAAAACAGCAACATTTTGCTCACTGTGACAGCAACATTATTTGTGAAAAACAGCAACATTTTGCTCACTGTGAAAGCAACATTATTTGTGAAAAACAGCAACATTTTACTCACTGTGACAGCAACATTATTTGTGAAAAACAGCAACATTTTACTCACTGTGACAGCAACACCAATTTTCAGAAAAACAGCAACAATTGTTCAGTGTGACAGCAACACCAATTTTCAGAAAAACAGCAACAATTGTTCACTGTGACAGCAACACCAATTTTCAGAAAAACAGCAACAATTGTTCACTGTGACAGCAACACCAATTTTTAGAAAAACAGCAACAATTGTTCACTGTGACAGCAACACCAATTTTTCGAAAAACAGCAACAATTGTTCACTGGGACAGCAACACCAATTTTCAGAAAACAGCAGCAGCAACAAGACAGAAACTGGCGCCCAGCAACAGGGCGCCAAGTGAGACAGCAGCACAACAAGAAACTGGCGCCCAGCAGCAGGGCGCCTAGCAGGCAACAACGACAACAGAAACTGGCGCCCAGCAACAGGGCGCCTAGTGCAACAATGGCAACAGCAGACTTTTTAGTGCAACAATGGCAACAGCAGACTTGGCGCCCAGGAGCAGGGCGCCTAACACCTCAGCAACAGAATCAGACTTGGCGCCCAGCAACAGGGCGCCTAGCAGCAACACAGAAACTGGCGCCCAGGAGCAGGGCGCCTAAATCAGCAACATGGTCAGAAAATACTGGGCGCCTAGGGCACCCTTCACAGCAACACTGACACGCACCAATCACCACTGGGCGCCTAGGGCGCCATTTCCTGCAACTCAGAAATACACTGGGCGCCTAGGGCGCAAACTCCAGCAACCAAGACAGCATCACTGGGCGCCTAGGGCGCCACTTTCAGCAAGCAGATTACACCTTGGGCGCCTAGAGCGCCACTTCCTGCAACAAACAAAAACAGAACCATGACTGGGCATAGCGCCCAGCAGCAGGGCGCCAATTCCAGCAACATCAAGACAGCAACCACCTATAGACACGCACAGGACATGGCGCCCAACAACAGGGCGCATTTTTCAGCAACTAAGACAACACCAAAATTGCACCAAACACCAAACACCAATTTTCACCATGATCATTCACCCAAACATCAAATCGAAATCATCATAGTATATTCAAACATCACTAAAACAACATCAACAAGATCAAAGAGGCAACATTGTCCTATCTCCCACATAATCCCCATCATATACCCTATTATAAGGATAGAACCCACCCTTACCTTGGATTTTGCCGAACACCATATCTCCATGCACGAAACTCCAAGAACCACCGCAACAGAGCTCCTCTCCTCTTTCTCCTTGTGCGCCATCCCCTTCCTTTCTCTCTTCTCCTCTTCGCAACTTTCTTTCTTTTCTCTCCAAAAATGCGCTAATGACTAAACCCTAGCCAAGTACTCTCCTTCATGCGCCTAGGCCCTTGGGCTCTTGGATCACGGGCCCCCGACTACTACTCAGCTAATTACTAATCATCATCCCCTAATTTAAATAAAACATCATTTTATTAATTATTAAATATGACTATACTAATAAAATACCTAAATAATTTAATTAAATAAATAATTAAATTATTTGGGCGTTACACAAGCTGATGGACCTTTTCTTGCTCCTCTAACAACTCTGAATAGCCACCATTATTAATCTGTGCTTGAACATGGTCTAGGGATGCGGTCGCCACTTGCACCCTCATATTAACGTCCCCAAAGACATCTTTATTCCAAGCCTTAAGCTTTAACTTAAGAATTTTTAGCTTTTGATTGAGGACCACCATAGGGCAGCCAACAACATGAGATTGCCAAGCCTCCTTAATCACATTCAGGCAGTCAGGGTGACTCGCCCAAGTGCGAAGGAATTTAAAATAAGAGGGATGCGCACCATCTGTAGTCTGAAGCTCAAGCAATAAAGGGAAATGGTCAGATCTAGATTTAGTAAGAGTATAGCAGGAGATACCTGTGTAAAAAGTGAAGCAGGCGTCATTGCAAATAGCTCGATCAAGCCTTTTCTCCGTGAAAGCCCTGCCTTTACGACCATTAGACCAAGTGTACTGAACACCCCTAGTCGGCAGATGAATCAAGCTATTCAAATTTGTCCAGTTCTGAAAGTCTTCACAAGCTGTTTTAGAGGGGGTGCCACTACCTCTATATTCATGACTGCCCATAACAACGTTCCAATCCCCAATAAAGCACCAAGGGATTTTATAAGTTTGCTGGAGAAGAGAAAGATCCTGCCAAAGAGATCTCCTGCCCAGATAGTTACAAGAAGCATAGAATGCAGAAATACCTACTGTATCATTATTGACCTCCACTATAAAAGAGACTTGCTGATCTGAGCAAGCGATAACAGTAGGATTGAAGTTGTCCGTACAGACACACCAGAGATTAGGAGTTAAATTATTCCTGTCATTAGTAGCAAAGACTTTCATACCAAGGCGAGACCAATACCTGCGCGGGAAATCATCAAGAGAACACCAAGGCTCAGAAATAAAAACGAAATCAGGCTTGTTAGATGAACAAAGCTTTTTAAGAGCTAATCTTGTGGGGGGATTAGCCAGGCCCCTTGTATTCCAATATAAGCACTTCATTGAGCAAGACTTTGAGATCCTGCCCGTGAACGGGTTGTAATTGGGGTAACAGCTTTCTTTTGGCGCTGTTTTTGTTTTTTCTTTTGAGACTTGGTGCGAACTATTTCAAAGTCAGAGCCCTCATCATGCTGGGCATTATCTTTCTCCAAGTTATCATCCTCCTCAACTACATCAGCCCAAGGCTGCTTAAGGATGTTTAAATCATCCCTCACAACTTGAGCTGCTTCTTGTTCAGCAACCACTTGAACCCGGTTTCTATCGACCTCAAAGGCTGCTTCCATTTGCGAGTCACCAGCTAAAATTTGATCAGGGGTCGTTATAGATGGAGCTCTACCACTTGGGGATCCTGTTTCAAATTGATTAGAAATAAATCCAAGTAGGGGATTAATATCATCATGAGGGATATTATTAGGGCCTCCAAACTGATTAGGGATTGTGATCTCTTCAATAGAGATGAGATCTCTAGGACGAGTCGAGTGTTGACTCTCAATCATATGATGTAAGTTATGCATTTTTAGGACCAATTGTGCAGGTTTTTCATTGTATCACAGTCATTATCTGGGGATTTAGTCTAGTTTTAGATAATTGTAGTAGGAAGTTCATTTGTAAGTAATTCCTTCACTTTTGGAGCTAAATTGGACTTGAAGACCTCTAATTGGTTGTAGCATCATTCGGCGAACCAGACACTTGCCCGGAAATGCAGCAAAATGGAGGGATTTGATTTCTGTTCAATATCGTGTCGCGACCAAGAGGGTTCGCGACGCGACCTGGAGGAGTTTTTCAAAGCCAGGACTTTCTGTGCTATTTCGCGTCGCGACCAGGAGGGTTCGCGACGCGACCAGGAGCAGTTTTGCGAAGCCAGATGTTTTGTCTTATTTCGCGACGCGATGGTCACGGGTCGCGTCGCGATGGTGCGTGAAAATTAGGGTTTTTAAAGCAGTTTCAGCATTTTTTCAAGGGGACTTCGTCTTGGGATCTGAGCCACAATTGGGAGCAGCTGGAGGGTGCGAATTTGGGGCCTTCTCACCACTTGGGAACAAGGGATTGAAGGTTCCAATGTCTTCCTTTATGTTTGTTTTCTATTTTATGTTGGTTTCTACTCTTAGGATGGATTGTAACTAATTTGCTTAGATTAGGGAGAGATGAATCTCCCAACCCTATCATGTGAACCATTGTTCTAATCATTTCAGTTGTTATTCGATTTACTTTGTCTAAATACCTATGTTCTTAATGCTTTTCAATTACATATGATAATTGTGATGATCCAGGCTAGTGATTGCATAGGAATATGAATTAGTAGCTGGAAATTGGGTAGTTAGATCACATGCTAGTAATCATCATAGGAATATGTGGTAGCTTATGTGAATTCATTAAAATTCTTAATCTTAATGCGTTACCCTCCGGCATGACTCGCCTAAGGAATTAGGGTAACTCTTAGGGTAATAGGGGTCTTGAGGCAAGGAATTGCCCTTGACCTTAATTGGTGAATTGAATCTAGAAATTGAATAATTAACTTGAATTGGCTAAGGTTCATGTGATAGGCGAGGTGAGAGGATTCGATCCCTAGTCGGTTTTTCTCGTATTCTTAAATCACGTTTTGTGTACTGTTACTGTTACTCAAATTACCAACCCTTTACAATCTAAGAATTTACAACTTTGCTATTGTTTTCAACGCGCAATCCCTGTGGAATCGACCGGTTACTTACCGTATTTTATTACTTGCGACGACATTTGGTACACTTGCCAAAGTCCTAACATCAAGTGATTATCTTTTTCCACAATATGTGCTGCAATTGCTTCATTACCAGCTCCAGTATCGTTTTGAATATCTTTGCCTGCACCATTATCAATAGTGTTAGCAATAACAACATTATCACTAGCTGTAGCCTTACCTTTAACCTGAGATTCTTTCTCTGCGTTAGGCACGTGCATGTCACGAAAATTAATGTCATCAATTACGTTCTTTCTCCTTGGTTCCCAAACTTGCCTATTGACTGGGGGCTGCACACGCGGTTCCTGCTTACTATGAGCCTGCTTACAATTAGAATAACTGTGCCCAATAATATGACAATAAGAGCAGAAATGTGGAAACCTTTCATAAACAACTTCCACGTAAAATGCGTAGCCTTCACGCTCAACCATAATACGCTCAGGAAGATCTCCATTCAGATCAATATCAACAAGTACTCTTGCGAAGTGGCCAAAAGTACGTTTCTTTGTAGCATCATCCAAAGAAATAGGACCCCCAATTGCACCGGCAATCTCAAAAAGAGTGATTGGACGCCAGTATTCACGAGCCAGTCCATGTATACGCACCCAACATTGAACATTGGTGTTTCAGATCCTGTTTGGATCAAAGTCTGGCGTCCATGCAAATAGCCGAAGAAAACCCGGATGCAACGACCATGACCCAATGGCTTGAAGGCTACGCATCTCTTCAAATGATTGAAAACAAAATTCATAGTATCCCTTTCCCAAAGAGACCATTTTCCAAGCGCCTATGGATTTCCATTCTTGCAAAAGTTTTGCTCTAAGATCATTAATTTTTAGAGGAGAATCCCCCTTAGAAAGGGTAAGGCGGCCATGCAAAACGTTCTTGCACTCTTTAACTCCTTCTTGATATTCAGTTTCAGTAATCATGATAGTGATTGCATCGCCTTTGATCCAAGGCTTGGGCAACTGACTTGGAGGAATCACGCATGAGTTTGTTAGCGCAGCAGCAAAGGATTTTGATGCGGATACTGGCTGATGCTGTACCCTAGGCGCTTCTTCCTGTGCTGTATCGGTCGAGCATGGCCATGGCTAGAAATCCATTAGCACATACCAGAACCAGACCAGCGAAAGACGTAAAGATCAGGCGCAGATCAGCAGCCGAGGGAAACCCAGATCAAGCCGTAAGATAAGACCAGATTCCACGAATAAGAAATCACGATCACTCCGAGCAAGAACCGAGCAAGACCAAGATCTAACCGTAAGCGCAGCAAGACCAGAATTTACGATGAAAAAGAACATAAATAGCACACCGAACCACTTACAGGGACAGGCAGCGCGAGTTCACGATAAGAGAAGATATCACTAGGCCAAGCGAAGTCTTCAAACCTGAACTGAGAACCCAGACGCCTGGAAGCCAAACAATCAAGAGGAGAGAACCGGCTGGGGAAGAAATCACGGGTCAGTGAAGATCAAGGATGGATGATCACCGAATGCTTTCTTCCCAAACCCTAGCAAAGGTTGCTATTTTCGCCAAACTCAATGGTTTAGGGATTTAGGGTTCGAAGAAAATGAATTGCGATTGGGAAAATTCGAAGAAGATGGAATGAGCTGAACTGAACTCGCGAAGATGGAATGAGGTGAACTGAACTCGTGAGAGTGAGACGCCAAGAGCTAGAGTGAGACGCAGTCACGCAGATCGTGAAGTGTGAAGTGAGAGACTGAGAGTAAAAGGATAGAACTGTGATCTGTGAAGTGTAAAAGTGAGAAAATAACTAATAGTTTAACACTAACAGTTCGGTCAGTTCGTAACTGAACTGACTTTAATAGTTCAGTTAGCGAACTGTTTTTAACAAAGACAGTTCAGAACTGTGTACATTTTCTCAGGTCTTTCTAAACTCGGAGGCTCCACATGTTTATGTTTACACCTTCTTTTTCCGTTGTCACCACGATTTGCTCTAAATATGAAGGAAATATAGTCATTTTCGTCTTCCCCTTTAGCTTTATATCGGTGGCTTTGTTATGCTCTATTGGTGTCGTCTTTTGACTGTCCTTGGGAGGTTTGGAGGCTTTAAAGAGCATTTTTGGATCCTAAACCCTAATGGACCAAGCGCAGCCTCTATTAGGTGTTAGGGGTGTTGTGTTGGTGTATACTTTTAGATTCTTTTTTTTTTTTGTTTTTAAATGGCTTAAACAAAACTATTTTGTGCTTATGTATTTTCTATGTAACATTGTTGAAAGTGTTATATAAAACATGCTCAATTTAAAATAATGTTCATAAAAACCGTTTTTATGCTAACTATCGTATCTCCAATTATCATTTTGAAAGGAACTCATTTAAAATTTTCAAGATAGAATATTTCAAATGGTCGCAATTCAACCCCTTTCTTGACTCTATACCTTTTTATAACTATCCATATTAACTGGGGAGTTCTATACATCATACCTTTTCAATGTTTAATGTACTCTTATCGAACTTAAAGGTGGTAAGTTTTTTGACCTAGGGATCATTAATATGTGTTGTGTTTTATTGAAAAAAAAAACAAAGGATATTTCAAAAGTGGGAAGTTGTTTGGCTTTGGACTCACCAAAGTCTTTAAATATTAAAGCTTAATGAGAGCTCGTAACAGCTATTTTAATCTCAGCTTTATTACAATTATTTCATAACGGCTGTTGACTGAAACTAAAACCCGCTGGAGCGTATGTTTCAAACGGCAATTCTCATGAACCTATAAAAACGTTATCAGGTATCGCTTGAGACATATCGAAAAACAAACTTATTTCATTCCTCTGAAAAATACGAAAGAGTCCTGGGTTAATCTCCTGTTGTGTCGAAATTGTTCTTGCAAGTTCAGAGTCCTCTCTCGCTTCTGCGATTGAGACGAGACCGGTTGTACCTCGGGGAACTTGCGCTGTAGAGGCGAATAAATTCTTCAGGGCAGTCGCAAGGCGCCTCCGATTCTCTAACATTTGTTTTGTTTGCAGCTTCACTGTCTTGTTGCGTCTACAACGATATGTACCGGTCTACCTAGTCTCAAGAGTCATTTTTCTTCCATTCTCTCCTTTTGGGCCCAAAAGGTGATGTACTAGGTGAGAGAAGTGTCCTTGGCCCATAAAAAGAATGACATACTCCCATATATATATATATATATATATATATATATATATATATATATATATATATATATATATATGTAGTGCCATAGTCTATATAGTGCCATAGCACTTAATGATAACTTTTATCTGCGAGTGAAAATCAAATTTTCTGTAATGGTTTGACATTTAAATTGACAAAATTGAAACATCTAAAAATAAAATATTTTTAACAAAAATTTCTGGTGAAACATGCTTTTAATTTACTTTGACTTCTCTAAAGTCTAAAGTGATGGGTGCACTTTATCCCTATCATGTCAGAACATGCTCTTACGAAAAATTTAGTTCAAAATATTCAATCACAGTACAATTTTTATATAATTATCTTAATCATTAATGTGTAGTTATGATTAAGACTAACTCCCCTCAGCTCTCACACTTTTTCTTATAAAAAGTCTATACATTTTTGTATAGTTTTTGAATTAAAAACTATTAATACCAAATTTTAAACCGTAATAATGGAAATTTAATTGGATGAATTCTAATGATTGACTTTGTTCAATGGCATCAGGAATCACACCAAGGTGTGCATAGTGCCATAGTCTATTAAGAGGACACCACACCAATGGAATTTATTTCCATCCTTTGAAGTGCAACACGAATATTTTTTAAATAAAAGTGGAATTATATAAATGCACTCTAGAATTAAAATTTATAATTGAGTCTCTAAACTTCTCCATGTGTTTTTGTAATTAGATCCTTGCATATTAAAACTTTTAGGTTTAAATATATATTACCCCCCTGCAAATATACCCATTATCCAGTTACCCCCTTACAAAAAAAAACATTTAAAACAAACCTTGCAAAATATAAAGTTATCCAGTTACCCCCCTGCCGTTAAATTTTCTGTTAAAAAATGTAAAATGTCACATATCCAGTTACCCCCCTGCCACGTGTCACCATATTATTGGGCCTCTGTGAGTGTGAGTGAGTGCTTGGTCACGGGTTCAACACCCATTGGGGACAAATATATTTATTTTTGAGTGATATAAGTTGTGCCACGTGGCAGCCATCCATTGGTTGCTGACGTGGCACTGTTGACAAGGATGCTGACGTGGCAGTCAGTGCCACGTGTCACAGATGCCCAATAATATGGTGACACGTGGCAGGGGGTAACTGGATATGTGACATTTTACATTTTTTAACAGAAAATTTAACGGCAGGGGGGTAACTGGATAATTTTATATTTTGCAAGGTTTGTTTTAAATGTTTTTTTTTGTAGGGGGGTAACTGGATAATGGGTATATTTGCAGGGGGGTAATATATATTTAAACCAAACTTTTACATCACTTTTTATAAGGTTCTTGAGCTTTTATATAATTCAAAATTAAGGCTCTGTGTTTAGGGACTTGATTACAAATTATCTAAAAGTTTATGACCTTAATTAAAAGTTCATAGAACCGATTAAAATACAAAAACCTAATTATAAATAATTTAAAATGTCGGGCATTACAAGATAGTTGAAATGGTGACCAAAATTTAGAGACGGAAAAAGGGAAAATCTCAGCTCTATTTTGGTGACCAATTGAGAGACGACTTTAACTTTTTCGCCTCTAATTTTTGTTGCTATTTAAACTTTTCTAGTAATAGGACCCAATTCCATTTTTAAGTTCATAGACCTCTTATTTAAAAAATTTCAAATAGTTTAAAAACGAATATAGTAGTAAAACTTAAATTTTCTCAAAAAAAATTCAAAAGTTGTTTACTTATTAACAATCGAATTTCTTCAACAAAAAGTTAATTATCAAATAAAATTCTTTCCACTTAGCGAATTTATCTAAAAATATGAATTTCTTTTTGGTACAAGCAAAAATATTAATTCTATTAAAAAAAGAATCTAACAATATGGATATATGTATCTCGTTTTATAATTTTAAAATTACACACGGCAAACTATAAAAATAAGAACACTGCCGTCAAAAGAAATAAAAAAATGCAGACAAAAGCTTATATAAAATAAAAAGTCTTATGGATCGGTCAACTAATATTTATATCCCACTTTTAAATATTGTACAAGCGACTTCACAATTACTTTAGATTAACTACTCATATAAACTTAATTAATCAACTAATTTCTCTAAAATGTTTACATGGAAGCTCTTTGACTTTAACATTCTGAATGTAATCCCTTCATTTTTTATGGTTTGGTCGTAATTTAAAAACTCATAATTTCAATTTTTGAAGTTTGATCTCGTAAAATGTCTACCACAATCTTTGTTAAAGTTAATTTGCAAACTAAGATTATGATAGTGAATAGAAGTGTTGTTTAATGCAAGACCAAGCTCTATAAAATATCAACATATATATATTGACATTAAAAAAAAAAAAAGTCACAACAACCGTGCACTTTTAGCACATATTATCGTTCGATTAACCTCTTTTGTTAGATATAAAATTTTTAGGTGATACACAAGAATTAAAAATTACTAACAAAGGTACTTAATATTATCCACGAATGAGGTCTTCATATCAGCGAGAAAATTTGGAGTCGCATCTTTCTGTGAAATCAATTGCATTTTTATTTTTTACCAATTAGACCAAATTCAGTGGGTGCTCCATTAACCTATATCAATAACTAATTTCTTAATGAAATGTTAAAGAAAATTTAGATATATACCCAAACAAATTATTGATATATCAAATGTAATTTCTCTTGGTCTTCAAATTATTGAATTATGATAAGCGTGGAAGCGCACGTCAACTCCTTCCTTCTTTTTTTGAATGACATCCTCTCTATTTATTTTTGTCCCCCAATTGATGATCTAATTAGGAATTTTCATGAACACTTTTCAGTTATCTAAACAATAATGCTTAAACAATTTCATAATTACTACGTAATTTTAAAAAATAGAGCCTATGCCCGTGCATCGCACGGGCTCAACACACTAGTTATTGACATTATGATAAGCGTGGAAGCGCACGTCAACTCTTTCCTTTTTTTTTTGAATGACATCCTCTCTATTTATTTTGGTCACGCTTGGATTTGCTTATACGCGTGATAGATAGTTGACATGCATCTCAAGTTTGCTGGGTAGGGATCCCATGCAGTCAAAGTAGGCCACATTGGCACATTCATGCAATTCAGATAAGATGGTTCATATTTCAGCTTTATATGCTTATTCTCGTTGCTGGATGTATCTTTGGAATTGGAGGAGTACAGCTCCAAATTTCCTTAGAAGCACAGGATGAATAGACAAAATAGTTGCCTTGTTATATGCGTATCCTCCTAGTCTCTAGAGAAGGAAATAGTTATGCGGCCAAATTGGCTCACTATGGTGTTATTAGTCATTAATTATTAACCTTATGGTCGATTTTATTTGGTCTGACTTTCTCTGTTTTTTTTTATAAGCAAAAATTTCATTCAAGGAGCACTGGGAGTGCTCAAACCCAAACAACAAAAATTACACCGTGTTTAGGATTTGTAGTGGATTGGACCACCACGATGAAATAGATACAGATGAATTAAAATTTAATCTATAAACACTCCAACTCCAAGTTAAGCTCTTGATGCGGGTTACCGTGGAAAAAACATTCACCTCCTCATCCTTAAAAATAGCTCCGTTCCTAGCGAGCCAAATACTCCAGCAAGTTGTTAACCATAACATATGTTTCGTACGCTTTGATTTTTTCCCTTTGCACAATGTTGCACAACCAAGGAAAAACTCCTCCAAGGGCGTTGACAAGTCTAGCACTACACCAAGCCAAGCACTAACTCCTTCCCAAACTGAAATTGGGAAGGACAATTCAAAAACAAATGAGCTATAGTCTCACCATCTTGTTGACATAAGGGGCAGCGAGCATCATGTTCGGAGTTAATGACATTCCTCCTAAGCAATTGCCTGCGCAGCGGCAGAGAGTCCAACAAAAGACACCAACCAAACACTACCACCTTCAATGGAAGAATCGTTTTCCACAAGGTTGCCGAAAATACATGTTGTATCGAATGGATTTGCTGCTGTATGAGCGCGGAATTCAGCTCCAAATAGTAGGATTTAACCGAGAAAGTCTTTGAGGTATCGTGCGACCAAATCCACATGTCCTTCTTTCCTCTAGTCGGCACAACAGACAGCAGAATACTATTCAAAATCTCTCCTTCAAAATCACTAAAGTGCTGCCAAACATCATTCCACAGCCAAGTATCACCAGTCCAACAATCCAATTCAGCCACAGTTTTAAATTGCTGACCACAAGCTTCAAAGAGTAAGGGAAATACCTTGAAGAATGGCTCTATGCCTAGCCATTGATCCTTCCAAAAATTAATTAGACTACCATCTCCCAAACCTCTTCTTATGCTCCACGCAAATCTTCTTTGCTCCTCCACCTTAGTATCCAATAAAATCAAATCTCTACACCAAATTAATCTGACTTTCTCTGTAACAAATTAAAGGATCCTTCTGGATCGACTTATTTGAACTTATTTACTAGCACAAACCACTTGTACTGTTTAGGAGAGCTTATGAAACACCTTATGACACGTTCATAAAAACAACTTATAGCTTATAGAAAAATAGTTTAACATTTATCTTTTATTATATAAACAACTTATGTATAAACATTTATATGATAAATGCTTATGTCATAAGCGCTTAATTGAGTTGAGTCCATCAAAAAATAACTAATTGAGTTGTTTATCAAAACATGCCCTAACTCATCCCAGCTGAGGTGCCAATATAGCTGAGATTCCTTTCTATTTTCTGATTCCTAACTCATCCCAGCATGATAAAACCCTTTTTTTTTATCTAAAATAATGTCCACCTTTATGTCAAATTTTAAATCTACACATGTCACAGCTGTAATTTTCATTTATAGGTGGTAGGCCCATACAGGTATAGGCTAACTTCAATAGGCTTGATTTTTAATAGGCCTGAGGAAGAGAAGATCATCAGATCCAGAACAAAAGACAAATATAAATTTGAAGAGATATTTATTTATTGCAACATTTCCCTTTTTAACTTCATTTTCATGTTGAGCTGAGCAAACAAATGATATAAAAAAGGGAGAACTTTGGTCCCCAAAATCCCAGATTGTACGTTGATTTCCAACAAAAATGGTTTCATATTTATTATTTCCATCAATTATCAATTAATAATGATAGCAACAAAGGCAAGTAAAGAGAGTGAAGATTTTTTTTCCCCCACTCCCAAAAAGAATCCGACTCTTACATCTGACGACTCTTCATAAGAATCTGTTGCACCCATTAAATCAACTTGCAACTTGTTATGCAACTTGCAACACTCTTTTCACTTTGAAAATATGAATTTGCATAAATTCCTCTACTTATCTCCACAAAAAGTAACACATCCCATTTTGTGCTTAATTAATGGTTTTTATTTATTTTTCTAGTTTAGACAAAATGACAAATAAACATAATGGACGTTATTAAATGGTTACATCTTGGTTGGTACTCGAGAACCAGTGTCTTTATGTCGCTGAAATTGCCAATAGAACATGCACCGAGGGACTAATAGTTTTTATTCTTTGTTGCATCTTAGTTATTCTTCTATTTAATAGTTGACAAAATTGCTCCCAGGTCCTTTAAGTTATTTTCTTATACTGAGGTTAGTCATTTAAGTTTTTTTCCCAATATGGTTCTCTAAGTTTCACAATGATAGCACCGTAAACTTTTTTCATAGTTTTAGTTTGACTCTATTACAAAGACACCTAAGTGGGTGTTAGAGTGCTTATGCGGCTGTTAGAGTGTCCACATGTCCCGTTTTCTTTTTGCTGACTAGTTATTTTTATATATTCTTTTTCACAAAATAAAAATACCGACCACCTTTATCTTCTTCAAACCCAGAAATACAAACAAAGTTTTCAAACCCAGGAAAAAAACTTTAAATAGATCTGGACACTAATTGCAAATCATCTACTATTGCAACAGCAGAAAAAAATATTACATGCAACAGTCACACTCAGATTCGAACTCGAGAACCTTCATCTTTATGTCGCTAAAATTGCTAATGCAACTGGCAATGGGAGACTAATGGCTTTTATTCTTTGTTGCATCTTAGTTATTCTTCTATTTATTTAATAGTAAAAGAACACATCATGTCCACCAAAAGTTTAATTGTATCATTATTCCAAGCACAAGTTCACTCAAAAGGCACAACAACCAAAATGTTATACCTCCAATACTCTTCTAACTATTCTCATACTCAAACCTATGAGTTTGACTTGAATATCAAGATTATAAGAATTGTTATACCCAAAAATACAATCTTTACTCTCTCAATGCTTGTGTAACACTACCTTGTACTTGCCAACTTCACGACAAATTTCCACCTCTTGAGCATTAAAACATATAGATATTCACATATCCTTCATTTAATGTTGTCCTTGAACAAATAGAAACTTTATATATAAATATATCAATTGGTCAAACTATACCCCATGAAGTGAGTGATCTTGTATGATCTTCATTGTTAGTGATGATTCCTTGTTTGTTATGATCCCCATCTTTTTTTTGGCAAACCAGATTCTATTGTTGAGATATTTCTAAGTACAATGCCAAAGGGTAATGGTGAAATTTTCTTTTTCTTTTATATATATATATATATATATATATATATATATATATATATATATATATACACACACACACTATTACTACTACTACAATAAAATTGGTGTCTAAATTTGGCGTCACTAACACTTATAGACTGAATAAGAGACAAACTGTCATTTTCTGTCTCTAACTTTCTTTCGCTATTTCATCTTTTTCTAGTATACATAACTAGAAGTAGAGGGAAATGTTGAAGTTACAAAACTAGTAAATTTGCATGTTTTGGTCAATGTGAGGATTATGAAATTGATAGTTGATATATATATATAGATTGTAACTAAACAACTATCTCAATCTACAATCCAAAACTAAAATGGTCACTTGGAAATGGCTAGAAGGGAATTCACTAAAATTATTGTCTAATCAAATTAAGTAAATAAAATAATGTGTCAAAATCGGAATATAAATTGATTGAAGTGATTATATGGTTGTACAATGATAGGACCAAATATCTTAGTTTAGTGTTAATATATATAAACCAAATAAGATCATTGGTGTAATTAGTGAGACATAAACAAAGACAGCTAGTAACTTTAGCTTCAATTCATGAGGTTGAGATAATGCATTATTTTACATCCACTATCATATATATAATAAGTCACAACATTGTACAACCTTAGGTCAATTTCAATAGATTAATATATTCTTATACGCCGGAATGAATCTTATTTAAGATTAATTGTTTCTTATGTTGATATATATCTCTCCCCAAGTTTTTTAAATTAGTTGCGATTGCAGTTTCCTAGTTGTATTTACACTTGAGATACTAGCTCAGTAGTAAGAGCTTAGGCTTGTATTCTAAGGGGCTGAGTTCAAATCCCCTTGGACACAGTTATAAAATGGCCATTAGTGTCACTTTGATTAATAAAACTTACTGCTCAAGTCAACTCTTGTTGATTTCGTAGTTGCATCCAATTATCGAAAAAAAAGGACAAAGCATGATTTAAGTATCTCCTAGTTTTAAAATCTCAATTACATCTTAATAGTTAATGTTGCAAAGAATTGCGGTTAAATAAAACTCGTGCGACCACCATTGTGGTCGCCGTTTAGTCACTAAATTAAAAACTTCAATGTTGCAGACTAAATTGCGGTCACAAACCATTTTTTAAAACCTGCCCTCTCATTCTCTCTCTATTTTTTTTTATTCTCATATTTTGTTACATACACATCCTAGGCTTGGCACCACGTTTTTCTACTTTCTCATAACATTCAATGCTTCTGCAAATTACAATTGAATTTCACTGAAAAAAAGTATAGCAGCATCAGAAAATGCCTTATAAATAAAAAAAGGCATGGCCCATGTCAAATTTCCCATCTCACCCTTTGTTTTTTCTAAATATATAGCATACATATATATAAGTTATCCTCTGTCTCTACCTGCTATACCTATTCACTTAAAGACAAATTCCTCAAATATTCAATATCTCTCTCTACCTATTTTTCTTCTTATTACTTCCTCTTGTCTGATTTGTAAGGGAAAAATGCAGTTTTAAATTATTTTATTGAATAATTAATGTATCTGATTTAATATAGATCAAATATATTAGTTATTCAATGAATCTATAACAGATCAGATACATCAGTTATTCAATGAATATAAAACTGTATTTTTCATTGATAAAAAGTACAATAGTATCGGAGGGAGTATGTTTTGTTTTCTCTCTTTAATTAAACTAAAATGTAACCGAAAAAACTAATTAAACTAAAAACTCTCCAACTTCAACAAAATCATGAGGATTGAGTAGCTTCTTCTTCTCTTCATGAATCTCATTATTGTAATCAACAAAAACTTCTTTTTCTCCTGATGAATCTTCTGCTTGTTCATTTCCTGTTAATTTATTTGCTCTTTGAGCTTCAAATTCCCAATCTGTCCTTGAAATAACAACCAACATAGTAATAGCACAAGAAGCTTGAGCAGCAAGAAGACCAAACCAAAGACCTTGAAAATCATAACCATTATAAAAAGCCAACCAAACAGAAACTGGCATTCCAACAAGATAAAAACATCCTAAGTTGATATTTGCACCTACTTTTGGTCTTGCTGTACCCCTCAAAACACCACAACCTGTTGTTTGTGGGCAATTACCAAGTTCACAAAGTCCAATAATTGGTAACACCAAACTTGTAAGGGCAATAATGTCTTTATCCTTTGTAAACATACTAGCCCAAATATTCCTTACCATTAGTGAAAAAATCAATGCTAAAAGACCACATATGAAGCTACAAAAGATTCCCATAATTGCTGAAAGTTTAGCTTTTGATGGCTTTTGTGCACCAATTTTGTTTCCAACTCTTGTTGAAACACTAAAACTCAATGAAGATGGAATAATATAAAGTAATGAAGTTGTTTGAATTAATATCCCCATTGAAGCCACAGTTGCTTTTGGATTAATTAATAATCCACAAATTAAAATCATAATCTCATACCACCACCATTCAAGACAGACAGAAATACAACTTGGTATAGCTAAATTGAGAAGTTGTTTCCACTCCTTAAAAATCTCAAAAGAGAATCCACCCCATGTTTTTTTATGAGTACCAGATAATATTATGTAAATTACCAAAGTACCCACAAGGTTGAAATTTGTCCATACCCCACTTAAAGCTACACCTTTTATACCCATATTAAGGTAACTAACAAGAAAATAATTAATGGGTATGTGAAAAATTATTGATAAAGTAGCACAAAGGGTTAAAGGTAGGTTAATGGATTGTGTCCTAAGGTAAATTCTCAATGGGTGTAAAAATGATTGTACTAAAAGGTCAGGAATGGAATAAAAAAGATATTTTTGAGCTTCAATAGCTATAGCTTCATCTTGGTTACAAAACATGAGTATTTGTTTCATGTAAAGCCAAAGAATTGAGATAGGGACTGAAATGCAAATAAGTAAAAGTATGGTTCTTTGTAAACAAAGTCCTAAAAGGTTGAATTTTTTGGCACCAAAAGCTTGACCACAAATGGGTTCCATTCCAACAGCAAGACCAGAAAGAATTGAGTAACCTGTGATGTTTGCAAATCCAACGGCTAGAGATCCACCAGCTAAAGCAAGATCACCAAGATGACCAAGAAAAAGCATCGAAATCATTGAACGACAATAAAGAAGAAGACCAGTGAGAATCATTGGAAAAGCTATTTTTGAAATGGAAATGACTTCTTTTATTGCATAATGAAGTGGTGTGGTTTTGAGTTTTGGGATTAATGGGTTTGTGAGCATCTTGAAAACAGAGTTAAAAAACAGAGTATGAGAAACAGGGGATGAGAAACAGAGGATGAGAAACAGAGGATTGAGAAAAAGATAGAGAGAGAGAGAAAGTGAGTTGTGGGGAATGAGAATGAGGAGATGAGTTTTGCAAAGGATTTTGTGAGTTTGTGGAGGTTTTATAGGGTCTTTTTTGAGAGGGAGTGATGTCTTTAAATCCTTTGACTTTTAAGTACTTTGGCAAAATTGATTTCATCATTTAATGAATTATTTAATGAATATGTAATAAAAAAAAAGATAGTACTCATTCCATCACAAAACATTGGGTTTTATTAGCATTTGATTTTTGTTTCAATACTTTGGTCGTTTTAGAAAATTAATGTATGATTAAATTTTTTCACCCATTATACCTCTAGATTTTTGGTTCGGACCATCGCTGGCTACCCGCGGAGTGTCCTAACGCTTTCAACGAAAGACTAATCTCTGCCCGTATTTAAGATCAAATTTCGCACTGCCCAACACCAAGTTTGTCCACTGTGGGAATCGAACTCGGGAGCACCAGGGTCGACCCTTCGTGTCTTAGGATAGATTAAGCCACTGGGACAACGGTGTTGTTTTATATCTCTAGATTAAATAAGAGTATACAATAATTATATTTTATATTTACTAGTAGCTATAGGGGAATTTGCATTGTGAAATGACATCTCTAGTGGAATATTATAGAAAATTTGTAAAATATTGGCGGTAATTTAGTCTAAATTTATCTCAAATAATTATTTCTTACCCTATGTGCCTAAAGCCCAATACCTTGAACACCTTTGGTACGGGGGAATACTTTTTGAAGCTTGTTTTTTTTGGGGTTTATTCATACACAAGTTTTAGTGAATCCATTAAGTATATTGAACTTGTCAAAAATATTCAAAATGAAGAGGTAACATAAGTGAAATATAAAATTTAATGAAATGTATTGAATTCTTTTTTTTTGTTGACAAAATTTACATTTTATTTATTGATTATTTTATCGACGTCTTAAATTCCGTTAAAACCGGGTCTTATAGGTATTTATTATCACGTATTAAATAGATATTTTTTATTTTTGACTGACTTTTTATTAATAATGTTGTTGACCCGTTAGTTTTTAATCGTGTTTTTAATCAATTTTTTGTAAACAAATAAACCATCTCTACTTAATGGTAATTTTTTTAAAAAAATTTAATAGAAGAATCACTATATAGAGATGGTTTTGTTTCATAAAAATTTGATTAAAAGCACCATTATAAGGGATTAGAAAAAATTATAATGAGTCAGGTGTACGGCTCAAACAATCCCAAAATCACAACTGTGGAGAAATATGGGGTAAATAATTGGACATAGAAGGAACCAAGCTGAGGCGCGAGGAATGAGGTAACATGGACTAGAAAATGTGCAAGAAGAGTCAGCTATACTTGATTCGTGATGTCGTCTCTGGTTGCCACTACTTGTTGTGTCCCAGACGGATCAAGGCGTGAGTTTTGTGGTGAGCCTCATGAGGGGAAGAATTTCCGGGCCGAGTAAGGAATTGGGAGTGTCACAACTTTGGAACTAGTACTTGAACAATATGGATATGGTGAACATCTATCTGAGAGAAAAGAGTGTAAGAGAGAGAGAAAGGGAATCAGCAACCATAAGTGAGTGTATGGGGATACAATGTGGCGAATTGATAAGGGGACAAGAAGTTGATCTTCTAATGGTAGAGGTGTCGTGTGTGGTATTGAGATAAAGGGGGTATACCGCACATATTTTTTTTTTTGACAAAAATATACCTCACATATTTGAGGGCCAACAGATTTGGAAGTTAGGTCAGAAAGGGGGTCCTCAGAGAAAATCTCAAGGGTGCTAGTAGTAAAAGTAAAAAGGTAGTGTAATGGGTTAAAAGGCCCAATACTAACTATAAGCATTTTTACAGCTTGTTTTGTCAAAAACAATCATCTTAATACTTCTTTAGCTAGTATGGTGTCCCATAAACTAATTTTCAAAAGATTAATATTTAATGCAAATAGTAAAATAATAATAATTTTAATAAAATATTCTAATTATCAAAGCAAACTCACACATAAATCATCCTAAATCATGTTTGTGTACACACACATGATTTTAATCTATTTTTGTTGAATTAGAAAGGCAAAAAATAAAAGAGTAAGGGGCATAAACCAATACCCGGGGGTGTGGTTGAGCGGTTGGGGTTCATCATCTCTTAACCAAGTGTCGAAGGTTCGATCCTCGCATTGGGTAGGGAGCATCTTTAAATCCCAGGGCCAGCTGTCCCACCCTTCGAGGTTCCTCCAATCCAGCGAGGGGATTAGTCACTGCGTTCGGCGGTGGATACCCTGGTTAATACCAAAAAACTAAACCAATACCCTAGCAAAAGCATTGTGCAAACCTATAATTAGGAACAACTACTTTATTGCGGTAGAAATATTTATTAATAAAACTAAGGAAATAACCTCCAATTTCTCATTGTAAAAAAAAAAAACTCCAATTTCTCCTTAAGGCTATTGTTTTTAGCTTTCAAGTTGAAAAGTTCAGCCCGCAATTGTCAAGAAGGTACTACCTGTGTAGACTTAGCCAATGACTTTGTATACTCAATGAGGCATATCAATGAGTATAAGTTTGTATACTAAGTTTAAAACCGGTAGTATGCCTCATTGAGTATACACACCTCTCCTCATTCTCTCTTCTCCCTGTGTAGACTTAGCCAACGACTTTGTTTTTGGGATGTCCAAGAATAAAAATGGGCATCATTTTGAGTCAAGTTTTGTGATTATGATGCCTTGACCTTATTATTTGAGGTTTATTCAAAGTTTGTATTGAATTATATTTATGTTTTGTTTGAGTGGAAGTTGTAGAAATTGTATAGGGTTAGGTGTTGTCCCAAAACCTGAAGTATTTATCCCTTAAGCAGTGTCTTAGGCTCGAACCTTGTGGTTGGAAAAAATATGGGGTTGGGATGAAAGATCCCGCTAATAGGCTAGCCAAATTCTTTAGGAGAGATTAGTCAACGACAAAGTAGTTGATACTTCACACCAATAATATATATACATATATATATATATATATATATATATATATATATATATATATATATATATATGTATATATAGAGAGAGAGCGAGAGAGACTTACATGTTTTGGTTGCTTGATTATTTTTTTTTGATAAGTAAAATGAAATATTCAATGTTTTGGTTGCTTGATAGTCCAATCACAAGTACTAGGGGACCATTGTAACGTATGCAAAGACTAAAGATAGAGAGAGAGGATCATCGAAAAGTGTTGGTGTAGTAGTAGACAAGAGTCAGATAGTTTCTTCAATATTAAGGGCCAAGATTACAAACAGACAAAGGTTGTCCTTGGACACTATACAAGGACCCATTTTTGTATACTAACCAAAAGCCAAGATCCCACCATTAGAATTGATCAATGTCTACCATAGAAATATAAGGAATTTTGTCCAACTATTTTGATTTTTTTTTTTTATATATTGCTTAATGCCAACCCAAAACTGTCATCTTCTTCATAGCTGGACAGGACAAAGCACTTAAGAGTTTGTTAAACTAAGTGTATCTGAGGTATCAAGAGATACCATTGTGATTTTATTGTTTTGTGCTTCTTTGTCTCCTTAATTACAAAGAGACATATGGTTGATTTCCAATGTTTGCTAGTTGAAGTTTTTTTTGTTCATAAACTGCTAGTAGTTGAAGTTAATTAGTCCTCTTATATTTCATATCTGCTGCCGACGTAAATTAAGACCTCTTCAGTGGGTGATCTGTAAGTACATCGATCGGTTAGCGCTCAAGGAGTCGCGAGGTCTGCCATGACCCTGGTGAGCCCTCGGAGCCCAACTCACCTAAACTTTTTTTATCAAAAAAAAATCAAACTCATTTATAATTTTACATTTAACTTAAGAAATTTTTAAATTTTCATTTATA
The DNA here is from genome assembly GCA_039519185.1 of Astragalus membranaceus. Taxonomy (NCBI): domain Eukaryota; kingdom Viridiplantae; phylum Streptophyta; class Magnoliopsida; order Fabales; family Fabaceae; genus Astragalus; species Astragalus membranaceus. Next base: position 26,594,529 of record CM076853.1, on the reverse strand, counting down.
AGTTCAATATTTTCTTAATAAGTAATTGGTTGTTTGAGAAAATATTTTCTATTTTAACCTTAGAATATGAAGAAAAAAAAACATTACTCTCACTTTATTTATTGTGAAAATATTTGAATACCGAAATTAAAATTAAAATAAAGTAATATTTTAATTGTTAAAATCAAAAAAGAAAAAGGAAAACAATTGCATTTTAAAAACAAACAACCCCTTAATTTATTATTTTCAAAGACTTTTTAAGTAATTTTTGAAAAAATAAATTAGTATCTATATTCAAATTTTCAAAAACAAGAAATAATATTATATCAAAATTGTACAATTACCGCTCGGACCAACCCTTATTCGTGAAGACTCATGTATAATTATTAATAGGCTTAAATATGTTTTAGGCCCCTGCAAATATAGGGTGTTTTGGTTTAAGCCCCTGCAAAAAAAATTTTTTTGTTAAAAGCCCTTGCAAAATGACATATTTTGTTATAAGCCCTTCTATGACTAAAATGTTAGCCTATAACATGGAATGCTATGATTGCTGGATATGTTGATAAGGGCTTATAACAAAATATTTCATTTTGCAAGGGCTTTTAACAAAAAAAAATTTTGCAGGGGCTTCAACCAAAACACCCTATATTTGCAGGGGCCTAAAACATATTTAAGCCTTATTAATAATGCAAAAACTAAAAAACTATTTTTCCCAAAATTAACCAAACATGTGATAAAGTACCATATATTTTCACACTGTCTATGTACGAGGTTGCTAAGTTAGGGATATATATGCTGGCAGTCCTAAAATACTTAACAACACAAAGGGTCTTACAAGTTAATGCACGGATGTAACCTAAAAGAAAAGCTAATGCCTGGTTGTTTTTGGTAAAAGAAAACTAAGTTAGGTGACGTCTATGAATGATGAAAATTTTGAATCTGCAATCATTCAGCATTGTTATAATTTTGTATGATCATAAGATTAATTCTAAGTATAGTATTTATGATAGCCAGGTATCTTATAAGTTTGATAAAAGAAATTTCAATACAAGGTAAAAGAAATTTCAGCTTGAGGTAAAAGAAAATTTTACTAACGTTTGTTTGGTAAGATATAGAAATTCAATACAATATGTATTGCCAACTATGAAGACATTTTTGCCATTATTAGGTATAGACCATATAAGGTAGCAGACAAACATTGCAGAAGCTTTGAATATGAGCTGGTTATGGCTAGTTATTAGGTATAGACCATAATTTCTGTGTTTGAGTTGAGTGAGAATGTCCAATGATCAAAGAGAATATTTCATCAATTTAAGTGTAGTACATCGATTTTATCAATGAGATATAAGGGACAATTCAATTCCCCTCAATTGGTCAATTCCACCAATATGGAAGGTCCTTTACATGAATAAGTTTCTTAAGATGGAAAGCAATTTCTTGTGTTTTACCAGAAATATTAGGGATGACATCTTGATGCATACCTATTCCAGGAATCAGTGGCAGATCTTGACTAAAAAACTTGGGTGAACCGCTAATAAAAGAGGCATGGAAACTCAAATACATGAACATAAACGCAAAACTTTAGCTTGTTGGTAAGTATACTTGCAAAGTCAAGTTGCCAAGTTCAATTCTTGGTGGTGACATTTTTATAAGTTTCTCTACATTTTAATTGCCTCCGGAATTCAAAAATAAGAAGACAAGACATATATAAAATAAAAGGAAAAGAGACTAGAATGTATGACCTCTCCATCATTGGAACAAGTTTCAACAAACAGACCACACTGTTACATTTTTTAAGTTTGCGCAAAGCAGACATGGCCCTTCCCAACCACTAGACCTCGTTCCATTTCCTTCTTGGCGTTTGCTTTTCCCACACCCCCTCCTACTCGAAACACACCCCATAAGGGTGTGAAATGACCAAAAGGCCAGGCGAAACCTCTTTTTTTTCACGAATTTTCACCTGTTCGAACACGGGCCTTCGAACAGGTTCGCACGAGGCCATTCGCGTGTGTTAAATATGGGGACACACCCTCTTGGGTGTTTTTCACCTGTTCGAATGGGGTCATGCGAATAGGTTCGCATGATGCTGTTCGAACCAGTGTTGCAGAGCGACAGATATTGGACGTCTCAGATTCCACCGACAGTTTTGATCAACGGCTTACAATCAGTCAAATGTGTGTCAGATAAAGGAGTGGATGTCAATCCCTTTGGAAAATGTGTCTGAACGGATAGAATTTAAACGGCTCAGATTTGTGATCTAAAAATGAAATCAACGGCTGACATTTCACCATGCCTATTATAAAAGGGGGTTCACATCCTCAGACCTTCTTCACCAAACCTTAATCTCCCTCTTGACAACTACAACCAAGCTAAAATGGAATGGCAATTGTGCCCAACCCAGTACTCAAACGACAAATTCCTAACGACCCTTCATCACCATGGGACTGTCACCACCGACGAACATGGTGTTGTGTTTCGTTGTCCTAACCATGTATTCTGCAGGATGAGTAAGGACATCATCTTCGCCCAACTGAAGGAAAAGGCTGAGAGGAAGATTCGTCCAGAGGGAGCGTGGCGTAAAGACGTGGAGCGTATACGTTACCGAAAGTACAACCGTCTTGATTACGGGACTGCCTATTTTTCAGTTATGGAGATCCGCAACGATGACGACGTTGGGACCATGATGGAATATCATGCTACACTTCCGATGGGGCGACAAGTCTTAGAGTTGTACGTGGACACAATACGCACTCCAGAAGAGATCATTTATCTTCTGGAACAAGGACTACCGAAACACTAGTTTCTTAGTTAGTTGTTTGCTTATGTTGGTTTTATGTCTTTCGTATTTCATGTCTTTCGTATTTCATGTATGGTTATGGTTTGTAATAAAAAGGCAATAAATTTGCGCCAAATTAAGTAGATGACATCAGAAAAATACTTAATAATATAAAAAGTAGTTAAATTATACAAAAGTTCCAAACAAATATCCCCCCCTAAGACATCATCCTACTGGGTGTTAGACATGATCCCTCAGCCATACAAGACCAACTGACAACCCTCGCGCAGAAGTCTGTTCAGCGGCATCTTGGGGGGTGGCCCCCAAATAGTCAATCAGCAGCTGCTCTCCCTGCCACGAAGTCCAGTCAGGCATGTCATAGAACTGGCCCGTGATGGGGATGTGTAGCAGCTGGGATACATCATCAAGGGTGATAGACATCTCACCCACAGGAAGGTGGAAGGATGATGTATCCGGCTGCCAACGCTCTATGAATGCGTTCAGCAGCCCCTTGTGAGTGAGGGGAAAACCAAGTCCTATGAGAGGGAACAACCCCGATAGGATAAGAGTCTCCCTAATCGTAGCATGGACCACAAGGTTAACCGGTCCATGTGGAATCGTAGTTATGTCCGGCCGAACCTGCATTGACAAATGACACAGGCACAATAAGCGAATATGTTCAACAAAATAAGAAATAAAATTGACAACACGCTATTATATAACAATAACTTACCCGGCCAGCATAGAACTCAGTCAAAATATGAGACCCGTATGTGGGCAAGACAGAACCATCAACAGGTCCACCAGGGAATGGGAATGTAGCCCTAGGAGCAGCAGCAGGCTCCTGAGGCTCAACATCCTCCTCATGTTGAGCACCAACCTCCTCATGTGCATGACTAGAAGGACCGGCCAGCTCATATGCCGGAAATTGAGCATCACGCTCAACATCCCGGCCAATATCATCAACCTCCGGTGGGGGAGGAGGAACGTCTAATCTGTCCCTACGCCTACCCCTCCGGGAAGGTTCAGCTCCATCTTGCCTCCGTTTGCGTTCGGAAGCCGTCGGGGATGGCCTACGCTCCGGCTGTTGCGAACTACCGCCACGATGCCTCACCATATCTGAAACAACAACCATTAAACCAATTAAGCAACATAACCAGCAAAATAACAGAAACAATACTGTCACACCTGTTCGAACAGCATCATTCGCACCTGTTCGAACAGAATCATTCGCACCTGTTCGAACAACCCCATTCGAACAGGTGTTCGCATGACCTCATTCGAACACCTTCGTTTTCACGTGTTCGCATGAGGTCATGCGAACACAGCAGATGCACAGAAAAAAAAACCCAAATGTACAGAAGGGAGAGAGGGTTACCTGAATGAAAATGGAACGATTAGAGAGAGTGAGAGGAGGCGAACAAAACCCAGGTGGTCTTGAGGGTGTTTGTGGAGAAGATTGAGTGGGAGATTGTGTGAGATTGAGTGAGTTGTGAGAAGTTGAGTGAGAGGGAGAGTGAAAGTAGGGTTCGAATGAGAGGGAGAGTGAAAGGGAAAGTGAGAGGAGTGAGGGGTGTGAGGGTTCGAATGAGAGAGGATTTTTTTTTTAAGTTGAGAGTATTTTAGGGTTTTTAGAAGTTAGGGGGTGTGAAAGAGTAGGAGGGGGTGTGGGGAAAGTAATAGCCTCCTTCTTTATTGAGCAAATACCAGCTCCCTAATGTGAAAAATGTAAAATAAAAGTTACATGCAATGTATGTTGAAAAATATGTTTCATTTATATTGTTTTGGAAAATTAGTATGTCTATATAGTTTATGTGGTGGAGAAAATTGATTTTGAATAAATCAATTTTGAATGAAAATGAATTGAATGTAAAGAAACTTATGCTTTGATGAATTCACGTAATAGTGATTAAATAATAAATTGAGAGAAAAAATCATGTTTAGAAGACAAAACTACAAGCTAGAAACTAGAATCAAGTCTAGAGGTACAGTAAATTTTACTCGAGAACACACAAATATTCTAAAAGCAATTTTATGTCTCAATAATCACTTCTGATTCACCCAAGAGTGATTGCAAAAACATGCTTAGAATATTAATAAATATTATTATCGTTGCCAATGAATAGGTGGATTGGTCTCTGTTTTTTTATTATTAATGTGGATTGGTCGTTTTTAGGCCAAGTTTTATGAACATTAAAACGTATGGGCCCGCAGGTGTCCCCAGAAAGAGCCTTTATTTTAAAAATTTTGATTATTGATTCTACGAATTTTTTTTGGTTCGGACCATCGGTGGCTATGCATATGGAGTGTCTTAATGCTTTCCACAAAAGGTTAATTTCTATTCGTGCTTAGGATCAAATTTTGCACTGGCCAACAGTGAGTTTTTCCACTGTTGGAAACGAATCCGGGAGCACCGGGTCGACCCACGTGTTCTATGGTAGTTTAAGTCACCGGGCTAACATTATTGACCGTAAGTGTTAATCATATTAACTACAAAAAATTTAATCAAAATAAAGTAAAAAATTATTCAGTATAAACTAAAATCAAAATAAAGAAAAATTTAATAACTATTGAAACTTGTAACTATAAAAATTAGTAGGGCATTGAATATTGGACAAAATTTTGATGTTGTTCCATAAGTGTGGCCTATATTGTTCTCCAATCACAAATGACACGTGAGCTAATTTTCTAAAAATAAATAAAAAAATAAATAATACAAATAATTAATCTACATGATGATGTGATTGAAGTTTTTTCCTTGAATATTAATACACTAAGAACACCGAATCTAAGCTCCATACAAAAATGCATTAGTTTTTTGAACCAACAAAAATGCACCGGTTGTTAACTACTCACATAGACATCAATTTTACAAATAATATATCAGTGATTGAAAATCATTAATATATTTTTCATCTCTATAAACTAGGCATGACAATGGGGCGGGGCGGGGACCGCGGGTTTAACATTCCCCATCCCCATCCCCGATTCCCATATTCATCCCCGTTCCCCGTCCCAAACCCAACGGGGATGAAGAATTAATCCCCATCCCCATACCCAACGGGTTCGGGGATCCCCGCCCCAACCCTGTAACATCCCCTAATTAGCTAATTAGATTTAATTAAATTAGCTAAAGGTTAAGTTGATTAGTGAGCATAATTATTCTAGTTATGAAATGGTATCATGGATCAAATAGATAAATAACATTTTGATTAAACATAATTAGTAAATTATGCTAAGTGTGGAGACTTGAGTGTAAGTGTTGAATTAGTGGTGAGTTAGATGAAATGCTAATGAGGGAGGGTAGAAGAGTCTTTTCTCATTCTTAAGTGGCTACCCTTCAGCTGACCCAATTCACTACAACACACTTCACTCCCTCATTTTCTGAAATTCAGCAAGAAGTAGGGAGGAGGAGGAGAGAACTCGAGAGAGAGAGAGAGAGAGTGGGGAAGAAAGAGAGGGATCCTACCTCAAACTTCTTTGCATGTCCAATCTGAATCCATCACCCTCCACCATTCTCCTTCTTCTTCCCATTGACCCCATTTTCTAAGCGAGCAACCACCTCAACTTTTTAACACCATTATTGTCCATATGAAGCTCCAAGCTCCAAAAATGGAGTCCAATAGCTGAATACAGTTGCATGTTCATTTTGGGAGCCACAAAGTGAGTAGCAACCCTCATAGGGTAGATTGGGAGTGAAGTTCGAAGTGGTAGAGGCCAAGCTCTATCGGTTCAGTTTTTGGAGCGTTTAGAGTAGCGTGGAGTCAAGTCCGAAGTCGTTCGTGAAGTCATTTCATCGTTCCATCTCGCGGATTCGTTGATTTTGCGATTTTCATCGCAACCGGTGAGTTCTATAACTCGCTTAGGGAATATGTTGTGTTTACGAGTCTTCGCTTTTCGAAAACCGTTTTATTGAAAAGATTGTGATACAAATTATGAAAATTCTTGATTGATTGTTTGGATGGGCCGGATTGAATTGATATACATTGCTATAATATACTGTTTCCATGTGTGTTTGAGTTTGGGTCTCGATCGGAAGAGAAATGAGAATCGGAATGGAACAAATTTACTCGTGAAAAACCTATTTTCTGGAAAACTGATAGAGACGCACGGATCGTGTGCCTACGAGCACGGGTCGTGCGCCTCCATCTGATACGACAAGAACTGGATTTTTAAAACACGCACGGATCGTGCGCCTAGTCGCACGGGTCGTGCGTATGTCTCTGGAACTTTATAAAATCTTAGTGGATAACGCACGGATCGTGCGCCAAGTCGCACGGGTCGTGCGTATCTTTCTGGAAATCTTCTGCAAACTGTTCAAAAACGCACGGGTCGTGCGCCTATACGCACGGGTCGTGTGAGACCTTCTGACCTTCAATTTCAAAGTACCTTTTATCCATTCCAAATGATTCCAATCCTCTTCTAATCCATTCCCCAAGGTTTCACAACAATGTAAAGGTAACAATGGAATGAGATTGAACATGTTCGATAGAAAGTTTGTGTGTTATGAATAAAATGGAAAACCGCACTTAGAGAACGCGAGAGTGCATATGTCAAGAATGATAATAACACACGGTATTTGACTGATATTATACACTGTAATTGACTGATATGGTACATGATACTTGACTGAAATGACTAACAGCCCATTGCGGGTACACAGACTGTTAATGTATAATAAATACAAGAGGAAAAAGGGTGACGACCCTAAGAGGTTAGCATACTAGGGGAGGGGAAGTCATGAGCCCCAAAACCTAGACTCAAGAATGTTTCCCCGCTAGAAATAGCGGGATGGGTTCACCAAAGTCAAGAGATGCCTATAAAATAGGTAGACTGAGGTGTTATGCTAAAAACATGGAATAAAGATTGCATGCTTCATGTGTCGCTTAGGAGGGCCATGAGCATGAAGGTTACAGGAACTAAATGTACTTCCACGTGGTTGCTTTTTAGGACCACGAGTTTAAAACAAGGCATAATGAACCGCTAGAGTAGTAAGGGGTCTCGATAGGACTCACTGAGATAATGTTTATCTCACCTTTCATATTTGTGGTTTTTACAGAGAAACAGGGGAAAGCAAAGGCGGTAAAGCACGGCTAGCTGGTGTGACTCTCTGAGTCATTGAAGACCTAGTTTCACGTTTTAGACCTTTGTTCCGTTTATTGTTTGTGTTCCGATTGTATAACTTTTGATGTTAAGATGTAAAATCGTTTCCGCTACTTTATGTTTTGAGTATTGAACACCAGGAATATGTACAAGTCTTAAGTTTTGGAACTTAAGCATTTTCAGAAAGTTTATGAGGTTCAGAGAACCATTTGTTAGGTATTATCGAAAGTTTTAGTTGTGTTCAATATTTCAATAACAGGAAGTTACTCTGATGTATGCCATTTAGTGCATTTCGGTGATTCTATATGTTAGAATTTATCGAGGTGTTACATTATGGTATCAGAGCAGTTCGACCTAGTCGGGCTTAGACAGTTAGGGTGGTTTTGTCCCTCGAGTAATTCTGCTATCTTGCTTCTTGTGATACTAAGAGACATTGAGACTGATCAACTTAATACTTGGTGTATCATTTGCAGAATTATGGCAGGAGGATCGAGGAATAACCCACCAATTGATCCGCATTCTGCATGGATGCAGAACGTGATCGAGAGACAACAGAAGATGATGGAAGATATGTTGCAGATGCAACAGAATGCTCAAGCTCAGCCCCAGCAAGTCCCTGAGCCTCAAGTTGACCCAAGGAGGGTTTTCTCTGAATTCCTGAAAATGAAGCCGTCCGAGTTCAGAGGAGGACCGGATGTCATGGAAGCCCAGCATTGGCTAGATGATATAGAGAAGATTTTCCTAGCTATGCAAGTCACTGATGATGACAAGTTGAGATTGGCAACTCATATGCTGAAAGGTGAAGCTAACAACTGGTGGACTAATGCCAAAGCCATGATGGTAACTATGGATACTCCCCAGACTTGGGAACATTTCAAGCAGGTATTTTTGGAGCAGTTATTTCCGACAACCATGAGGTTCGACAAGGAGAACGAATTTCTGACTCTCACTCAAGGAAGTTCAACTGTGGGTCAGTACGCGGCTAAGTTTGAAGAGTTATATCAATTCTTCGGTTTGGCCGGGTATACCCCCAATGACAAGTGGAAATCCGAAAGGTTCAAGTATGGGCTAAGGGAAGACATTGCTCAGAGTTTGAGTTCTTTTGCCTATACTAACTATGCTGCCATGGTTCAACAAGCACACATAGCTGAGAGTGGCTTGAAAAGGTTGTATGCAAGCAGGAAAGTATTCCATCAGAATAAGAAGAATGTCGGATCATCTAACCATCAGACGGGTCCCAGGCACAACTCCAACAAAGGGAAACAGGTTCAGTCATCGAACTCCTCAAGGTTCAGTACGTGTTCCAACTGTGGAAAGTACCATCAGGGTAAATGCCAGATGGGATCCAACTAGTGTTATTTCTACAAGAAAGACGGTCATTTTGCACGGGACTGCCCAGAGAAAGAGAAGAGTCAAGGAGGTAACCCTGCTGCTACTACAACTCATGGGAGAGTTTACACCTTGGACGCCCAGAAGGTCACACCTTCAGATAATCTACTAAGGGGTATGGGATCTCTTTTTAATAACTCTGTTAGTATTTTATATGATTCGGGTGCGACCCATTGTTTTATATCTCAAGTTTGTGTCGATCGGTTGGGATTGGCTTTAACTCCTTTGCCTCAACCAATCTCCATTAAGACTGCTGCTGAAGGTAGTGTTCAGACCCAAGCGATATGTGAAAATTGTCTTCTATCCATTGGAGACAGGAATTTTGTAGTAGACTTCATTTGTTTATCAATGAAGGGCATGGACGTTGTCCTAGGCATGAGTTGGATGACGGCCAATCATGTAACTATAGATTGCTTCCACCGAACTATCGGTTTCGCCTCCGAGTCAGTAGAGCTACAACCGCCCAAATCTGAAGCTGTCATTTCTTTCACTTCGGCCAGTAATTATCTGTTCCAAGGCGCGAAAGCTTACGTCATGTTGCTGTCTGCATCCACTGAGACAGGTCAGGATCTATCTTCTGTGCAAGTTGTTAATGAATTTCTTGATGTGTTTCCCGATGAAGTTCCTTCATTTCCTCCGGATCATGAGGTGGAATTCTCTATAGAGTTGGTTCCGGGCATTGGACCTATTTCTATAGCCCCGTATAGAATGTCGCCGTTAGAGTTGAGGGAATTGAAAGTTCAACTAGAAGAGCTAATTTCCAAGCGGTTCATCCGGCCGAGTGCCTCACCATGGGGTGCTCCAGTGTTGCTCGTCAAGAAGAAGTACGGAAGTATGAGATTGTGTATCGATTATCGTCAGTTGAATAAGGTGACTATCAAGAATCAGTACCCTCTGCCGAGAATTGATGATTTGCTGGATCAGTTGAGGGGAGCTTCCGTATTTTCGAAGATTGATTTGAGGTCCGGCTATCACCAAATCAGGGTTCGAGCTTTGGACGTCCCGAAGACCGCTTTCCGTACGAGATATGGACACTATGAATTTGTAGTGATGCCCTTCGGTTTGACCAATGCTCCAGCCGTATTCATGGATTATATGAATAGGATTTTTAATCCCTATCTAGATCAGTTTGTAGTAGTGTTCATTGATGATATCTTGGTGTTCTCTAAGACGATAGAGGAGCATGTGCAACATCTCCGAATTGTTCTGAACGTACTCCGAGAGAAGAAGTTGTATGCTAAGCCATCCAAATGTGATTTTTGGATGCCCGAAGTTAAGTTTCTGGGCCATGTGATATCTAGGACTGGTGTTGCGGTGGATCCCAGTAAGATCGAAGCAGTGGTAGACTGGGAGCAGCCGTCTACAGTTACTGAGGTAAGAAGTTTCTTGGGATTAGCCGGGTATTATCGAAGGTTTATTCAAGGATTTTCCCAGCTGGTTCTTCCACTCACTCGGTTAACTCGCAAGGGTCAGCCGTTTGTTTGGGACTCAGACTGTGATAATTGTTTCGCGGAATTGAAGAGTCGTTTGACTTCTGCACCCATCCTGATTCTTCCAGATCCGTCAGTAGGATTCCAAATCTACTGCGACGCCTCTGGTAAGGGTTTGGGATGTGTCCTGATGCAGAGTCAACAAGTAGTTGCCTATGCCTCCAGGCAGTTGAAGCCGCATGAAGAGAATTACCCAACTCATGATTTAGAGTTGGCGGCAATTGTGTTTGCCCTAAAGATTTGGAGACATTACCTGTATGGGTCTCGTTTCGAAGTCTTTAGTGACCACAAGAGCCTTAAGTATCTGTTTGACCAAAAGGAGCTGAACAACAGACAGAGGAGATGGGTAGAATTCCTGAAGGATTATGATTTTGAATTGAAGTACCATCCTGGTAAGGCTAATGTTGTGGCCGATGCTTTAAGCAGGAAGTCTATCCATACTGCAGAGTTAATGATGCACGAGATGTCCTTGTTTGAATCGTTTAGAGACCTCAATTTGAGAGTAAAATCAAGAAGGAACAGGTTGGTGTTGAGTCACATTCGGATTTCAAGTCCCTTGAGAGATCTAATTCGCTCAGCCCAAGAAGGTGATGTAGAACTGCAAGCGCAGAAGAGATTGCCGAGTTACACAGAAGACGGTGATGGTGTAATTTGTTTTGATGGAAGAATCTGTGTGCCGAATGATGAGGATGTGAAGAGGCAAGTTTTAGAGGAGGCACATAAGAGTCAGTTCTCAATACATCCTGGGTCTACCAAGATGTATCGAGATCTGAAGCAATTGTACTGGTGGCCGGGTATGAAAGTGGATATTGCAGAGTTTGTGTCTCGATGCTTGACTTGTCAAAAGGTTAAGATAGAGCACCTGAAGCCAGGTGGCCAGTTACAACCGTTGAATATACCTGAATGGAAATGGGAAAGCATATCTTTGGATTTTGTCATGGGATTGCCACGGTCCCAAACCGGAAATGATTCTATTTGGGTAGTGGTGGATCGTCTGACCAAGTCCGCTCATTTTATTCCAGTGCGTTCGACTCACAAGGTTTCTAGATTAGCAGATGAATATCTCAAGTATATTGTGAAGTTGCATGGAATCCCTACGAGTATCATCTGTGATCGAGATCCCAAGTTTACATCTCGATTTTGGAGAGCATTGAATATGGCGTTGGGAACAAAGGTGTGTGTTAGCACCGCTTACCATCCTCAGACAGACGGGCAGACTGAGAGGACAATCCAGACATTGGAGGATATGTTGAGAGCTTGTGTACTTGATAGCGGAGGCAGATGGGAGGATCATCTTCCATTGGTGGAATTCTCATACAACAACAGTTATCATTCTAGTATCGGAATGGCTCCATATGAAGCATTGTATGGAAGGAAGTGCAGAACACCATTGTGTTGGTGGGATGTAGGTGAGCAGAGATTGTTGGGACCGGATTTGGTTCGTGAGACTACGAAGAAGATCCGTCAGATAAGAGAAAGGATGAAAGCCGCGCAGAGTCGGCAAAAGAGTTATGCGGATAAGAGAAGAAGGCCGTTAGAATTCAAAGAAGGAGACCATGTCTTTCTGAGACTTTCTCCAACCATCGAAACCGGTATTGCTTTGCGAGCGAAGAAGCTCAGTCCTCGGTATGTCGGACCCTTCCAGATTGTCGGGCGAGTTGGGCCGGTAGCGTATCGCATTGCATTGCCTCCAGAATTGTCCTGATTACATGATGTGTTTCATGTATCGCAGCTAAGGAAATATATTCAGGATCCGAATCAACCATTAAGTTATGAAGCGATTGACATCAGACCGGATTTATCTTATCAGCCTACTCCAATCATGATCATCGAACGTGGCGAGAAAACGCTCTGAACGAGATCAATTCCTATTGTCAAGGTGCTTTGGGACGGTGCGTCACCTGACGAAGCGACATGGGAAGTAGAGGAGAACATGCGGGAGAAATATCCTTATTTGTTCGAGTAAGGTACGTTTTGTCAATTTTGAGGACAAAATTTTAAAAAGTTGGGGTGATTGTAACATCCCCTAATTAGCTAATTAGATTTAATTAAATTAGCTAGAGGTTAAGTTGATTAGTGAGCATAATTATTCTAGTTATGAAATGGTATCATGGATCAAATAGATAAATAACATTTTGATTAAACATAATTAGTAAATTATGCTAAGTGTGGAGACTTGAGTGCAAGTGTTGAATTAGTGGTGAGTTAGATGAAATGCTAATGAGGGAGGGTAGAAGAGTCTTTTCTCATTCTTAAGTGGCTACCCTTCAGCTGACCCAATTCACTACAACACACTTCACTCCCTCATTTTCTGAAATTCAGCAAGAAGTAGGGAGGAAGAGGAGAGAACTCGAGAGAGAGAGAGAGAGAGTGGGGAAGAAAGAGAGGGATCCTACCTCAAACTTCTTTGCATGTCCAATCTGAATCCATCACCCTCCACCATTCTCCTTCTTCTTCCCATTGACCCCATTTTCTAAGCGAGCAACCACCTCAACTTTTTAACACCATTATTGTCCATATGAAGCTCCAAGCTCCAAAAATCGAGTCCAATAGCTGAATACAGTTGCATGTTCATTTTGGGAGCCACAAAGTGAGTAGCAACCCTCATAGGGTAGATTGGGAGTGAAGTTCGAAGTGGTAGAGGCCAAGCTCTATCGGTTCAGTTTTTGGAGCGTTTAGAGTAGCGTGGAGTCGAGTCCGAAGTCGTTCGTGAAGTCATTTCATCGTTGATTTTGCGATTTTCATCGCAACCGGTGAGTTCTATAACTCGCTTAGGGAATATGTTGTGTTTACGAGTCTTCGCTTTTCGAAAACCATTTTATTGAAAAGATTGTGATACAAATTATGAAAATTCTTGATTGATTGTTTGGATGGGCCGGATTGAATTGATATACATTGCTATAATATATTGTTTCCATGTGTGTTTGAGTTTGGGTCTCGATCGGAAGAGAAATGAGAATCGGAATGGAACGGATTTACTCGTGAAAAACCTATTTTCTGGAAAACTGATAGAGACGCACGGATCGTGTGCCTACGAGCACGGGTCGTGCGCCTCCATCTGATACGACAAGAACTGGATTTTTAAAACACGCACGGATCGTGCGCCTAGTCGCACGGGTCGTGCGTATGTCTCTGGAACTTTATAAAATCTTAGTGGATAACGCACGGATCGTGCGCCAAGTCGCACGGGTCGTGCGTATCTTTCTGGAAATCTTCTGCAAACTGTTCAAAAACGCACGGGTCGTGCGCCTATACGCACGGGTCGTGTGAGACCTTCTGACCTTCAATGTCAAAGTACCTTTTATCCATTCCAAATGATTCCAATCCTCTTCTAATCCATTCCCCAAGGTTTCACAACAATGTAAAGGTAACAATGGAATGAGATTGAACATGTTCGATAGAAAGTTTGTGTGTTATGAATAAAATGGAAAACCGCACTTAGAGAACGCGAGAGTGCATATGTCAAGAATGATAATAACACACGGTATTTGACTGATATTATACACTGTAATTGACTGATATGGTACATGGTACTTGACTGAAATGACTAACAGCCCATTGCGGGTACACAGACTGTTAATGTATAATAAATACAAGAGGAAAAAGGGTGACGACCCTAAGAGGTTAGCATACTAGGGGAGGGGAAGTCATGAGCCCCAAAACCTAGACTCAAGAATGTTTCCCCCGCTAGAAATAGCGGGATGGGTTCACCAAAGTCAAGAGATGCCTATAAAATAGGTAGACTGAGGTGTTATGCTAAAAACATGGAACAAAGATTGCATGCTTCATGTGTCGCTTAGGAGGGCCATGAGAATGAAGGTTACAGGAACTAAATGTACTTCCACGTGGTTCCTTTTTAGGACCACGAGTTTAAAACAAGGCATAATGAACCGCTAGAGTAGTAAGGGGTCTCGATAGGACTCACTGAGATAATGTTTATCTCACCCTTCATATTTGTGGGTTTTACAGAGAAACAGGGGAAAGCAAAGGCGGTAAAGCACGGCTAGCTGGTGTGACTCTCTGAGTCATTGAAGACCTAGTTTCACGTTTTAGACCTTTGTTCCGTTTATTGTTTCTGTGTTCCGATTGTATAACTTTTGATGTTAAGATGTAAAATCGTTTCCGCTACTTTATGTTTTGAGTATTGAACACCAGGAATATGTACAAGTCTTAAGTTTTGGAACTTAAGCATTTTCAGAAAGTTTATGAGGTTCAGAGAACCATTTGTTAGGTATTATCGAAAGTTTTAGTTGTGTTCAATATTTCAATAACAGGAAGTTACTCTGATGTATGCCATTTAGTGCATTTCGGTGATTCTATATGTTAGAATTTATCGGGGTGTTACAAACCCCGTCCCCACAGTGAAAAACGGTTTGGAGCAATCCATGAAAAAAATTTAAACTGCATTTATTAACAGCACAGTGACAGGGGAAAACCCAAACCATTACCCGTCCCATCCCCGTTTTTCAATTTCGGGGAAAACCCAAACCCAGTCAAAGCGGGGAAAATCCGTCAAATCGGGGCGGGTTTGGTTCGGTCCCCACGGGTATGGGTTTCGTTGCCATGCCTACTATAAACTTCATAATCTTGTTTGTAGTCCTTCTAACTCTTAATATTCCACAAAGTTTTTTTTTCAAATTTTGTCGCCATTATTAACAGAGGCGGATCCACCCAGAATTCAAGGTGGTCAAATGCACACCCTAAAAAAAAGTAGCACCAATACCCCAATTAAAAACTAATTTTGCAAACCCTGAATTTTTTTTTGCACCCAAGTCCTTTTAGTTTTCCACCAAATTTTCTAATTTGCACCGGTCTAATGCACCCCTCTCACACAATTGAAAGAGATGCATTTAATAACATTGACGCTAAGCTCATTATTCAGCGATAATATGAAATCACATCACACATAGAACAATTATGAGTTGTATAATCTATTTATTTAAATGGCATAAATATATGTTTGGTCCCAACAAATACACCTTTGATTTAGTTTAGTCTTTGTAAAAAAATTAGTTTAGCCCCTACAAAAATAAAATGTATCCAGTTTAGTCCCTAGCGTTAAAGTGAGTATAAATTTTATAGGGATTAAAAGCAAAATTTTCAAATTTTAATGGGACCAAAAATATATTTAGCCCTATAAAAAAATTTCCTTCATTTAATTCTAAATATTTAATACTGAAAATGAAAAGTTAGAGGTTTTTTTAGACAATTAAATGAGATGAGGTTATTTAGGTAACAAAGTGAGATTTTTAAACAAAATTTACATAAATTAAGGCAAATGACTATGTACTTTATCTTAATAAGTATATAACTAGTTAACTTTACTTTTTTTTCTTCCGATAGTTAGAAGATTTTGTTAATAGAACCTAGCCTAAGCAGTACAAGCAAGGCTAGGAAGAGAGGACCAAAGCCAAGATACACCGATAGTGTTGAACACCCATTGGCCGAAGCCAAAATACACTAGCACCGTCAAAACAACACCCATTACAAAACACACAAACATAAACAATAAAACATCTAGGGCTAGAAACATTGATAAATGCCTAAAGATAATATTTTAACACCGGATATAATCAAAAACAGATAGTAGAGAGCATTCCTGAAAGAAACACCAAGAAAACGCCCCAAAAGCCCAAACTCAGCTCAATATGATGATCCCATCCAATACAAAAACGCTATCCAAGTCTCAAAATTGAATTGGCTCAAAATGCAATAAAACCCTTCTCTCTGTGGCTGAACACCAGTGAGCAGTAAACACCTTCGAAAGTATGGTTAAATTGCACTCCCTCTAAAAAAACACTCCACCATGGTTCCTAACACCAAAACACCTTGACACACATCTGGCTACACCATAGAACCCAAAGAGGAGCCAGTAGCAACATCATCAGAGGCAAGGACTCAATTCACATCTCACAAGGACGTAAGTTCGAATCTCACACCCAATGTTGGTGAGAATATGTAAGTATTTCTATAAGTGCTCAAAGAGCCTTGGGTTTCCTCGACCTTGATGAACTATTGGAATCCAACTCACCTAAACTTTTTTTAAAAAAAGTTAATTTTAGTTATATTTTATTATAGATAGTGTATATTTTACTTAGACCGACCCTAACTAATAATTTGAGTTTCCACAGTGCTTTAATTTGTTGATCGAATCACTTTGCATATTGATTCTAGTGTCACAATTCTCATGGTTATTAAATATTTGTATTTTTATTTGAACCTTTCATCTTTTTTATAATCAAAATATATTAAAGGCGGTCCAACCCTTTTACACAAGATGAGACTAATAAGAGCCTTGTAGGCACGTCAAAGGATTAGTCCACCATGTATCTTTGATCCTTTCATTGATCTATGTTGTAAAGAATTGTCATCTTATTAAGAAAAGCATGTTTTTTTTTTTTTTTGTAATATTTCTAAAATAAGAAAAGCATGCTTTCGGTGCAACCGATTTTGAAGAATAGGAAAACTCCCTTATTTATGAGGACCATGCAAAGACATTATCTAGGACTCTAGCTTTAAATAAAATCTTTGAAATACCTACTCGGGAAGGCTTAAAAAACGATACTATGACCTTATATGTAATTATCATTGTTTTTAGATGAAATCTCTTCTACCCATAGAAAATTAATATGTTTTCTTATAATATATTTTTTTAAAAGACCCTTTTATTTTTTATAATATGGGTAGGAGTAAGAGTGGACACGAGTACACTTCGACCCAACCAAACTCACAAAATATGAGCTGGTATGAGTAACTTGGTTGAGTCGATTTTAAAATAGGCAAACTAATAATATATATAGGTTGGATATTGGGTCTAAAAATTGAGAACCCATTGAACCCAAACCAATTCATGAAATATATGACCTCACATATATCAAGCGGGTCTAGGATTATTCGAACACATATCATGCAATTGTTCACAATAACGAAAGTAATATCACAGTGTTTATTGTCGTTGAAATACCAATGATTTCACCAACTACCAATACTTGGAGTTCAATCCAAAACTTGAATTATAAGTGTATCACCGCTGATATTACCTTAATGATAGATGAGAACTAAATAATACAATTTTAAGTTTTGGTTTGATTTATAAGCTCATTATGTTGAAGTTAAGACATTAATTTTGATGTTAATTAGCTTATTTCTCTTATCTCTCTCTCTCTCTTTTTATATATATATATATATATATATATATATATATATATATATATATATATATGGTTTTTTCTTTTTTACTATTGTTTTTCTAAGAAAGAATTTTTTACAAATGAACCCATGACCCAACCCAACCCATTTAAACTCGTGTTTTGTTGGTTCGGGTTACATGAAAATTTGGATTTAGTTTTATAAAACTCAACTTATAACTATTTTATTGAATTAGGTATTTAAATGTATTAATCTATCCGACCAACCCACGCCCACCCCATAGATTCCGAGAGTACCATGTAAAAGAAGCATGCAGCGCAACATGTAAATGGCAAAAGAGACAATCACTGACAAAGAAGTTTCATGCGCTAGTAATAGAAAGCAATTTTTTTTGTTAGGTTGTTATATATTATAGATATATTATATAGTAGAAAGCAAGCTTCACGTACTTTTCCGATGCATGGGTCTTTTGGTCAACAGAATTCCAATGCATATGGTTGTTATGTATTATATATATATATATATATATATATATATATATATATATATATATATATATAAATATTTGTACATCCTTACCCATTCACATATAATCGCATTTTTGTTTAAAAGTCATTTAGTGACACGGCAAACCTCTCTTTAGAGAGAAAGAAATAGAGAGTGATATGAAAAATATAATGCGTAAGTGATGTGATAGGAAGAGAGAAATAGAGAGAACACAATGTGTTGAACATGTGTTTGAGAATTTTCGGGTGTTCAAAAGTTGTTTTAACTATACCTATTATATAGGCACTTAAAATAATACTACTTCCTTATAGAATATAAGCAAAAACTGGACAATAGAAGTTGATGTATCTGGCCCAAATTTTTAACCAGATACATCAACTTTTATTGATCAGTTTTTGCTTATATTCTGTAACGGATGTAGTATATCTATTAATAAATTGAAAATTTTGTGGATAAAGAGATGACGCGGAGTTCAAGCAGGAACTTGAACCCACATTTGTCTAAGTACAAATTCTGTCATGCACCACTAGACCAACAATTTATATACTTATTAAGTTTAAAGGTACATATAAGTGCTTTCTTATTCTAACATATGGAACTTCCCCATGTATCTCTAAATTTTTTCTCTTTCATCTTTAACTAATCGTTTCCTCTATCTACCATGAATTCTCTCTCTCTCTGTGTCTGTCTCACACGTTTATTTTCTCTCTTTAGTTTAGAGTTATGTTTGAAGAAATTTTTTGTGGAATAACAACTTAAAAGTACGTCAAGAAATCATGCTTTTTGTATGAGAATCTTAATGACAACAACTTAATTAAGCCAACGCGTGTGTTCTGAAAAAGCTAATTGATTCCAAATGCACACGGATATGGTAGACATGCAAGATTAAAAAAAGCTGCTTACGTGTCATCAAAATTATCCTTCAAACGTGATAACAAAATCAAAATCAAGTGTGCAAATGGTCAAAAAGCAACATATCATGGGTCAAAATTATCCTTCAATATATTTTGCAGTTAAAAACTGTTTAATTGGACTTCATAAAAGATTTTGATCACTAGTAAATGTGCTAATACTTAATAGTATGTTTTTATTCTCTAGGAATTATGACCATTCAAGTTTATTTCTCATACAATTTTACTTATTTTTTTATCCTTATATTTCATAAAAGTTGTCTTTTGTCATGTTATGACTTAAGAGACTAAAAAGTAAAAACATGCAATTTTTGTATTTCACGGGGACTCAAAGTTAATAAAATTTCTTTTTGATAAGTCAAAATATATTAAAGGAGGTACAAGGGGTACCTCAATTCATAGTACACCTTAGAGAGTTACGTCAAACCAAATTACAAAACTAAAGGATTATTACACCAACTACCAAAGTCCAAAGATGAATTAAATCCCACCCTATGAGAGAAATCAACAATCGCACCACTACTGGTGCAGTCCTTCATGCTGCATGCAACTCATATTCAAGCTGGCAAAATTAGCCCCACTGTTGCTGAAGCCCCGTGCCTTAGATGGACCATGAACTGGGCAAAGACAAAAGAGTTATCCAACTGTTGGTTTGAATGTGATGCTGAGGTAGTTGTAAACTGTTGTAATGGTCTGAAACCTGATGTATCTATAGATCCTATTATTTCGGATTGTATTGATTTGTTAGGCCAAATACCAAATTCTAGGATCTCTTTTGCTAGGAGGAATTGTAATCAAGAAGCCCATGCGCTTGTTAGCCTAGCTAAGCAGGTAGGGATTATGTATTGGCAGGGGTCTGTCCCTGATCCTATTAACATTGTAGTTTGTAATGATGCCACAGGCTCTCTCTTCACTCAATTAATAGAATGAGTAATCTTGCTGTAAAAAAAAACAACCCCACCACTAAAAATGATTCTGTACGGGTTACCCAAACAACCCACACCACGGCGACCCAAATTAAATGTCTCAATCTACTATTCTTTTTTCCTTTTATGCAGCTGCCATGTTGAACAATGTGTGCCCACCTGCCTTGACACCCTTCCTTGCATCCTGTTGTAACAGCAATCGTAAATGAAGAAATAATAATAGAAACGAAAAACGGAAATAGGAGACACGATATTTGTCATGCAGTTGAGCCAATCTTTGCCTACGTCTGCGATTACAGAGTAGCTGTAGTTCAGTATTATTTCTTGAATGCATTAGGATTACAACTTTAGTGTGACAGTAGGTTCTTATACGAACTCAGTTTAGATTACAGCAATACCCCTCAACCTTACCACCCCCAGCGCACGCATTTGCGTGCCAATGTCACGCAGTGACGGATCTGGCTTGTTACCAGGGGGTTCAGTTGAACCCACTGGAAAAAAATTTGCACTTATCACCCTATATAAATAGTCTAAATCTCCTGAAATTTTGATTTTGAACCCCTTGAAAATTTTAAATTGCACTAGTAGACCAAGTTTTGCACCCATTTGACACTGGCCTTAAAAAATTTGACACCCTTGACCCCGGGGTCCTGGGTCCGCCACTGATGTCACGCCATGGCGTTCTAGATCTTCAGCACATGCATTTGCAGGCCAATGTCACGTCATGGCGTGCTAGTTCCTCAGCGCAAGCTTTTGCGTGCCAATGTCACATCATGGCGTGCTAGTGCATATGAGCCATACCAAACAATCTCCACCTTGGCGAATATCAAACCCCTATGAAGAATCACCGCATGACGTTCACAACCTTGGCACTAGGGGGATCTCCTGCTTAACATTGAGTAACATGTAACAAATCCAAGCAATGCTTGAACTTGTCAGGTCAACATATCAGCTGCATTCTCTGAAGTATGAACATTTTCAAGTAATATCTGACCAGATGCAAGTAGCTCCATGATCTTGTGAAACCTCACATCAATATGCTTTGTTGTGGCGTGATACACCAAGTTCTTTGCTAAGTAAATGACACTCTGACTATCACAATGCAACTGAACTCCATCTTGCTCAACACCAAATTCCTTCACTAATCCTATATGCCATAAGACCACTTTGGTAGCTTCAGCTACTACCATGTACTCTACTTCAGTTGTTGACATTGCCACTATAGATTGAATTGATGATTTCCAGCAAATAGGTCCACCTGCAAGAGTAAAGACATATCCGGTTGTAGACCTCCTATCATCCATATCAACGGCATAGTCTGAATCAACCTATCCACAACTGAAGGATCACCCCTTTCACCGCTAAACATAATACCATGACCTTTTGTACGCTTTAAGTACCTGAAAGTCCACTTGACTGCTTTCCAATAATGCTTTCCTGGTTTGAACATAAACTTGCACACTTGACTTACGTCTTGTGCCAAATCTGGTCTAGTGCAGACCATAACATACATTAAACAACCAACAACACTAGGATAAGGAACCTTTGACATATACTCAGCTTCTGCATCTGTCTTTGGACGTTGATCAGATGAGAGCTTAAAGTGATTCGCCAATGGAGTACTCACAACCTTCAAATTTCTCATGTCAAATCTGTCTAGCACCTCTTCAACATAGCTTTTCTGAGAGAGCCATAATTTTCTAGCACTCCCATCCATGTGAAATTCCATCCCAAGAATCTTCTTAGAAGCGTCTAAGTCTTTCATATCAAAATCCTTTTCCAACATGACTTTCAATTCATTTACATCATGTCATGTAAATGAGTAGCAACAATCAACATATATCATCCATATACAGTAACAGGAAAATAAAAGAACAGTCATCAAGACTCCTAACATAGACACAACAATCATACTCGCACCTTTTGTAGCCAATCTGAAGCATGTATGAATCAGAGCGCTTGCATCATTGTCTTGGAGACTGCTTTAGACCATACAAAGACCTCTTCAATTTACAAACTAGTCTGCCCCGATCAGTATCACTAAAACCCTCTGAATGCTCCATGTAAATTTGATAATCCAGCATTCAACCGGACACATCTTACCCTTTCAGTTAGCGTCCTGTTCATTCTTTTTGCAACACCATTCTACTGTGGTGTCTTCTGAACTGAAAAATGCACTTGAATACCATGTTTTGCACAAAATTTCTAGAAATTTGAATCAATATACTCAGTCCCATTATCTGACCGCAAATACTTGAGGCAACCCAATTTTCTCAACCCTTATCTTTTTAATGTTTCGCATTATTTTTCTTAACTTAGGCACTTTAGGATGCACCTTAGTCACAGAGCATTCTGCCAATTTGCGCGCCATTCACACACAACTGGCGCGCCACGCGTGAAATCTCTGAAGCTTCTGCCATTCCGCGCTCCATTCGCTCGTAAGTCGCGCGCCACGCGTGAAGTCTCTAAAGTTTCTGCCATTCCGCGCGCCATTCGCGCGTAAGTCGCGCGTCGCGCACAGTTGAGGATATAAGTTCGCGCGCTGCATTCGCGCTGCTGCGTCCTTCACGCGTGAATTCTCTCCAAAGTTAGGGTTTTTCATTTTTCTTCATCTAAGGAGCTTTTTGTTGTGGGGTTTTTGAATTTGTTCCTTCCTTTCTTCATCTACATCATTCATCAAGTAAGTACTCTCTTCTCAACTTAAATTCTTTCAAGATTCATCTTATTGCATCAATGGGTAAAATCAAATTTTTGAGGATGATATTGATAGAGTGTGTATTATGGATGTTGTTGTGTTGATTTACATGATTAGAAATTGTTGAAAAACAAGTTTGGGGTTGATTTAGTTTATTGTAAGTGGTTGTTCATGTGTGGAGTGGGTGTGCACACCACTTGTTTGATAAAAAGCCTAAACTAGAATGTCATGAACAACATGCTTGCATTTGTCAACAACAAGCTTGTCCTTGCAAATTGTTTGAGAATGTGTTCATGTGAACTCAACACTTCCTTGAAAAAAAAAAAATTTGGTGTGACTATTGTTGACAAAGAGGAGTTATGTCATGGTTAATTGTGCACTAACCTTGACCAATTTTGTGCGAAATTTTGTTTTTATGATGTAAGCAGGTGATGGCTAACTAGGGAAAGAAGAGGAAGACGGTTGGCCCGTGGTTCGTCATCCCAATCTCATCAACCCGTGTACAATTCTGACATGTTTAGGTCATTCGGTTGTGAAAAGTTCCACGGGACAATTGATGTGAACTCAAAGTTTGTTAAAGAAAAGGCCCTTCTCCTTCCCTCGGGTGAGTTCGAAGAAATGAGACAAAATATTAGCAACCGGAGGTAGGGAGCAGTTTGTGGCCTATCCAAAAAAGGCAAGCAAAGCTTTAGTGTTCGAGTTCTTCTCTAATGTTTTTCCTAAGCCAGCTGTTGATGGGGGTTTGGTATTCTCGGGGTCCGCGAGTTATGTGCGTGGTCGTAGCGTTCCCTATGATTCTGCTACTATCAATAGACTGTTTGGGTTAGATGCGGGGCCGGTTTTGGATTGCATGTTCAGAACCAAAATCAGTAGAAAGAGTGTAAAGGCTGACCCAGAGCGTGCGGCTGAGATTTGTGCAGCATTGTGTAAACCGGGAATGGACTGGTTCAGAAACGCAAGTGGGGATCCTCAGAAGATTCTTACAAACTCTCTCACCCCAGTTGCTAGAGGGTGGGCAGCCTTCATCCTTGCCACCATCTTCCCAAGTTCTAACCCATCTGAGCTAAATATCGACAGGGCAACCTTAGCTGCATGTATCATTAGAGGAGAGCCTGTCAACTTAGGGTGGGTTCTTGAGAAAGAGATTAGGAGCTTTGCCAATTTCAAGGATGGGGCCTTGCCAAGCTATTGGAGGCATGCTAGCCTCATTGCACTGCTGTGTGAGAGAGCAGGTGTTGTAGCTGATGCGGATGAAGACACCATTTCACCAGCTTCTGCAATCACTGGGAACTGGATTCGCTCTAGGCTAGGACTAGAGCATCCGGTTCAAAGAGAGGAACCTCCACAAGGGCAGCCGGATGAGCAAGAACCAACCTTCACCATGGATGATTTTGCGGTTGGGCCATCTGTAGCAGATTTTCAGGAGCTGCAAGCAAGAATGGATACTCTGGCAGCTAATCAGGAGCGTATGTCAGCTAATCAGGATGAGATGAGGAGGACTCAGGCTGGGATGGCAGCAGAGTACAAGTTTGGGATGAGAGCCCTCTACAAAGCCTTGTGCACGTTCCAGAGTGGAGGACAGTTGGATCCGGAGGCTGACATCTTTCAGACACCTCCGCAGTACACTCTGGACGCGGTTGAGTAGTCTGCTCACCGCTATGGTTTTTCCTCTCTTTCCCTTATCTTTGTATTACTTGGTTGTGTACTTTGATTTTCCTTTATTTAGTTGTCGTTATGTGATTGTATTTTGTTTGTTTTTCTTTTGTGTCTGTAAATAGGCCTTCCCCTAAATTAATCAGTGAGGACACTGCAAAGTTTTGAGTGGGGGGAGGACCTATTGTCAATTCACTTGTGTCAGTGTCTTGGATATGGGCAATCATGTAGCGAATTATTAAAAAATAAAAATAAAAAAAATAAATAAAATAAATAAAAAGAGACAGTTGAGCAAACTTAGTGATGATTTGGTGAGAATTGAGCGAATAGTACCCCTGTGGTGAATGAACTAGTGCATTCTTGCTTCCACACTCAAAACATAAATGCAGGTGGAACTTAGTGATCCTAGAGATGATTGTAGCTAAGCTAGCTGTTTGGTGGACCATGGGACTTGCCAAATTTTTACTAAAAATATAGGGTAGCATAGGAAACTAAGTTTGGGGTTCTCTAAGTCGCACTAAGGCAAAGCATGAAGAGATGGGATTAGGGCAAGTGCACAGAGCTAGTAGCTCAAAGTCAAAGTCATTGTAGTAGTATGTGCTAAGCACCAGTTCTTCAATTATGTAATTGTTGTCATTGCCTATTCATCAATATATATATATATATATATATATATATATATATATATATATATATATATATATAAAGGCAATGCCACAACATGTCAAGTTTGTAAGTTATGAGTCGGTTTGTATTTCAGTTAATAAGTGCACTGTCCTAGAGTTCTGAATTGCTAAATCAAAGCCCTTTGTCATGCTTAACCCCCATTCGGAGCAAGAATTGTTAGTCTACCTTGTGTTTTGAAACATCTTTGGCATTCTCGGAAGGAAGCCCTCTAGTCTTAGTTCAACGCATTTTGAAACTAGCTATGTTCCAACTGAGTTAAGTGTCACACACACACTATTGAGCAAGAATGTGCTGGTGAAGGTACCACATGTGGGTTTGCAATTGTGTGGCCAGTCTGAAAGTTGGTGCTCAACCTGTTTCTTTGGTGTTTGTGTTAAGTAATGGATTCCTATTTGATTGCCTGTTATCTATGTCTGTCTGTCTTGTCTTGTCTTTGCTTGATGACAAGCAAATGTTCAAGTTTGGGGTTGTGATGAACCCGCATCACATCATGTGTTTCATTGGTTTAAAGAGAGTTTTTAAGTGGAAATGGTGATGAATGAATTAAAAGTGTGATGAAAAGTATCAAATTGTGCTATTTGAAATTGTTTTGCTATGCAGTGTTTATGCTGGGTTTTGTCGTGTTTTTGTGCCCAGGGACTAGGTGGAAATGAAGAACGAAGCAGTGCAGGCAAATGGACTCAAGGGCGCAAGATCTAGGAGCTTTCAGCCAAATGGCGCGCAACTGGCGCGCAGGTGGCGCTGCAGCGCGCAAACTGACAGAAGCCTCAGCCAAATGGCGCGCCACTGGCGCGTGGCGCGCAAGTGGCGCACAGATTCACAGTGAACAAGTTCCTTCTCGCGCGTAAGTGACGCGCCACGTGCAACTGGAGCGCGAAACTCCAGAATGCGCGTTAAATCATGACCAGAACGCATTTTGAAGGACTTTTGCACTATTTTGGAACCCTAGCACGCGTGAGAGCTGATCCCTTGCGATTGGAGTTGAAGATTCGAGACTTGGGAACAAGGATTGAAGATTCACATGCGTTCTTCATCATCTCCTATGTGTAAAAATCCCTTTTCTTTCTCTTTGATCATGTGTAACTAAACCCTAATGTTAGGGACTGATGAATTTTGATGTACAACTAATGTTGCTGGTTTATGTTAATGTTCTTAATGTTTTCTCTCTTCATTTGTGAATTGAATTTTAGTGCTTAACATTTCTATGATTGGAAAATTATAGAGCAAATCTTTATTCAATGATCAAATGGGAATTTTATTATTGGAATGTTTGAATTTCAATTCCTTCAATTCGTAGCTTAGGAATATTCTTCGAATTGATGTATGTTGCGAATCCTCGTTGTTAATGCTTGTTGTTAGTAGATGCGCCTAAGGAATTAGGGCTTTTATGAATCAACAAAGGACTAGTCACCTAAGGGATTAGGGCTTGGTTAGAATTGTGGATTCGATTGCAAATGAGAGAGAGAGAGAGATTATCTTTTGAAAATAAATCAGTGACAATAGTGTGAAATCGAAAGGCATTCATCCCTAGCGTCTTCTCATCCATATTTTCTCCTAAGCATTTCCGTTTTCTCTCGTTGAAAACACCAAAATTATTTAACTGTTTTAAATTAGCATTAGTAATGCAATCATACCCTTTTCAAGTTATTTCCATTTGGTTCTTTTAGCTGTTGTTAACGTGTTGGTAGATTAAATTCGATCCTCGAGGACGATACCCGGTCTTACTGGTTTTTATTACTTGAACGATTCGGTACATGATAACCTTATTTTATATAGGTTATTTATGCTCCTAATACTTAAGTCAAAGCTCATTTCTCAAGTAATTCTAGTGCTTAAATATGTGAATATATGAGTATTAGAATAAATATAGGTTATAAGTTAATTCCCTGATCCTTGGGCATAGTCAATGCCTTTGTGAATATGTTTGATGTTTTGCTTTAGCGCTGCAGCGGTATGCTATCTAGGAGACGCTACAGCGTTATATGACGGCTGACCATTGAGATATTTGTGTGGCCACTTGAGGATATGATGAGTCACCACCCTTATCTCTTCCTCTCAGCTGGATATTTTGACTTTCAAGTCGATGCTAAATTACACTTGGCGCCTCCTAAATGGAACCCATGTGATAGTTGTTGTATTCCATCATTACCACTTTTTGTAAAGTACTTTAAGGATAATATCTAAGTCTAATAATCATCATGTAATATTATTATTCTATTAAGACTTAGATATTAATTGGATTAATTAAGATTGCTTCTCTAGGAGGTAACTTACGTAGACAAGTAATTGTAACTTTGAAAAAAAGAACTACACAATAGATGGTAGCCACTCTCCATTGACACTACTTTCAAGCTTTTATTTTTAGCATAGTTTTCTAGTCTTCATTCAAGGTTTTGCTCACGCCTCAACTTCATCTCTTGTATGCAACTTGGGATCATTGGAGTGTATCTTTTGCAACCACTCTTCTCTTGTCTTCATACGGTAATACATACTCTCTAGTTGTATTATGTTGATGGAACTTGTGATGAGCTAACTTTGTTGTAGTTGGATTGTTCTTGGTATGTAATGAACCTTGAGTAACTTTTGTATAATATTATGATGTTTGTGTTTTATTTCTTGTGTCATAATACTTTCAATCTTGGTTTGGGAATGATCAACTAAAACAAGGTAACTTTGTGGGTACAGACATGGTTCACAAAGAGAACTCAAGGAATGATATGAATGAAAACCCTTTAAAGACATTTAAAGGAAGCACTACTTAACTCTAGACATAGGGGAGTAATAGTTCATAAGGCAAATGTTGTAAGAGCTTAATATACAGGGGTAAAACTTATTTAGAGCCTAGACATAGGAGTCTTGTAACATAGCCCTGACGAAAGTGACTGAAAGGCACGCCACCAAGGCGCTACAGCGTCTACGGATTCTGAAGCGCTACAGCGTCTAATATTATATGAACATTACTCTTGGGAACTTACATACTATTGAGCTATCCAACTCACCTTTAATTACTTCAAACTTAATACTGTTTTATCACAACTTATGATGTTTACAACTCTTTACCTTTACTTGTTACTTAATTCTTTTCACTAAGGTTCTAATCACTTAAACTTCTTAGATTAATTCCAATCCCTGTGGTAACGAACTTTACTTATCAATATTTTACTTGTTGCGATTGTGTATACTTGCACATCACCTTTTCGCACAACAAGTTTTTGGCGCCGTTGCCGGGGATCGAATTTAATTATCATTGTTTAAGTTTTTAGTAAACTTAGTGCCTATTTTACACTGGTGTGTTGTTTCTTGTTGCTGCAGCAGTAAGCGCTACAGCGTATGCCCAGGTCTCAACCACCAGAATTTGAACCATACTCAGAACCAGAGAGAAGGTTCAGGAAGCTAAGACATCTTCACAGGCTCAGACCCACCATGTCAGAACACATCCATAGGACCAATTCTGGTAGAGCTAACACTCTACATGGCAGAACTAGCTCTGGTAGAGGAGGGACTGAACCAGGTGGAAGGGGTAGAGGTAGACATCAGCAGCCACCCACTCCAATCTTACATGACCAAGAGGACTGGTACAGACATCAATTCATAAATGAAGGACCTGCTCAAATGGTAAATGACAGAGATAGACCAATGAGGGACTATGCTGTGTTTGATCCACAAACCATGGAGACAAGCATAGCAAGACCTACTCTCAACACAGCTCAGTTTGAATTCAAACCTATGATATTCCAAATGTTGCAAACAGTGGGACAGTTTGGTGGTGCTCCTCAAGAGGACCCATATTTACACTTAAAGCAATTTTTGGAAATCTGCAGTAACTTCATCATTCCAGGGGTAAGTGATGATGAATTCAGATTAAAACTTTTTCCTTATTCCTTGAAGGATAGAGCAAAGGCCTGGTTAACTTCTCTTGAGCCTAACTCTATCCATACTTGGAATGAAATGACTGAGAAATTCTTAGCAAAATACTTTCCTCCAAGTAAGAATGCAAGAATGAGGAATGAGGTTACTGCATTCAGACAAAGAGATGCGGAAACACTGTTTGAGGCATGGGAGAGATGGAAGGAGCTGTTGAGAAAGTGCCCTCATCATGGTATACCTGTGATTATCCAAATGGAAACCTTCTACAATGGACTAGATCCAACAACCAAACAAATGTTAGATGCTTCTTCAGGGGGTGTGTTGTTGAAAACCTCCTATAATGAGGCATGTGAACTGATTGATGACATTGCCACAAATAGCTATCAATGGCCTACAGAAAGGTTAGCTCAGCAAAAGAAGGTAGCTGGTGTGCATGAAGTAAGTGAGTTTCTGCTCTATCTGCACAGGTTTCCTCTCTTACTAACATGATAAAATCTATGAGCACATCAAACGCTGTAGCGGTTACCGCTGCAGCGGTACATGAACCTACAGTAGCTGTTATTGAGCAAGCCTCTCCAGGGTCAGTAAGCTGTGTATACTGTGGAGGAGAGCATTTGTATGAAGAATGTCTTGGTAATCCTGTCTCTGTGAACTTTGTGAGTTTCAATAAAAACAATAATCCCTATTCAAATACATATAATCCTGGTTGGAAGAACCACCCCAATTTCAGATGGGGAGCCAACAATGCAACAGCACCTAATTATAGTGCTCCAGCAAATCCACCAGGATTCCCTGCTCAGAACTACCAAAGACAGAATGCCCCTGTGATAGATAATTCATTAGAAGGATTGATGAAAGGTTTCATGAGTGATACTAAGACAGCCCTGAAAACTCATGAAGCTTCCATTAAAAATCTAGAAGTACAGATGGGGCAGATGGCTAATGTCCTTTCCCAAAGAATTAGTGGATCATTACCATCCACTACAGAAGCTTCAACTTCAAGTACTACAGGGAAGGAGCATGTAAAAGCTATAACTTTAAGGAGTGGGAGAGATTTGATAGGATCATCAACTATTTCAGATGATGAAAAAAACAAAAATTCTGAAAAACAAAAAGAACCTACAACAGGCGCTACAGCGCCTGAACCTACCGCTGCAGCGCCTGTTGTTGAAAAAACACCACCATCACCCAAAATTATCCCAATATACCCAGATCCTCCATATCCTCAAAGACTTCGAAAGGCTCATGAAGACAAGCAATTTAACAAATTCCTAGAAGTCCTTAAACAGTTGCACATTAATGTTCCTTTGATGGAGGCTCTCCAACAAATGCTTAACTATGCAAAGTTTATGAAGGATGTGCTTACTAAGAGGAGGAGACTAGGGGAGTTTGAAACAGTGGCAATGACTGGGGAATGCAGCATGTTGATGCAAAACAAGCTCCCACCCAAATCAAAGGATCCTGGCAGTTTTACTATACCATGCTCAATTGGAAATTTTTACTCTGGCCGTGCTCTATGTGATTTGGGAGCCAGCATAAACCTTATGCCCAAGTCCATATATACACAGCTAGGAGTGGGAACTGCCAGACCTACCTCACTTACACTGCAGCTAGCTGATAGAACTCTTGCCTATCCAGAAGGAATTCTGGAAGATGTTCTAATAAAGGTAGACAAATTTGTATTTCCTGTTGATTTTGTAATCTTGGACTTTGATGCAGATAAAGAAGTACCCATCATATTGGGAAGACCATTCTTGGCCACTGGAAGAACTTTGATAGATGTGCAGAGAGGAGAATTGATCATGAGGGTCAGTGACCAAGAAGTCAAGTTCAACATTCTCAATGCTATGAAATTTCCAAGTCCCAATCTTGAAGAGTGCTCCTTTGTGTCTGTTATTGACAGAGTAGTTCAGGATCACTTCCAGAAAAGCACAGATCATCTGAGGCAATTACTGGACAGCAGTGAAGATGCAGGGTCGGATACAGAAGCTACAGGAGAGGAGGAACTGACAGCCAAAGAAATTTGGGCTAAGAAATATGAATCTTTGGAGCAGGAGAATTCAGAAATAAGAAAGGATCTCCCCTCCACTGAACAACCACCAACTCTGGAACTTAAAGAGTTGCCTTCACACCTCAAATATGCTTATCTAGGTAACAATAGTACTTTGTCTGTTATAATTGCTGCTGACCCTTCTGAAAAGCAGGAACAGGATCTGATTCAGACGCTACAGCGTCATATAAAGGCAATTGGTTGGCAAATGTCAGACATAAAAGGTATCACTCCAACCATTTGCATGCACAAAATAGTGTTAGAAGAAGATTCCAAAAATTGCATTGAAGGGCAGGGAGGTTGTAACACCCCTTTTCTACCCGTTAATTCATTTGGAAAAATATCAGAGTTTTAAAAAAAAATTTATTTCGCATGAGGAATGTTACACATACTTCAATAAAACGACGCTTCTCAATAAAACAGGTCAAACACAATAATCATGCATCACGTAGCACGTCACTAAAAGGAGAGCCTCAAACCATGGTTATCGTCGCAGTTAAAACTTAACGACAAAGAAAACAACTACGCAGCGGAATAACAAAATAAAACAGAATCGTCAACAAAGACATAACAACCAAAATCATTCATAAACATCAAGTTCGTTCCCCCCCTGAGTGCTACGTATCAGAGCGTGACGACTCGACTCGAAGTAGTGAAGGTACCTAGTCCTTCACTCGTGATCACCTGCACGTTACCGCATAGGGGCAACATTCAAACAGAAGGGTGAGTCCAATTCAATCCATATAATAAATCACATGATAAGCAATAAGTCAAGTCACAGCTCTAAAATAATCGCATCACAATCATCAATTACATCACTACAATAACTCATCACTATGTCATGTAGGCATATGAAATGCAACCCACTCGCGGGCATATGCATGAGGTACCTTTTCACAAACGTCGCTTAGCCTTTATGGCCTCATCGTCACTTAGCCTTTTGGGCCTCAAAACGTCACTGGGTTTATGCATATGGGAGGCATGAGACACTATGACATGCACCACGCACAAATACACAATCACGGTCAACTATGTGACCCGTCACTTACCAATTTGCCAGATAAGAGGCACAGCACCTGTCAATTCACAATTTACACACCACAACGTCACTTGGCCTTTTGGGCCTTCTCATCACTTAGCCTTTTGGGCCTCAACGTCACTTATTTTCATCGTCACTTATTCATAAACATCATCAACTCAAACAATAGCCACTGAGGGCAAAAACGTCATTTACTAGCCACAAAGGGCATCATCGTCATTTACACATCATTATCAACAACATTTGCCACTAAGGGCAAAAAGGTCATTTAACTAGCCACTAAGGGCATCATCGTCATTTACACATCATTATCAACAACATTGGCCACTAAGGGCAAAAAGGTCATTTAACTAGCCACTAAGGGCATCATCGTCATTTACACATCATTATCAACAACATTGGCCACTAAGGGCAAAAAGGTCATTTAACTAGCCACTAAGGGCATCATCATCAAAATCATCACTTTTGACACTAAAACGTTAAAACCACTGGTTATACACAAAAGGGGATTTTTAAAGACACCAAAACGATTTTTCAATGTCACAGCAACGGCCACCGGGAACAGCCACTTGGGCGCCCAGCAACCTTCAGAAATTATAAGTTTTTATTTTTAAAAATGGGACACACAGATAGACAACTGAAAAAGCTTCTCAACACTTTTTGAAACGTTCAAAACGGATGCCCGAGTCAAAAGATATAGCGAAAACAGTTTTCATAAAAAAATTTGGGAACATCCTGAAAAACTGGCGCCCTGGGCGCCCAGGCACCTGGCGCCCAGCAAAACGCAACACACACACACACACGGGCGCCCAGCGCCCAGCAAATTGCAACACACACACACACACACGGGCGCCCAGCGCCCAACGCAACAAACAGACACACACACACACTGGCGCCCAGCGCCCAGCGCCTGGCGCTCCACACACACACACACACTGCAACACGCGCACAGCGCCCAGCACAGTTCCAGCAACACAATTTCAGCACAAAATTCAGCATATATATTTTTCTTCAATTTTCACATGACCAATCACAACACCAATTTACAACAATTCATGAGCACATATAAAATCATCAAAATCACTCATCAAACATCAAAAATTCAGCAACATCCATCAAACATATGGCGCCCTAGGCGCCCATGCCACACCCAAAAAACGAATTTTTAGCCACAAACCATGAACATCACGCATACCTCATCATCAAGAACATGAATTCACAAACATAATCATGATCGTGGTTAAATCTAGGCTATCACTACCTAAAACCTATCATACAATCTATTATATAAATTGATAGAACTCCCCTTAACTCGAATTTGAAGAATAGGAGCCCTCGAGACGGTCACGATCGAAACCACAGCAACACGCTCACGTCCCTTGGCCCTTGGAGCTTGCGACTTCTTCCCTCCTTCTCTTCTCTTCCTACGGCGCTCTCCTCTCTATTCTTCTCTCCCAATTTCGCAAAAGCCAAACACAAAACCCTAACTCACAAGACCCTTGTGTATTCGCATATCACTTGGGTCATGGGCTTGGGCTTTTCACTTAAGCCCAAGTCTAGCTAATTGGCGCCTTCATCTCCTAATACCACCTACACATTTTAATAAAATTTCAAATAATTAAATTATATCCAATTAATTAATTTAAATTCCTAAATACTTAATTAAATAAATTAATTAAATATTTAGGGTGTTACAACTCTCCCCCACTTAGAATATTTCGTCCTCAAAATTTACCTGATCAAACAACTCTGGGTAGGACTCTCGCATCTTGCTCTCTAGCTCCCAAGTCATACTTTCACCGGCAGCTCCTAGCCAAACCACTTTCACTAATGCAATCTCTTTGCCTCTAAGCACTTTCACTTCACGATCCTCAATCCGTACGGGCATCATCTCCACAGTGAGATTATCCCGCACCTCTACATCATCCATATGGATCATATGAGATGGATCCGAAACATACTTCCGAAGTTGCGACACATGGAACACGTCGTGCAAATTCGAAAGATTTGGCGGCAAAGCCACCCTATAAGCCACATTTCCGATTCTCTCAGAAATCTGATAAGGACCAACAAAGCGAGGAGTGAGCTTCTTCGATTTCAACGCTCGACCAACACCGGTAATAGGAGAAACCCTCAAGAACACATGCTCACCCTCTTGAAACTCTTAATCTTTCCTCCGCTTGTCATGATAACTCTTCTGACGACTCTGCGAAGCCTTCATCTTTTCACGGATCATCTTGATTTTCTCTGTAGTCTCCCGGACAATTTCCGGTCCCAACACTACACTCTCTCCCGACTCATACCAACACAATGGCGTTCTACACTTTCGACCGTACAATGCTTCAAACGGCGCCATCCCGATACTGGAATGGTAACTGTTGTTATAGGTAAACTCAATCAACGCAAGGTAGGAATCCCATGAACGCCGTTGTTCCAATACACAAGCCCTCAACAAATCTTCTAACGACTGAATTGTCCTCTCTGACTGACCATCTGTCTGAGGATGATACGCCGAACTCATTTTCAGCTTTGAACCCAATTCCTTCTGCAAACTCGTCCAGAACTCAGAAGTGAACCCCGGATCCCTATCTGACACAATACTCTTCGTAACGCCGTGCAACTTCACGTTTTCTTTGACATAAACCTCTGCCAATCTCGCCACCGGATAAGTGATATTAATAGGAACAAAGTGAGCAGACTTCGTTAACCTATCAACGATCACCCAAATAGCGTCATGACCCCTAACTGTATTCGGCAATCCCGTCACAAAGTCCATCGCAATGCTATCCCACTTCCACTCTGGAACTTCCAACGGTTGCATCAACCCCGCAGGCTTCTGATGCTCGACCTTCGACTTTTGACAGGTCAAACAGGCATACACAAACTGTGCTACATCTCTCTTCATACCATACCACCAAAACATATTTTTCAGATCTTGATACATTTTCGTCGCTCTAGGATGGATACTCAACTTGCTACGGTGACCCTCCTCTAAAATTGCCCTTCTCATCTCCACATCATCTGGAACACAGATCCTACCCCGGAACCTCAACACACCACGGGAATCTAATTTGAAATCTTCATCTTCAGATTGACCAACCCCATTAATTAAATCTACTAACTTGACATCTGACTTCTGAGCCTTTCTGATGTTGCCCAGAAAGTCATTATCGATCTTTAACATTCCCAGCTTGACACTGCAAAGGTGTCATTTTACAAACCAAACTCAAATCTCTGAATTCCTCAATCAACTCTAATTCTTTCACCATCATTGCCGACATATGCAAAGACTTTCTGCTTAAAGCATCAGCCACGACATTAGCTTTGCCGGGATGATAATTCAAACCAAAGTCATAATCCTTGAAGAGCTCCAACCACCGACGCTGTCTCATATTCAATTCTTTCTGATGATACCCGGACCTCAAATCAATTTTGCTGAAAACACGGTCACCTACTAACTGATCCATCAAATCGTCGATCCTCGGAAGCGGATACTTGTTCTTGATAGTCACCTTATTCAACTCACGATAGTCCACACATAGCCTCATGCTCTCATCTTTCTTCTTCACTAACAATACCGGAGCTCCCCACGGTGATACACTCGGTCTCACAAACTTTTTCTCAAGCAATTCTTCAAGTTGCGTCTTCAACTCGGACAATTCAGACGCCGACATCCTGTACGGTGCCATAGACACAGGCCTCGTACCAGGTACCAGATCAATCGAAAACTCAACTTCCCTCTCCGGCGGCAACCCGGAATTTCGTCAGGAAAAACCTCAAGAAATTCGCGTACCACTTGCAGTTCTTCAATAACAGCCTAACTCTCAGCAGACAATGATGCCATCAACGAAAATAGCTGAACTCCTTCCTTCCTCAACTTCTTCAACTGTTCGGCAGATACCAAAACAGAGTCTCCTTCCCCGAAACTAACCGACTTGCTACGACAGTTGATATGAACGTGGTTATTCTCTAACCAGTCCATGCCCAAGATTACATCCAGACCTCTCAACGGCAAGCAAACAAAATTCACAACAAAGTCCCTGCCGAAGATCGACACGGGACACTGAGAACACACCTGGGAAGTAATCACCGACCCCTTCACAGGAGTATCGACAACCATATCCCCACACATAGCAGATAAAACAAGACCCAATCTTTCACAACAATCAACAGATATAAAGCAATGGGTAGCACCAGTATCAATAAGAGATTTCAGAGAAGTACCGTTAATAAAACACGTACCTCTAATCAGACCATCCTTCTCATCAGGCTCCTCTCCTGCCAATGCAAACACTTTCCCACTGGACCTTTCCTTCTTCGGCTTTGTACACTTTGTACTGATATGCCCAGACTCACCACAGTTGAAGCACACCACATCCTTGACCTTACACTCGGCCGCCATATGACCCTTTTTACCACAACGATAGCAAACTCTCTCATCAGACCTGCATGTAGTACTCTTGTGGCCAGGCTTGCCACACTTATAACAGACAATGCTAGCAGGAGCATCTCCCCCACTAGAATTCTTACCTCCAACAGCCTTCTGATAACTCTTACCCGCAGGAACCTCATACGGCTTGCTTCGACTCGGAAACTTACCCTTTTTCTCAGACGTAGCTTTGTAATGAGCAGTACTGTCCTCCTCAAAGATTCTACAACTGTCAACAAGATCAGCGAACACACGGATCTTCTGGTAACCAATGGCCTTTTTGATATCAGGCCTCAACCCATTCTCGAACTTGATGCATTTTGAGAACTCAGCTGTCGCCTCACTGTAGTGCGGATAGAATTTTGCCAATTCCACAAACTTCGCCGCATATGCAGTCACAGACATACCACCCTGCTTCAGTTCTAGGAACTCTATCTCTTTCTTTCCTCAGACATCTTCAGGAAAATATTTTCTCAGAAATTCTCTACTGAATACCTCCCAGGTAATCTCTTCCTGCACAGCCTCCAACCTCTGCCTAGTAGCCAACCACCAGTCATCAGCCTCCTCGGCTAACATGTGGGTACCAAAACGGACCTTCTGCTCAACAGTGCAGTCCATCACCCTGAAAATCCTCTCGATCTCTTTCAACCAAGCCATAGCACCATCTGGATCATATTTGCCCTTAAATATGGGCGGATTCTCTCTCTGGAAAGTAGTCAGACTCCGAAAACCAGCGTTCTCCCTAGCATTCTGCTGACCCTGCACAGCCTGAGCCATAGCTTGCAATGCAGCAGCAAGAGCAGCGTCGTTTCTCCCAGCCATTTCAAATTATCACTGCAGCACAACCCAAGAATTTAGTACTAATCTATTGTCATAAGACACTATGACAGGACATCATTGGCCGGACAGACCGAACTGCTCTGATACCACTAATGTAACACCCCTTTTCTACCCGTTAATTCATTTGGAAAAATATCAGAGTTTTAAAAAAAAATTTATTTCGCATGAGGAATGTTACACATACTTCAATAAAACGACGCTTCTCAATAAAACAGGTCAAACACAATAATCATGCATCACGTAGCACGTCACTAAAAGGAGAGCCTCAAACCATGGTTATCGTCGCAGTTAAAACTTAACGACAAAGAAAACAACTACGCAGCGGAATAACAAAATAAAACAGAATCGTCAACAAAGACATAACAACCAAAATCATTCATAAACATCAAGTTCGTTCCCCCCCTGAGTGCTACGTATCAGAGCGTGACGACTCGACTCGAAGTAGTGAAGGTACCTAGTCCTTCACTCGTGATCACCTGCACGTTACCGCATAGGGGCAACATTCAAACAGAAGGGTGAGTCCAATTCAATCCATATAATAAATCACATGATAAGCAATAAGTCAAGTCACAGCTCTAAAATAATCGCATCACAATCATCAATTACATCACTACAATAACTCATCACTATGTCATGTAAGCATATGAAATGCAACCCACTCGCGGGCATATGCATGAGGTACCTTTTCACAAACGTCGCTTAGCCTTTATGGCCTCATCGTCACTTAGCCTTTTGGGCCTCAAAACGTCAGTGGGTTTATGCATATGGGAGGCATGAGACACTATGACATGCACCACGCACAAATACACAATCACGGTCAACTATGTGACCCGTCACTTACCAATTTGCCAGATAAGAGGCACAGCACCTGTCAATTCACAATTTACACACCACAACGTCACTTGGCCTTTTGGGCCTTCTCATCACTTAGCCTTTTGGGCCTCAACGTCACTTATTTTCATCGTCACTTATTCATAAACATCATCAACTCAAACAATAGCCACTGAGGGCAAAAACGTCATTTACTAGCCACCAAGGGCATCATCGTCATTTAGACATCATTATCAACAACATTGGCCACTAAGGGCAAAAAGGTCATTTAACTAGCCACCAAGGGCATCATCGTCATTTACACATCATTATCAACAACATTGGCCACTAAGGGCAAAAAGGTCATTTAACTAGCCACTAAGGGCATCATCGTCATTTACACATCATTATCAACAACATTGGCCACTAAGGGCAAAAAGGTCATTTAACTAGCCACTAAGGGCATCATCGTCAAAATCATCACTTTTGACACTAAAACGTTAAAACCACTGGTTATATACAAAAGGGGATTTTTAAAGACACCAAAACGATTTTTCAATGTCACAGCAACGGCCACCGGGAACAGCCACTTGGGCGCCCAGCAACCTTCAGAAATTATAAGTTTTTATTTTTAAAAATGGGACACACAGATAGACAACTGAAAAAGCTTCCCAACACTTTTTGAAACGTTCAAAACGGATGCCTGAGTCAAAAGATATAGCGAAAACAGTTTTCATAAAAAAATTTGGGAACATCCTGAAAAACTGGCGCCCTGGGCGCCCAGCGCCCAGCAAAACGCAACACACACACACACGGGCGCCCAGCGCCCAGCAAAACGCAACACACACACACACACGGGCGCCCAGCGCAACACACACACACGCACACACTGGCGCCCAGCGCCCAGCGCTCCACACACACACACTGCAACACGCGCACAGCGCCCAGCACAGTTCCAGCAACACAATTTCAGCACAAAATTCAGCATATATATTTTTCTTCAATTTTCACATGACCAATCACAACACCAATTTACAACAATTCATGAGCACATATAAAATCATCAAAATCACTCATCAAACATCAAAAATTCAGCAACATCCATCAAACATATGGCGCCCTAGGCGCCCATGCCACACCCAAAAAACGAATTTTTAGCCACAAACCATGAACATCACGCATACCTCATCAACAAGAACATGAATTCACAAACATAATCATGATCGTGGTTAAATCTAGGCTATCACTACCTAAAACCTATCATACAATCTATTTTATAAATTGATAGAACTCCCCTTACCTCGAATTTGAAGAATAGGAGCCCTCGAGACGGTCACGATCGAAACCACAGCAACACGCTCACGTCCCTTGGCCCTTGGAGCTTGCGACTTCTTCCCTCCTTCTCTTCTCTTCCTACGGCGCTCTCCTCTCTATTCTTCTCTCCCAATTTCGCAAAAGCCAAACACAAAACCCTAACTCACAAGACCCTTGTGTATTCGCATATCACTTGGGTCATGGGCTTGGGCTTTTCACTTAAGCCCAAGTCTAGCTAATTGGCGCCTTCATCTCCTAATACCACCTACACATTTTAATAAAATTTCAAATAATTAAATTATATCCAATTAATTAATTTAAATTCCTAAATACTTAATTAAATAAATTAATTAAATATTTAGGGTGTTACAGAGGTTGAATCCAATTATGAAAGAGGTGGTGAAGAAGGAAATCATCAAGTGGTTGGATGCAGGTATTGTATACCCCATTTCTGACAGTGCATGGGTTAGTCCTGTGCATTGTGTACCAAAGAAGGGAGGGGTAACAGTAATAACAAATGAGATGAATGAGCTGCTTCCAACCAGAAAAATAACAGGCTGGAGAATATGCATGGATTACAGGAGGTTGAATAAGGCAACAAGAAAGGACCATTTTCCATTGCCTTTCATTGACCAGATGCTGGAGAGGCTAGCAGGTAAAGAATTTTATTACTTTCTTGATGGTTATTCAGGTTATAACCAGATTGCAATATTACCTGAAGATCAGCAGAAGACTACATTCACTTGTCCATATGGCACCTTTTCTTTTAGAAGGATGCCATTTGGCCTGTGTAATGCACCTGCCACTTTTTAAAGATGTATGATGGCAATTTTCTCTGATTACATTGAAAGATCCATGGAAGTCTTCATGGATGATTTCTGTGTTTGGAGAAACATTCCATCTATGCCTATCCAATTTGGAAGAAATTTTGATTAGATGTGAAGAAACTAACCTTGTGCTGAACTGGGAGAAATGCCATTTTATGGTGCAAGAAGGTATAGTTTTGGGGCATAAGATATCCAAAAAAGGATTGGAAGTGGACAAGGCTAAAATAGAGGTCATTGAGAAGCTATCTCCACCAACCAACATCAAAGGTGTTAGAAGCTTTTTGGGGCATGCTGGATTCTATAGGAGATTCATAAAAGACTTTTCAAAAATCTCCAAACCTTTGTGCCAACTGTTACAGCATGATAACCCATTTTTATTTGATGAACCATGCATATTAGCCTTTGATAAATTAAAGAAAGCCTTAATAACAGCACCAGTTATTATAGCTCCTGACTGGAGTAAGCCTTTTGAGCTTATGTGTGATGCTAGTGACTTTGCCATTGGAGCTGTTCTTGGGCAAATGTATGATAAAATTTTTCACTCTATATATTATGCTAGCAAAACACTTGTAGAAGCTCAATTGAATTACACAGTCACTGAAAAAGAACTATTAGCTGTAGTCTTTGCATTTGATAAATTTAGATCATATTTGGTTGGCACCAAGGTAATTGTCTTCACAGACCATTCAGCAAATAAAAATTTGATAACAAAAAAAGATGCAAAGCCTAGGCTAATTAGGTGGGTTCTCCTACTCCAAGAATTTGATTTAGAAATAAGAGATAAAAAGGGAGTGGAGAACCAAGTTGCTGATCATCTTTCTAGATTGGAAAGAGACATTGCAGGTACAGCAGGTGAGGAGATCAAGGAATACTTTCCAGATGAGCAGCTGTTGGCAATGACTGATGATTCATCAACCGCTGTAGCGGCCAGCGTAACAACACTTGACGCTGCAGCGGCTGAACCTGCAACACCTTGGTATGCTGACATAGTGAACTTTCTGGTTAGCAAGGTGGTACCTCCTGAGATGACTTATCAGCAAAGGAGAAGGTTCTTCCACACAATGAAACAATATTATTGGGATGAACCTTTTCTATACAAGAAGTGTCAAGACCAGTTAATGAGGAGATGCCTAGCAGAGGAAGAACAAATTCAAGTGCTACAGCACTGCCATTCTGCACCATGTGGTGGGCATTTTGGTGGTGTTAGAACTGCTACAAAGTTATTGCAATCTGGCTACTTTTGGCCTTCACTCTTCAAAGATGCTCAAGACTTTGTTAAAAAATGTGATAGGTGCCAAAGAACAGGGAATATTTCAAACAAACATGAAATGCCTTTAACAAACATTCTAGAGGTTGAACTCTTTGATGTTTGGGGAATGGATTTCATGGGACCTTTTCCCCCTTCTCATGGAAACCTATACATTTTAGTAGCTGTAGACTATGTTTCAAAATGGGTAGAAGCTGTTGCTTTACCCAACAATGATGCAAGGTCTGTGAGCAAATTTTTATTGAAAAACATTTTCACTCGTTTTGGAACTCCTAGAGCCATCATAAGTGATGTGGGATCTCATTTTTGTAATAAATTAATTGAGACCCTATTGGCTAAATATGGAGTCAAACATAAAATAGCAACTGCTTATCATCCACAAACTAGTGGTCAAACTGAATTGTCAAATAGAGAAATAAAAAGAATGTTGGAAAAGATGGTAGGGCCTTCAAGGAAAGAATGGTAAATACATCTAGATGATGCTTTATGGGCCTACAGAACAGCTTATAAAACACCTCTGGGGATGTCTCCCTATAGGTTGGTTTATGGGAAGTCCTGTCACCTACCAATTGAACTTCAACACAAGGCCCATTGGGCTCTAAAAAAACTCAATTTTGACTACAAGAAAGCAGGAGATGCTAGATTGCTGCAACTGAATGAATTGGAAGAACTTAGGCATTTTGCTTATGAGAATGCAGCAATCTATAAAGAAAAAACCAAAGTATGGCATGATCAAAAACTGATAAAAAGAGATCTCACTGAAGGAGGACAGGTATTGCTTTACAACTCCAGGTTAAGATTGTTTCCTGGAAAGTTAAAATCTAGGTGGTCAGGCCCTTTTCAATTGATAAAAATATATAGCCATGGGGCTGTGGACCTCTATGATATAACAACCAATACCACTTTCAAAGTGAATGGCCAAAGGGTTAAACAATATTTTGGTGAAAATGTGGTAAGGGACAAAACCACAATTGAGCTTAAAGATCTCTAATTTAAAAGAGAAAGTCTGGCTGAAGACTTTAAAAGCAAGTGCTCTTGGGAGGCACCCCAAGGATTCTAACAAAATTTCTATGTTCATTTTCTATGCAGGAAATTAGGATAAACGCTGTAGCGGTTGCTTATCACAAAAGCGCTGTAGCGCTTGTCTTAAAATCAGGGCTGGGTGTGGTCAAACAAAAAAATAAAAAGATCTTGCTCAGGGTGAGCTGGAACTGTACCCTCATCCCTAGCCTGACCAGCACGTGCACCTACTCCCCTGCAATTGTCAAATCAACAATTTCTTCTTCTCTCTCCCACTTCACTCACAAAACCGTAACTTTAATATCTACAAATCCCCACGCTACCATTTTCTTTTCTCTTTCTCTTTCCTTGATCTCTGAAACTGCTCCCAACCGTTACACTCACCACTCATAACCTCCATTCCTTCTTCTTCCTTCGTCCCAACACACACCAACATTTCCCAAAACACCCAAAAACAAATACACAAGCTCTTAACCAACCATGACCAAAAAGCAAGCCGCCCTCAAACGATCTGTTAAGGGAGCTACTAGGAAACCAGAACCCTCAAATCCTACCAAAAACACCATGGCGAAGGCAACTCAAGATCCTCAGAGGTTTTGGAAGATGGATTTCATAACTGAAAGAGGATTCAAGACAGAAAGTGCTCCTGATGCGTTTTCAACCGCTGTCACAGCGTTGGGATGGGAGGGCTTCATTAAGCATCGAAAGGACTACATGACATCTTTGGTAAGGGAGTTCTACTCTGGCATTGAAGAACCTAAGGAGGGAAAACCTCAAACCCATTCACTGGTGAGAGGAGAAACTGTAAACTTCAACTCCAGAACAATCAATGATATTTTCCATCTGGGCTATCATGGAAAAGCGCTGGAAACTAAAGTTCTGAACTGGGGAGATGAAGAGATGGAGGCTGTTAGAAGAAGGATTTGTGTGGAAGGAGCAACTTGGGACAAATTTGGAGCTGAATACAAAATTAAAAAAGCCTATCTGTGTGAAGAAGCAAATCTGTGGTGTAGTTTCATCAAACACTCCCTGCTGCCTACATCTCACACAACATTTGTGGAAAAAGAAAGACTCATCGTCATTGATGCTATAATGGCTGGAGAAAAGATAGACGTGGGAAGATTGATATCAAGAGAGATAGAAAAGTGCAGAGTTAAAAAGGGGGGTAATTTATATTTTCCTTGTTTAATTACTGAGTTGTGTTTGGAAGCTGATGTAGAGGTAGAAGTAAAAGAAGAAAGAAGATCCCCTCTTGGGGCATTTCCTTGCATTTTCAAAGTTAAGCAGAAACCTGCCGCTGCAGCGTCTTCTGACTCTCAAGCGCTACAGCGCTTAGAGTTGAAGCAGCAGGTCCTCTGCAAATTTGTGAAAGAAAAATTTGACTGGGAAAAAGCAATGTATGCCCAGATATCCAAAGGAAAAACATCAATTCCCCCTCCTCAATTCCCTGATTGGCTACTGGAAGAAGAGCCAATTAAAAAACAAGAGAAAAAGGGAATTAGGGCAGAACAGAAAAAGGCTGTGGCTAGCCCAGCAAAGAAAACAAAGCCTAGCCCAGCCAAGAAAGTACAAAAAGCTGTAGTAGAGGAGGAAAGACTGGATTCTGATGACATTGAAAACATAAGTGAGGAAGATGAAGAAGAAAAAATTGCAGTTATGAAAGAGATGGAAAAGCAGGATGATGAAGAATCATCAGGAGAGGAGAGTGATACTGAAGAAGAATCTGAGACTGAAGAAGATGAGCAAGAAGAAGAAATACAGTGTGACCCAACCCCAAGCCCAAAGAAACCAAAAACTCCCCTGCCAAAACAACCAATCCACCATCAACCCCCACCTCCATCCCTGAACCAACCAAATTAACACCCAAGAAAACACCTGCCAAGCAAGTAACACCAAAGAAGCTTGAACCAAAACAGCCAGCAACAAAAGAAAAACCCACTGAGCAGCTGAAGAAAATTTATCTGTCATACACAAAGGC
Organism: Astragalus membranaceus; assembly: GCA_039519185.1. Lineage (NCBI taxonomy): Eukaryota > Viridiplantae > Streptophyta > Magnoliopsida > Fabales > Fabaceae > Astragalus > Astragalus membranaceus. The sequence goes on along the minus strand of CM076853.1, from coordinate 26,549,823 downwards.
TAGAAAAAACCCAGGTGTCAAACTGGCTGATTACCCAGAAGAAGGTATTCAGCCAGTAGGTGCTGCAGCAACTATGTTTGCAGTACCTAGTGGCCCATTGCCTGAGGTAATTCTGACAGAGGAGGAAACTGAAAAGGAGGCTGCTGAGGAGCTAGTGAATATGCAGGATGAAACAGAGCCAGAGCTGGAAGAAAAAGAGCAAGAGCAGGAGCAAGAGCAAACAGAAGAGGAAGAAGAAGTGCAGGAATCAGACGCTGCAGTGGCAGCAGTACAGGAAGCAAGCGCTACAGCGCCACCAACCGCTGTAGCGGCTGAAAAGACTACTCCACCTCAGCCAAAGAAGAAGAAGGCAACAAAAGGAGCCCCAGCACCTTCAAGAGCCAGAAAGAGGCTCAAGAAGGCCTAATAAGGCAAGATTTGTTGGCTTCTTATGCCGGTTATGTACTTTGAACTTTATTTTGTTGTTGTTCTAAGGCCTCTCCCTTTCTTGTCAAGCAAGCAGTGAGGACACTGCCAAATTTAATTTCTGGGGGAGGACCTTATGGTTAAAAGTGTTTTAAATTAAGTTCAATGATGCTTTTAAATATTTAGTATAATTATGCCATGTTTTGCATGTGTTGCATGTTTTTGAATATTTTGTATGCTTGAATGGGAAGTATGATTAGCTGCATGTTTTAAATTTCTTAGTAAGCAAAAGCTGATTCATATAGCCAAATATAAATAAATTTTTTTGAGTAAGGCAGCATTGTGTAAACAATGAAATGATGTTATTGCTGCTTTTACACAAAATCCAAGCTTAGTGCTGCTTTTACACAAAATCCAAGCTTAGTGAAGAACCTAGTTAGCTAGGAGTAATCTAAGGATAAAGTTAAGTTTTGGATAACCAAAGGGTTAGTCAAGTTTTCATTAAAAATTGAGAGTTGTTTTAAAAGCTAAGTTTGGGGGAGCATCGGTTATGTTAAGGCTAGGATCAAAAGATGATAAATTGGCCTTTGCAAAATGAAAAATAAAAATGAATGTGGTCTTGAAAAAAGTTGCAAAATATCTTAAATAAATTGTTGAGCTGTTCCAAAAAGCATAAAAAGAAAATGCAAATAAGGAGCTCAGTAATGAAGATAGCATCTAGTTTTAATCATCAAAATCTAGCGCTACAGCGTCTACGGACTTTGAAGCGCTACAGCGTTTGATCACCAGACCAAAAGTTTATGCACTGACCAATAGTCTGAAAAATGCCTAATTAAAGCCCTTTGCTGTGCTTTGAAGCCCCTCAAATCTTGTGTGAAATTGTTATTCCACTCTTCTTTTTGAAAACATTCTTTGCCTAATCCAAAAGAAATCCATTCTTCCCAAACCTTGGAGAAATTCTGAAATTAACTAGGAACTAAGTTAAGCTTTGATATCACACACTCACAACTGAGCAGTAATGATTCTATTTGAATTGTGGACCACTATGGTGTGTGATAATGATAAGAATTAGCTTATGTATAAATCCTGTTTAATTTAAAAGTTGCAGCTAGTTATATGAGCATTTTTGTCTTGTTCAAGTGTCATTACTTGGGGACAAGCAATGGTTTAAGTTTGGGGGTGTGATAACCTTATTTTATATAGGTTATTTATGCTCCTAATACTTAAGTCAAAGCTCATTTCTCAAGTAATTCTAGTGCTTAAATATGTGAATATATGAGTATTAGAATAAATATAGGTTATAAGTTAATTCCCTGAACCTTGGGCATAGTCAATGCCTTTGTGAATATGTTTGATGTTTTGCTTTAGCGCTGCAGCGGTATGCTATCTAGGAGACGCTACAGCGTTATATGACGGCTGACCATTGAGATATTTGTGTGGCCACTTGAGGATATGATGAGTCACCACCCTTATCTCTTCCTCTCAGCTGGATATTTTGACTTTCAAGTGGATGCTAAATTACACTTGACGCCTCCTAAATGGAACCCATGTGATAGTTGTTGTATTCCATCATTACCACTTTTTGTAAAGTACTTTAAGGATAATATCTAAGTCTAATAATCATCATGTAATATTATTATTCTATTAAGACTTAGATATTAATTGGATTAATTAAGATTGCTTCTCTAGGAGGTAACTTACGTAGACAAGTAATTGTATCTTTGAAAAAAAGAACTACACAATAGATGGTAGCCACTCTCCATTGACACTACTTTCAAGCTTTTATTTTTAGCATAGTTTTCTAGTCTTCATTCAAGGATTTGCTCACGCCTCAACTTCATCTCTTGTATGCAACTTGGGATCATTGGAGTGTATCTTTTGCAACCACTCTTCTCTTGTCTTCATACGGTAATACATACTCTCTAGTTGTATTATGTTGATGGAACTTGTGATGAGCTAACTTTGTTGTAGTTGGATTGTTCTTGGTATGTAATGAACCTTGAGTAACTTTTGTATAATATTATGATGTTTGTGTTTTATTCCTTGTGTCATAATACTTTCAATCTTGGTTTGGGAATGATCAACTAAAACAAGGTAACTTTGTGGGTACAGACATGGTTCACAAAGAGAACTCAAGGAATGATATGAATGAAAACCCTTTAAAGACATTTAAAGGAAGCACTACTTAACTCTAGACATAGGGGAGTAATAGTTCATAAGGCAAATGTTGTAAGAGCTTAATATACAGGGGTAAAACTTATTTAGAGCCTAGACATAGGAGTCTTGTAACATAGCCCTGACGAAAGTGACTGAAAGGCACGCCACCAAGGCGCTACAGCGTCTACGGATTCTGAAGCGCTACAGCGCTTAACGCTACAGCGTCTAATATTATATGAACATTACTCTTGGGAACTTACATACTATTGAGCTATCCAACTCACCTTTAATTACTTCAAACTTAATACTGTTTTATCACAACTTATGATGTTTACAACTCTTTACCTTTACTTGTTACTTAATTCTTTTCACTAAGGTTCTAATCACTTAAACTTCTTAGATTAATTCCAATCCCTGTGGGAACGAACTTTACTTATCAATATATTACTTGTTGCGATTGTGTATACTTGCACGTCACCTTTTCGCACAACAATACACTTGCCGAAATCCTCAACATGAGGCTTAAGAAATCCTGGAGTGACGTGAGAGATCGTGTCTGAGACTAGTCTAGAATAGTAGTAGTTTTGTTTGTGTCCGGAGCGACCCCTTAGGTTATATAACATGGGCCAAATAATTAACATTATCAACGAAAAAAACACACTTATAAAGCTTAGCAACAAAATGTTTAGAATCAAGCAAGCTCAGAATCAATCTTAAGTGAATTAATAGCTCCTCATGAGAGCTTCTATAAATAAAGATATCATCAAAGAACACTAAAACGAATCATCGCACGTATGGTCGCAATAGGTCGTTCATAGCAAATTGATATGTAGAGGGTGTATTTGTGAATTTGAAAGGCATTATGAGAAACTCGTAGTGTCCATCAGAAGTTCTAGCTTAAAGTTGGCTTGTGTGTGTGTGTGTCTTCTTTGGCTACCCTTATCTTATGATAGGAAGATATCAAGTCTATTTTGGTAAAAACATTGCAGACCCTAGTTCATCAAAAGCTCATCAGTAGTTGGAATAGGAAACCTATCTTTAATGGTTACATCATTTAGAGCCCAGTAGTCTACAAAAAAACCTCCAAGTACCATTTTTTTCTTTACAAGTAGGCTTAAATATGTTTTAGGCCCCTGCAAATATAGCGTGTTTTGGTTTAAGCCCCTGCAAAAAAAAAATTGTAGTAAAAAGTCCTTGCAAAATACACATTTATGATATTAGCCCTTCTGTTAGAGCTCTGTTACAAAAATTACATACTTAGCTAACAGAGTTGTGAGCTGTAATAAATAAATAAGTTCTTTAAATAGTATATTAATCAATGGTCAGAATATGAGGTAGCTCAGTTGACGAGTTAAATGATATCGAAGGAGTGCACCAAAAGAGTGCAAGCAGGAGATCCCGGATTTAAACCCAGAAAACTAACAATCACCCCCCTCCCCAAGAAGGTAATTTAGTTGACAAGCTAATGGACTTGACTTTAAAGAAGAAAGTACCACTAGTGCAAAAGGTATTTAAAGTCAGGCGAAAAGGGGATTTAAAGTCAGGCGCCAGCTTGACTTTTATTAAGTCGACTTTGTATGTCAGGAGTTTTAAAGTCAAGCGATAGCCTAACTTCGTAAGTCTGATTTAAAGTCAAGCCTTTATTTCGCCTGACTTCGTAAGTTAGTTTAAAAGTCAAGCATTTATTTCGCCTGACTTTGTAAGTATGTTTTAAAGTCAAGCATTTATGGCCTGACTTCGTAAGTCAGTTTTAAAGTCAAGCATTTATTTCGCCTGACTTCGTAAGTATGTTTTAACGTCAAGCATTTATGGTCTGACTTCGTAAGTTTTTTTTTTCAAATCTATACTTAAGTCAGGCATTATTGCGCCTGAGTTTAAAAGTTTTTTTTTTTCAAATTTTGGTTTAATCTCCTACATACACCCTGGTTATACGATTTTGGTCATTCTCCCAGCAAAACCAGTAAATAAAATTCTACACTTAAATTCATCACATTCTACTTTAAGTACATCCAAAGCTAAAATTCATCATTTTAAGTAAAATTCTACACTTTATGTACAAAATACATCCAAAGCTAAATTACATTAGAGCTAAGTACATCCAAATAAAATTCTACACTTCAATTCATCATATACAACAATTCTCTATCCCTATAAATCCATCAATTCTCTATGAACATGCCAGCGATGTAGTCATATGACAATTGTTGAACCAAGGGTAAAACAGTCCTTTATTTTGAATGATAACAAATTACATATATCTACTAATCTTTCACATTGAGCAAAGTGCAGGACTTATTTTAAAAGGAAGAAGACTCAAAAAGGAGAAGCTTGAAGAAGAAGAATCATAAGAAGTTCAAAACCCTATTTTGTGTCTAAGCCTTTTTTAGGACTCTTTGTAAAGGTCCTATCACCTAAAGTGTGTGACACTTTAGATATTGAGAGAGATGATCTTTTCAAAACATGCATGATGCACAAAAATAGTTTTGAAAAATATTTTACAAAATTGCATGCATGCATAAGGTGGCAACCAAAACTAAAGAAATATTTTTGAAGCAAAAGAATCGATTTTCACTACATTACATATACTAAGAATCGATTCCTTCTTGGTTTCCTTAGCCTAGGAATCGATTCTCAAGTCATTCCTTAGCTTAATGAATCGATTCTCAATATTTCTACATGGATAAAGAATCGATTCTCAGGACCTCCATATGGCCTGAAAATCGATTCATGCCTTTCTACATAAGCATTGAAATCGATTTCCTCTTTTTCCAAACATCAATGAATCGATTCCTTTCTTATTTCAACTATACAATGAATCGATTCTTTTATTTTTTAAAGGCAATGAATCGATTCCTTCACATTTCAACTTAATCAATGAATCGATTCTTCACCTATATTAAATGCTTTTCAAAAATTTTCAACGGTGCCTAAGCCTATAAATACATAGGTTGAGCTTCACCTTCACACAACACCACTGCTCACAATTTCTTCTCTACTCTCTCATATTCTAATCTCTATAGATCTATTGTTCTTCATTGTTTTATTTTTATAAGCTTTTGATTTTAAATTGTTATATCTTTTTTCAAAAGCTGTTTATAGATCTAGATCTGAGATCCTGTGCTCCAACTGTTTTGAATCTTGTTTTTCAAAAAGCTTTGTTTTTTCAAAATCATATCTATATTTTTAAAAGCTTTCAAGCAACCTCAACTTCTATTGTTATATCAATTTTGAAGTGGTTGCAAAAGCAAGATCATCCCTCATCTTATAGAGCATCTATAATATCCTAAGATCACTCATCTCTCTCAGTTTCTAAATTGACACATTCTCTGAAGTGATTGGATCATAGAACTCTAGTGTGTAATTTATTTTATTTCAAGGTGTTTTTGAAATCCTGGGCTTTGTACTTGGGTCTCTCAGTCAAGTGATTGAGTTGGTGTTTTTGAAAACCTGGGCTGTGTACTAGGGTCTCTCAATAGGGTTATTGAGTTGGTTTAGAAATCCTTAGCAAGAGTGCTTGGGTTCTCAATTCAGGGGAACTGAGATTCACTTATATTGGGGTCGACTGTTTGTATCAAACTCTCTTCAATATAGTGGTTACTAAGTCCAAGGGTTGAAAAGCCTAAGGCCGAGGACGTAGGGGTTTTATCCCGAACCTCGCTAAATTGCTGTGTCTCTCTCTTCTCTATCTCTTTATATTTTGCACTTTATTTGCTTATAATATTATTATCATATACTGGATATAACTGCTTATCATTTTCTCAATATAACTGTGCAAATATATCATATTGTAATCTTATCCTGATCTCTCTATATCCTTCTTCTCATTATCTATTTTATTGCTGTATACGATATTGATCTGTCCATCATCTAATTCTACTCCTCTTCTCCTTCTATATTGGTCAAATATTATTATTCCGCATTTAATCCAAACCAATATCGAAAAAGTTTTTTAAATTGAAAAAGAATCCATTAATCACCTATAACCTTATTCACCCCCCTCTAAGGTTACTTTATAGACTCTCAAGTCTAACAAGTGGTATCAGAGCTAGTAATTGCTTTAGAGCTTTACATCTCGCAATTTAAATTAATCCTGTTATATATCTGTGATTATGGGTTCATTCATGAAAGAAGGAATGTCTTCTAATAGGCCTCCTCTATTTGATGGTACTAACTACGATTACTGGAGTAGTCGTATGAAATGTCATGTGCAGGCAATTGACTTCACTCTATGGAGAATCATAGTGGATGGTCCTCTAATCCCGATGAAGATCAAGATCACAAAACCAGGTAATACTGATGGTGACACTTCAAAAATTCAAGCCACCGGCAAAGCTGAAGAAGTACCGGTGGAAGACATCTACACCATCGACCTGAGTGAGTTAAGAAAATCTGAGCTTGACAAGATATCCCTAAATGCAAAGGCCATGAATATCCTTCATCTATCACTCTGTGAAGAAGAATATGGTAGAGTAAAAGGGTGTCAAAGTGCAAAGGAAATCTGGGACTGCCTACAAGCCACTCATGTCGGGACAAGCCAGGTAAAAGATACTAAAATTAGAATTCTCACCTCTGAATATGAAAGTTTTAAAATGAAAGAAGGTGAGTCTGTCGCAGCAATGCATCAGAGATTAAATTTAATTGTAAACAACTTGAGGGCCTTAGGAAAGAAATACACCAACAAGGATTTGAATGGAAAGATCCTTGAATCCTTAACTGGTGATTTCTTCCCTAAGACTTGTGCTATAACCGAAGCCAAAGACATTGGCACTTTACCTCAAGAAGACCTTATTGGATCATTGCTAGCATTTGAGGTAGTTCTGGCTGCCAAAAAGAATCAAGAAAAAGAAACTGTAAAAGAGAAGAAATCTCTTGCCCTTGCTGCTAAAACTTCTAAAGTAGCAAGGAAAGAGGTTGAATCTGAAGAAGAAACCGATGATGAAGATATGGCTATGCTTGCCAAAAATTTCAAAAAATTTATGAGATTCAAAAAGTTTGGAAAGGGTGACTTTTCAAAGAAGTCCGGGTACAACAAAGAAGACAGGTATGAGAAAAAGAATGATCAACCAAGATGTTTCGAATGCAACAAACCCGGTCACATCAAAGAAAACTGTTACAAGCTGAAATCTAAGCAAAAGAAAGCAATGAAAGCAACATGGGACAATACAGAAACTGAAAGTGAGACCGAAGAAGAAGAAGTTGCAAATGCTGTCTGCCTCATGGCAAAGAACACACCTGAAGCAACATGGGACAATCTCAGCACTAATGGTGAACCAGAAGAAGATGAGCAGACCGACAATGCTGTCTGCAGCATGGCAAATGATACATCAAAGGTAAGCCTAAACTTTTCTAGTCCCTCTACCTCCTCTATGCATGATGATATGATTGATAATGACTATAGTAGTCACGATCTGAGTGAAGCTTTTGAGGCTCTATATTTCGAACACGAAAAACTTTTGTTAAAATCCAAGAAACTAACAAAGAGCAACAAAAGCCTATCCACTCAAATCGAGACTCTTGAAAGTGAAGTCACTAGATTAAAGAATGAACTACACAAATCAGTCAACCTTGAATTTCGAGAACTAAAACAAAATTTTGAAAAAGTCAAGGTTGAAAATGAATTTTTGAAAGAATCTTTGAAAAAGTTTGAGGTTGGTGAAAAGACCTTGACTCAGTTGCTTCACTCTCAACATCAATATGTTGATAGGAGAGGTATTGGGTACCAAGGAAATTCCACCACCTCCAGCTCAAACAAAAATATCACCTTTGTAGCTTCTACCTCTAATCATAAACCTACTATCTTCAAATGCACATATTGCCAAAAGGGAAACCATAGCTCTTCTTCATGCCCTATCCGTAAAATATGTGAGCTTGGAACCCTTGTACCTGTTTGGAAGAAACCAAGGTGGATTGTGAAAGCAAACCCCTTGATGACTAACTCCCAAGGACCCAACAAAAAGGGTACCTCGTGCTAGGTGTTAAACAATTCTTTTGCAGGTTGGTCCCTCAGCTAAAAAGAAAAATGTGTGGATGGTTGATAGTGGTTGCTCAAGGCATATGACTGGTGATGCTTCACTGTTTCTAAAACTGAGCAACAAAGCTAGTGGATCTGTAAAGTTTGCCAACAATGAATCTGCTCAAGTAATAGGTAAAGGTTGTGTGGGTAAGGAAAACACAATTAAAATTAAAGATGCTTTATTAGTTGATGGCGTTAAATTTAACTTACTAAGTGTTAGTCAATTATGCGATAATGATTTTGATGTACACTTTTCTGTTGATAAATGTGTTATCACCCATATGACTTCTAAACTCTACATTACTGGCTTTCGAGAAAACAATGTATACTATGTTGATTTTGATAATGTAAGTGATGAGATAGTATGTATGCCTACCTTGATTGATGATGTGGATTTGTGGCATAGACGTTTAGGACATGCTAGTATAGAACATCTATCTAAGTTAAGTAAGAATGAGCATGTTAGAGGTCTACCTAAATTGAAATATGAAAAAGGCCAATTATGTGATGCATGTCAACTTGGTAAAATGCACAAAACCTCTTTTAAATCAAAACCCGTTATTTCCACCAAAAATGTGCTTGAACTGCTACATCTTGATTTGTTTGGTGAAATTGATGTCGTAAGTTTAGGAGGGTCTAAGTATGTCTTTGTTATTGTTGATGATTATTCTAGATATACTTGGGTTATCCTACTTGCAAATAAAAGTGATGCTTTTAACGAGTTTGCTAAGTTGTGCAGAAAGCTACAAAATGAGAAAAACTTAGCCATCAAAGAAATTAGAAGCGATCATGGAGGAGAATACGAAAATTCATCATTCAAGACTTGGTGTGAAAAGTATGGCATTCATCATAACTTTTCAACTCCAAGAACTCCTCAACAAAATGGTGTAGTTGAAAGAAAGAACAGAACTATACAAGAGATGAGCAGGACAATGCTGAATGAGCACAACCTTCCCAAATATTTCTGGGGTCATGTAGTGGATACAGCGTGTCATGTGCTAAACCGTGTATACTTAAGGCCATCTCTCAACAAAACACCATATGAGCTGTGGAATGGTAGAGCTCCAAACATTTCATACTTCAAAGTCTTTGGAAAAAGCTGCTAATGATGAGGATGAAGTGATTGAAGTGATCAAAAATAGATCACCTGAAACTAACAGTGAAAGTGTAGAAGAAGCCGAGGAGGAAGCTGAACCTCAAGAAGAAGTTATAGTGGAACAAGAGCCCCAAGACATTGATGATCATCTCCATGGAAGAACTCACGATGATCTGCCCAAAACATGGAAATCAGTTCGAGATCATCCCATGGAGCAAATTATTGGTAGTCCATCAAAGGGGGTAACAACTCGCTCTTCTCTTAATCTTTTATGCTTTCATAGTGCTTTTGTCTCTCAAATAGTTCCAAATAATATCAAGGAAGCTTTAAATGATCCAGAGTGGGTTTTGTCAATGCAAAAAGAACTTGAACAATTTGAAAGAAATAAAGTTTGGCACTTAGTTGAAAAACCGGTCGATCGGACCATCATAGGAACTAAATGGGTTTTTCGCAACAAACTTGACGAAAATGGAACAATTTTATTAAACAAAAGTCGTCTAGTAGTTCAAGGTTTTAATCAAATCGAAGGGGTGGATTTTGAAGAAACTTTTGCTCCTGTGGCTAGATTGGAGTCCATTAGGATAATTTTGGCATTTGCCTCCTACATGGATTTCAAACTACATCAAATGGATGTCAAAAGTGCCTTCCTAAATGGTTTCTTAGAAGAAGAAGTTTATGTAAAACAACCCCCTGGTTTTGAAGATTTTAAAAATCCCGATCACGTCTTTAAACTTGACAAAGCCCTCTATGGATTGAAACAAGCCCCAAGAGCTTGGTATGAGAGATTAAGCAAACATTTAATTGCCAATGGTTTCCAAAAGGGTAAGATTGATTCTACCTTATTCCTTAAAACCAAGGGCAAACATATCATAGTAGTTCAAATCTATGTTGATGATATTATCTTTGGATCTACTAATGATGATTTGTGCAAGGAATTTTCTGAGATGATGACTAGTGAATTTGAAATGAGTATGATGGGAGAACTTAACTTTTTCTTGGGACTTCAAGTGAAACAATTAAAAGAAGGAATCTTCATATCCCAAACAAAGTTCTCAAAGGAACTGCTGAAGAAATACAACATGAATGACGCAAAAGATATCAGCACTCCTATGGCAACAGCAACCAAACTCGATAAAGATGAAAACGGTAAACCTGTAAACGAAACTATGTATCGAGGTATGATAGGTAGTCTCTTATACTTAACTGCCTCCCGTCCTGATATTATGTTTGCTGTATGCTTATGTGCCCGGTTTCAAGCATGCCCTAAAGAATCCCATTTAACAGCTGTTAAAAGAATTCTTAGGTATGTTAAAGGGACCATAGACTTTGGTTTGTGGTACCCGAAATCGAGTACTTTTGATTTGATTGGTTATTCTGACGCTGATTTTGCAGGTTGCACTCTTGATAGAAAAAGTACTAGTGGAACTTGTCATTTTCTTGGTCCTTGTTTGACCTCCTGGTCTAGTAAGAAGCAGAACAGTGTTGCTTTATCCACAGCTGAAGCTGAATATGTGGCTGTTGGAAACTGCGTCGCACAAGTTCTGTGGATGAAACAAACTTTGCAAGACTTTGGTCTAATTTTTGAAAATGTGCCTGTTTTGTGTGATAATACAAGTGCCATAAATATTGCTAGGAACCCTATACAACACTGTAGAACTAAACATATAGACATACGACATCACTTTATTAGAGATCATGTGTCTAGGGGGAGCATTGAACTAAAATTTGTAGGCACAGATGACCAACTAGCAGATATTTTCACAAAACCCCTAGCCGAAGCTCCTTTTTGTAAAATCCGTAGAGAGCTAGGGATGCTTGACTATGCTAGTTTATGATTTTGTTTCACCCCACCTCCTTTTTGATGAAAACAAAGGGGGAGAGAATATTATTATGCATGTTATATATGGGGAGAAAAATATTATGCTCATGTTATATGTGGTATTATGCTGATTATTGTTATGCATATGCTTAGGGGGAGCCTTCTTTTTAAGATTTTTAATCCCTATGCATAATGTAATTTGTTATCATCAAAAAGGGGGAGTTTGTTGAACCAAGGGTAAAACAGTCCTTTATTTTGAATGATAACAAATTACATATATCTACTAATCTTTCACATTGAGCAAAGTGCAGGACTTATTTTAAAAGGAAGAAGACTCAAAAAGGAGAAGCTTGAAGAAGAAGAATCATAAGAAGTTCAAAACCCTATTTTGTGTCTAAGCCTTTTTTAGGACTCTTTGTAAAGGTCCTATCACCTAAAGTGTGTGACACTTTAGATATTGAGAGAGATGATCTTTTCAAAACATGCATGATGCACAAAAATAGTTTTGAAAAATATTTTACAAAATTGCATGCATGCATAAGGTGGCAACCAAAACTAAAGAAATATTTTTGAAGCAAAAGAATCGATTTTCACTACATTACATATACTAAGAATCGATTCCTTCTTGGTTTCCTTAGCCTAGGAATCGATTCTCAAGTCATTCCTTAGCTTAATGAATCGATTCTCAATATTTCTACATGGATAAAGAATCGATTCTCAGGACCTCCATATGGCCTGAAAATCGATTCATGCCTTTCTACATAAGCATTGAAATCGATTTCCTCTTTTTCCAAACATCAATGAATCGATTCCTTTCTTATTTCAACTATACAATGAATCGATTCTTTTATTTTTTAAAGGCAATGAATCGATTCCTTCACATTTCAACTTAATCAATGAATCGATTCTTCACCTATATTAAATGCTTTTCAAAAATTTTCAACGGTGCCTAAGCCTATAAATACATAGGTTGAGCTTCACCTTCACACAACACCACTGCTCACAATTTCTTCTCTACTCTCTCATATTCTAATCTCTATAGATCTATTGTTCTTCATTGTTTTATTTTTATAAGCTTTTGATTTTAAATTGTTATATCTTTTTTCAAAAGCTGTTTATAGATCTAGATCTGAGATCCTGTGCTCCAACTGTTTTGAATCTTGTTTTTCAAAAAGCTTTGTTTTTTCAAAATCATATCTATATTTTTAAAAGCTTTCAAGCAACCTCAACTTCTATTGTTATATCAATTTTGAAGTGGTTGCAAAAGCAAGATCATCCCTCATCTTATAGAGCATCTATAATATCCTAAGATCACTCATCTCTCTCAGTTTCTAAATTGACACATTCTCTGAAGTGATTGGATCATAGAACTCTAGTGTGTAATTTATTTTATTTCAAGGTGTTTTTGAAATCCTGGGCTTTGTACTTGGGTCTCTCAGTCAAGTGATTGAGTTGGTGTTTTTGAAAACCTGGGCTGTGTACTTGGGTCTCTCAATAGGGTTATTGAGTTGGTTTAGAAATCCTTAGCAAGAGTGCTTGGGTTCTCAATTCAGGGGAATTGAGATTCACTTATATTGGGGTCGACTGTTTGTATCAAACTCTCTTCAATATAGTGGTTACTAAGTCCAAGGGTTGAAAAGCCTAAGGCCGAGGACGTAGGGGTTTTATCCCGAACCTCGCTAAATTGCTGTGTCTCTCTCTCTTCTCTATCTCTTTATATTTTGCACTTTATTTGCTTATAATATTATTATCATATACTGGATATAACTGCTTATCATTTTCTCAATATAACTGTGCAAATATATCATATTTTAATCTTATCCTGATCTCTCTATATCCTTCTTCTCATTATCTATTTTATTGCTGTATACGATATTGATCTGTCCATCATCTAATTCTACTCCTCTTCTCCTTCTATATTGGTCAAATATTATTATTCCGCATTTAATCCAAACCAATATCGAAAAAGTTTTTTAAATTGAAAAAGAATCCATTAATCACCTATAACCTTATTCACCCCCCTCTAAGGTTACTTTATAGACTCTCAAGTCTAACAACAATGTCAAGCAATAAAAACATAAAAGATAAGTAATCTACAAAACCAGTGAACAGCAGCAACTATGAACATACCCTTGATGATCCATCCATGAAATTATAATTCTGACTGAAATCATTAATTCCAAAAAATTCATCAATTGTCCACCGTGACATATTTCCAGATGTAGAACCACCACCATAAGACATCTTAGCTGGTGGAAATTGACCAACTCCTCCAGCTTCGGTGGCTAAAACTTCATTGTAATCTGATGACTGAGGCATTGTAGAAACCTTTCTAGAGACAGAAGAAGATTTTGTATCAGAAACTTTTTCTCTAGAATCTGACTTCATAGAAGTAGAAGATGCACCAGGTTCATTAGCTTCAAGCAATTTAGTATCAATGCGTCAGCAACATCCGTTACCTGTAGAAAGACCAAATAAAAAATCTCAAGCTATGACACAAAACAAAGTACGCATGAGCTGTTGCAAAAGGAAATAGAAGTTATACTAAAGATTTACCATGAATTCATCAAGACATAATAAAATCGTGTCATCAGAAAACTCTTCTGCAACAACATCAAGTGATCTGACAACCCCTTGTGTTTCTACAAGGATAGACAATAGTAAATTGGAGATAAGCCTCCTCTTTTTCTGTTTGCCAAATTATACATACAAACAACGGATAACATCATTCTAGAGACTGCTAACAAAATTAATAATGCTCAAAGCATGCCGCTTTTTTATCAGTTAAAGATTTTCAAATGAAATACTTACTCCAAAAGCATACATAATTAATGAAAATGCTGAAAATGCCTCATAATATATTCCCCCCCTATGTTGAGACTAGAGAAAAATATGTTAAACTCACAATTGATCAAAAAATAGATCCATCAGCATAGTTTTACCAGTACCCACTCCTCCATAAAGATATAAACCTTTTACAGGTGAATAAGAAGGACGTGACAAGAGACGAGACCATAGCCACCCGCTTCTGTTAAAGTAAAAGATAAATTGAATTCAGAAGCTTGAACATAATGAAAAAATAAAAGATGATAAGTTTCAAGCAGACATATCAGCAATAAGCAAGATAAATATAGAGTATACCTTACAGGTTTTTCAGAAGCCTGATCTAATTGGCAGGAATCAGGAGACTCAACAAGCTCATCATAGAGTCTCTGAAGTTCTTTCAGTGTGTCTACCTACCTCAAAAAAAGCGAAAAAGAAGATTTTGTGGAGATTAATTACCATTTACTAATAAAGTGCCATGAACAAATGTATACAATACCACAATTTCCAGCATCAGTTTACCAAGAAATCAAACTAGGAAAATCCATTTCATCAATTCAATAACCCATAAATTTTATGAAATGCAGACAATCTACCTGAGAACTATCACCATCTGCCAGTTCACCACGAGCAATTCTTCGTTCATACTCAACAAGAGGCCCGCCTCTATTTGTTTCTGGAACCAAAACAACAAGTTTCAATACAAATATAATAAGAAAAAGAAATCTCAATTGAAACCCTTTCCAATTCAGAAAAGAGAAAATTGAGAACCAAAAAGAGAGGAACCTTCATTTATAAGGGGTTAAGACACCACAAATGATCCTTTCCTTGATTATTCCTTTAATCACCATCTGCCACCAAGTAGCAACGATTGGAGCACTCCAAAATTCACTCACAGGAAAAATGAAATTGAAGAAATTAGGAGAAAATATAATATGATTTAAGAATGATGAGGAAATTGAAAAATTTACTTACAACTTTGGTAGCAGAGTGTTCCTGTATTGGTATAAAAAATTTGAAACCATCCTTGGTGCCAGAGTGTTCCTATATTGGTATAAAAAAATTTGAAACCATCATTGGTGCCAACAGCAAAGCAAGTAAAATAAGGAGGGGAAAAGGGGTTAAGCAACAAACAAATGGTGTTGAATTGAATATAGGATACAAATTGAAAAAGGAATCTAATAACATAGATAAGGGTTAAGGGAAAAAAAGACAACATGTGTGATTAGTCAATAATGTTTCAATTTCTTTTAAAATGAATTTACAAACATAATTGCATCAAACCCACATTGGAGAACACTTGATACATAAATTAACTCAAGAAAGGCAGATCAATTTGCTTATCAAAGCACGAAGAAGTAAAAATGCACAAGTAGCAAATGAAAACAAACAAAACATACTTTCATGGATAAAAGACTATAATGACATTAAAATATAAGCACATTCAATTCACAATCAATCACGTGTTCCCTAGCCTTGGTGGATCAAGTTCAACTAAAAAGTTAATTGTAAAATCTGCACTAGCATGTGCCCAAACACACACTTCTCATTCATTATACCAACTCTAAATGGTCTTACTAATAGCCATTTAAATACAAACCAGCATGTTTATTATCTTATCACCAAAATGCACTATAAGCACATTAAAATTCACAATCAATCACATGTTCCCTAGCCCTGCTGGATCGAGTTCAACTACAAAGTACCTTAATCTGATTCAGGGCTGACGGCTTCAGACCAGCCAAATCCAAAATCTTTACACATGTTGTAATAGGGCGCCCATGCTTAGTTGATGTAGAAGGCTACAAGCATATATGGATATATGGATCAAAACAAACAAAATGATGGAGGTAAACAAACAGGGAAATTATGCAACTAAAGAAATCTTAGTAGACTTCAACAACTGATACTCACCAAGACTACTCGATCACGATATTCGTTAATTTGAATGTTATCTTGCACATAATAATGGCCCTGCAATCACACAAGCACAAAATAATGTTAGAATATATAACAATGCAAGCCTTTAAGATAAAGCAATAGACAATCTATCTGGAAAACAAACCCATGTTCCTTTTCTTATAAATTACTTATAGATGCTTTGTCAAATGTGCTAAGCCCAAGACGAATTGCAAACACAGTCAGATCCTATATTACCACAATTTATTCAACAACATCAAATAAATTTTCAAGAAAAGAGTCACAAGTCAATAAATATGATTACTGCTATAAAATTTCTCCATATAGAATATTTCCACGAAGACAAGCATTAGTCTAGAATATTTCGGTAATATAGAATTTATACTTATCTTCTGTTTTTGTTGTCTAGATTGTCATGAAGTGTATATAGAAGAAAATGCATTGCGAAATTCTCTAAAATTCAAAGTAGGACTAAACAAGGGGAGAAAAATGCATACCATATAAGTAATAGACACATGTCAAATGATTGAGAAGGCAAGCCGGTGTCTTCCCCTTTCGCATGTATCCATTTTATAGGATTTTTTCTAGGTGCTCCTCTCTTTTCCTTATCCTGAGCCACAGCTAGAAAATAGGGTGACAGATGTAGCCCTTGGAACAAGCACATGAATCACAAATCATATCCATACCATAAAAAGTGTTGACAAAGAAATTTCATCCACTAAAAACTCACAATGATTTTGGCTGTAGGGAACTTGTGTGCAAGACATCTTGAGCTTACTCCTACTGAGCATCCAATGTCAAGAATGTCACCGACCAAGGATGTTTGTGAATACTGTAAGTGGTGTTGTTCAATTACTTACACTGAGTAACAAAACAACAAAATCAACATCATAAACTCAAAATCAACGAAAATGATTCAACCTTTAAACAAAACTTCAACAACAAAAGAAGTAGAAACACAAGTGAGTATTTGTTCTACAATCACATAAACAGAAACAGAAACAGCAAAGAAAAGAGAGAAAGGGGATTTCTACCTTCGTGAGTCATCTCTGTGAAGAGAACTTCAAAGCATTGAAGATCTTCGTGTTTCTCAGGAAGTCATACACATACAGAAGAACAAACAGATCACAAAGTCAGGTCTTGTGTTCTTGATTCGTAAAACTGAAAGTCAAAACTGAACAAGGTCATAAAAGGAATTATACCTTTGAATCTCAGGCGGAGATTCACCATTGATGTTGCTATTGTTCCTCGCCGAACACGTCTCAGCCACACACAAAACATCAAAAACAGAAGTTAGGGTTTTGAAAAGGAAAATCATCAAATCAACAGGAAAACAAAATCTAAGTGAAGAATCTACCTAGCGGAACGGTCCGCGGCAAAACCTTGCAACAGAGAGCCTGAAAACAGAAGATCAGAATCTTAGGGTTTCGCTGAAGATTAAAGAAATCAGTGAAACAATAAAGATAAGTGAGAGATCCATACCTTGTGTAGTCTCTGCTGTAGTTAGCTTGAAGGATTCAAGCTTCGTTTGGCTTCGCAGTAACTTACCAGAGAGAGACAAGAAGATTCAGTATTCAGAGAAGATTCAACAAAAATTGAAAGGATAAAGAAGAGGGGTTTTGTTCTCACCAGTGACTGAGTCGTTCTTGCTGTAAGATTGAAGCCAGAACCTTCTGAAATCGTGAGTTGTCGGGGAAGCTTCGCGTGGAAGAAGAAGGAACTAGAGAAGAAAGGAGAAAGAAAGAGGCGAATGGTTTCTTGATTTTTTGCTGGAAGGGAGAGGAAAGGGTTCGCGTGTTTTGCGAATGAAGGTGATTTTTTTTTTCTATTTTAGTACTTTAGAAGTCAGGCGTGTATACACTTGACTTCAAAACTTTACCTCTTAATTACAAGTTTGCCACTGTGTCTACTTATGTAGTCACGCGTCTGATAGCATGACTTTAGAAATCTAATTTTTTTCCTATTTTTTCACTTTAGAAGTCAGACGTGTATTCGCTTGACTTTAAAACTCGCGAGTTTTGCCTCTTAATTACAAGTTTGCCACCGTGTCTACTTATGTAGTCAGGCATCTGAGCGTCTGACTTTAAATGTCTAATTCTAATCCCATTTTTGCACTAGTGTACTGAGTTCAAATCTTTGAAACTAATATTTTCTCCATAATTACTGACCTCTCACATTTGCTGATAAAAAAAAGTCGGAATACTAAACTCAAAATCCCAACAGAGTGAGAGTCTAGCATTGTGAAATGAGAATTTTGAAATGCTTTATATTCAAACATTCAACATATTATGTGACCCACATGGGTCGTTTCAGCTGAACCAATAGCCATCATGCCAAAAGTTTTTGTCAAATACATGACAGTACCATGTGATTGTTAGGAATATAAATAACAAGTCAGTACCCCCAATAGTTGGAACTTTACAGGCCGAAAAGGAAGAAACATACAGAGTAAATTTAGTCATGAATGTGTACGTTGTCATTAAACTATAATGATATTTTTTTTTGGATAAGTAGAAATAATATATTGAAAACTATAATGATATCTATATTATTACAAATTATTTGTTGGATATTTTTTTGATCGATCAAAATTATTTGTTGGATATGTACAATTAGCCTTCTCACCCCACAAACAGAATCTCCTAAGCAACATTATCCTAGATCAGCCATTTACCACCTTTTGTAATCCAGTACCCTAGACTCACCTCTTGACTAACAACGGGATAAAAACTCCAAAGCAGATTTAACTGGGTTAAATGGATTATCATAAAAGTTATTTATATCTCCTTTGGACAGACTTCTTCCTGAAACTTCTATAGAGTTTTGTTAGGTTTTGGATTATTTCCTCCTTCATCTCTGCATATAGGCCAAGTTGCTTCCCAAGCTCCTAAGTTTTCCTCATTTCTTGAAAATCGTCTCATCCGAGTCTTCTTGAGAACTGATAACCCTATTGGAGCTTTTCCCATTTTTTTTTATTATCAAACAAAAGAATATTCACTTCACCAAAAAGACACAAAAGAATATTCACATGGGACGAAAACCTTGTATATACAATGTTTGAGTTTGAGCATTAACTTTCAATGATCAAATGTTTTTGATCGTAATAAATTGTTATTATCTGCATGAGGAAACAAGGACAATATTGTTTGTACTATGACTATGAAGTTTGAAAGGGGGAGCGCAGGGATGTTCATAGTAGTAACTCGAAACGTGTCTTGCACTTGAAACATCATACGTACTATGTTATAGAAACAAGGTTACGACACGTATCTAGTGGAGTGAGGTCCTTGTATATACCTTTTTCATATATGGTAGTGGGCCTACCCACCACTGTTCTTTTTCCTAGTACAACTACAACCTTTGATGGAGCTCCTTGAGGTGAGGAGGAACGTGTTATCTACCGTGTGATTCTTGCACCAATAGGAATAACATGTGGAATTTTGGGTATCCGACTCTAAATTGAGAGGTCATCACTCAATTGATTTATAGCGAGTGTTTAAGAATTTAGGTACTTATCTTTTAGGTATAAGGTTCAACACTTAGGAAAGACAAAAATTCACAATTTAGTACAAAGTTCATCGAGGAGATGAGAAAGTTGTGATTGACAGGCTCGGTAATCTACAAGGCTACGGCTTGTAATACTAGTAGTAAATTATACTAAATAAACTCAAGTCATTGGATCCACATAATTTCAATGAAATTCAATCTAATGGCTAAGAATGAATAAGAGTATTTGTGTCACAGCCTCTTTTGTTTGTATTAATTACATTAAATAATTTAATTTAATTAGCCATTAAATGGGCCAATTTTTTAGGGACAAATACAATAACAAACCAGATTTTTTTTCCCACTAATTTCTCTTCCACGATTTTCTCTTCTATATTTCCTCTTTCTTTTACGCTCTTCTTCTATCTTTTTCACGTTCTTGATTTTTTCTTTCACGTTCTTCTTCTTCTTCTTCAGGTTCTTATTATCTATTCTACACTCTTCTTCGCACGCCATTACATCACGCAAAGGAAGTCGCAAAAATTCACTCACGCAAAGAAATAGGACGCACACCGTTGTTGCAAAAATGGAGACCGTTGATCCACGCCAGTGAAGCACGCTCTTCCTTTACGCCATTGATGTCTCATTATGCAGTTGATGAACATGGGACTAAAACGCAGGCAAGAATCACGCCATTGAATCACAGTCACGCCCAAGATCGTAGTAACAATGCAAGATCGCACGCGATTGCGTCACACAAAGGAAGTCGCAAAATCGCACTTAGGAAATAGGTCGCGACCCACACCGTTGATGCAACAACGCACACTGTTGAAGCACGCCATTGAAGCACGCCAAAGAAATAGGCTCTATTTATGAATAACCAAAGTTCTGTAATTAGGTGGTTAGAGTTCACTAACCGAAGTTCTGTAATTCTGCGGCTAGTAGTCAACTAACCGAAGTTATGTAATTATGTGGTAAGTTGAAACTAACCAATGTTCTCTAATTATGTGGTTAGTGTTACATTTTATTGCCACATTTTTTAGTAACATGTATAACGACCAATTGCATATTTTGTATGAATAACCAACGTTCTGTAATTAGGTGGTTAGAGCCAACTAACCAAAATTGTTTAATTCTATGGCTAGTAGTCAACTAACTGAAGTTATGTAATTCTGTGGTTAGATGAAACTAATTATGTGGTTAGTGTTACATTTTATTGCGACATGTTTTAGTAACATGTATAACGACCAATTGTCTATTTTGTATGAATAACCAAAGTTCTGTAATTAGGTGGTTAGAGCCAACTAACCAATTTTTTTAATTCTATGGCTAGTAGTCAACTAACCGAAGTTATGTAATTCTGTGGTTAGATGAAACTAACCAATGTTCCGTACTTATGTGATGGTTTTTGATTTTTTTGTTGCGGTTAAGGGTTGTCAGGGTTTGGATGAAAATCACTGTTTTTTGGTAGTTTTTAATTTGAAAAAATTGAATTCCATGTTGAAAAATATTTTTGGCGGTTTTTTAATTTGAAAAAATTGAATTCCATGATTTCAGGCATTTAATGTGTTGAATTCCATGATTTCAGGCATTTAATGTGTTGAATTGATGAATGCACGATTTTTGGAAGGAATCCCAAATTTTTCGGTTACATTATCTCCTGATATTGATTAATCTTTTTTTTTTTACTTAATAAGCAAATTACTTATATATCCATTTAGTAAAAAATACTAAACATTTGTTTAGTATTGTAAGTCATACTAGGATTGTCGGTTTGTTACTAAAAAAAATATCATCTAAAAATCTTGAGGATTCAATGACGATTTTTTTTTTCATACCCCCTCATTGGACAATATATCCTCCATTTTGACTAAACTGACAATTTTACCCCTAATCACCACAAAAAGCCAAAAGAAACATCTTATTTCACATAGTTTCGAAATCAAAAAGTAAGCAAAACTTTTATTTTTTCCGAAAATACCTTCTTTTACATAATTGCGGAGGCTATTTTTTTTGCAATTTTTCGGAAACACCTAAATTTACGTAATTCCGGAAGCCAGTTTTTGGGAAATTTCCGGAAATACCGTTTTGAGGTGTTTCCAGAACACAATTTTTAAATTTCCAGAAATACCTTTTTAAGGTGTTTTCGAAAATTTTCCAAAAACTGGCTTCCGGAATTACCTTTTTTAGGTGTTTCCGAAATTTTTTAAAAAAATATCCTTATTTGTTTTTAAATTTTTTTAAAAATTTTTTTTGCAGTGACGCACACTAGAGTTTAGGATAGAATTCCTCGTGGTTCACGAGGATTGGTGGGAGGGGAGTCGTCACGTTCACGAGGCGGAGATCCTGATCAGACTCCTTTTAGTGTGCGCACCAGAGTTACGGTAGCCGGTCACGCTTCTGCACGTGATAGGCGTGTCCGTGGGCGTATTGATGACACTCCTGTTGATGAGGCTCATAGACAGTATGATGAGGCTCCGAACCAGTTTATAGAGGCTGTTGAGGCTCCCGACCAGGAGCATGAGGCGGAGGAGCTAGATCTTGGCCCTAGGGACATGTCATTGCTGTCTCGACTTCCTAACCACGTGGTGTCAAAACTGTGGATACCTTGTATTGCAGGTGAACTAATATTGCAGGATAAGTTTTGATGATGAAGTGGTTAAGAGGTTTTGATGATGAAAAAGACAAAAGCTAAAGTTGATAATAGGAAAAAGGCAAAGTCAAAGTTGATGAGAAAGACCAAAGCTAAAGTTGATGAAAGTGACAAAATATCCAAGACAATCAAGCTCAAGAATTGAAGTTTCAAGATATAAGGGTAGTCCTTATAAATAAGGGTAGTCCTTAGGGTTTGGGTGTGTCTTAGGAAAAAGTGTAAGCTCTTTCGAAGGTCAGCTCATCTCTCAAAGTCCCATGATTTTCAAAATGCATGCATGCACACGTAAACACAAGAAGCATTTTTGAAAAGCATAAAATCGATTTTCTCTATTTTATTCTATATATAAAAATCGATTTTCAGGTCAATACAAAAGCTAAAGAATCGATTCATACTAGTTTCACTAAGTATGCAAATCGATTCCTAAGTATTTCTAAAAAGGAAGAATCGACTCATACTATTTTATACTAAGCATAAAAAATCGATTCTCAAGTGTCTTTAAAAGGAAAGAATCGATTCATATTATTTTTACCAAAGTGCATAATCGATTCACAAGTATTTTTCAAAAAGGAAAGAATCGATTCACAGGCAAGCCAAGAATCGATTCATACAAATTACATTGAGTATAAGAATCGATTCCTAGCCTTCCTGGATCTCAAGAATCGATTGTTACTCTTTCTCAAGTAAAGCAAAATCGATTCTCATTTAAAAGAAGTCATACATAAGAATCGATTCCTAGATCCAATGTTTTCAACAAAGAATCGATTCCTACATTATTTTCAACGTAAACTTGATTTTCTCATAGCCTATAAATAGGCACTTCATAGTCTTCATTTCACACAACCCATTCTCACAATCTATTCTTTCTGAAAAACTCTTATATTTTATTTGTGTTCTTCTCGCACCGCCGGTCCGTCAAGAGCTGATCTTTTGCTAAGAGTTAGTTGGGGTTGCGTTCTTCAAATTGTGTAATCTGCCTACGTTAAGAGGTATTTCTGTATTTACATTTGTTATTATTTAAGTGTTTGTGATTTGTTCTAGGGAGTGGGGTATCTCTCTAGGGTAGCTGCATGTACTAGGAAGTGGGGTATCTTTCTAGGGCAGTTGATTGTAACAGGGGTGGGGTATCTCTTGTTATTGTATTGTTAGATTTGAGGGCTCTCTATAGGTGGGGTATCCTAGGAGGAGAGTGCCTGAGTCTGTAAAGGTTTTCCAAGGCACCTGTAAGCCTTGTTGTTTTGGTTAGTGGAAAATCTCACAAGGGTGTGAGGACTGGACGTAGGTCACTAGGAGGTGACCGAACCAGGATAAATCTCTGCGTGCTTTACTGCTTTCCTGCTTTACTATTATACCGCTTTAGTGCTTTATATTCTAATTCCTTCGCTTCCACTTAACCTGCGCGAAAATTGATCTAAGTCATTGAAAAGGGGAAAAACATTTTCGAAAGATCTGAAAAGTTTTAAATCTCAATTCACCCCCCCTCTTGAGACTGAAGCCACTTGGTAACAAAAACTACGTATAGGACAGGTACTAGTTTTAATAACTAATTTAAGTATTTATATACATGATTTTTTTTACATTGTTGTTAAATATATCTTATTAATATAATATAATTTTATACAGGATCGTGGGAAAATGAAGGTTGCAGCACATGGCCAGAAATTAATTCAGCCGCGACCTCCACAATACGACCCATGTGTTTATCAGTGGATTTTACGAGCTCGTCTATCAGAGCTTGATTTGACACCTTTGGCGATGATCAATCACGAGCTGGTCTCAGCCTTTGTGGAGAGGTGGCATTCAGAGACCTCGTCGTTTCACCTATCATTTGGTGAAATGACGATCACCTTGGACGACGTGTCCAACTTGCTCCATTTTTCGCTGACGGGTGTTGCGCCCGAAAAAGTCCCCGAGGGAGAACCTTCCTCGTTCACAACTTTTCCTAAGACAATGAAGCCGCCACCAATATTTATTAAGGAAAATATTAGGAAAACCTTTTTTGGAAAGCGATTGGTCTTGCGAAACTAGAGAATAGGGTTCGGGGGTCGGTTACGCGCAGGGAAGGTGGTAGCACCCCACACGTCCTCTCTACTGAGAGGGAACCTTTAATTAAATGTGTGGTTTTAGTGTGTTGACTTGAAAATACTTAATTTTGCCTCTCTACTTCTTATTGAAAGATTCTTAATGAAAATCTTTACTTATCATGAAAAATGGGGAAAAATGGGTTTTTAGAAAAAAATGCTTGACCGGACATGGCCCGCTCCTACGTATCTCCCGGTGCGATGGAGAACTCAAAGCTACGTAGTTCTTCTTTGTCCTGAAAAAGGTTTTTGTCTTTTATCTTTTTAGTGAGTTTTTGAAATAGGACGAGCATTAGCGAATGATTAAACTAACCAAGGTTATGGGTAATCACCGCTAAGTACTCTTGAAGACGAGAGTCACTACCGCCAGTTAGACGAACAAAGGTTCTGATTGACTATTAGTAGCGACTCGTTTTTATTTGTTCTTTTGAAAGGGGTTTTCGAAAGAGATTGATTGGCGCGAATGATCAAGCTAACAAAGGTTATGAGTGATCATCGCTTGTTGCTCTTTTGGAAAAAGACAACGTCACCAATGGCCAGATGAACAAAGGTTCTGATTAGCCGCTAGCGACGATGGGTTGAAAATGTTTTTTTAGAAAGGAAAAGGTTTTTATTCTGAAAATGATCTCAGTTTGCGAAAGTGATTCTTTTTTGTTATGAAAATAACTCTTTTCTTTTTGTTATGCAAATGCTAAACTTTTTATGAGTGCGCTTGACGAGAATGTGACTCGCTCCTACGTATCCCAAATGGGAATCAAAGCGACGTAGTTCTAACGAGCCTTGAAAGTGAAAGTCTTTTTGCTTTGGTTTTGAAAAGTGAGGGGCGCTCATGATGATCAAACTAACAAAGGTTATGAGTGATCATCACTAACACTTGCTATGACTTTTGATGCTTAGGAAAATATCTTTTGAAATTGAAAGCATTCATGATAATGAAACTAACAAAGGTTATGGGTGATTATCACTAGTAGCTTATGCATATGAAAACATCCTTTTTTTGAAATTTAGGCTCTTAGGACAACCAAACTAACAAAGGTTATGGGTGATTGTCACTAGTCACCATTTTCATGCTAGGCCATTTAGAAAAGAAAGCAATGAATGCAAATCGAATCCTTAGGCAAACAATAATCTCATTTGAATTCTTGAGCAAATATTAGCCTAGACTATACATGTTAGACCACAACACATAAATAGGCAAAGAAGGAACTTGAATTGGGCATTAAGCAAAAATACAAGAGTGGGCAAGATTGAACCTAAATGCACATCTAGTGGAAGATGCTAGGCAAGAACCATACTCAAATATTTCTACAAAACGCAAGGGAATCTAAATGCACATCTAGTGGAAGATGCAATGTGAGGAATGGGCCTATCTAAGTATTAATGATTCCACATGGGAGTAGACAAGGAAGTGGTAGGCACAAATGAATTCAAAAGAGTAGCCTCAAGCATGATCATTGGCAAACCCTAAACAAGCAAGTCATCTTAACAATCAAAACACCAAAGCATGTTGAATCACTTTAGTCAATCCTCAACACTTAAATTAGTGTGCGCAAGTGCACAAGTGTGAATCTTCTTGCCAATCATATAAACTAAAAGGGTTGAATCATATAGAACAATCCTCATCACTTTAGGCAAGGTGCACTAGGCACAAGTGAGAATCATATTGCCTATCATCAACTTGAGCCAATAAGCAAACATATAAAAACTCTATTTATTCTTCATGACTTGCGAAACCAATACATAGTCAAACCATAAATTTATTCATCAAACTCCCAAAATCAAGCAAGCAAAAGATACTAACAAGATTTAGGAACAATTAATCACATAATTTAAACACTAAAACCTCAAATCAACATTTATTCTCAAACTCTTTACTTTGTGCGAAATCTATGTGAGAAAAGAAATTTGCAAACCTAAACAAAGTACCTAAGCATGGAAACACTAAAATCAAATATCTACAACATGATTAAGCCCTATCAAGCAAAGAGAAACAACAAAATCAAATTAAAGCTAACTTTAATAGGATATGCGAATCAAACAACACATGAAACAACAATTTTATTTCACAACAAATGCAAAAAATCAACACAAAACAACATGACTCAATTTATTCAAGAGTGAGAGGCACCTTAAACACCCAAGCCTCCCTAAGTGCTTGTCAATAGTGTTTAAGGCTCCTCTCACCAACAACAACAAGCTACATTTTAAACAAAATGATGATGATATGTGAAATGCAAAGTAGAGGAAAATGGGTTTTTATGCAAAAAAGGTTGAAGATGATACAAGGGTTTGAAAGTTTTTACCTCAAATCCAAGCTAGAAGATGCAATGAGATGAAGAAAATAGAAACCAAATCAACAAGAACCTCCAAGGAACTTCAACTCCAACCCAAAAAAGCTTGGTGAAAACCTTCCTTGATGATGATGTTTGATCTTGAATGGAAAATGGAGAAGATATATGAAAGAGGGATGAGAATGAAATGAGATGGTGGTGTTTGGGTGAAGAGGAAATCAAAAATGGATGAAGGAAGGGAGTAGGGAGGCCACGGTTTTGGGAGAGAAAAGGGGAGGTTTTTGGTGTGCTAGGGTTTTTTGGTGTAGGAGAAATGGGAGGGTTCCTTTGAGATGAAAGAAAAACAAGAGGAAGTGAGGGGGAGAAGAGGGGCTACGAATTTGTGTCCTCCTTTGGGGAGGAGAGGAGTGAGTTGTTCTTATTCAAATCCTTGGGAGGCCAAAGATCTAATGGGTTTAAGGTTGTGAGAGGGAAATAAAGAAATTAGTGTGTATTTAGTGGTGTAGAGAGAAAGAAGGTAAAAATATGTTGTGTATTGAATGTTATTGGACTCAAAGGTGTGCTTGTCATGATGAAAGGCTTTTTTGTGATGTGCACTTGATGGGGCTGAAGTGAAGGGAATGAGGGTGGAGTGAGGGAGGTGAAGAAATTAGTGTGTATTTAGTGGTGTAGAGAGAAGGAAGGTAAAAATATGTTGTGTATGGAATGTTATTGGACTCAAAGGTGTGCTTGTCATGATGAAAGGCTTTTTTTGTGATGTGCACTTGATGGGGCTGAAGTGAAGGGCATGAGGGTGGAGTGAGGGAGGTTGTTTGCTTGTGAAATTGGTGCTTACTTTGGCCAAAAATGGATAAAAGCAAAAAGCACCTAAAAGGAATTAGCCCTAATTCTAAAAATACCATAAGCATCCAATATTATTTTGTTATTCATTTTTTTATTTTGATTTCAGATTTCTATTTTTAATTATACATATTTTTGAGCCTTTTTGAAAGTGAGAGAAAAAAAAACCGTTATAATTGACCAAAATACCCTTTTTGGCGCTAAAACCCTAATTTGCCCGAAAAATGCGTTCCAACCCTAAAAACGATTTCAAGAACCTTGGAATGCCTTCTAGGATCCGAAATGCAGTGCATAAGGCTCTTCGCTCTTCAATTTATTTATTTTTTTGTGGAAATTAGGGTTTTGACCTAAGCCGGACAAAATTAGGGTATGACAGCTGCCCCTCTTTATTTGGATTTTACCAAGAAATATGAATTGCGCGAGACATATTTCGAAGGTAAAATAGAAATAAAGAATTCAGAAATTATACCAATTTTGTCCATTTGGAGAAACCCGAATTTCCCCCCCTTTTTTTTTGTTTTTGGAAAGATAGACACTTTCGTGTTGATGCGAAAACAGTAAATGAACACTGACGTGCAGACAGAAAAGGTAGAATGGGCACTTGCGTGAAGGCAGAAAAGGAAAATGGGCACTTGGCGTGCAGACAGAAAAGGTAAAATGGGCACTTGGCGTGCAGACAGAAAAGGTAAAATGGGCACTTGGCGTGCAAAAAGCGGTAAATTGCCCAGGCTGCCTAAAACCTGTAATCCTTAAACGAACTCTTGACGAATCCGAGTTTGCACGTGGCTTTGAGGAGTGTAACACCCCTTTTTCTACCCAACGGTTTATTAAAAAAATATCAGAGTTTTTCGCGCCAAAAGAGTGTCACATTTTTCGAACCGGAAAACCACTTCGCAAACAGAGTACTTTAATTATAACTAACTTCTTTTCAAAAACATGCAGCGGAAATAAAAAGGTTTAACTTGGCAATCATACTTCAAAAGGTTTACAACTTAGAAAGGCATATACATAACACATAAGGAAAGACACAAGGACAACCCTCCCGAGTGCTACGTATCAGAGCCGACTCGACCATACTAGAAGAAGAATCTCTAGCCACCTTCAGTCACCGTCACCTGCAGGTTGCCGACATACGAGGCAACACGAAGCAGTAGGGTGAGTCTCAATACATAGATAATAATAGATAAAACAAGAAACACAGTATAATAGGCACACCAGGGATACCATCAATTTACTACACCAATAATACAGTTACACCAAATCCAGTTACGCCGAATACTGTTACACCAAGTACCGTCACACCAAATACAGTTACACCCAGAATACAGTTACACCATTAGTTCAAGAAGACGCAATCAAACACAGGACGTGTATGCAATGTATGAAATGCAACCCAAAACTCCACTGGGCATATGCATGTGGATCCATTCACCAAAATTGCCTTGAGGGCATTCACCAAAATTGCCTTGAGGGCATTCACCAAACACCAAAATATTTTAGGAGGCCGAGGCCTATTCACCAGAAATGCATATGATTATGCGACACCATGACTATGCACCATGACACCAAAACACCAAATGATGTATTTATATTGCTCACCCATAATTTATATACTCACCAATCACCAAGATATATTCACCATTAATATGCATCATAAACATCACAATCACCTCACGACATCGTCATAAACGTATTTATATTGCTCACCAATAATTTATATACTCACCAATCACCAAGATATATTCACCATTAATATGCATCATGAACATCACAATCACCTCACGACATTGTCATAAACATCACCTTTACATTATTAGCCAGTTAGTACAGTTTTTAGAAACAACCCGAATGGTTCCCAGACTGGACAGATTCTGTCCTTCCACTTCAAATCACTCTAAACTGACTTACACTTAACCAAATGGAACAAAACCTTAGCCTTAACAAAAGCAATTTGAGTATAGTTTCTAATGGAAAAAGAATCGTTCAAATCAGAGTTCAATTGAAGACACAAGACCTGAAACACTAAACCTATACCTAGTTTAAGTCCAGAAATTTGACCTGACTTGGGACGCTCATAACTCGAGCTACACTACTCCAAATTTAACCAAACCAGTGCCAAAGTGACCAAACATAAGTCTGTTTTCTAACAAAAAAAGTCCCATAATTTTGTGACGAACAGAAAGTTCCCAGTTTTAAAAATACCGAACCTATGTCCAGAATGCTTCCAGAATATTACCCTAACTTGTGGAATTCATAACTCGATCTTCACAGCTCTAAACGCAACCAAACCAGCGTCAAATTAACAAGCATTCAATCAAGTTTTCGAAATGACAAACCACATAGTTTTTCAATTAGTAAAACGTTCTCAGTCACTGAAATACTAAACCTATGTCAGACATCTCAAAACAGTGAATTCAACAACACAAACAACCATCACACTTCAGCCACATATAGATATTATAAACATCAACAGCAATTTAAACAACTACTCCTAACACCTAGTACCCATGATTTCGTGGTTTATAAATTATTAACTATGAACGAGAGCCCCCTTACCTTATTGAAGAACTCGAATCCTTAGGCTTAGAAACCTTGAAAAACCTAGCTTTTCTTCTCTCTCCTCTTTTCTTTCTTGGTCACGAACTCCTCTCTTTCTTTTTCTCTATGGAAGCCACGAAATTCCTCTCTTTTTCCTTGCCTTGGCCGCCACTCCTTAGCTCTCACTCTCTTACAAAATCTAATTTTCTCAACTAATGAAACCCTAACTTAAAATCTCCTTATTTATAGGCTCACTTAACCGATCATGGGCTTTCTTAGTTTATGACTTAATCATGGACCTCCACTAACACCTCTAATTCGCCACCACCTATCCACATATACTAACAACTAATTATTTCTAATATTTTATCACATAAAATCCCTAAATAATTATTCCTATCATTTTATTTTATTTTTTTCTCAAACACAAACCCTAGATAATTAATTAAATAAATTAACTAATTATTTTGGGCTGTTACAAGGAGCACGCTCTTCCTGTTGGTCTTTCGAGCGATCGGGGGGATCGTTATCAGCTCCGGAACTGATATACAGATCAATGCACGGCGTCCACTGTATCTTAGGCTGATACAACTATTCCGTTGAACCTCACATGGGGCTGCGGTCCATCGCGTTGCTCGTACACGATGTGAGACCTGGGCAGAAGGGAGCAATGATCTCTCTGGGCTCCAATCCGCAATGCGCGCCTGAGCGCTCTCCTTCCTTTTCTTTCTTTCTTTTCTTTTCTGCTTTTTTTTTGAACTCTCCCAACTTGGGGGAGCATTTTCTGGAATATGGAGGCGAGGGCTAACACCGAAGTGCTCATCCTTTCTTTGTACCTGCAGCTGAAAATGAACAAATGCATGCAATGCAAATGCCATGATTGCTTTTTGATGGGATGAATGTGATGTGATGCAGGAGTTTCTTTTTGCTTGCACAAATTTTTTCTATTTGTTTTGCTGTTCTTTTGTTCTTTTATTTCTAATCCCCTTTTTTTGTTTTCTAATTTCTTTTCTTTTGCTCTTTTATGCAGTGCTGGTATGCAAATGCAAAATTTTGGTATGTAATGCTCTTGCGTTTTGATGAAATGGCAGATGACATGCAGTGGAAAACTTTTTCTTCTTTGCCTTTTTCCTATGAAATGTGAATATTGCTATTACGCGAAATAAAATGATGAACAACATGGGATGTTTTAGCTTTCTTTTCTTCTATGAGATGCCAGTATTGATGTGATGCAACTGTACTGCTTTGATGTTTGAATGCAAATGTATGCGGTGATTGACGCTTTGATGAATGGAATGCTCCTGTCCTAACTTCTGTTTGTTTCTTTTTGCTTCTTCTATGAAATGCAAACATTAATATGATGCAATGCTCTGATGTTTGATGATTGAATGACAAAGGAATGCTTGTGAAATGATGAATGATATGGAATGCTGGATGACAGGGAATGTTTTTGTGTTGCTTTTGTGGTTTCTTTTCTTTGTTTTCTTTTTGCTTTCTTTGCTTTTTCTATGAAATATCTGATGCAAAATGTAATGCTCTAATGATGAATGACATGCAATGATTTTGTTCTTTTCCTTTTTTATGAAGTGCGAACATTAATATGATGCCAATGCAATGAAAAGATTTCTGCTTTTTCTTCTTTACTATTTTCTTCTATGAAATACAAGTATTAATATGGTGCAACTGATGTGGAACGTTTTTTTTCTTTTTACTATGTGATGAATGCACAAAATGTGAAGATGCAAATGTAATGCTTTGATGCATATGCTATAATGCCTAGATGCATGAGGTAAACATTTTTGTGATGATGAGATGCGAGACTTTGAATGCAAGGGCTTGAGATGATTATTGACCATTCTGTTGAAAAATTGAATTTGATTCAAACTCTGGTGTTCTCAAGGTTTTTATTTACAAACCACCTCACTTGTCTTCTCCTTCTTTCCATGATGACTGAATTTTAGATATCACGTAAACAACTTGTGTTCTCTCCTTTGAAGCATTATCTAGTAAGCATGCATAGGAGTGCAAATGTGAATGAATGAGTCAGTTAACTTGGAACTGGTTTAGGGCATGGACATTTATGGCAAGTGAAGGAATGACAGACATGGTTATTGCCGAAGCTTATGAGGGACCAAGAGATACAAGATTGCCCCAATTCAGGTCTTTGACGAGTGAATAACTTGCCCCTGTCTAGTGGTGACAACAACTAGGGGTGTAGAAGATGATGAATTGGGAACGCTTCGGCTCTTGGGATGAAAGCTGGAATGAAAGGGGTTTTGCTTCAACCCACAGAATTTGATGTTGCCCCAGTCATAACAAGGACAAAGCTGTCCCAATCAGAATGACAAGGTCTTGTTTAGGATAGTGAGTTGAGAGATTGCCTCGGTGAGGTTTTTATGGGAGTGAATGAGGTGATGGGAATGCACTTGCCCCACTTTGGAATGACATTGACAACTGGAGTGACATGGGATGGGCATTTAACAGACTTTCTCAAGACTAGGGTGTGTGGGTGGTGAAGAGAATGCCCCAACTTTTGGGTCTGAGTGGTATTCTCAGTGAAAATCTTTGGTTCTCTACTGATGTCTTGACTTTTGGTGCGAAAGAATCCTTACCTGGTGATCACTAAACCTTGTTTTAATGCATCTTGAATGTGTTTTGGAGTGCAAGTCCCTCTTTTTTTATTTTGTCAGCTTTCTTTTTCTGACTGTCCGTTTTTGTTTCCTCAGTTCTCTTTTTTTTTGAGGGTTTATTCTTTCTTGATCAGCTTTCTTTTTTCTGATCGTTTGTTTTTCTTTTGAGCAAACACATTGTACATAGATAAGCTTGTTCGTCCTAAGATTAGAATTTGAGAGAACAAAAGCAACCAGTCATTGATCGGAATGGACTTTTTGGGATTGTGGTGTTTTGTGGAGGAAGGAGGGTTAGGCTTAATGAAGTGTTTGAGGCTAATGGGAGGATGAGTTTTGTTCGGCGTTGATTGACGGTTAATGGTCTATGAGGAAGATGGTTATTGGGCTTGTTTGGGCTCTGTTAAAGCAAATTCGTGTCTCCTGATTGACTAAGGGGTTTGATGTTGAGGCCAAAGGAAGTGTTCGAAGGTTTATGGAACCAGGAGTTGGAATGATGAAGTGTTTGAAGGTTTATTTAGACAAGGATCTCATGTATTTTGTGGTAACATGTACCAGCTCACCACTTACATTTCCTTTGTATTTTCTTTTGTTTTGGGATTTTCATTTTTGAATCCCCTTTTTTTTTGGTTTTCTCTTTTCCCCCTTTTTTTTCTTTTTTTTTGTTTTATGATTCTTTTCCTTCTTTGACTCGGGTGAGCTGATAAAAAGTGATGCACTGTTTTTTTTTATTTGGGGTGATCCTTGTCTAGGGTGATTTTTGGATTTTGGTTTTTCTTGGCTCAAGGTGGGTAGGAAAGGAACTTTCTAGGATTTTGGGGTTTTTGAGGAGATGGCCAAACTTCATTTCAAATCCCGATTGCTTATTTCTGTAAGACTTAACTTTAGGACAATAATTTATCTATCTTCATGTGTTTGCTCTTTTTTCCTTTTTTGTGCCCTAATTTTTGCCTGCACCGCTCTTTGCGAGTTTTCAGTCCACCGGGTGCTCCTTTTTGCCTAGGCCGCCCTTTGCGGGTTTTCAACCTAGCGAACTTATTTTCTTGTTCATTATATTATTATTATTATTATTATTATTATTATTATTATTATTATTATTATTATTATTATTATTATTATTATTATTATTATTATTTGAGAGACTTGCACTGAAGGACTATGATATTAATCAAGGGGAATTAATGATCACCGACTTGCCCCAGCATGGAGGACTTAAAGCATTAGGATGAACCAAAAGTCAAATACGCACTGATGGGGAGAATATGCACTTTATGGGTGGACGGGGCGGGACTAGACTTGGACGGGAAACTGTGGTAAGGGAGGAAAACCAACGGACTCAAACAAGAGAATGTACTCATAGCATGCACGCTCATTAGAAGAATGATTCACAGAGAGTTAACATCAGTTAAAAATTTGTTTTTTCTTTGATACACTATTTCAGTCTTTTGTCATAGAATGGATGGGATACACTGCTTTTGAAAGAAATGCAAATGAGCTATTGATTTGAAAAACTGAGTGCCTTGGAACACATTGAGTTCGCAACCAAGTAAGGATAAACTTTTTCAAAAAGGATGATTGTTTCGCAAGAACGTCTCGCTTCTCATCACAACTCTTATTTTATGCAATGAATGAATGAACAAATTATGATATGCAAGTATGATGCAAATGCGTGGAGAATGACCACTCGAAGAGTGTGGCTTATTCTAAATAATTTTGTTATTTTTAATGCAAGACAAAATATGGAATTCCAATGCGAATGATGCAAGAATGATGCCCCTTTTTTTCAAAATGATTTTTGATTTTGATTTTTTCATTTTTTTAGAGGCGAGACAAGGTACGAAATACCAATGCCCCCTTTTTCTTTTGAATGATGAAAGATGCAGGAATGATGCTTTTCTCTAAATGATGATTTTTTTTTTAGAGGCAAGGCAAAGTATGAAATGCCAATGCCCCTTCCTTTTTGAAAGATGCATGTATGGAGGAATGATGTATTTGAACCAAAGTGATGAGGTTAATGAAATGGTGCATGAATGCTACATGATGATTTTTATTCATGATTATGAATGAGATGCTTTCTTGTTTTCATTTTTTTTTTGTGCAATGAAATGCATGATACTCACAATGATTTTCTTTTTTGTTTTTTAGTTTTGGAACATGATTTTGAAAATTATTTGGAGATGCAAATGATTTATTGGAAAAAGGTTTTAGAAAAATGTGTTTGACGGGGTATGACCCGCTCCTACGTATCCCCATTGTAATGAGGAATCAAAGCTTACGTAGTTCTACTGTGTCTCTTTTTTTGAAATAATGCTTATGCATGAACGCCTCGTCTTGGGTGAACTCGACGAGGATTTTTTGCATGATTATAAATGAAATGCTTATGCTATGCAGATGATAATTGTTTTTGTTTTATCTTTATGTGATGAAAGGGAATGCAAGATGAATAGTTTTTTTTTTCAAAATTGGAATTTTATGCAATGCAAATGATGCAATGATGCGGTGATGCAAGGATGCTTCTTTTTTGTGTTTTTGCAGAAAGAGGATATTTACAGGTGGTGATTTGAAAATTTTCACACTATATGCTACCTCATATAGGCGTTTATTGAAAAGGAAAAGCACATCTTTTTTTGATTTCGAAAATTCTGAAGGAAAAATTGATTGAACTGAATGTAACGATGCAGCACACAATTTGGAAAGCCCTTGTGACCTAAAAGGGGGTAGAACCTATGATTTAAGGTATTTTAGGGATAATATTCTCATGTAGCTCTATTCACACCCTCACAAAGGTCATCAGAGCCACAGTCCCTCTCATGAAAATCCCCGTAAATACAGCAAACTGCTAGATACGAAGCATCATGAAAGAGCACAACTCTGATTGAAACTTTCGCGAGTAGCCAAACGGACAAAGGTCCTGATGGGCTCCCACTACTCGAATCCACTCATCCTATGGTATCTTAATAGACCTGGGTTATGGTCTCTTTCTCTAATCATATAGCCTCAAGGTACAAGTGTGTGCGAAGGGCATTTCCTTAAAAACTACCCCACCTGCAAACGAAAATCCAGAACAGTCCAGACAATAGAAAGCAATAACATGTCGTCTACCCTAGGGTTCAATACCAATCAAATACAACTAACCTAGGGTGCCAACAACAATGCACTACTTACCTTAAGAAAGGGAGCAAAGAAGAAGGGGATATGACAAGAGATGGGAAATATGCATGAGGGAACTAAGCATTTAAGCAAAGAAGTAACTATCTACTATTTTAAACAAAAGCAAACATAGAAGAAGAATGCATATGGATGCAACATGCTTATGAAAAAGAAGAAGAATAGAGGCAAAGCAAGATGTTCAAATCAATTACACAAACCACACACTTAATTAATTAGGCTCGACCCACTTTTGAAAAAAGTGTTTTTTAATCCCCAGTGAAGTCGCCAGCTGTTGCGCCCGAAAAAGTCCCCGAGGGAGAACCTTCCTCGTTCACAACTTTTCCTAAGACAATGAAGCCGCCACCAATATTTATTAAGGAAAATATTAGGAAAACCTTTTTTGGAAAGCGATTGGTCTTGCGAAACTAAAGTCATAACATCGCTTATCTAAAATAAAAATAAATAAAAAAAAGTCCTAACATCAAACAATCAATAAAAAATAAACCAATATCAATAATAATGTAGGAAGAGATGCCCTTACAGTACGAATGTAACAACTGCTCCGCTAATGTCGATAGATACTTAAACACCAACACAGCTACGCACACAACGACATAATTGGAATACAGTTGGATAGGTTGGAAACTAAGTTTTTATGAAAACTAAAACTAATGGGGAAGCAAGAGGTGGCTTACTTATGCCTATTTATACTAAATAAAGAGTGAATGTGAAATTTACAAATTAATGGACACTTGTAAGTTAAATAAGGCATGAAGTGTAATCTTCTTTTAGGCGTCATGAATTTATGAGATTAAAATGGTTAGTAATCAATTAGTCTTGATGTGTCAAAACCAGTGCACAACACTTGTATGCATGAAGTGTCAAAACTAACTTTTTGGTGGCATATCCATGTGAGTTTGAAAAGAATGACAAAGAAATTTTCCATCTAGGTGGAAATTTCTAAGGAATCCAACACATAAAATTGGTAAGGAGGAGGAGGTGTTGCTTCATGAATATAAGAAAGGTGAGTCAATTTTAGGCGTCCATTTTATATGAGCCCAACACATACGGTGGAAAGTAGTTCTTTTGAAAGAAATTTAATTACCATCTAGGTGGAAATTTCTGAGGAATCCAACAGATAAAATTGGTAAGGAGGAGAAGGTGTTGCTTCATGAATATTAGAAAGGTGAGTCAATTTTAGGCGTCCATTTTATATGAGCCAACACATATGGTGGAAAGTGGAGGTGTACACATTACATGAGCTTACTTAATCATATGAATATATATATATATATATATATATATATATATATATATATATATATATATATATATAAATATTAAAAGTGTAACACCCCAATATTTCTAACATGTAGATACACTGAGATGCACATCTGTGTCAACAATTAGAGGACACAATCATTGTTTAGATATTGAACCTACTAAATTTTTCCGATAATAAAACACCATGTCTCGGATCAACTTGTCTGCAAGTCCATGAAATTTAACTTGATCCTCAACTCAAAAGGAATACAAGGTCTATTGTTAAATATCATAACCAGAGAAGCGGAATAGGTTTATACAACTCATATCCAATACAAGTTACATGACCATAACAGAAAATAACAAGAGAAACATAATCGGAAACTCAAGACTATAAGTCTTCGGCATCTCCATAAGCACGTCACCTACTCATGCTGCCTTGTCTTCCTCTTACCATGTTTCTCTGTAAAAACCACAATAATGATAGGGTGAGATAACATATCTCTGTGAGTTCTACTGTGCCCCTCACTATCACTCGGTTCAATTATAAAACAGTTGCAACATAGTTAAATTTATAAACTATTTGCTCATATATATACTTAATCCATTACCGACCGTGCAACAGCCACAATCTCGGCATCTAATGTGCTATTCATTTATTTTTAAGCCTTGTAAGTTACTTTACCGTTACAAGCTTACCAATCGAAACACCGACCGTGCAACAGCGACAATCTCGGCAAATCGTGCATTGAACTTAGCCCATTACCGACCGTGCAACAGCCACAATCTCGGCATCTAATGTGCTAATCATTTATTTTTAAGCCTTGTAAGTTACTTTACCATTACAAGCTTACCAATCGAAGCACCGACCGTGCAACAGCCACAATCTCGGCGAATCGTGAACCTACTATAGCATAACATCGACTGTGCACACAACCACAATCTCGATGAACCCTCGTTAGTATCTATTCCATAACGTTTCTAGGGCCTAGGGTGAGGGCTCATGACCTTCCCTTCCTAGTATGCTATTTCGTCGGATCGTCACCCGACATAGATACAATTTATATATCATACCCGCGTTGGGCCGACTCCTATTTTCGATATAATCTATATATCACACCCGCATTGGGCCGACTCCTATATTCGATATGATCTATATTTATCATTGTTCTATAACCCGTTTTGATGATTACAGTAGTAAACATCCGGCGTTATAATACAGTACCAAGTTGGACATGTAATCCGTTTTATTATTCAAAAACATGTACCCACACGCGGTCTACTTTTCGGTTTTTCAAACGATTTTAGTTTTCCAAAACGTTTTCTCAAAATCATGTTGATCATCTTCAAAACAATGATTTTATCAAGGTAATATCATCACAATTGGTTGGAAGGAAGATTAGAAGAGGTTTGGAATCGAAAGGAGCGGCGAAACGAAATTTTGGCAACCGGTGGCAGAAGGTCTTGCACGACCCGTGCTAGACCTGGCACGACCCGTGCTGGACTGAAATTCCACATTTCAGTTCAAACAGGAAGTCTAGCACGACCCGTGCTATAGGTGGCACGACCCGTGCTGCCTGTAGCAGATTCGTTATTTGTTCGTTTCGTTCCGTTTCACTTCTCCGATCGCTTCAAATCGAAACCCAATCCAATTTCCAACAAAACAATCAAACATTCCAACCATATACTAGTACAATCTCAGTTCATACAATCACATATAAAATTCGATAAAAACTGTAAAACATTATTTTCCAAAAAACAGCTTTCGACTCGATAATCTTTCGAAATCAGAATCATTGCCACAGAACCAGAAATGCAATAAGTCTGAAAACAATAAGATAAAACCCTAACGTGAGTAAAACTCACCTAACGTTATGAAAATCACGCAAATTTTGAAACACTTGGAGTTCAACGAAGTTCACGAACAATCGAATCACACGAACGGTCCCCGAATGTCTCTAACGTTCCTACGAGCTCGAAATTACTCCGAAGCTAGCTCAAACTCGAATCCAGCAACTCAAACATTCTTTCTTGCTTCTGAACTTCCTTCCTATTACTGAATCGATGTCTCTCGAAAATTTGACGACTTGAAACCGAAATTCGACGAACCGACATTTCAAACTCCACTTCTGTTTTACAACATCAGCATGCAGTTTTGTAACAAATGTATCTAGACCAATTCTCCACTAAAAACACTCAAACCAGTGTCCATTGTGTAGGTAATTTTGTCTAATTTCATATGGTTCAAGTCCCACACTGTTTCGACGAGTATTCAGGATTTAATACGGTGACTGGTTCAGAATCGGTACTTTTACAAAAGCAAAACTTGTAACTAAGTTTTCTCCCTCAATACTCAGTCAAATAAGGTGGTTCTTGTGCCTAACCCGAAGCTTTTTGAGTCTAGTTTCCAAGGAAATTAAAAAAGGAGGTCTGTGGTGAGATATACATCGATATTTCCAGACACTGCTCCATACGAGTTTGCTGCAAAATTTTCCAGCAACATATACTTTTGATCAAACCTTCAAGTCTCCACGATTTAGAGCTCCATAGCTACCCCAAACACCCAAAACAGAACCAGGCTACCCACATTCTCCAGAAATTTCGAAATGTGGTTGGTGGATGTACTCTAATATGGTTATTGAACTTCAACAATTGATTATGAAGCTTCAATAGCAACATGCAATGGTGTAATCTCCAACTTGGTCATATGAGCTTGAAAATTCGAAAATGGCACTTTGAGAATGAGGGAGAATCAGGCTTTGATGTTGGTACCATTAGATAGAGAATGGAAAATAGAAAGAGATGGAGAAAGAAGAACTTACATGCATCCACCTTTGAGCTTGGTCCTCCCCCCTCTTCTTCCTTTCTCTCCCTCACGGCTCCTCTCCCTCTCCATCTTTCTCTTTTCTGAATTTTTTTGCAAAAGTGGTGTTTGTGGGAGTGTGGGGATGCCAAGGTCAGCTGGGGTGTTTTAAAAATGAAGGAAATGACAGTTTTGCCCTCATGTGCAATTCTCACTTAAATTCTCCTTTCTCTCACTTTCACTTCTCCAATTTTGTTTCTAATTTGCTAAATGAGAGTGTGGGAGTGAGGAAAGGTTATTGTTCAGCTGAGGGTTTAAATGATTGGAAAAAGACCAAAATACCCTTGGCTCTTTACTTCATTCTAAACCGTTATTTTTGCCCAAGTTCTCTCTAACTTGCACCTTAATTTTTGTGGTTTACCCACTAATGTTGCTTTCTCGACTATTCCATATCAATGACATGATTTATCTTTCATTCGAACAATAAATTATTCGTAAATTCCATAAATTGAATTTAACGAAATTAGGGATGTTACAATCACCTGAACTTTTAAAATTTTGTCCTCAAAATTGAAAAGACATACCTCAATGGAATAGATATGGATATCGGGTCCGCATGTCATCTTCCAATTCTCATGTAGCCTCTTCAGTCGAGAAGCCATCCCAGACCACTTTGACAATGGTAATAGTCCTTGTTCGCAGTGTTCTTTCGCCACGTTCTAGGATATAGCTAGGATAAGGTTGGTATGATAGATCTGGTTGGAGATCAATCGTGTCGATACTCAGCGGCTGATTCGGATCGGGAACATATTTCCTTAATTGAGAGACATGGAAGACATTATGAAGGTTTGATAAGGCCGGAGGCAAAGCTAGACGATAGGCAACTGGCCCAATACGCATGATGATTTGGAATGGTCCAACATATCGAGGACTAAGCTTCTTTGCTCGCAAAGCTCTACCGGTACCTATGATTGGAGAAACTCTTAAGAATACATGATTACCAACTTCGAATTCTAATGATCTTCGTCGATTGTCAGCAAAGCTCTTTTGCCGACTCTGAGCAATTTTCATTTTTTCTTGAATCAGTAGTATCTTCTCAGTAGTTTCACGAACCACATCGGGTCCCAAAAATTTATTTTCACCTACTTCCGACCAACACAATAGGGTTCTACACTTCCTCCCATATAGTGCTTCAAACGGTGCCATTCCAATACTGGAGTGGTAACTGTTGTTGTAGGCGAACTCTAGAGCTGGCAAAATGGGCCGGGCCGGGTTAGCCCGAAAAATGGGAGGGCTTGGGCCGAAGGAATTGAGCCCATTTTTACATCCAGGCTTTTTAGCCCGGTCCGCAAAAGCCCGAGCCCGCGTCGGGCTAGCCCGATTGGGCCATGGGTAGCCCGCAAGCCAGTGAATAAAAAAATTGGGATTACAGTAGATATATTGATATTTCTTAAGTGCATGTATATTGTATAATATACTTCAAGATAGATATCTATGATGCTTAACAACGACGATGACTCCATAAGTCTTTCCTTATTACGGTGCAACTCCTTAGCAATGGTCTTCAATATTAAACTTATATGAGTTGTTACCTACAAATTACTTCAGTCAAAAATTGAATACAGAATGTGCAGTGGATATATAGAGTAAAAATTTGAAACACTAAGGCCATGGAAATAATAATACCTCTGTTGAATCTGCTACCTCCATATAAGGTCTCAAACAAAGATGGTACGCTTGGAATAACTCAGAATGCGGGTACATATCTTAATTTAAAGTGTAGTTAATTTTTTGGACCACTCTATCTCATTAAAAGGCCAAACCCGCAGCAAAAACACTACTCACAGAAAACAGTCGACCCAAAAACATGATAGTGTCGCTAAAAAATCGCGCATAATGCGGGCTAGCCCGAAAAGCCCGCAGCCCGCATAGGTCTGGGCTTGGGCCATAAAGGGTGAGCCCGACCCTTAAAAGCCCGAGCCTGTAGCGGGCCGGCCCGATATGGGCTGGGTAGCCCGTTTTGCCAGCTCTAGCGAACTCTACCAATGGAAGATGATCCTCCCATTTCCTTCCGCTATCTAGCACACATGCTCGTGGCATGTCCTTAAGAGTCTGAATAGTTTTCTCTGTTTGACCATCAGTCTGAGGATGATAAGCAGTGCTAATAAGCACCCTTGTCCCTAAAGTTTCACTCAATGCTTTCCAAAATCTGGATGTGAACTTAGGATCTCGGTCCGACACAAGACTGGTAGGGACTGTGTAATTTTATAATACTCTTTATATACTCCTCTGCTAGCTTGGAGACTTTGTAATTCGAGCGAAAGGGAATAAAGTGAGCGGATTTAGTTAATCGATCCACCACTACCCAAATGGAATCATTACCGGCTTGCGATCTTGGTAAGCCCATAACAAAATCCATCGAGATATCTTCCCATTTCCACACTGGCACATCAAGAGGTTGCAGTTGGCCAACAGGTCTTTGGTGCTCTGCTTTAACCTTTTGACAAGTTAAGCATTGAGATACAAACTCAGCAACATCAGCTTTCATTCCGGGCCACCAATACATCTGCTTTAAATCCCGGTACATCTTGGTAGATCCAGGATGTACGGAACATTGACTCCGATGAGCTTCTTCTAATACCTGCCTCTTGATACGTTCATTATTGGGTACACAATTCTACCACCGAAACAGATAACACCATCACTGTTTTCGGTAAAATTTGGTAATCCTTTCTGAGATTGCAGTTCCACGTCGACCTCTTGAGCCGCACGAATCTAATCCCTTAGTACACTTGTAATCCGAATATGTTGTAACACTAATCGATTCCTTTTCTTTGTCACCTTGAGATTCAAGTCTCTAAAAGACTCCAACAATGCCATCTCATAAACCATTAACTCTGCGGTGTGGAGAGACTTCCTGCTTAATGCATCTACCACAACATTTGCCTTTCCGGGATGATACTTCAATTCGAAGTCATAATCCTTCAAAAATTCAATCCACCTTCTCTGTCTGTTGTTCAGTTCCTTCTGATCGAACAGATATTTCAAGCTTTTGTGATCACTAAAAACTTCAAAACGAGAACCATAAAGGTAATGTCTCCAAATCTTTTGTGCAAACACAATAGCCACCAACTCCAAGTCATGAGTTGGGTAATTCCGTTCATGAATCTTCAATTTCCTGGATGCATAGGCCACCACATGTTGATTCTGCATAAGAACACACCCTAAACCCTTCCCAGAGACGTCACTGTAAATTTGGAATCCCAGGGACGAATCCGGAAGAGTCGGGATTGGAGCAGAAGTTAACCAAACTTTCAATTCGAGGAAACATTCCTCACAATCAGTATCCCATGTAAACGGCTGATCCTTGCGAGTCAACCGGGTAAGTGGGAGAACCGGCTCTTAGAAGCCTTGGATAAATCTCCTATAATAGCCTGCTAGTCCCAAGAAGCTTCTTATTTCTATAACTGAGGTTGGTCGTTCCCAATTCAACACAGCTTCAATTTTGCTAGGATCGACTGCTACTCCTTCCTGGGAAATCACATAACCCAAGAACTTTACTTCCGACATCCAGAAATCACACTTCGACGGCTTTACATATAACTTCTTTTCTCGGAGTATATTCAAAACAAAGCGGAGATGTTGAGCATGCTCCTCAATTGTCTTTGAATATACCAAGATGTCATCTATGAAGACAACCACAAACTGATCCAGGTAGGATTGAAAATCTCGGTTCATGTAGTCCATGAATACCGCTGGAGCATTAGTTAGACCGAAAGGCAACACTACAAACTCATAATGTCCATATCGAGTACAAAAAGCAGTCTTCGGAATATTTAAGGCTCTTACTTTGATTTGATGATATCCCGATCTTAGATCAATTTTGGAGAATACTGCAGCGCCTCGAAGTTGATCAAGAAATTCATCTATCCTTGGTAACTGATACTTATTCTTGATGGTAATCTTGTTCAATTGACGATAGTCAATACATAATCTCATGCTTCCGTCCTTCTTGAGTAGCAATACTGGAGCACCCCACGGAGAAACACTCGGTCGAATAAACTTCTTGGAATTTAATTCCTCAAGCTGGGATTTTAGTTCCTTTAGTTCAAGAGGAGACATCCTGTAAGGTGCTATAGATATTGGCCCTGTACCCGACACCAAATCTATAGAGAATTATACCTCTCGATCCGGAGGTAAAGAGGAAACTTCCTCAGGAAAAACATCAAAGAATTCATTAACAACCTGGACAGACGATAAAT
Organism: Astragalus membranaceus; assembly: GCA_039519185.1. Classification (NCBI taxonomy): domain Eukaryota; kingdom Viridiplantae; phylum Streptophyta; class Magnoliopsida; order Fabales; family Fabaceae; genus Astragalus; species Astragalus membranaceus. The sequence continues at coordinate 26,505,596 of CM076853.1, read as the reverse complement.
CCAATCCAACAAAAGCTTCCTCACCTTGAAATAGAGATTGGATGGCTGAAGTGAAGGAAATAACACTATCAGTCGCAGGCAGGGAATGTTCCACCACTGTGATGCTTGCCATAGTTAGAACATCTTCTGACCTTTGAAGAATCGAAGAATTGCACCTGCTTTGCCTTTGATGAAATTATCTTAGGACATCGCATTCGGAGTTGATAATTCAGCCACCTTCTTTCCTTTCCAGTACTCTCTTTGAGATCATCCTCGGTGACATAGGCTAGTTGCTCTAAGGCAGTATAATTGGTGAGAGTATAAGAACTGAGACCCTGAGTCATATAAGCACGAAGGCCCATCTTATTCATCTGCATCCTCCATTCCTCATTCGGAGCATACTTTACCACTTGGTAAAACTGAGACAACTTCTCAAACTTAGTGATGTATTCGTCCACCGTCATGTCACCTTGCCTGAGGATGCAGCGGTTGGAGATTCCGGTCTTTGTTGAGGATTGCGTCTTAATCATCCTGCCATAATTCCGCTTATGAAGCATCAAGTATTGAGTTGATCAGGCTCAATGTCTATTAGCATCACAAGTATAAATATAACAAGGACTAACAAGGAATCTACTCAACCCTAAACTAATACTAAGTCCGACTAGGTCGAACTGCTCTGATACCAATTGTAACACCCCAATATTTCTAACATGTAGATACACTGAGATGCACATCTGTGTCAACAATCAGAGGACACAATCCTTGTTTAGATATTGAACCTACTGAATTTTTCCGATAATAAAACACAATGTCTCGGATCAACCTGTCAGCAAGTCCATGAAATTTAACTTGATCCTCAACTCAAAAGAAATATGTAACATCCCCAATTTAGCTAACTTAGTTAATGGAAATTAGCAAGAGGTTATGTTTGATTAATTAGCTAAAAAGAATAATTGAGCATATTTTATTAATTATGAGATGGAAACCAAGGTGATGGTACACTAATGGAAAAAAGGCTTTTTATATCGGTTAAAATTGACATTTCATATCGGTTCCCGAACCAATGCCGAAAAAGGAGATATAAAAAATAGGGACATTTCATATCGGTTCTTGAACCGTTATGAAAAGTTGTTTTTATATGAGTTGCCCCTAGAACCGGTATGAAAAGTCTCTTTTTTTAAAAAAAAAAAAGAGACTTTTCATATCGGTTCCCATAGAAAACCGATATGAAAAGTTTCTTTTTTAAAAAAAAAAGAATTTTAACATCGGTTTTCTATGGGAACCAATATGAAAAGTCTCTTTTTTTTAAAAAAAAAAGTGAGGTTGTCTTCCATCAACTCTAAATCCTTCCGTAATACATAGTTATACAATATGTATATGAACTTCAACAGGAGGTCCATCCAGCAGCAAGTTTGTCCCACAACACATAGTTATACAATAATAATATGAACTTCAACAGGATGGAGAAAGTTATAGAAAATGACTATGTATAAGCTGCATCAACTGTTGCCACTCCCCATCAACTGCTTCCTTCCATAATATAACATTATTGTTATAAGTGCCCGTCCGCCAAACTGACTACCATCCTCCATATCTGTAATATGCAACCAGAGTAGACGACCACGAACCAGAGAAGACGACCACGAACCGGGACGAAGCGGTGGTTTGGTCTATTGTTCCCAAGTACAGCAGCTTTGTACATCCAAAAGTAAGGCAAACCACAAATTTAGTGTGGCCAGTTAGTGATGCAACCAATTCAAAAGGGGAATTGGCATCAGAGCTGCATCTCCATGCAGAAATTACACGATCCTTCAAATTAAATAATTAAATTATTCAGAAGCTCAAAAAGGGCAGAAAATAACTTTTAAAAAAACAAGAGAAACTTAATGAAAAAGAAAAGATACAGTTAACAATTAGAATGTAAAAATTATGATTTATTTAGATAACAAACAACCATGAGTCAATGTGTGGGCAGTAAATGAACATTGTTTTCAAAGTAAATGCATCCTAGTTAGATTATTCCATCAAAGTATCACCAATACCTTGTTATCCGATGCTCTTATATACCCAACAAGACGGATTTGCATCTGCTGCTCAGATTTATGGTCACTGTTTTCATCAATAAGCCAAACATGCTGCAAAATGAGTTTCATAACAATCATAAGCAACTAAGCATGGTCAAATCAAATGGATATAATCTGTCATCAAATAATCAAAGAAATTGTAGATTTATTTAATTGACTACTCACAATTTTTCTGTACGCAACACTGGAGAAATCCGAATAAATGCTAACCACCACTACAAGAAAATGTTGAATTTCCGGTCAGGAATTTCCGGCGGTTTTGGAGCCGCCGCAAACTTTCCGGCAGATTAGGGGAATTACCGGCCGATTTTATCCGCTTCAAACTTTGCGGCGGATTCCGTGGATTTTGCGGCGGATCTGTTTTCGCCGTGGATTTTGCGGCGGATCTTGTGGATTTTGCGGCGGATTTGAGATCACAAAACCGCCGTAAATCCCCCTAAGTCCGCCGCAAATCCCCCTAAGTCCGCCGCAAATCCCCTAGCTCCGCCTCAACGCCCATAAATCCGCCGGTAACCACCGTTTCCGGCGGATGCTACCTTTTGACCGTTTGAATTCGTTTCTCCTATATAAACCCCTTCTCCCCCTCTTCGTCTTCACACCTCTACCAAGAAACAGAGACATACGCCACTCTCTTGATACGACACTCTCTTGGGCATTGTCGGCAGTGGCTCCAAGAGAGTGGCGTATGTCTCCATTTCTTTGTAAAGAAACTTCCACCTTTAATTTAATATTCACTATTTACTGTCGGGAAGATCTTGATCGTTAATTTAGTGTCGGCAATATCTTGACCGTTAATTAGTGTCGACACTAATCACCATTGACTATTCAATAATCACGCTGCACTATTCACTATTTAAAGTCCGGTTCATCTTTTTCGTTATAAGTAACCCCTTTATAAGCAAAAAACTCCTCATCGTTATTTCCACCACAAGAGACATCTACACTCATCAAACACTCGGTTTCATCCTCCAACTTAACAACCCGTTCTTGCAGTTCCTCAAACTTTCTATTTAGAGATTCAACCATCTTTTCATACATGCACTTCTCATCCTCCGAAACTTCAGTCTCTAATTGAAGGATGAGAAGTGCAAGTATGAAAAGATGGTTGAATCTCTAAATAGAAAGTTTGAGGAACTGCAAGAACGGGTTGTTAAATTGGAGGATGACACCGAGCGTTTGATGAGTGTAGATGTCTCTTGTTGTGGAAATAACTAGGAGGAGTTTTTTGCTTATAAAGGGGTTACTTTTAACGAAAAAGATGAACCGGACATTAAATAGTGAATAGTGCAGTGTGATTATTGAATAGTCAATGGTGATTAGTGTCGACACTAATTAAGGGTCAAGATATTGCCGACACTAAATTAACGGTCAAGATCTTCCTGACAGTAAATAGTGCATATTGAATTTGGTGACCGAATTTTTTTGTAAAAAAACCGCCGCAAATCCCCCTAAACCGCCGCAAATCCCCCTAATCCGCCGCAAATCCCCATTTCCGGCGGCTTTTAAAAATTAAGCGCCATTTTAAATTTTCATAAGTCCGCCGCAAATCCCCAAAACCGCCGCAAATCCCCGTTACCGGTGGCCTTGAGAAAATAAGCGCGCAGTTTGAATTTCAAATTTCCGCCGCAAGTCCCCAAAACCGCCGCAAATCCCCAAACCCGCCGCAAATCCCCATTTGATCGTTTGACTCCGTTTTCCTATATATATCCCTTCCCCACTTCTTATTCTTCACACTTCTACCAATTCTCTCATTCTCTTCTTAAAATTTCTCTCTTACCCTCTCCAAATTCTCTCCTTCCCTACTAAATCTCTTCTTGAAACTCCTCCATTCCTCCCTACGAATTGTCTTCTTCTCTCATTGGCAAATTTATTCGATCCAAGGTATGTTTCTGATATGAGTTAATAGTTTTAGTTTTTAAATTATTTTATAATAATATGAGTTTGTTACTAATTGTGTTTTTGTTTGTTTATGTATTGTTTGAGCTTTGGTTCCTGTTTTTTCCTCTTTCCTTGAGTTAGGGATATGCTTCAAGTCAGAGCCTTCTCTTCACTACGGTTAGTTATCAAGATAAATTAGTTTTTTCCTCTTTACCAACTTTTGCTCACCGTCAAATTTAGATTTTTTATTTTAGTCCTTGGTGACCGTAAAAATAATTTATATTGAAAAAACTTATTTATTAAGTTCATTTATAAATTTTATTAACATATATTGTCTTATAAAAATTGAAATTTAAAATTAAATTTGCAAATATTATTTATAATGTTTAAATTATTAATATATAACATTATCAAAAAATTAATTGTGTTACTTGTAATTGATAGTTTATTGAAATATCAAAATAAAATGAGTAATATATCAATATATATATATATATATATATATATATATCAAAATATGAAGTAATTGATAGTTTATTTGATAGTTTATTTTATTTATATTGTAGTGTAGTACATAGGTCTTGAAATTATGGATCGTAGTTGGATGTATGATCGATTATTTCCTGGAAGATCTGGTGTAAAGCAGCGTTTTGTAGAAGGAGTAGAAGAGTTTATTTTTTGTGCTAAGTACATGTTCCTTTGGAGCTATAAAAAATGAACATGAAGTTAGACTTGATTTGTACAATAATGGGTTTAGGCTAAATTATTGGACATGGAGTCGTCACGGGGAAGTAGCACCAGGGGTAGCTGCAGTTCCTGCGGTTAATGTTCCGGTTGAAGTAGTAGATCACACATCAAGTTGTTATCCAGCGACTACAACATCTGAAGGATGGGGAATACAACCGTTAGATGAGTATCAGGGAATGGTATCTGACGCTGTTGGAGTAAATTTGGATTTTGAAGAACCAGATGCTGACGAAGTTCCAAATGAGGAAGCTCAAAGGTTTTACATGTATTTGAGTGAGACAAATAAACCCATATTTGAAGGATCGAAAGACTCAAAATTATCAATGTGTGTTCGGTTGTTGGGTCTTAAGTCTCAATTTAATGTTGCTGAGTTGTGCATGGAATATATGACCAAAATGATGTTGGATGCAACCCCCATTAGAGGGCTTTTGCCGCAAAGTTATTATGAAGCTAAAAGAGTGGTATCGAAGCTTGGCTTAAAATCTAAAAGGATTGATTGTTGTGTGTCTGGTTGCATGCTCTATTATAACAATGAGTTTGGCATAAATGATGGAGAGTTGTCGGAATGCAAGTTCTGTGGGCAGCCACGCTATCGTGTCAGTAGAAGAGGGATGAGCAGAGGCTAAACGGTTCCACGAAAAGCAATGTTCTATCTGCCTCATTATTTCAAGAATGATGATCAGTTTGCTCCTGGAAGCAGTCGAAATGAAATGGATACTGAATGGCCTAGACATCCTTTGGCTTTGTCTGTCTTTTGTCTACCTGGTCGTCCATCTGGGAAAGAGTCAATTCACTGGCTAACAGATGAATAGCTAAGTTCAGCACATGTTCATGTGTTGATAAACTGTACTGAGGTGAAATCATTTATTGAGTATGTTCCTCATTTAACATTAACTATCGATCTTAATTAGTTAATATAAAGTAGACAAGTGTAACAATTAAATCTTTTTTAGGGAGTTCTTGTCATTAGAGGCAGTACGTGAAGACCAATCTTCTGCTCATATTCATGCTCATTTTCCAATGTGGTTTAGTCAATGTGTGTATTCCCTCCCACCAAATCCTACCAACCAACACTTGAGGAACATATCAGACGGTCCTCGAAGATGTGTTAAAGAATGGCACACATACTTTGTCAATGGATACAAATTTCACACCAATGAATGGACACATGGCAGAGAGACAGTCAATAGTGGAGTGTGCATGAAGGCTGGGGTCACTGGAGGAGGTGAAGATGATTTTTATGGTGTGGTTCAACACATATATGAACTTGAGTACCCCCATCTAGATTTTAGTCCAAAGGTAGTGGTTTTTTATTGTAATTGGTTTGATCCGTCTGCTCGAGGAACAGAGGTGAATCCAAAGTCAAATACAGTGGACATTAAAATGAGTTGTAGATATCGACAGTATGATCCGTTCGTCATTGCACAAAATGTGAGACAAGTCTATTATGTCCCTTATCCATCAGGCGTGGTTGGTATGTCGCAATTAAAACAAAACCAAGAGGTCGCATTGGGACAAATGATGACACGGTGGAAGATGTGCCATATCAAATGGAAGAGATGTCTAATGTAAATGAAGTGATTGAAGTTGAACCCATTGGTCGTTTATGTGATGATCCAAACACCGGGGATGAAGTTGATGACGAAGAAGATGCTGATGAAGATGCAGCAGACCACATTGGTGTATCAAGAATTCACTCCTCCGATGATGATGATTTTGAGAATGAATGGGATTCAAATTAGTTATTTAATTTATGTTTCAATATATATCAAGGATGTAATTTATGTTAAACAATTCTATTTTTAATGAAGGATATTGTTTGTTTAAATGTATATGTCTAGATACAGATATGGCATCTCATGACTCAGGATCCGATCGCGATGACGGCGCATATGTTCCTCCACCTGTCGATGCCGCCAGCACTAGCAGGCGGAAGAGATCTACTTGCCTAGGGCGCCGTGTTCAGCCTGCACGTGTTGTTGTTACTGCTAGCGGATATTTGCCACCACCTGTGTCTGAGGATGGTGCTAGTACTAGTACTGCAGGGGACTCATCGATTCCTGAGGGCTTAGCCCCGACACATGTTGATGCGGATGGGATACGCACATTCGTTGATGGGACTGATGTGGTGAGGTGTACACCTGATGGGCGTATCATATTGCAGATTGTTGGCGATTCGTAAGTATATATATATATATATTATTTATTAATTTATTTTTGTTGCCTTTTATATAACTTATATATATTTGGTGTAACAAAATTCATCTTTTTTTAATGCAGTTTTCTTCCTTCGAAGGCTTCAGCTACCGCCATCACAAAAACAATCAAGGAGAATTTTACCAAGAGCTGGAAGAAGTGGTCGGAAGTTAGAAAAGATGATGTGGCAATTAAGAAGATGTTAAGATCATTTTTGGTAAGTTTCAATATGAAATAATTAATCTGGTATGTATTATGATCTTACTGACTAGATTAATTAATTTGTCTTATAATTAACAACATTATTGTAAATTTCTTAAATAGGAAAAATGTACATGGTTACCAGGGGAGCAAGCCCAAGTTGAGAGAGTGTTCCATAAGAGATGTTCTCATCGCTATTCTGAATTGCTGCGGAAAGCGCGATGTTGATAGAAAGCCATTTTATATTAGAGACTCAACTTGGGCTGAGTTTAAGCTGTATTGGCAGACACCAAAATTTAAGGAGTGTTGTGAGAAAGCCAAGAAGAACCGTGCTTCTGAAAAAGGTGGCTGCACACACACAGGGGGGGAGTGTGAATACTGCAACGCATCACATGCGTATGGTAAATTTTTTACTTTATTACTTGATTAATTAATTATTTATAATAATTAACTAGTCATTTTCAATATGTGTATTAATTTAATTAATAATATATATGTACATATATAGGTGGAGAGGGAACAAAGGCCAATCACTTTGCCGGAGTTGCATTGCCACATGCATATGGTGGAGGAGACTGGTGAGTACGCTACAGATCGGGCGAGGCGTATTCAGGTAAAACTACATACTTTTACAATTATATTATATATTATTATTAATAATTAGTTATTTATTTGTTGGGTTATTTTTTTCAGGAGAGCTTCCAGGCCGGGATGGCTGAGTAACATGAGTCTCAGCAGAGCAGTGGTGCAGATATCGATCCTGTTGAGGAGGCTAGAGTAGGTCGGGATATTTGGGAGAGAGCAGTTGGTCCCCAAAAGTCTAATCGTCTGGTAGGATTAGGTGGTTTTGGACCGGCTCCTTTTCGAACAAGCATTATTCCGAGTCTATCAGCTTCATATTCTGGATCCTCGACTGGTCGCAATTATGTTCCCAATGCTGATGAGATGGATGCTGTCGTTAGGCAATTGATGACGCAGGCTCAGCGTCAGTTTGTCGAGCGGCAGGAGCAAAGTGATCGGGAAGTGCAGACGCTTCGGGAGCAGGCTAGGGTAGCTGCGGAGGAGGCTAGGGTAGCTACGAAGCAGGCTAGGATAGCTGCGGAGCAAGCTAAGCTAACTGAGGAGCGCATGGAGGAGCGCTTTAAGTTTTTGCAGGATCAGCTGATGTCTCAGCAGTGGAGGCCATCCTCATCAGCATCCTACCCGCAGCCGCCGCAGCAACATTACAGCGGTGCATTTCAACAGTATGGACCTGAATATTCCCATCAGCAGTATGCACCCCAGTATCCCCAGCAGTATGGCGCACCTCAGTATTCCCAGCCATACCACCAGCAGGCCCAGGCGCCATTCCAGCCATACCTGCAGCAGCAGCATCAGTCACCCCGCCAGCCAAACCAGCAGCACCCCCAGGCGCCAGTTCAGCCAGACCAGCAGCCCCAGCCAAACATTTATCTTAATATTAGTATTGCATCGCTTTCTGCTATTCTTCAAGATGATACATATTATAATTTTGATGACATTAGCCAGCAGCCACCCCAGTAGCTTTAGATTATTATATTTTTTTGTATGGATATTATTTTTTTGGTATGGATATTTTTTTTGTGATGATATTTTACTGCTCTTTCCAAATTTTATTTTTTTAAATAGTAAATTAATTAATTATTGAATTTTATTTTTTTATCAAAAATTAAAAAATTTAATAAAAAAATAATTTTTTTAATTAAAACAATTTTTTTTAAAAAATAATATTTATTTTTTTAAAAAAAGGATTTTGCGGCGGAATTTTAAATAAAACAAATTTTTTTAAAAAAATATTATTTATTTTTTTTACAAAAAAAAGGTCTTTGCGGCGGAAGCATGGTTCTTGCGGCGGATAATTTGCGGCAAATTTTTTTTGGCATTTCCGGCGGATTATCCGCCGGAAACTTGCGGCGGATTTATCGGCGCCACGAAATCCGCCGCAACTTTGCGGCGGATAAACCGCCGGAAAGCGTTTGCTGCGACCTGGCTACCGACGGCAAAAATCTGCCGCAAAGTCCATTCCGGCGGATTCTGCCCGCCGCAAAATCCTGTTTTTCTAGTAGTGCAGTGCCTTAAAGTTCCTATCTGCGGCAACCTTGGCCCAACCAAAGTAGAGCCCAACAACTTGATCAGGAAGACCAATTGTTGCATTTTCTGGATTAAGGAATTAAATCATGTCAGATTGATAATAAATACTAAGTTAAACTAAAAAAAACTAAGTTTTAAGGAAGGCTTGAAATTTGTTGTTCATGTTACTAAATTTATGAAATGAGAGAGTTTCACAAACCTGTGGTTTCAAGCAGAGATCCAGAAACATATGAACCACTGAGATGAATTGGCTCAACTGGCAATGTGTTACCTACCCCTGCCAATGTTAGTTTGAAAAATTACCTTTATCAGAGAACACATTATTTATAGAAATTAATCAACATACTTCAGAATTAGTAATTGCATACAATCATCGAAAGGTGGAAGACCCCATAGCTCAGGCTGAAACTCTAAAAGTGAATGAAGAACAGTATTTGCTAGTCCATTACAATCAGATTCCCTTCGAGATGGTATAGCTACTACCTTCATTTTTGCAGCATTAGCTGGCTTTACACCAACCCTGTTAAAGCGCATTGCAGAACATAAATTATATGTAACAAATATGACTATTACAAGTAAGAAATCCGAGTGGCGTGCATAAAAACTGTGATATTATATGTATTAAATATCACAGTTATTATATGTATATATATCTAGCTATATATTCTTCTCTTTCATTTCTGAAACCAACATATCAACTTTATCATATTCCTCAAGGTTCATATACAAATTCATCATTAAATTAAACGATAGCGAATGTATTAAATACCCCCTACTCCTCATTATGTCAAGTAAATATTCTGCCTTCTATTTCAATCTAGAATGAACATATACATTCAAGAGGGCACCATGTGTCCTCTTGTCTTTCAAATCATTAGTCAGGTTCAGAAAATATCCTTCAGCAGTAGAAACTCCATGAACTTTTGCTATTAGATCTAACTGAATTGCAGCATCAGTTGCTAACATTCTAAACCTCTTTGGCCTATTGTTCATCCAATCATATATCTGCAACATAACAATTGCTCATTACTTTGATGAAATTTTTCATGCCTAATATTTGGGGAAAATAAGTCCATTTAGGTTTTACTATAGTATCATCATCTATTGAAATTGGTCATGCATAATTGCAATATGTTAACTGTTAGCAAATGTATCATTAACATTATTCACTTAATTTCAATTGCATCTCATTAGTCCTCAAAATTTTCAATTGAGTGATGATCCTGATTAAACTATGATGTCATTCTGTAATATTGCTAATGTGAGAGACTAAATTGATGCAATTCTACAATCTCAAGGACCAAATCGAATAACTACGGTTCAATTTTTTACCTGAAGAGCTCTGTGATGTTTTCTGAACTTTCTCAATTCTTTGACGACTCTGCAAAGTTGCCATTTTGTGAGAATTTTCCCTTCATTTTCCCACTGATTCAACACAGAAGCAGAACCTAGTTCCGGATCAGCCTGTCCAATATACAAACGAAAATTAATGTGTATATATTTCAGCATAAGAAAGCTGATATCATTATCATTATATTAAATTATTGAGAAATTTATTTTGTCTCTTGATGTTGTTTATCTTCACAGATTTTCGTTATTGCATAACAGACGTGTCAAAAGTGGAAAGTGCACCTATATGGAGGGCAACATTGTGAAGCATGCAAATCAACTTGGATGGAAGGTTAGGGTAACTGGGTATGATGTCAGCCTCCTTTTGCAAGGAAGCTGCAACCTGAAAGTTATGGTAGTCAAAGGAGACTTTCATCAGCAACACAAATACAGAAATAATAAGTCGCGCTCATACAATCATGGTTTATAAAACATACTTGCTCACTATGTCCTTGAGGGAAGTAAACCACAAGACTTCCAGCAAGAGGCAATGAAACCAAAGGTCCAGCACAAGCATGCCATAACTCTGAATTGATGGTCTTCCTTTCCCCCATTTTCAAAACAAACATAATGTTACTCCTTTGAGCAGAAATACACAAGTATACTTTTTCTTTCTTGTACTTTGTGGAAACAAAGAAGAAAAAGACTGAAATTACAAGCATAGAATTAGATGCTCCTTTTGAAGTGAAAGTTAGCTTTTTACCATATACAATTAATGAGAAGTTAATAGACGCATAATAACGTCCAGAAGTAGAAAAGTTTCTTCAAGAATACTATTGAAGAAGAGCTGCAAAACTAAAAAATGCAGAAGTTCTTCAATGGCTGAGATATCTCTGGGGGCACTAGCTTAATCACAATCACATATTTGAAATTGCCAAAAGAGGCTTTTAATCACAATCACAATCAACCATTGTCCATAAAGAGTAATCAAATTCAGGTGAAATTCCTTATCTTTTTCAAACTTTTGACTACACAGGAATCAAATGCTCACAAAAAAATATCACACAAACATGTGAATTTTTTTCCTTCTTCCTATGAAACTTGAGCAGCAATAATTAACCCTCTGTCACTATAAACAGCCTTTAACAAAAGCACAAATTGGAGTTTTACTTCAATTCAGAATGACAATAAAATGCAGCATAAGGAAAAAGGGGAAAACTTACAAGAAATAAATAAGGAAGAATCCATATACAGGGATATGTTTTGGTGAGAGAGAGAGAGAGAGTCCACCTCTCCAGAATTAGGCAAGTAAGCATTGGGTGGAGCCTTCATAATGACCTCTTAAAAATGAAGACTCCAAACAAATTCAAAACCTGGCCTCTTCTAGCACCAAGATTTGACCTTGTTCTTCAACTCTTTCACACAACACGAAAATACTAACAAACATGCTTGCACAAATGCACACCAATTACAAACAAGTAGTAGCATTAATCTAGCCTCAGTTACAAACAAACCGTAGGATTAATCTGTCCCCAACTTCATATTGTAAAATCAAAAGTGACTACCAAACTAATGCTTACAAGTTGCTGTCAAAGGGGGAAAATACCTATAAGACATACTCACCTCTCAGAACAAACAAGATAAGAGAAGATCCAAACGGCTTCAAAACCTCAATCGCACCTAAATTCCCTTCTGTAGCTGAAAAAAGAAATCAAACCAGAGGTATAAGGTAAAACCCTAAATTTGTGAAGAATAAACCCTAAATTTCAAAATCAGTGGAAAAAGTGGAAAACCCTAAATCTGTGAAGAATGGGGGAAGATTCTGAAAAGGGGGCTTCAAAACCTCAAGCACAATAAACCCTAAATTTCAAAATCAGTGGAAAAAGTGGAAAACGAGAATCAACAAATAAAAGGTAAAACCAGAATCTGTGAAGAATGGGGGAAGATTCCGAAAAGGGGGAAAACATACCTCTTCTTATTTTGGAGACGCGAGAGGTACAGGAAAAGGGTAGTACGGCGAATCTGCCGCTAGGGACGATTTGCAGTGCACAACTCTTCTTCTTTTTTGTTCAGAGACGCAAGAGTGAGAGCGAGGGGTTGAAGATGAAATTGGTTCAGAAACGCAAGAGAAGAGCGAGAGGTGAGCGAGGCGCAAGAGTGGGAGAGAGCGAGCGATATGAGAAGGAAACTGAGAGAGAGCAAGCGAATAGAGATGGGAAGTAGAAAAGCCTAACTTTTTTCGTTTCTATAACGGGTGGTTTTGTGACCCGTTATGGAAGCCTAAATTTTTGGACTTTCTATAACAGTTATGCAAGGGAACCGATATGAAAGATGGTTTTCGCACTTTCTATTTCGGTTTCAGTGGCAACTGATATAAAAATTGTAATTTTAATTACAAAACTGCCACCGCGTCACTTTTAATATAAATGACAGTTATAAAAGGCATTTTTTCCACTAGTGGTATTTCCACCTTGATTAGATGATTTATTAGAATGCATTATGTGTTAGTTATTTAAATCAAATTGGATAGTGGATTAATTAAAATAAATGCTAGTAAGTTAGATGAAGGGGTATTTGGGAACTTTCCTTTATTCACTTTTTTCCTTCAGCTGACCAAACACTCTCAAAATTATAAACAACCACTCACTTAAAATACAAAACATCTCTTACTCCCATGTGTAATGCTGCTGGAACAAAAACAGAAAACCAAGAGAGAAAGTGAGATAGTGAGCCGTGAGAGTGAGGGAAGAAACAAGGGGAGAGTTCTCTCTCAACTCTTAATGCATGTCCTTCATTTTTAGCCCACTGAATTCAGCTTCTCCTCCTCTATCCAATGACACCAAAATCACCAGCTCATCCTTCCTCAAATTCAATTCACCATTTTCGGATTTCAACTTCCACTTTCACCAAAAATGGAGTTTTAAGAACTTCAAGCCTTGCATGTCCTGAATGGAGGGAGCTTGAAGTAGTCCAACACTTACATTGTATTTTGGAAACCTTAGAGTAAAGATTTGACTCTGTTCTGGGTAGTTTCAGTGTTTGAATTCGTGATCATTGGTGGTGGAGTTGAAGGAATCAACCCACAGCAAGTTCTGCAGAAAACAGTTTGACACACTTTTGATATTTCCTTCGTAAATCACTGTACAAACCTCCGTTTAAGATCATTCTCGTTTCTTTAGAAACTATAGACACAAAATGCTTCAGTTTGGGCACAAGAACCACCTAATTTGACTGGGTATTGTGGGAGAAAACGGATTTACAAGTTCCTGTTTTGAATCAGTTCTAGTCTTGAGCCAGTCACCATGTTTCGTCGATAACTCTTCAAATACCTGTCGTATGAGCACGAAACCTGAACCCTCAGAAACTAGATAAAATTCCCTTCACAATAGACACTAGTTTTGCTAAGTTTAGTTTAGAATTGGCTGAGTTTGAGAAGCTGAGTTTCGGTTTCGAGTCGTTTGGAGCGGATTCGGGGAAATTTCAGAGTTGTGTGCGATTTTCATCGTCAAAGGTGAGTTCTATACTCGCTTAGGGAAGTTTTGATGTCACTGAGTTTGCTGATTTGGAAACCCGTGTTTTACCGTTTTCTTTTTATCGAATCGAGTCAATAACCGTAATTTCGAACTATCGTATTTTTGTTATGCTTGATTATTGAATGTGCTGGATTGGACTGGATATGCTTGATACTAGGTACTGTTTGTGTGCGTTTTTGAGTCAAAACTGTTTGTGAAAATGACGTTTCGAATGATAAGTTATACGGACGATTGATTGATTGTGTGAATGTTTAGACTGGTTATGATGATTGTTATGACTGTTTGATTTTATTGTTATGTTCGGATGCTGATCGAAATGAGTATTGGAACGATCGGAACAGACAAGGTTACGTAAAAATACTATATCGGGAAAAACTGTTAGTCACGCACGGACCGTGCGCCCCTGGGCACGGGTCGTGCGTGTGGTTCTGTCTCTCAATTTCAACTTTTCAAAACACGCACGGGTCGTGCGTCTACACGCACGGACCGTGCGGAAGCCTCTGTCACCCACTTTCAAAACATGTTTTAGGCCATTCCGAACGGTTCCAATTGCATTCTAATCCCTTCCCCAACCCCATGCTATGATAATGAATATGACTGAGGTAAGTTTCATGCTAAGGTGGATTGTTATGCCATGATTATGTTCGTTGCTTATGAGACGGCCCAATGCGGGTAATATTTACTGTTCATGCCATGATTATGTTATTGTTCATGAGACGGCCCAATTAGGGTAATATTGATTGTTATGCCATTATTATGTTCATTCTTTATGAGACGGCCCAATGCGGGTACATGTTGATTGTTTATGAGATGGCTCAATGCGGGTAATATTGATTGTTATGCCATGATTATGTTCATTGTTTATGAGACGGCCCAATGCGGGTACATGTTGATTGTTTATGAGACGGCCCAATGCGGGTTCATGGTTTGTGTTTGTATTGATAATGATAGGATTGAATTATAAATGTCTATAAGCTAGGTTAGTGAGATCACGCCATGAAAATATAAGATGGACTAAATGTTCCTAAGGTTAAGAATAAGACTAAGTTATGTTTATGTCAAGTTAGTATTATGTTATGTTCATGTTCAGGTATATTAAAATATATACATCAGTTCAGTCTAGGGTGACGACCCTATTTCAGTTTAGTGTGCTAGGGGAGGGAAAGTCACGAGCCCTATGAACCTAGGCCCCATGAGGTTTGTGTTAGACTATAGTATAACCTTAGAGGGGGGGTGAATAAGGTTATGTGTAATTCTTGGATTCTTTTCAAAATAAATGATAAGTTTGTTTAAATCAAATGCGGAAAAAGAGATTTGAACTTATCAGATATATGCAAGTAGGCAGATTAGGCACAATGAGATATTATTCTATATTCAATATTTACAATAAGGTTGTTTTATAAGTAATGCAATGATATTGAATATAGCAGATCTACAGTAGTGATAGAGAAGATGATAGATAAACAGATCTGTAGTACAGCGAGTATAACTATAACCAGATTAACAGATTCAGATCAGAGTAGGGATATAGTTATACAACCAGATTAACATATTCAGATCAGAGTAGTGATATTATAAACAGATATAAACAGTAAATAAAGTAAAGAGAGAGGGATAGAGATACACCAGGAATTTTACGAGGTTCGGGATAAAAGCCCTACGTCCTCGGCCTCCGGCTTTGCAACCTTTGGACTTTGCTGATAACCACTATATGAAGAACCAATGTTTTACAAACAATCAACTTCAAATAGCAAATCTCAATTCCCCTGAATTGAGAACCCGAGCTCCCCGCTAAGGATTTCAACACCGCTTCAATCTCCTAATTGAACGACCCAAGAGCACCTCCCAGGATTTCAAAACCACTTCAATCTCCCCGATTGAACGACCCAAGATCACCTCCCAGGATTTCAAACCAACTCAATCTCCTGATTGAGAGACCCAAGAAAACTTCCCAGGATTTCAAAATGACCCCACAAAAGTAGATTACAATATAGAAGCTATGATCTAATCACCTCAGATAATATGACAATATAATAGCTGCGAGAGATGAGTAGATCTATAAAAATGATATGAAAGTGATAGCTCTATTTTTCTCTTTCTCAGATCTAGAAATTTCGTGTGAGAAGAAGAGAGACTTGTTGAGAGAATGTGGTGTACTGAAGAATGATTTTAGGCTGCCTATTTATAGGCTTAGGAAAGCGTAGAATTTTGAAAAAAACATTTATTGCCAAGATGAATCGATTATTTGATGAAGTGAAAATGTTGATGAATCGATTCTTATCATTTTAGAAGACATAAGAATCGATTATATGGCTAGTTAAAAAATTGAGGAATCGATTCTTTACATATGGAGAACATAGGAATCGATTGTTTGTTTCTTTAGAAATAGGTGAGAATCGATTTTCAGGACATCCTGAATAAGGTAGGAATCGATTCTTACTTTGTTTAAAATGAGGAGGAATCGATTCATAGCCTATAGGATTGCCTGAAAATCGATTTCATAGTCTTTTGAAATAGAAGGAAATCGATTCTTACCTTTGGCTTGAGAATATGTAGAAATCGATTCTTTGTTTTAACATAGGCTAGGGAAATCGATTTCAACCTTTAAAATAGGATTAGGAAATCGATTTCATGATTTAGAAAATGATAGAAATCGATTTCTAGCTTTCCACAAAATTATTTTTAGGTTCAGGTGCCACCTTATGCTTGCATGCAATTTTATAAAATATTTTTCATAACTATTTTGATGCACCATGCATGTTTTGAAAAACTCATCTCTCAGCTACTAAAAGTCATAGACCTTCAGTGATAGGACCTTACACAGTGTCCTAAAGAAAGCGGAAAAACAATTTGGTCTTCAACTGCTGAGGTGGCTTCTTCTCCAAGCTGCTTCACTTTAATGCTTCCTGCTTTTTGCTTTATGTCCTGTACTTAATTCAACTTGAACCATTATTAGATAAGGTGTAATTTGTTATCATACAAAACAACGAGTGTTTGTCCTTGGTTCAACAGTTTGCCCACTATTGATTAGTGGATTGGGTTCACCGGGAGTTTATTTTGCC
Organism: Astragalus membranaceus; assembly: GCA_039519185.1. Classification (NCBI taxonomy): domain Eukaryota; kingdom Viridiplantae; phylum Streptophyta; class Magnoliopsida; order Fabales; family Fabaceae; genus Astragalus; species Astragalus membranaceus. The sequence continues at coordinate 26,488,478 of CM076853.1, read as the reverse complement.
AAACGACCGGTGACATGCTAAAAATCATGTGTTAATGTTGCCTCTCGTAGCCGGCTTAAGGGTTATGAGGACAACGTTAGAATTAGCCACATAGTCAACTATTAGGACTATGAGTTATGAATCAAGCATAATGAACAGAGAGAGTTAGTAAGGGGTCTCGATAGAACTCGCTGAGACAAGTTGTCTCACCCAATCATTGTTGTTGTTTTGTTTTCAGAGATGCAGGATAAGTTGAAGATGATGAGGCATGGGCCTGGAGCTACTTGAGGAGTGCCGACGCTTTTAGTTATTCTGTCATGTATTTTCCTTTCAGTATCTTAGACTGTTCGATTGTAGGACTTACGTTTGTAAAAGTTTTAAATCGCTTCCGCAGACTTCTTATTTTGGTATTGAACACTAAGTTGAGTGATGTAAGGAACGAATTTCAATTGTCCTAATTAAGTTATGTTTAGTTATGTAAGTGCGCTTGATGTGTTTTGCATCAATGTTTAGTTTGTGTTCAATATCTTAAAAAGGAAGTTACTCTGATATAGGCCAGTAGTGCATTTCAGTAATTTCTACAAGTTAGAAATTATCGGGGTGTTACAAAATACAAGGTCTATTATTCAATATCATAACCAGAGAAGCGGAATAGGTTAGGAAACTCATATCCAATACAAGTTACATGACCATAACAGAAAATAACAAGAGAAACATAATCGGAAACTCAAGACCATAAGTCTTCGGCATCTCCATAAGCACGTCACCTACTCATGCTGCCTTGTCTTCCTCTTACCATGTTTCTCTGTAAAAACCACAATAATGATAAGGTGAGATAACATATCTCAGTGAGTTCTACTGTGCCCCTCACTATCACTCGGTTCAATTATAAAACCGTTGCAACATAGTTAAATTTATAAACTATTTGCTCATATATATACTTAGTCCATTACCGACCGTGCAACAGCCACAATCTCGGCATCTAATGTGCTATTCATTTATTTTTAAGCCTTGTAAGTTACTTTACCGTTACAAGCTTACCAATCGAAACACCGACCGTGCAACAGCCACAATCTCGGCGAATCGTGCATCGAACTTAGCCCATTACCGACCGCGCAACAGCCACAATCTCGGCATCTAATGTGCTATTCAATTATTTTTAAGCCTTGTAAGTTACTTTACCATTACAAGCTTACCAATCGAAACACCGACCGTGCAACAGCCACAATCTCGGCGAATCGTGAACCTACTGTAGCATAACATCGACCGTACACACAACCACAATCTCGATGAACCCCCGTTAGTATCTATTCCATAACGTTTCCAGGGCCTAGGGTGAGGGCTCATGACCTTCCCTTCCTAGTATGCTATTTCGTCGGATCTTCACCCGACATAGATATAATTTATATATCATTCCCGCATTGGGCCGACTCCTATTTTCGATATAATCTATATATCGCACCCGCATGGGGCCGACTTCTTTATTCGATATGATCTATATCTATCGTTGTTCTATAACCCGTTTTGATGATTACAATACTAAACATACGGCGTTATAATACAAAACCGAGTTGGACATGTAATCTGTTTTATTATTCAAAAACATGTACCTACACGCGGTCTACTTTTCGGTTTTTCAAACGATTTTAGTTTTCCAAAACCTTTTCTCAAAATCATGTTGATCATCTTCAAAACAATGATTTTATCAAGGTAATATCATCACAATTGGTTGGAAGGAAGATTAGAAGAGGTTTGGAATCGAAAGGAGTGGCGAAACGAAATTTTAGCAACCGGTGGCAGAAGGTCTTGCACGACCCGTGCTAGACCTTGCAGGACCCGTGCTAGACTGAAATTCCACATTTCAGTTCAAACAGAAAGTCTAGCACGACCCGTGCTATAGGTGGCACGACCCGTGCTGCCTGTAGCAAATTCGTTATTTGTTCGTTTTGTTCCGTTTCACTTCTCCAATCGCTTCCAATCGAAACCCAATCCAATTTCCAAAAAAAACAATCAAACATTCCAGCCATATACTAGTACAATCTCATTTCATACAATCACATATAAAATTCGATAAAAACCGTAAAACATTATTTTCCGAAAAACGGTTTTCGACTCGATAATCTTTCGAAATCAGAATCATTGCCACAGAACCAGAAATGCAATAAGTTTGAAAACAATAAGATAAAACCCTAACGTGAGTAAAACTCACCTAACGTGATGAAAATCACGCAAAGCCTGAAACACTTGGAGTTCAACGAAGTTCACGAACAATCGAATCACACAAACGTGTCCCGAATGTCTCTAACGTTCCTACGAGCTCAAAATCACTCCGAAGCTAGCTCAAACTTGAATCCAGCAACACAAACATTCTTTCACCTATTATAATGGATTCGGGCATCAAATAAATTTATTTGAGCTCTAGTCCTACTCCAAAATTTATATAATCATCAAATATCATCCATATAATATATCTATAAGCACCATCTCTACTTTTGTCGAATACGGAGTTCGTTTTAAATTTTATTACAGGCGAATTGTTCCGACGAGTTAAAATGTAGGGAAATTTTATTTTAAAATTTTGCGACCATTTTTGAACCCTAACTTAATAATTATATATTAAATCATGAATTTGATTTCATCTTGGCCAAAATCATTCACTTTCATTAATCAAACATACTGTTTTATTTAAACAATACGATCAAAACAGTAAAAGTGAACAGTAACTACTGTAGCAAAACTACGAGTGTTATAGTGAACATTATTTTTTTTTGGGTAAACCCGAGTATCTGACCCAGAGTTTTAACGCTGCTCCGTACCCAATGCGGGGATCGAACCCCCGACCATTGGTTAAGGGAGGGAGGTTCAGCCCCAACCACTGAACCACGCTCTGGGTTAGTGAACATTATTTTAATCGAATGATAAGATTCTTTTTTTAAGTATATATATATTCTTTACAGAATATAATTGACAATATATGTTCTCATTGATCACAAGAAGCTCTCATAATATTACATAATCCGAACAAAATTTGTATTACTTTCATGAATGATATATATCTTACAAGTTCTAATACTTTGTTATGTACATTACACTTTGCAGAAATGTCGCCTATTCCTAAAAAAGGTTGCAGGTAAATGAACGGTTGGGGGCCTATCTCACAGAGCATTAAGGTCAAAATTTGCTGTAAGTCTACCAATCTCAATGATCCATGACATCCAGGAAATATATGAGAAACTATATGATTCTGCACAACAAAAGCAATCATATTATATTAACCTTAATTTTCAACAAAGTTGTAACATCTGTTGTTGATCAAAAAGTTTCAACAAACATATCTTATGTGACTCCTCAGCATGGAAAGAAGTCAATTCCCCTACTATGGTGAACTTTTGAATCAAGTTCTACATGGAAAGTCAAGCCTTGGAAGAAACATTGAGAATAATAATATCCACCAAAACATGTTGAAAAGCTTTGATAAACATGGATGAGGCTAATAGAAACTTTAGTAAACACAGATAGTCCAATGACATTGTTGTAAAGATAGATGGCCTTCCTCTCTGTACTAGTCTTTCTTAAAGCTCCCATCAACATTTCGTATACTACACTCCAGATTTAAGGTTGATGGACAACTTGGACGAGACTCTTGAAAATGAAAAAAAAAGGACAAAAAAATAATTCAATAACGCATCGATGTAAACCCAAACAATGACAACAAACTCATATTAAACAGTACCAGCCAATTTTTTGTAAAAAATAAACATGTCTACCAAAATAAATTAAATGATGAAAAGTTATGCAATGCGTGCGAAATATATATTAAACAGTACCAGCCAATTTCTAAACCATGATACTGGATAAAACCTCCAAATTCAAATAAAAAATAGATACTATTTATAAAAATAAAAGCAATAAACCCATAATCACTTACAGTAGTAAATATGAAGGAAAACATATATAGATATCAAATTCAGAATTATTACCTTCTTTAAAAAACGAGATAACATCGAATCATCTTTGTGTATGCTTTTTTAATCAAGAAAATCACAGTCGGGAAGGCGTAACATATAAGACAACGTCAACAATTTTCATTTGATCCTTCACTGATAATCGATCAATCAAGTTTTGATGCCTCACTTATCGATCTATAATAGACGAAATAATACACATTTAAAATGAAGAAACAAACCAACAAATGATATATATATATATATATATATATATATATATATATAAATGAAATAAGTGACTGAACATGATGAATACACTAGGGTTCGTCATGCGTATGGTATCGATCTAAGTAGAATGAAGTCATAATTGAATTACTCCTACCAAAATTATCATCATTATCAAATCAATTCAATTCAATAGTGCAATTATATGTGTGTGAATTTACCTTATATTCGAATAAGTAATACACACATAGTGAAATATTGTCTCTGTATAACCCTCTACAAGCAAGTACTGGGCCAGAGAATGGAGGGCATCAAGAGAGGTAAATACCCTTGTAGTATTGAGGAAGCGGCACAGGTCCCGTACAAGTATTGAGAAAGTTATGACCACAACCACACATTTATAAGGTGCTAACTACATGATAGGTTAAAATTAGGTTAAGTTTTGCGTATCTATATTTATAATATTATAAAATAAAAATAAATATAAATTTGTACATTATAAAATCACATAAAATATATATTTATATATATATAACTAGTTATTCCAGAGAAAGTTTTATTCTAAAATATTAATAAAAGTTAGTCATATATTTACCAAAAGGAAGCTCTAATGGAGCCTCTATGGTTCTTCTCACTTTTTTAATTTATTTTTCTATTAAATCTCAACTTTTTTATTGTATTAATTGATTTCCATTCTAAATTAATGAAATCCGATTTTTGGTATTAAATATCAATTTTTAATTACTCATTCTACATTCATGAGATGGAGTTTTTATAAATTGTTTCTTTATTATTTTCAAGAACGTGTATACATAGATACAACTCACTATATCTTTTCAATTTCTTTTTAAAAACAATAAAATGTCATATTAATATTAAACTTGACATATTTACTAATTATTAAATTTCGGATGGATTTAAAAGATATTATCTTCAATTGAAATAAAATATAAAACTTATGTATAGAAAATATTAATTTATAATTCTAATATAATTGATATTTTAGGATTTCTTCTTAACATTTAATGTATTTATAATTTACTTGCAATCTATAATTTTAATTAATACAATATACTACATTTTTTATAGACTTTTTTTTTGCACTAACAATTCGAATTCTTTTTGTGTGAACTTTAGTACATGAGATTAATTTGTTTAATTATTATAAGGAATTTTTACAATTATTAAACATTTTTTTCTTTCATTTTGAAATTAAAAATTTCTTATTTTATTTTCTATATAGTTATATATATATATATATATATATATATATATATATATATATATATATATATATATATATATATATATATATATATATATATATAACGGAAGCTTTTTTGGAGCCTCTAAATGCTGCTCAATATTTTTATTTATATTTTAAATTAAATATAAATATTCTACTTTTATTTATTAATGTCCACTCAACATTTATGACATCTAATTTTTAGTTTTAAATATCACTTTATTAATAATTATTAAATATCAATTTATCTTTTCAAATTAGTTTTTAAAATAACAAAATATTATACTAATATTCAAATTCACGTGTATTTACTTAAATCTCGACCGAAATTCGGATTATTCAGGGCCTCTTTCTCCTGGACACTGGAGCGGGGTCAAAGAATTTATTAAAGTTTCTATAAATTTCACTTAATTTAGACTAAAAATTCGAATATTCTATATATATATATATATATATATATATATATATATATATATATAAAAGAATCTTTTTTGGAGCCTCTAAGATGCTCCTCAATTTTTTTACTTACTTTTTAAATTAAATCTCAACATTCTACTTTTATTAATTAATCTCCACTAGATATTTAGGACATCCCGTTTTTGGTTTTAAATATCACTTTACTAATAATTATTAAATATCACTATATTCAGATTGATGTATTTACTACTTAAAAAATTTATAAAAATCTAAAAATGTTAACTTGAATTTATAATTTTTCAAAACAATATACTACATATTTTTGTAAATTTCACTTTTCTTACACTAAAAACTCAAACATTCTAAATATCTACCTATATATACGAATATTGTATTAAAAAAAATTATAAATTGCATGTTAATTATAAGTACATAAAATTGTTGAGAAGCATTCTAAAAGTTTTATTAAATTTAAATTATAAATGAATATTACTACAGATAAGTTTTATATTTTATTTCAATTGAAGATAATATCCTTTAAATCCACTCGAAATTTTATAATTACTAAATATATAAATTTTAATATTAATATGAAAAGATATAGTGAGTTGTATCTATGTATTAACATTTTTGAAAACAATTAATAAATACACCATCTCATGAATGTATAATTAATAAATGATAAATTGATATTTAATACCAAAAGTTGGATGTGGCACAAGTGGTAAGTTGTTTGGGCCCCTTAAGCATTTGGTTAGGGCTTCGATCCCTGACCGGTGTGTATGGAGAGATATCGCTTGGGAGAGGTCAGCCCTTAAATGTACTCCAATACCTCGAGGGATTAGTCTCCACCGTCGCGGTGGAGGATACTCGGGTTTACCCAAAAAGTTGGATGTCATTAATTTAGAATGAAAATCAATTAATAAAACAAGAATGTATCTATTTAATGGAAAAATAAATTAAAAAATTGAGTAGCACCCCTAGAGGCTCCGTTGATGGCGATCAATATTGTTTAAATGTGTTTTTGGACTGTTTTTATGTTGGGGCTGGACTGGAACAGGTATCGAATTTGATCAGAACGACGAAAAATGCGAAAACGGGATGAAAATTCAGTGCTGTCAAAAGAGCACGACCCGTGCGTCCTAGGCGCATGGACCGTGCGCCCCTTTCGATTTGTGTTTTTCAAAGAGGACTTACAGGGCGCATGACCCGTGCGTATGGGAGCACGGGTCGTGCGCAGTGTTCTGTCCAAATTTTCCAAACTTGCCCGAAACGGTCCCGATCGATTCCAATCCTCTTTTAATACTTTCCTAACCCCTTTCCAATGATATTAGGCTTATATTTCCATGATTTTGAATATGTTTTCAAAGGTTTTTATAATGGTTTACAAAGTTATGTTTAATTCGAAAAACCGTAAAATAGTATACGGGAGCGAACACATAATATGCTTGTTATGTAGAACTAAATGTTCAGGTAACGGTTTGATGTCAATGAACTAAATGTTCAACGGATAGTTACGATATATAAATTATATCGAGTTTAGGAGACGGCCCAATGCGGGTGGATATATATATTATATCGAGTGTGGGTGACGACCCACGAGGTTAACGTACTAAGCGGGGAAGTCATGATCCCTTACCCTAGGCCCATATACCATTAGGGAAAGTACTATTGGTAAGGGGGTTCACCGGGATTAGCAGTGTGAGCAGTCGGTGTTATGTTAAAAGTTATGTGTTACGTTCACCGGGATTAGCAGTGTGTGCAGTCGGTGTCGGACTGGTTTAGAATTCTATCGTACGGTTCACCGGGATTAGCAGTGTGTGCAGTCGGTGTCGTACTGAGTCAGAATTCGATCACATGGTTCACTGGGATTAGCAGTGTGTGCAGTCAGTGTCGTGTTAAAAATTAAAAAGGATTTTTAATTGGACCGAGAGCGTAGATAGGGGTCTCGGTAGAACTCACTGAGATTGTATCTCACTGTTTATATGTTGTTGTTTTACATAGAAACAGGGAAAGTGGAGATCCAAGAGGCACGAGTAGGTTGTACTCGGATGGTTGCTGAAGACTTAGCTTTTATGCTTAAGTTTATATCTTTCCTTGTTATCTGTGTATCAAGACATTTCGTCTTTAGTGTTATGCATTTATTTCCGCTTTCTTGTACGATATTGAACACTGTATTTCACTGATGGTTTATGGTCTTATTTATGTTTAAGACTGTCTTATTGTTATTCAGTGAAAAATTTATAGTGGTGTTCAGTATTTAAACAGGAAACATTATCTCTGATGAATTAGGGATGGTACCCTTAGGCATTTCTACTCGTTAGAAATACCCGGGGTGTTACAGTTGGTATCAGAGCAGTTTGACCTAGTCGGACTTAGATGCTAGAGTCTTTTACTTCCTTCAGTTATGATTTTCTTAGTATGCTATTTGACATTGAGCTTGATCAATTTAATACTTTGTGCATATTTCGCAGAATCATGGCCGGAAGAGGTAGAGGAAACCCTCCTCCTGTTGATCCACATTTCGAATGGATGCAAAATGTGATTGAGAATCAGGAGAAGATGATGCAGGATATGTTGCAAATGCAGCATCACCAAATGGAAATACAAGGAACTCCCCTCACTTGGGACAACTTCAAAGAATTATTCTTGGGACAATATTTCCCTTCGGTGAAAAGACTGAGCAAGCAGGTAGAGTTTATGAACCTCAAACAAGGTGATATGTCAGTTGGGGAATATGCGGCGAAATTTGAAAGAATGTCACAGTTCTATGAATTGGGGAGCTATGCCCCAAATGATAGGTGGAAGATGCAAATGTTCAAAGAGAGTCTCCGAGCAGATGTAAGCCAAGGCCTTAGTTCTTACACTATGGTCAAATATCCTGCCTTAGTGCAACAGGCATATGTTGCCGAGGAGGATCTGAGGAAAATGTATGCTGAAAGAAAAGATTTTTGGAAAGGTAAGAAGAAAATGGCTAAATCTTCAACTCCAAGCAGACAATTCAAGGGAAACAATTATAAAGGAAAGCAGGTACAATCCTTTGATTCATCAAAGTTCCGCAAATGTGACACTTGTGGAAGACATCATCAGGGTGATTGTCGGCAAAGGCCAAACCGGTGTTATTATTGTAACGAAGAGGGCCACTATCCAAATGAGTGCCCAACAAAGAAGGGTTTCAAAGGATCAATAGATGCTCCTAGGCAGGGACGAGTCAACACTTTGGATGCTCAGACCATCACACCTAGTGACAATTTACCGAGGGGTACGGGATTTCTGGTCAATAACTCCGTCAGTATATTATATGATTCGGGTGCAACCCACTATTTTATAGCTCAATCATGTGTGGATAGGTTGGGACTAGCGTTATCTCCGCTGTCCGAGCCAATAACTATTTTTACTGCTGCTAAGGGTCGTGTCCAGACCCAATCCTTGTGTCAAAATTGTCTACTCGTCATAGGAGACAGAAATTTTGTAGTGGAATTTATTTGTTTGCCTATGAGAAATATGGACAATTGGACATCGTTCTGGGTATGAATTGGATGACTGCAAATCATGTTACAATCGACTGTGCCAAGCGAACTATCAATTTGCCTCTGAATCCGTGGAATTGAACGAAGGCAAATTCGGAAGCAGTCATCTCTTTCACCTCAGCAAACCAGTCATTATTTCAAGGCACGAAAGCTTATGTTATTATGTTATCTGCATCCACTGAAACTGGTTTAGATTTGTCGTCTGTTCAAGTTGCGAATGAATTTCTGGATGTTTTTCCGGATGAAGTTTCTTCAATACCTCCAGATCGAGAGGTAGAGTTTTCTATAGAATTGGTTCCTAGCACAGGATCAATATCTATTGCCCCTTATAGAATGTCTCCTTTAGAATTAAAGGAATTGAAATCCCAACTTGAAGAGTTGATACAAAGAAGTTTATCCGACCGAGTGCTTCTCCATGGGGTACTCCGGTGTTGCTACTCAAAAAGAAAGATGGTAGCATGAGATTGTGGATTGATTATCGACAACTCAACAAAGTGACAATCAAGAATAAATATCCATTGCCAAGGATAGATGATTTGCTTGATCAACTTCGAGGTGATATGGTGTTTTCAAAAATTGATCTAAGGTCGGGATATCATCAAATAAAAGTTAGAGCCTTAGATATTCCGAAGACAGCTTTCTATACTAGGTATGGACATTACGAGTTCGTAGTGATGCCCTTCGGTTTGACTAATGCTCCAACGACATGGATTACATGAACCGAGTCTTCCACACGTACCTGGATCAGTTTGTAGTCGTCTTCATCGATGATATCTTGGTGTACTCGAAGACCATTGAGGAGCATGTTCAACATCTCCGCATTGTTCTGAATGTACTCTGAGAAAAGAAGTTGTACGCAAAACCCTCGAAGTGTGATTTCTGGATGTCTGGGTAAAGTTTTTGGGACATGTGATTTCCCAATCGGGAGTTGCTGTAGATCCGAGTAAAGTGGAAGCTGTGTTAAACTGGTAGCGTCCATCATCAGTCACAGAGATCAGAAGTTTCGTGGGTCTAGCCGGTTACTATAGGAGATTTATTCAAGGGTTCTCACAGTTAGTTCTTCCACTTACTCGGTTAACTCGTAAGGGCCAGCTGTTTACTTGGGATTGTGAAGAATGTTTTCAAGAGTTGAAAATTCGGTTGACTTCTGCTCCAATCCTGATTCTTCCGGATCCGTCTTTGGAATTCCAAATTTACAGCGATGCTTCTGGGAAGGGTTTAGGATGTGTTCTCATGCAGAATCAACAAGTGGTAGCTTATGCATCCAGGCAATTAAAGTCTCATGAAGAGAATTATCCGACTCATGATTTGGAGTTGGCAGCTATTGTGTATGCACTAAAGATTTGGAGACATTACCTGTATGGATCGTTTTGAAGTCTTTAGCGATCACAAAAGTCTAAAATATTTGTTTGATCAGAAGGAATTGAATAACAGGCAAAGGAGATGGGTAGAATTTCTGAAGGATTATGACTTCGAGTTGAAGTATTATCCAGGAAAAGCCAATGTTGTAGCTGATGCGCTGAGTAGGAAATCCATTCACATGGCAGAGTTAATGATGCATGAAATGGAATTGTTAGAGTCTTTTAGAGACTTGAATTTGAATGCAAAGCAAAGAAGGAACAGAGTAGTGTTGAGCCAAATAAGGATCTCTAGTTCCTTAAGGGATTCTATTTGCTTAGCACAGGAAATTGATGTGAAGCTACAATCACAAAAAGGGTTGCCAGATTTTACCGAAGATAGTGATGGAGTTATTTGCTTCAACGGTAGAATTTGTGTGCCTGATGATGTAGATATTAAAAGGCAAGTGTTAGAGGAAGCTCACCGAAGTCTATATTCTGTACATCCTGGATCCACCAAGATGTATAGAGATTTAAAACAGATCTATTGGTGGCATGGAATGAAATTTGAAATCGCAGAATTTGTATCTCGGTGCTTAACTTGTCAGAGAGTTAAGGTAGAGCATCAAAAGCCTGCTGGTCTGTTGCGGCCACTCGACGTGCCAGTGTGGAAATGGGAAGACATTTCTATGGATTTTGTCATGGCATTGCCAAGATCCCAAGCCGGTAACGACTCCATTTGGGTAGTTGTGGATCAGTTAACTAAATCAGCTCATTTTATTCCTGTTCGTTCGACCAGTAAAGTATCCAAGTTAGCGGAGGAATATATAAAGAATATAGTAAGGTTGCATGGGGTTCCTACCAATATTGTGTCGGATCGAGATCCAAAGTTCACTTCTCGATTTTGGAAAGCTTTGAATGAACCCTTGGGGACTAAGGTGTTTGTTAATACCGCTTATGACCCGCAGACGGATGGTCAAACAGAGAGGACTATCCAAACTTTAGAGGACATGCTTCGGGCTTCTGTGCTCGATAACGGAAGGAAATGCGAGGACCATCTCCCGTTGGTAGAGTTCTCCTACAACAACAGTTATCATTCCAGTATCGGAATGGCCCCGTTTGAAGCTTTGTATGGAAGGAAATGTAGAACTCCATTATGTTGGTGGGACGTCGGCGAGAACCGATTGTTGGGACCTGATATGGTCCATGAAACTACTGAAAAGATTCGGAAAATCAGAGAAAGAATGAAAGCTGCCCAGAGTAGGCAAAAGAGCTATGCTGATAAAAGAAGAAGGCCGTTAGAGTTTGAGCCTGGTGATCATGTATTTTTAAGATTATCACCAACGATTGGTACAGGTAGGGCATTGCGGGCGAAGAAGCTCAGTCCTCGGTATATTGGACCTTTCCAAATTATCGAGCGAGTTGGGCCACTAGCATACCGTATTTATTTACCTCCACCATTGTCCAATCTCCATGATGTATTCCATGTATCTCAATTGCGAAAGTACATTCCTGATCCGGGTCAGCCGTTAAATTTTGAGACGATTGACCTTCGACCGGACCTGTCTTTCCAACCTCATCCTAGTTACATCATGGAACGTGGCAAGAGAAGGCTTCGGACGAAGACAATTCCCATTGTCAAAGTGGTTTGGGATGGTTTTTCCACCGAGGAAGCTACTTGGGAATTGGAGGACAATATGCGGACTCGATGTCCGTATCTATTTTCTTGAGGTATGTTTTATTCAATTTTGAGGACAAAATTATTTTAAGTTGGGGAGTAATGTAACATCCCCAAAATAATTAACCAAATTATTTGGATGTTACCCCCAACTGAATTAATTTAGTACTTGATTGGTAAATTTATTGAGTGCTAAAATGTATTTTCGGTTGTCATAGGATCGTTAACCGGATATAAGAGATTAAGGGCAATATGTTATTTGACCATATTACCACTTAAGCATATATATATATGTATATGTATATATATGAAAGAAAGAAAAGAAAGAGAATTGAGAAAGAAAGGAAACGCGAGACAGAGAGGAGAAAGGAAGAAAAGAAGGAAAAGAAAGAAGAAGGAAGAAAGAAGAGAAAGAGGAGAAGAAGGGTTTTCATCACCACCCAAACTCCAAGTTTTTCACCATCATCATCATCTTCCTATTAGCTTCCTTTCCTCATAGTTTTGGTGAGCTTATTTTCCTTTTTTCCCTTCTATTTGATTTTCGAATTTTAGATGGTTTGGGGGCTTGATGATGATTTTGATAGGTTATTCATGATTAGAAGCGGACCCAAGGAAGATTGAAAGCGGATTGAAGCTCGATTCGAAGTTGGGAGCGGATTGGTGATTATTGGGTTTCGTTTGGGGATTTTTGAGATATCGGTGATTACGGTTCAACCATCGCTCTCGCGTCAAGGGTGAGTTTTACTCACGTTTAGGTTTTGATTGAGAATTTCGAATTGTCGAATTTGAGTCTTGAAAACCGATATTTGAAAAACTTGTGTATTTTGACATAAACGACAAAATTGTTTACGTTTGTGTTTATGATTGACGAACGATGATTTGATGGTGATCAATATTGTTTAAATGTGTTTTTGGACTGTTTTTATGTTGGGGACTGGACTGGAACAGGTATCGAATTTGATTGGAACGACGAAAAATGCGAAAACGGGATGAAAATTCAGTGCTGTCCAAAGAGCACGACCCGTGCGTCCCAGGAGCATGGACCGTGCGCCCCTTTCGGTTTGTGTTTTCCAAACTTGCCCGAAACGATTCCGATCGATTCAAATCCTCTTTTAATCCTTTCCTAACCCTTTTCCAATGATATTAGGCTTATAATGCCATGATTTTGAATATGTTTTCAAAGGTTTTTATAATGGTTTACAAAGTTATGTTTAATTCGAAAAACTATAAAATAGTATACGGGAGCGAACACATAATATGCTTGTTTTGTAGAACTAAATGTTCAGGTAACAGTTTGATGTCAATGAACTAAATGTTCAACGGATAGTTACGATATATAAATTATATCGAGTTTAGGAGACGGCCCAATGCGGGTGGATATATATATATATATATATATATATATATATATATATATATATATATATATATATATATATATATATATATATATTATCGAGTGTGGGTGACGACCCACGAGGTTAACATACTAGGCGGGGAAGTCATGATCCCTTACCCTAGGCCCATATACCATTAGGGAAAGTACTATTGGTAAGGGGGTTCACCGGGATTAGCAGTGTGTGCAGTCGGTGTTATGTTAAAAGTTATGTGTTACGTTCACCGGGCTTAGCGGTGTGTGCAGTCGGTGTTACGTAAAAAAGTTTTGTAGTACGGTTCACCGGGATTAGCAGTCTGTACAGTCGGTGTCGTACTGGTTTAGAATTCTATCGTACGGTTCACCGGGATTAGCAGTGTGTGCAGTCGGTGTCGTACTGAGTCAGAATTCTATCACGGTTCACCGGGATTAGCATTGTGTGCAGTCGGTGTCGTGTTAAAAATTAAAAAGGATTTTTAATTGGACCGAGAGCGTAGATAGGGGTCTCGGTAGAACTCATTCAGATTGTATCTCACTGTTTATATGTTGTTGTTTTATAGAGAAACAGAGAAAGTGGAGATCCAAGAGGCACGAGTAGGTTGTACTCGGATGGTTGCTGAAGACTTAGCTTTTATGCTTAAGTTTATATCTTTCCTTGTTATCTGTGTATCAATATTGAACACTATATTTCACTGATGGTTTATGGTCTTATTTATGTTTAAGACTGTCTTATTGTTATTCAGTGAAAAATTTATAATGGTGTTCAGTATTTAAACAGGAAATATTATCTCTGATGAATTTGGGATGGTACCCTTAGGCATTTGTACTCCTTAGAAATACCCGGGGTGTTACAGAGGAGAAAGAAGAGAGTGGTGCTAACCTACTTCCATTCTCCTCACATTTATACTTTTATTTAGTGGAAAAAAGACATTTAGCGTCGGTTAAATTGGACATTTAGCGTCGGTTACGCCTGACGCTAAATGGCCCGATGCTAAATGTCATACATTTAGCATCGGTTATTTAACCGACGCTAAATGTCACATTTAGCATCGGGTGTTCAGATAACCGATGCTAAATGTCCATTTCATCACTGTTTTTGCTGTCTGAAAATGACATTTAGCATCGGTTATTTGAAACAACCGATGCTAAATGTCCTGAAAAATGACATTTAGCATCGGGTGTTTGAAACAACTGATGCTAAATGTTTTGAAAGTGACATTTAGCATCGGTTATTTGAAACAACCGATGCTAAATGTCCTGAAAAATGACATTTAGCATCGGGTGTTTGAAACAACCGATGCTAAATGTCCTGAAAGTGACATTTAGCATTGGTTGTTCCAAATAACCGATGCTAAAAGTTATTTTTGATAAAAAAAAGTGATATTTAGCATCGGTTGTTTCTAAATGTCATTTTCTTGATAAAAAAAAGGCATTTAGCATCGCTTGTTTAAACCAGCGATGCTAAATGTCTAGTTTCTTTTTATACATGCATCACAAACATCACTTACAACATCAATTCATACCAGAGAATAATATTCAAAAACTATGGTAGTTACAGTCTACAAACAGTAAACTGTGAACAAGTACAACATTCTTTCAATATACAACTCACTGATCCAACTATTTCTGCTACTACATCAAAGAGCTTAAAAACTAGTAAATGAACTGAAATCAGTCAGTATACCAACCAGTAAATCGATGAGATGCAACACAAAAGTCTCCACAGATGAGTAGTCTCTTGGTTCTATCCCAAAGGCATTTTTCCTCTTGGGCAATACTAGCACCTGGAAATGCACTCCCCCTGCCCAACCAATGCACAATTCCTGGAACTACACATAATAGATCATTAATATTAGTACTCACTACTCAGAATTATAAAACCAACAACTAAACATCTATTTCAAAGGATTGCATATATAGTAATATCCTAGCATTTTGTCATTTAAGTACTCAGCAGCCTATAACAAGTTAATCAAGATTTCTATATTAAACACATATGCACAGAGTAAACTCCACATATGCAAGTTGAAATACATGTAAGATGCATTACTTGGTGGGTGGCTAACATATATTACAAACAACTGTAGAAGAGATTAAACTCCACATATGCACACATCAGTGAACAACCATATTCCATAGGAAGTAGGACTATAAAAGCACAAATCCTTGTAATAATGCATTGGGCTATAAAGTTAATCAGTAAATAATGTATGAATTGAGTACTAAGAGAGTTTTGGCTCACTAACTGAGTTTAGTCAATTTGATTCAAATTAAACCAGACTTAGTAATAGTTTCTGGATACAACTTAGGAGTGTTATCATTTTCTTGTGGTAACTTCTTAATAATACTAGTTTTTTACCCGTGCATACGCACGGGTGATACTGTATGGTCGGTGTATTACCATGAAGTCATAATAGTAATTTGGAAGATATTGATAAGTTGTGAACAATGTCCAAAATGTATGATTTGAAATTCAAAGTGGAATATGCATCCCCGTTGACAATCAGAATTACATTGATCCATAATAATGTATTTGGACATTAGAGGTAAAATATGCATCCCCGTTGCCCCTCCCGTTTGCATCCTCGTTGGTCCTCCTGTTGGCACTCTCGTTGCCACTCCCGTTGGAACTCTCGTTGGCACTCCCGTTGGCACTCTCGTTGCCACTCCCGTTGGCACTCATGTTGGCAGTCCCGTTGGCACTCCCGCTCTCGTTGCCACTCCCGTTGGCGTTCTCGTTGGCACTCCTGTTTGCACTACCGTTGGCATTTTACTCATTTTTAGTAATTATAAAATAGTTATTTGGTAATTTTTTTGTAGTGATTAAATTGATTGATTTTATTTTTTATGAAAAAATTAATTGATTTTACTCATTTTAATTGATTTTAGTAATTTTAGTAGTTTGAGTAAATTATAAAAATGAATAATTTTTTTTAAAATATTTGTGTGGGAAAAAGTTTAAAAAAAGTAGGTTCGAGTAGTTTGAGTAAATTATAAAAATGAATAATTTTTTTTAAATAATTGGTTATACTCCAATTATTTAGTTGGGAAAAGCATAAGATTGATATTTTTGTAGTAAGTAAATGGTAAGTTTGAAAAAGTGTGTGAGAGTAAAAAAGTTTGAAAAGGTGAAAAAATAAAATTACCTAAATATACTCCAATTGCTTAGTTGAAAAAATGATAAGATTGATATTTTGGTAGTGGGTAATGTATGGACTCAGACAAAATTTAATTAGTCAGAACTTTATCCCGTGAAAATCAAGACAATTTTAAAGTTAACAGATTTAATTAGCCTAAAACAAATATTAAAATTTTGTCAAAATTTGAAAATTTTAAAATAGTAAAGAGGAAAAATGAAGGTGACATGTAGATTAAATTAAAGTAGATATATTGTGAAAAATAGATAAATGGGAGAATTAGAAGAAGAAAGAGGAGAAGAGAGTGAAAAAGTGTGTGAGAGAGAGTGAAAAAATATGAAAAATAGAGAAATGAGAGAAATGGAAAAAGAAATAGGAGAAGAGAGTAAAAAGTGTGAGGGAGAGTGAAAAAGTGTGTGAGAGAGTGAAAAAGTGAAAAAGTTTGAAAAAGTGTGAGAGAGTGAAAAAGTGAAAAAGTTTGAAAAAGTGAAAAAGTGAAAAGGATAAAATTGGTATTTTGGTAGTGGGTAAATAGTATAGATAGATAGTAGATAATTTACTTGTGGACCGGGATTAGGTGCTTATGAAGAAATGTGAAGCCCATATTTCCTTATGTCAAGTCTAGTTTCAGCTTCTCATTCAAAAAATGAATGGAACACATGAACAGATTTCAGCAGCCATATGCATAACTGATCCTACAGGAATAGTCATTAGTCAAAGCAGTAGCCTCTTGCACAATTCCATCCTCTTCAACATTACCATCTGGCATTTATAATCCTGCAGAAATGACAACAAGGACAACAAAGGTTTATCAGAAATGGAAAATTATTCACATCAAAATATTCTTATTGGTCACACACATTAATCAAGACACACTAGCCATATGGAATCATAAATGCCAGCATCCTTGATTGATTGAATGAAAATCTCATCAACCTAAAAAAAAACTTTTGCACTCAAAACACTGAAGGCACTAAATCAATATCAATATTCCATACAAACACAAGCACAAAAGCTCCATGAACCTGTCGGAGAATATCCAAGGCATTTCCTTCAGTCACATCACCCCAAAACTCTCACTGCAAGACTAGGACCCGGGAATGGATGCCGTTTTAGAAAGCCCTCGGGAACATCCAAGATCCTCCCTAATTGACGAACCTTCATACAAGAGAATGAAAATAACAATAAGAAGATCAATGCATATAGCATATCACAACAAACACATAGATAGATATACATATACACAGCGAATCCAATTCCATGCACATGAAAAAAAGTTAGTAGATCAAAGGGAAAACCTCATCCTTGAATAGAAGTTTAAGAGGTTTTATGAGTTTCAATTTCATATTCTCTGGAAGACCTCCAACATTATGATGGCTCTTGATTGTGTGGGAATGTGTTCCACCACTTCCAGGTGGCGGGAAAGATTCAATCACATCTGGGTACAAGGTTCCTTGAACCAAGTAAGAAGGTCTACTTCCCAGTTTCTTCTCTAACTCCTGAGCAAAATCATCAAACATACAGATAAACTCTTTACCAATAATTTTCCTCTTTTTCTCATGATCGGTCACTCCTTTAAGCTTTGCACAGCATCAACACACACAACAGGTAAATGAAGATCCTTTTCAAAGGTTTCCATCACACGTTCCCTCTCCTTGTACCTATACACAAACAATAACAACAAATCAGAAAAACAAAAACAAAACAAAAAACTGAAAAAAAATAAATTAAAATCCCTGTTGAAACATGATTTGAGGTAACCTGAGCAAACCCTTGTCGACAAAAACACAATGAAGCCTAGTCTCGGTATTTGCCTCACCTTCATCCTTTGGTGCTTTCTTCTCCACTTCTTCATCTGACCAGAAACCCTAACCCCAAGGTTTCACCTAAACAGTTAAATTGCAACTAATCACTAAGTTGAAAGCCACCAACAACCGATGCCTCCAGATCTATATCTGAACCAAAAAATCAACAACCCACAATCTCTAAAAAATAAAGGGGAAAGAAACGAACCTACAGCAACAAGGGCGATGTCAGCGAGCCTTGGCTATGGGTACTGTAGGTGTGAGGTTACATGAGTTGTTTGAAGTTTGCGGTGGAGAGGTAGCACTGAAGAGTATGGTCAACTTTAGGGTTTGCGATTGAGATGTAACAGAGAAGAAGAGAGATGGGTGTTTGATTTCAAGGGGTAGAAGAGAACAAAAAAATAGAGGAAGAAGAGAGATGGGTGTTTGATTTCAAGGGGTAGAAGAGAAGAAGAAAATCAGAGAAGAAGAGAGATGGGTGTTTGATTTCTCGTCGGTGAGAGAGCGAGAGCGTTCAGAGAGTGAGAGAAGGCGAGAGAGTGTATGTATGCGATGGAAAAAATTGAAAAAAAATGGGACTTTTAGCATCGGGTGTTTCAATACCCGTTGCTAAATGTCTAAAGCAAATACATTTAGCGTCGGATATATTAAACACCCGATGCTAAATGTCTAAAGCAAATACATTTGGCATCGGGTGTTCAAACACCCGATGCTAAAAGTAGACGCGGAATATGAAATCTTCCATTTAATTACAAAAATGCCACCGGTTCAACATTTAGCATCGGCTGTTCAAACAACCGATGCTAAATGATGCTTAATAATGTCTTTTTTCCACTAGTAATTTCCCTAAAATCAGAATCTGGAAACCACGCATTTCCTCTCTCAAATGGCTCGCATGCCCCTTTTTAGGAAAGATTCAGGATGATGGAAGTTTAACGGGGCATTAGGAAATTGAAGGAAGGAAAGACGTAGTGAGAGAGAGAGAGGGGGGTAGGAGTCAAGAGAAATACAACTTCATCTTGTTCTAAGTATACTAAATTCAAAGTGGTATTCACACCACTCTCACCATTATGGGTATTCGAATTGCTCAGTTATGGAAGAGTTAGGAATGTAAGTTCAACTGCTGCATGTGGTTGTAGAGACTAGCGATTGAAGATTTGAAAGGTGTATTTGGGATTATAACCAAGGTAATTAAAACCGGACCGGACATTGAACCGGAAGAGGTAGCGGTTCAGGGGTTCTTGGGTTCAACCGGTTGAATCCGGGGTTCAACCGGAATTAAGTAAATATATTATTTAATATTTTTATTAAATATATATAGGATAAAAAATAATAAAAACCCATAATACTCATAATAATTAATAATACAACAACATATCCAAGTCAATACAATATTTATCCATTAACAACTACTCATAAAATTCATTGAGGTTGCGTCCATCAAATTCAAATATGTTGGGATTGGCATCATGATCTTCATAAGTTCCATCATCATTGGTTCCACTTCCACCATCATCAAGTGGAAACGCCGTAGTGTCTACTTCTTCATCACCTAGTTACATAACAAAGGCAAAATAAATTGTTGGGTCTATAATTAATAATTATAACTTATATACAAACACATATTCAATGTTACTATATGTTACCTCCATTATTTGGCAATATATCATCAACCGGCCTTGCATTAGCATTATAAAGAGCATTTTCAATCTCAACAATATCAAGTTCAGGGGGCTCTTCTTCTTCAACCACCCAAAAGTCAATGTCGTCAATGAATTCATAATCAATGGGATCATAACTTGTCCTTTTGGATATACACCTATTCTTCAAACGCAAGTTATAAGCAACATAAACAAGATCATTCAGTCTTTGGTGTTCAAGCCTGTTTCTCCTCTTCGTATGGATGCGTTCAAAGACGCTCCAATTTCTTTCACACCCCGAAGAAGAAGAAGTTTGACTAAGAAGTCGCATTGCTAACTTTTGCAAAATTGGGGCACTACCCCCATAATATCTCCACTATTCATCTACAAAAAAAACATATTGAATTAGATAAAATAAGAAATAACACCTAACTATTAAAGTTAAATTAATTTAAATAAAATATAGTGGTGCTCACCGGGTTGCATTGTCTTCCTTAACTTCATAGCACTTTCTTTACCGAAGCTTCCTTCACGAGCGATACGCTTGCAATAGCTTGCATTTCAACGACTGATTCCACAACTCTACTCTTCTCTTTGTATGAATCATCATAAAAGACTGCAGGATTTAAGTAGTAAGCAGTAGCATGAAGATTGCGCTTTAGGTGTTTATCCCATCGAGCCTTAAAAATTTCGGTGTATTTCTTATACAAAGGCTTCCTATTCCTAAACATTTCCTTGATTGCTTTCTTTGCCCTATACATTCCATCATAAACATAACCCATTGAAGGTTTTGCATCTCCATCTACAATTTTTAGTAATTTAATGGCCGGCCCCATAAGCTTTGCAATCATGTAACAGTCATTCCAAAATTTGCTATCCAAAATAATAGCATTAACATTTTGTCCCGCTTGAGTCTTGGCTAACTTATGACTAGTAAAATGTTTGTCTACCATCAAAGCTTGCAAATCATGCTTATGTTCATAAATACTTTTTAATGTAATGAAAGTAGTAGCAAACCGAGTTACCCCTGGACGCACAATTTCTTGCCACACTTCTCTTTTCGTCAGCCAAGAAAGAAAAACCATATGATTGTACACAAATTTAGTTACCTGTGAAGCCTTGGTAGCAAGCTCTGCAACATGGGACATGCTACAAATATCTTTCAACAATAGGTTCAAGCAGTGAGCCGCACAAGGAGACTAGAAAATAGATTCATACTTGTCATGTATCAATTTACCAGCAGATACATAATTGGCTGCATTGCCTGTCACTACGTGAACAACATTTACAGATCCAACCCATTCAATAACTTCAGAAAACATAGCACACAATGTTGCGGCATCTTTGACAACATCTGATGCATCAATAGATTTCACAAAGACCAAGCCTCGAGAACAATAAACTAGAAAGTTTATCAAAGTTCTTTGCTTTTGATCGCTCCAGCCATCAGCCATTATTGTACATCCACTTTCAGCCCAATGAGCTCGATGACTTTCAACAAGCAACTGACATTCTTTCTTGCAATCTCCTAACAAATTAACCCTCATATCATGATAGCTTGGAACTTTGAATCCCGGGCCAATAGCAGCTATGGCATCTGCAGCAGCTTGAAAATATGGTGATTTTGTTGCATGAAATGGAAGGTTAGAATCAAAAAACCATCTAGCAATTGCCATCTTAGCTCTGTGTACTGCTTGTTTACTAGATAATACACTTCTTAGGGTTGGTTGGGAGCAAGGAGTTGTCCTTGGAGCAAAAAAACTATCAGGTGGAATACTTGCTTTCCTTTTTCCTGTGTTGAGGGTAGAAGTAGGTGTAGGCCTTGGTTGAACTTCTTAAACTTCTTCATTAGTATCACTATCACCATATGAATCACTCAGATTGTCAAGGCTTTTCTTCTCTTAAATACCTTGTAATAGCAACAACATTTGATTACGAATATCACCAGAAACTTTCTTACAAGCTGCTATGTTACCCTTCACACCCGCAAGATGTTGCTTCATTCAATTTATGCCTCCTCCTTTATATGTATTTGAGCAATACAAGCAAGTGTACACAATAGTTCTTCCCTCTTTTTTAAATACATTATGTTCCCATGCCGGATCAGCTTTACCACGACTGGTAGCCGGAGAATACGCTGATGCTGATTATGTTTCTGACATTGGTGAAGAACTATCATCAACTCTTTGAGGAACATTCACACTAGCTACTTTATAAGTCACATGAGAACAATCAAACAAATTAACACACAAATCAAACAAATTAACACACAAATCAACAAACCAGTAAATCAACAAATCAATAGAGTTAATATGAAGTATAAATTAACAAATTAACAGTTTAATTTACAAACAAATCAACACGGAGAACAAATTAACAAATCAACAAATTTACATGAGGAGATATAAATTAACAAATTAACAAACAAATTAACAGTTTAACACACAAATTAACAAACAAATTAACACCTATATGAAGTTAATATGAAGTATGAAGTATGAACAGAGTTATAAAATAAATAACAGAGTGCACTTACATGAGGAGTAGACGACATTGTGGATGAATGGTACGACGGCAAACAGAGCACGACGGCGAGCAAACAGAGGAGAACGGCGAGCGCAAACGGAGGAGAACGGCGAGCGCGGACGGAGGAACAGAGGAGCACGACGAGCGCGAACGGAGGAACGGAGGAATGGAGGGAGGAGGAATGGAGGGAGGTGGAGAACGGAGGGTTCTGGATCTGGATCCATCTTCTCATCTCCCTTTCTAATTCGACTGCGTTCTCGTTTGTGAGAAAAAAAATTTAAAAAAAAAAACCAAAACGACGTCGTTTTGTTTAAAAAAATTTTAAAAAAATTAAAAATTGTTTTTTCTCAGAATCGCTGCCAACCGGTGAACCGCCTGTTCTTGCCGGTTTTCCCGGTTCTGGGGCGGTTTTCCACCCGGTTCTTCACGTATCCGGTTCTGTGGTCCAACTGGACCGGACAAGGGTCCGGTTCCCGGTTCAACCGGTCGGACCGGCCAGTCCGGTCCGGTTTTGATTACCTTGATTATAACACTCAAGATAGAGTATTGGGACCAACATTGTTTATTTGGGTTTTTTTGGGAGTGGCCTTGGCAGTAAGGAACAACAACATAGTAGCTGTCCAAAATTTTGATCTTTTTGTAACAAGTGAGTTCTTCCCCTTTTATGTTATTATTGATTTGTTAGTGACACTTCGCCTTTTATGTTATTATTGATTTGTTAGAGTCACTAGTAGCTCCTATCAAATTATGAGTGAAGTGAGCAAGTTGATGGAATGGGTTGTGATTGAATTAAATGTAAATGGAGTGTATTGTTGATTGATAATGCTTTGAGTAATAAATGCAAGCTTGAATCCTATGTGATTGAGTTAAATAGATGCAATGAGATGTGTGTTTGTGTTGGAATTGAGTGATTTTGTGATGTTCAATGTGATTGTATGTTAGTTAGGGTAGGTTAGAAGCACTTAGAATATAGAGAGAAAAACACACAAAAAAACAGTTTTTCTGTACTCTGCAACTATGACAGTTTCTCTGCACAGTTGTTTTTTTGTATGTTAGTTAGGGCTTAGAGAAGTCATGAGCCCTAAGCCAAGACCCAGAATAAGTTGACTCGGCAATAGCTATTGTTGGGTGGGTTCTTCGGTGGAATTGTGTAGTAATTACCCGGGTTATGCTAAGAGAAAGTGAAAAGATAAGTAAAACACCGAGAGTATTAGGTGAGGGGTCTCAAAAGAACTCACTGAAATTGTATCTCATTGTTTATATTGTGGTGTTTTTCAGATGAGTAGGGCAAAACAAAACAAATAGAGAAGAAGAAGTAGCTCCTAAACTGGGTTACTAGAGTTTAAAGGATCCTTAGAGATCAAGTTTATATTTGCTTAGTCTACCCTAGATATGTAATATGTATTAGTTTGGGACTTTAACTTTTGATGATGTAATCGAAGTTAACAAATTTTTGAGAACCGTACTTTTGGATATGAACAATAGATTATGAAAATGACTTATAGAAACTATTATCAGTGATGGCATTAGCTTTCCTTTTGGTATTTATACCTTATGGAACTTAAAGAGATGGCTTATTCCGTCAATATATGTGATGTTCAAATCCTTAAGTAGGTTTAGAACTCTGATTTTATGCTAAGTGTTAATACTCTTTATATTTCTTCTAAAGTTGAAATATTAGGATGTTACAAGAAAGACTAGTACAAAGAGGAAGACCATCTATCTTCACAGCAATGTCATTGGAACATCTATTGTGTTTGCTATAGTTTTTATTGGCCTCATACATGTTTATCAGAGCTTTTTCAACATGTTTTGGGGGACATTACGAGAATTGACTTCTTCCTTGTTGAGTAGTCACATAAGAATTGTTTGTTGAAACGTTGTGATCAACAAGGGATGTTACAACTTTGTTGAAAGGGTTGATATAATATGATTGCTTTTGTTGTGCAGAATCACGTGGTTTCTGATATCTTGCTTGTATGTCATGTATCATTGAGATTAGTAGACTTACAGCAAATTTTGATCTTAATGCTCTGTGAGATAGGCCCTCAACCATTCATTTCTCTGCAACCTTTTAGGAATAGGCGACATTTCTGCAAGTGTAATGTACATAACAAAGTATTAGAACTTGTAAGATATTTATGATTCATAAAAGTAATACAAATTTAGTTTGGATTATAATGCAATATTGTGAGAGCTTCTTGTGATCAATGAGAACATATATTGTCAATAATATTTTGTAAAGAATATATATACTTAAAAAAAGAATCTTTTCATTTGATATAAAGAATGCTCACTAAAACACTGTAGTTACAATATTTATTGTTCAGTTTTGATCGTATTATTTAAATAAAATGGTATGTTGGATTAATGAAAGTGCATGATTTTGGCCAGGATAAAATTAAATTCATGACTTAATAGTAATTATTAAGTTAGGGTTCAAAAATGGTCGCAAAATTTTCAAATAAAATTTTGCTACATTTTAACCCATATAGTACAATTCGCCTGTAATAAAATTTAAAACGAACTCCGTATTTGTCAAAAGTAGAGACGAAGCTTATTTTGATGTTATATGGATGACATTTGATGATTATATAAGTTTTGAAAAAGGATTAGAGCTCGAATAAATTTATTAAACGCGCGAATCCATTTTAATTGGTGAGTCCCTTTTGCGCGATGAAGTTTAGCGATTGATCGAACTTCAAGAACGGAGTTTAGGACCATGTGGCGTTATGTTATTGGTCAATGGAGTCAACAAAAACTCAAGTCAAGCTAGAGTTACTAGAGAAACCTACTAAGCTATGTGTCACATATTAGGGATATATATATATATATATATATATATATATATATATATATATATATTTAACTAAGCTCATGTAATGTGTACACCTCCTCCTTTCCACTTTTGTGTTGGGCTAATATAAAAAGGACACTTAGGATTGACTTTCTTATATTCATGAAGCAACACCTCCTCCTTATCAATTTTAAGTGTTGGATTCTTTAGAAATTGCTACCAAGAAGGTAAATTGCTTTGTCATTCTTTTGAATTCACATGGATATGGCACCAAAACGTTAGTTTTAACACGTCATACTTACAAGTGTTGTGTAATGGTTTTGGCACTTCAAGCCTAATTGATTACTCACTATTTTATTCTCATGAATTCATGACACCTAAAAGAAGATCACACCTCATCCCTTATTTAACTTACAAGTGTCCATTTATTTGTAAATTTCACATTCACCCTTTAGAATAAGCAGGCATAAGTAAACCACCTCTTGTATTCACTTTCCTTTCAAACACTTGGCCATATTTCCTAAAGAACAAAATTTCTTCACCATTTGTTTTAGTTTTCATAAAAACTTAGTTTCCAAGCTATCCAATAATATTGTAATCTGATCATGTCGTTGTGTGCGTAGCTGTGTTGGTGTTCAAGTATCTGTTGTTACATTCGTACTGTAAGGGAATCTCTTCCTGCATCATCTTTGATATTTCTTTATGTTTGACTGATTGTTTGATTTATGACTTTGTGTGCTCTAAGTGTTTGTATGTTATCGCTATGATAATCGATTAATAATTCTATGCAAACTTGTATTTGTTGCGCCTATGTTAGCTTATGTGTTTAAGTTGATTATTGAAAATTGTTGTATGTAAGCTATTTAAGTTTCATGTGGGGCTGGGATGACGATCATTGACTACTGATCATTGAGTGAACTCTGGAACTTTTCAAAAAGTAAATAAACTGGTAAAGAACAATTGGATTTATTGATTTCTTTTGAAACAGGAATTTTTCAGAACCCAAAGAGTTTTTTTAACTTATAGGATTTGTTTTCAAAAGTACAAATAAAACCATAGGATGAGTGATGAGAAGAATGAGAAATGAGAATGATGACCATATGCTTTCTGTCTCGGACGCTCGAATGTAGTTTTTACCGTTTAGAGGTGACTAACTTTGTGTCGATGTGTACTCATGCAAGCATCGATGCTTAATCTGGGCGACTGTGTGGAAGACCCTAGGTTAAGTAGTCGTATGAAGGCTAAATCTAGATGCGATTATGTATCGACGATTCTAATATTTTGAAGATAGGGAAATATGTTTCGCTATGTGAGGTTATTAATTCGGCTGTGTGCCAGCCTTCGCTGTGCGGTTATTCTTTCGGCTGTGTGTTGGCCTTCGTTTTTTTTTGATAAGTCAAAGTTTATTGATAATAGGGCACTAGGGGTGACATATCCCAATTACAATTACCGTAACTGGTTGATACAATGATGAGGATTGTTATTCCACTCCTCATAATCTAAGTTATGTTGAACTCCCAATCTATGTGCTATCCATCCCCAATACAATCCTTTTACATGATTTAACATTTGTGATACACATGGAACACCCCCTCTAAAAATAACTCTATTCCTATTAATCCATAAAACCCATAGTACAGCAACCCATATCAGAGATATCTTATCTTCTTCTTTTTCTTTCCTCCGATCTGAATTCTATTCCTCCACATGTGATCCCAAGGTCCATCACAAGCCACCCATTCCGTTCTGAGCCACTCGCATACCTGCTGCCATAATTGAACCGAGAGAGGACAATCAAAAAATAAGTGAGCTGAGTCCTCATCCGCCTAAAAACAGAATACGCAGCATTCATTATAAGTAGCTTCCACTATTCCTCACTGCACCAGAGCCGTTCTTGTTGGCAACCGATCGATTAAAACTCTTCAACCATGTACCAGAAATTTAGAAGGGGCTGCTGTATTCCATAAACTCTTTAACAGTTTTCATAAGGCCGCTGACAGCAGCTGCTCCTCGGCCTGCAAAACCAACGTGATGTAAGCTGTTTTTACCGTATATTGCTGCGTGTTTGAGGCCAGCCAAATCCATCTATCCTCGCAATCTTTCTTCAATTTAATTGGCAGCAAGACATTCTCCAGTTCTTCTACCATAACTGCCTCCTCCTCTAACGGTTTCTCCTTCCATTGTAAGTTCCAGTTCCAATTATTGCCTTCCCATAAACCGAATTCAGCTACTATTCCTTCTGTCAAATCTGAAACCACCACCAACTGAGGAAATAATTCTGCTAGAGTCCGATGGCTGCACCATCGGTCATGCCAAAAACTTGCTTTATCTCCCTTGCCCAATTTTATCCTTAATTTATCACAAAACCAATTGCAATCCCCATTCATACCTTTGTCAATCGATTGAATATCTTTCCACCAAACCGATCTTTTAAGTTGAGGTAATAGCCCGTGTTTGCCATATAAAGTTTCTATCAACTCCTTCCATAAATTATCTTGCTC